>CM033034.1:18986988-19621988 GCA_019207045.1 Branchiostoma floridae x Branchiostoma belcheri
AGGATCATATGTACACATGTAATTTTCCAAAGTAATATTTTCAAGTGTCATCCTACAGACATCTGCAAACATTATGGTGCGACATGTATTGGTTTATATTTTTTGGGAACCACATAAAGATTAGTTTGAGCATACGAACCTTTCCGTACTCCAGATAGTGTCCAAACAGCGGCACAGGTTTGGGACCAGGGATTCCGAGCTTCTTGAAGGTAGAAAATGGCCACACCAGGTACCTAAGAGTGTCAACGAAGTAACATGAGTATGGGGATAAATATTTGTTCATTTGGTGCACTGGTAGATTCCCATCATCATCGCAACAAAAATACGCGTGATTTTGGACATTGTATTTGTATTGCAGATATGTAAATACAAATGAATGAAAAGATGTTATGATGTGATACTCATGGTACTAGCTACGATTTAGCAATCCCATATGGATGTACATTAGATAGACAGAAGGAATAAGTTAAATCACACTCACAAACCAAGCAAACTAAACATGTACTAAACTCTAGCAATGTAATGTCGTTCTGCATTAATCTAAGTTACCTTCAAACGATTTTTTCACGGGTTTTGAAGCATATAGATACGTATTACAGAGGACTCGGCACCAAATTGAGGAATACAAGACAGGTCATATCTGCAAGAGGGCCTGCAATCCCCTTTCCGTACCTACGCATAGGCAGCCTTATATTTTCCGTACAGTCACTGTAAGGAAAGCCGCCTTATTTACGTTATTCGTAGCACGTCAAACTGTACCTTCCTTGTTTTTAGCATGATACGTAGTGTAACAGTGGTGTTCAAGTACCGTCTATCGTCCTTGCCCAAGGGCACTAGACTTTTGTGGCGACGGTGATAGCGTTCGTGACTTGTGATCTGTCGACCCCGGTTCGATCCCGGGTAGGGGGCATGTTGTTTCTTTCTGTTCTACTCGCCCCTCTGGTTGTTTCAGTATGTATGATCTATATGGGATTCTTCCTGATTCAGAGAAAAGCGGTGTGCGGACACACACATCCCCTTGCAGACCCCCTAGGCCTGCAACCCAAAGAATTGGCAAACAAATGCCACATTTGGCCCCTGCCCAAGGCCAGGGCCAGTACCAGTTATGTATTTTTATGTCATCAACTATGTTTATGTAATCAACATCTGTATACAAGGAAATTCTCAATAACGCTAAGCAACGTAAAGCAGACACGATTTCACCAATAATTTACCGACAACGCCTAACATAATTTTGAATCAGAAAAGTACAGCTACGTATGAACGCTGAATAAGAATAGGTCGCTGCAGGCCTACGCTTCTAATACAGAAAATGGCTTGCGGGCCATCATAGTAGAGTAAAGAAGCTACTTACATGTAGAGGAATAGCGCACACAGTCCTACAAGTACCCATGTAGGGGAGAAAGGTAACAATTCCAGCATGTCGGTGACTGAGTGAGTGTTTCCGTCAGCCGAACAGACCAGTCTTTGACTGTCCAGTATGGGTCGGTCCCAGCCTCCTCAGCCAGCCTACCGGTCGTTGACCTTCTAACGGGTCAACGACCGGTAGGATGAATTTTCCCCCTCCCTTCAGGCCTTGTCTATTCGATTGTATGGATAAAACCAATACGCGCATCAATTTTCGTTTGTTAAAAAAAGTTTTCAACCAAACTGTAGATCGTGCAAAACAAATACAAAAATGATTTTTTTTAACTAATGAACTGTAGGAACAAAAAAGGTCGAAGGATGCCAAAGTACGTTCCAAAGTCAAAGAAGAGGATGTGAAAGAACCGAAAATTAAGAATATACTGTTCGGTGTTTACATACTCTGTTCTGTTAATCCGCCAGTCAATCCGCCATGCAAATTGATAAAACTTCAAGATTTTTTTCCTGGTCAAATGGGTAGAAATCCTGGCAGTTTTGAGGTGGTTGTGACAGGGGAGGGTTTCTACTTTGTGATTAGGGCCAAAAAGCTGAGTTTGTGTGGTTTTTAGGGGGTATAAAGTTGGGACTTTTTTGTCCTAGCACATGGCCTCCTCACTGGGTTGTGGTGCGGTTTTGAGGTCATGGGTCAATCTTTCAGTTTCCCGGAAGTTTTCACCGTTAGATTCATGCCGAAATGTGGTTTGTCGGATAGCTGAGATGTCGGGCTTTCATATGAGGGTATGTTTGTGTGCCAGTAACGTCAGAAAGTGAGTTATTATTTATTTATTTATTATTTTATTTTATTTCTGTTATTAACAGTTGCTTTCTCCTCTTTTTTGTATAGGGAACCATTGTTAGAGGCTGCAAATTGAATCACCTGCGGATACCCTGACTTTAGAAGAAACGGTTTAAACTTCAAATCCTGACCACATAGATGCCTTGAGACGGAGAGAGAACTTTATTGCAGGACAATTTTCCACAATGAATAAAGGTAATGTCATGATGAATGCAAAACTCTTCTGCTAATTTTTCAGTCACACACTCGCCTGAATTTTGGGATTCACAAAGGATGTTATCCATATAATCAAATCAATATGGCCAGCGTTTGCATGGTAAGTCAACGTCAGATAGGCTGAATCCCCCTTACATTTTACATGGACACGTTAACTCGCACAGTGTTTGCGGTGTAAATTTGCAAGGTCAACGACCGGCGGGTTGAATTTCTTCCCCATCCTCCCTACAGTACAGGGACCGTTAACTCCCACCAGTAAGGCCACATCAAGAAAATCTTATGGATTACATCCTCTGTACACTTCACATTTATCGAATGTTCTTTTTTCTTTCTTTCTCAAATCATTTTTTTAAATTTAGAATTGGCATATTTTGGTATATTTACCTCCATGAAGTGTCATGGAGGTTATATTTTACCCTGCGTTTTTCTGTCTGTCTGTCAACAAGATGACTCAAGAACGGCTAGATGGATTGGTTTCATACTTGGTACGTTGGTAGGATGTGATGAAAGCTGAAAATGATTAGATTTGGGGGCCCCTAGCGGCTTCCCTTGGTAATTAAAATCTGTGCACCCATTTGCACCCTTTAGTTATCCGTTGGCCGCCACTCGTGTGCCACTATTATCATGAACTTTGTACATGTATATAACTGGATGCTAGGTGGCGCTTTTGTACCGTCTCTTGTCCGTTGGCCGTCCATAGACTCTACTAGACTCCCGCCTGGTCGAATAGTAATAGGGGACGTTGGCCAAGTCAGGAATAAAAGTCAAGTAGTAATAACTTGGCCCAGGAGTGAACTGACCGGCATGCGGGTAGACTGCAAAAGACTGGTCCGTCGAGATCCTATTTGGGCAAATTTTTCTCTTTTGTCATCGAGCTGACACGTTTGCTTGGAGACTAAGTGATAGCTGGATAGACTGCAAAAGACTGACAGAATTCGCATCAGGCGCGGATTTAGGGGGGGGCGCACCCGGCGCGCGCCCCCCCTTTGGCTGGACCCAAAAAAAAATTCGGCTGGGCCACCAAAAAAAAGGAATTCCACAAAGAAATCCAGAAAATCAGCGAAAGTTGCAGCGGAGCGGCGACAATACAAAGCCGCTAAGGCCCCCTTTCCACTTGACGGCGCTCTCACGGCGCTCTCGCTGCGATGGGAAATTGGCCAGAGCGCGGTGAGAGCGCCGCGACGCCGGAAAAAGCTGCTCTAGTGGAATCTCTCCGGCGACCCCAGCGCGCTCTCACCGCGACGAAAAACTCAAATGTCAGCATCTTTTTATGAGCTAGCAAAGATTCGAAAGATTACTCAACGAATTTCAGAGGTAACGAACGAATCTTTTGACGTATAGTGTATTTTGGTATCTTTGAAGTCATCCTTTTACGTCTTACATAACATTCAAAGTATAAAATCAAGGCTGTAAACAAATCCAATTTTGGTCACTGTACAGTCACTCAGACTGAAATATACACGTTTCTCTTGCTGTTTTTTCTTAAATCTGTCATGTAGCTTGTTCACCATAAATATCTTTATCATGCCACGTTATTAGTGTAAATCATACAACACCGAAACACTTTTTAATTGAAAATGGGACTTCAATCATCTAAATGTACAGATGGAGAACAAGAAAACCTAATGTCATCATGTTGAAATTCAAAAATTAGTGAGAAATGATAAACCTTTGTTTTTAAACCTTGCTTATTCCATCTCAGTTTGTTTAATTGTTCATCACCGGTACATTTTGGACATTTCTCCGGGTTCTGTCTATATGTCAAATATACTTGTTCACAACCCGCAGTTGAGAGCGCAGAGAGAGCGCGGTGAGAGCGCCGTCCTAGCTAAATTGGCATCATAAACCACTGTTGAGACCTATTGCGCTCACCGCGCTCGCTGTGCGCTCTGTTGGCGCTCACGGCGCTCGCTGCGCGCTCTCTTGGCGCTCTCTCTGCGCTCATCATTGGATCGCCGTCCACGGCGCTCTCACGGCGACTGTTTTGAGCAGGTTCAAAACAGTCGCGGAGGTGATGGCGACCATGGCGACCATGGCGCTCCCACCGCGCTCTCTGCGCGCTCCCATGGCGACCTTGGCGATCCCGTCGCGCTCTCACCGCGCTCTTCCCAATTTGAGGTCGCAGAGAGAGCGCCGCGAGAGCGCCGTCCTAGTGGAAAGGGGGTATAACCAACAATGCCAAGGAGCACTCCTCCCGCTTTTACTTCCTCATTGCGTCGGTCTTTGTGGGCATAGCCAAAATGTTCCGTAACCAGAACGTTGGCAATACTCCCGCCCTTCTTCGGAACTCGCTTATGTTCCATCTGACTCTAATATTGTTATTATATTTGTTATTTTGGTACCCTATTAGCCCATGTGGACTGAGCGACGCAAGATACAATATTAAACATTCATTCATTCATACTGTGACGGTAAATGTCAGGAGTAAAAATGTGTCAAACTTACGATATGTCTCCGCTAAGGGACTTGACGTTATTTACCGGGGGGGGGGGGGGGGGGGCTGATGCAAAATGGGTCAGGTAAAAAAACGGCGATCTTTTCCACTACACATGTACGATATTTACACAAAAGAAACTAAATTAATGTTCTACTTGGAAGAGACTTGGGTACATTTTAGCGATATCGTGACGAAAACCGCTTCAATACTGCTGTAATCATTCCAAAACGGGAGTTATTTCGGCCAACCAACAAACTTGCCGAAAAATTTTCGCGCCATCATATGCATGATTACGTCATATGCACGCAGCAGAGAGCCCGCTGTCACGAAAGTAAACATCGTAATGTTTTATCCCGTTGCCGTCCGTGAACCATTCCGTCTACAAAGAACCGATGCACACAGGATTGATATTGATACCAATTTTAGTTGCTATAGTCTTCGTAAACTTCGTGCGAACATGGAATTACACGACAGAGACGGCTGCAGCAAATTTCTTATGGGGAGGGCGAACTATATTAACGTAATCCTAGGGGGTCCGGGGCATGCTCTCCCGGGAAAATTTTGAAATCTTGACTATCTGAAACAATCTTTCCTAACTTTTGATGGACAAATTTGCTGGCAGACTAAGCTAAGTTAAATAGCCTTTCTAGTAGGGTTTTTAGCTTATATTATTAAGGGCGACGACGCCCCCAACGTATTTTCACGATTTCGAGCGCACGAGCCGTCGCAAGGTAGGTCTGGAGAAAAATGTTGAAATTTGAACCCTCTGAAACAGGATTTTCTGCACTTTGAGGGATAAACTTTGCTGGTAGACTATGCTAAATGTAATGACATTTCTGTCAGGGGAAAATATTTTTGATGGCGACGAGCGCCAGAGCGTCGTGGGCGCCGGACGCGCAAGCCGTCGCCAGGCACGTCCAGAAAAAAATTGAAATCTTGACCACCTGAAACTTCATTTCCTGCATTTCAGGGGCACATTTTGCTTGTATTTCTAAGGCCCCTTAGGCAATTTTTTTTTCAATGGCCCTCCCCCCGGCTCAAGACATGTTTCGATGGCCGTTCCCCCAGGCCAAAAATATGATTGTTGAATGTGAGATTGCTAACTATAAAAATCAGTGTTCGTTCGATTATTAAATTTGTTCAGGCCTAAAAGTCAGTGTTGATTCGTTGGGTATTTTTGCACAGAAATAGCTCTAAAATGCACCAGAGAGCCTCTTTATTTTAAAAAGTTCTCGGGGGAGGCCCCCCAACCCCCCCCCCCCCCCCCCAACGAGAGGGGGGGAAACCCCCTCTCGTGCTCTCCCCCCGCGCAGCTACGCTGCGCATTCGTGGCCTTCGGCCACGACCTGACATGCAACAGCATATGCGCCCACCCTTTGCAAAATCCTGGATCCGCCCCTGCGCATGGCAACATGTTTGTCCCTATTTGGCCTAATATTTCTCTTTTGCCATCCAGCTGACACGTCTGCTTTGAGACTAGGCCGTCCTTAGCGTGTGTGCTACTATGAACCTTGTACTATTATAATTGTATGCTTCTGTACCGTCTCTTGTACATTGGCCCACCTTCGCTAGTATGCATGCAACTATGAACCTTGTACTGTTACACTTGTATGCTAGGTGGCGCTTTTGCACCGTCTCTGATTCGTTGGCCGCCCTTACTTCATCAGTGACCCATCATAAAACAAAAGATTATCTAAAGAAGTCTACAGACTCCTCATATCCTGAACATTGTTGTAAAAGAAAGCATCAAACTTTGAGTAAGATGTACAGAGGACATGTACAGGTTAAAATGAATGCAAATGTTAGATGTGACGGGTCCTTCGTATTTCCAGCAGTTTGATGTATAGCTGAAACGCGGTAACACAGGTTATACAAGCAGATAACGTGTTTTCCTATTTGGCATAACATATGCAACATCCTAGATTAAGCATGAAGGAAGAACTTTGGGGCTAGAAAAAAGTCACTTAACCCTATTCAGACCGGGGGGGGGGGGGGCTTTTGAGGCCCGCGCTAACTTCGATGTCCTATAACGCCAGAACGCCTTACGCTAAAGCCACCAAATTTGGTGAGTTTTCCTAAAATATTGTTGGCAACAAGTTTACGAAGTTTGACAAATTTTCCATTTTTTCGTGTTGCCATGGCAACCGTTTGTTGACAGGCAGTTTTGCCAAAAATCACTATTTTTGGATCTAACAATGTATTTTTCACATTTATTTGCTATATTACTGCTATTTTGTTACATAAATAAAATCTTATATTATTTAGCATATCTTTCATAATTATATATGCATAAATTATGCTAATTTGATGACGTCATCAGCCCAAAATCCAAGATGGCGGACCGTATGGCCAGATCAAGAATAACAAGCTTATTTTCCCTTAAAATTTGTAACTACCTGGTATTTTTCCATCAAAAACCATCTAAATGAATGAATTTAGTCTATTTCCATTGCCCTTTGTGATTATTTGTTGCAAAAAAAGAAGTTTTAAAAATTCAAGGTGGTGGATATAATATGGCGGAGCCTATCTCGTATCTTAGATGTGCATGACGTCATTTTATGACGTCATTATGACGTCATCGATGTTGCTATTGGCAATACAAGTCGTAATAAACATTATTATTCTGTTATCTGCATTTATTGTTACATTTTTGTAGTATAACTTGAAGTTTTCTGAGAATACCCTTTTTTCATGGGTCCGGCCAATATAATCAAATTGATGACGTCAATTACGTCATCTTACGTCAACGTAACGTCAAACGTCCAATACTTGTCAGATATTATGTCGATATAATGTCCTGAAAATTTGGTGGCCTTACGACACGTCGTTCGAGAGTTAGAAGACTTAGAAGTGGAGGGCCTCAAAAGCCCCCCCCCCCCGTCCAGGGATGACCAAAAAAGCCCGGTCTGAATAGGGTTAAAGAATATATAGATAAAAAATTGTACATGTATTTACAAGCTTTCTGAGTACTACATATACAATGAAGGTAGTTTTATCAAATCTCCTTGGTATAATCGTGCTGCATGGATACAGCGTTTTCTCGCTTCTTTGTTTTCATGGTGGAAAAGAAGGAACAGATAGAAGGTTTTTTGAGCGAAGGTTTGTCTGGACGAATTTGTCCGTATAACGTAATGACAGCTGTAGAAACAGAAGACAAAGGATCTTCATCTCAGACAAGATAAAGAGATCGATTCTCGTATCTGATTGTGTACGTGTATTTTGGACCGAGGGGGGGGGGGGGGGGTCGTCGTGTTGTACTTTAAATGTTTGCAGAAACACCTATCTGTACACGAATTATCCGATGACAATGATAAGAAGGCAGGTGCGCATTCAAGAGTATGTAGCCCCTCTTTATTTAGGAATGTCTTCTTTGAAAAGAGAACGAAACAACATACAAGAAAATAATCACTGATCTTATAAACCGTTCTCATGTGTATGATACATTCATTTTCTTGCTTTTGCTGGATGTGTGCTGTAATTGGTAACCATCCTCCAGATATCTGTTGTTGTTTTTCCTGAAGACGTTATTTGATCTCTTTAATCTTTGTATGGGTCATTTTTATACATTTTGTGTGTTGTGGTAAAATTGGGTTTGGCTTCGGCCCTGGAGTCGACCAGTGTAGGCCTTAAAAAAATCACGGAGTTGTATAGTTCCCTTGCATGGGGCATGTTGTCCCTAGAGCCGAGCAGTTGGCCTGTGTAGGCCCTGGAAACAGTTTGGCCTCTACGCTAACACTGTACCGGGCCTGTGGTAAAATTTCCTTGGGGGCATGTTGGCCCTAGAGCCGAGGAGCTACCCTCGAAACAGTCTGGCATCCAGTCTACTGAGGACTGTCTCAGAGCAAGATTTGTTAGAGGCATGTTGGCCCTATAACAAAGTCTAGGAGCTGGCTTGTGTAGGCCCTAGACACAGTCTGCCATCCAGGCTACGGGTTTACTGAATGACCTTTTAAACGCTGTAATCAAGGTGAGTGGACAAATATTGGCATTTCCGCCCCCCCCCCCTCCTGTAGCAAACATGCCCCGCCCACACACGCGTCCGAGAGAAACAACGCTCCTGATTGGTCGTGGTCACCGACCAATTAGAATCCACGGGGTATATTTAAAGGAGGGAGTGAAGCTCGGACTCCGGGCAGTTCAAAGTAGGGGTTGAACAGAGCGGACAACTGCAAAACAATGGACGGGTTTGGTTGTGTGGCCAGTGATGTGGACTTTGCAAGGATGCTAGAAGACATATTGTCTTCTTCACCTCCATCACCTAGTGGTGATTTTCTGGACGAATTTATGGACGATGTGAGCGAAACAAGTTTCGAGTCCGGATCCGACGGCGTGGCGAGTTTCGGCTCTAGCTCTGACGGCGTTGCATCACCGGTAAGCGACGCAGAGACGTCACCTCCAAGGAAGAAGAAGACAGCGACGCAGAGAAAGAAGCAACGTCTGGCCGCCAACGTGCGTGAGCGTCGACGCATGGAGTCTATCAACGGCGCCTTTGACGTGTTACGGAAACGAGTGCCTACGTTAGCGTACGAGAGGCGTATCTCCAAGGCAGACACCTTGCATCTTGCTATCGGGTATATTCGCTTCCTGACGGACTTAGTCAAATCTGACACTCAAGGAGAGGGGGCAGTCGCGCACAGCCGACTCAAGAAGCCACCAAAAATCATCATAAGTCACAAAGGAACAGGTAGGTTACAAGACAAACTTTACAAATAGTTTTCAATTATTAGCTTGTTGACTGCTTAATTTTGCTTTTGTACTTTATCCCATAGTGACAACAATTTGTATAAATTTACCATCATTTGTCTAAATCTGTTATGTGTGGACTGAAATAATAATACATGACTTTTTTCTCTCTTTGTTTTCCTTCTGAAGGGAGCATGTCGCCCACTGATATGGAGTACGGAGTACCGCCGCTAGAGGGACACTCCCTATCATGGACGGACGAGAGGAAAACACCCAGCACAGGACAGACACTTGTGGCCAAAATCTGGACCCCGCTAGACCCCAGGACTGAATGCACCAAGAAAAATAACAGTTTGAGGTTGGCACAAGTTGTTCCAGCGTAGTGAAAGTACTGCAAAACAAAGACATTATATGTAAACAGTATTATATATATATATATAGGCCGGGCGCCTTTATTTTGTAAATGTTGATATATCAGAGCGTGTATATTGTTCGCCATACCATTGTACAGAAGCTTTTGGTCTTATTACGTCAAAACTCGTTGTATATTTCTACAATGACGAATAGGCGAGCAGTATTGAAACCGCATTACAAATGAAAAAAAGCATTACGATTCACCTCCATTGAGTATATATTTATGCTGTGCAGTTCATGTATTTTGCCGTATCTCGATTGTTATATTTCTTGTATATTTCGCTAGGAAGTTGGACGTGATACAAACTGTTCTGCCAGGTCATTTTGTCAGTCGATGGAACAATTTTATACGATCGATGTGACGCTATTGTGTATTATGGTGTATATAAAATGGTTGAACGGAAATACCTTTGTTGCGAGCTTTATTGCCCCTTACACGGGTAGATTACAATAGTCTCTCACGTGCAAATATCCGGACAAAAAAGTAATAAACCGAGTTTTCCCCACATACAATACTTTAAGCCCTGTGTTGGGATACCGCTGTTTTTCAAAGAAATGCTCTTATTCAATTCAGTGCTGGTAGGGTATTATCAATCAGTCTAAATCACCTCTGGTTCCACCTGGCCTGTAGGTAAATTTACCCTCCCCGCAATTCCTCCTGTATCAATGTTGACTTTAGGCGCAGTTTGGTGCCAACACTACAAACACACGAGTACGGGCGTTCTTCAGGAAGCAGCAGGACAGAGTTATCGTGTTTTGTGGCACTTGAAAAGCTCTTCAGGATACACTTAATGTTGTCGGAGTGAGAGCTAGAGGAAACTGCCCCCCTCCCCGGCACCATTCTTACCCCTCGTTTGAATTTTGCTGGGTATGCCATGAATACAATTTTGGTTGATGTAGTCCGCTCACAATGGTAAATTCCCCGCCAACAAGTCTTTAAATGGTAAAGGCCTCCATTGCAATATAGTTGGCCAAGTAGCTGCCGAAGAAAGCGGAGTAAAAGGATGTCCTTGTAGTTCAATTGGTAGCGGTTTCACCGTTGAGCTACTGATCCCAATTACCTGGCAATGTCAATCCACATTTCCAAACCGTGGACCCGGCCGGGTTGTTTTCGGGAAAGCAATGTATGACATACGTAAATGATAACAAAACACACAGGATGCAAACAAAAAGTAGTTATCAGCATAAGTTATGTATATTCCTTTGAAAACACCTTTATTTTTTGTTTCCGCAAATATCCCAGTCGGGCCCCGATTTAGATATTAATAGGTAAATCCTTCTTACATAATGGTAACGTCCACGACCAGGACTTGGCTGAATTTCCCACACACAAAAAAGAAAATAAGAACAACAAGGAAAAGGGTCTTTCCATTCGTCGCAGCTTCCAAAAAGTTCGTAAAAAAAAAGGTCTTTTGCATGTAGCGCAACCCTTCACACAACCTATATGATCAATAAATGAATATAAAAGAAAGACCTGTATTTTACGTTGATGCTCTTACAATAGAATACTGTGACATAGAACTGCGTTATCTTACATCTAAATTAACTAATGTACTGTGTAGGTTCAACTTCTTTTTGCTTGTTATGTTATGGAAACGCGGTGAGAAGAATTATGATTCTATAGTTGGCAAACATTACAACACACGACGCCATAAATGCGGAAAACGAACTTTAAAATGTCAACGTATATTTGATAAATTTCTTGATCAAATGATATAATCTTCTGGAAAAGGGGGTCTGAAAGAGAATTTGTAAGTTTAATTCGGCGTGGAACCAAGAAAACGTGCTAATTTTAGGCCATTAAAGAACCCCTACTTGTCCATAGCAAATATAGCCAGGTAAGCACGATGAATATATGTAATTTATAGATATGATAAATTATGTAATAGGTAGAATAAACAGTTTGCTGTAAACGTTAACGGATGACACCGGTGAAATGTTTTGTCCTACATAACAGTGATACATTTCAATGACATTTTCCATGATTGCGAAAAATCTACAGTCGCTTCAAAAAACAAAAAGAAATAAATCTAAAATCATTAGCACTAGATTAAAACGTGGTGTGGGCTATTACGTTTTAATTTTCATAAAAAGGAATCATATAAGATATCTATTTTTCATACGTCTTTTTTTCTTAGATTTGACCTGATAATATTTGGCATCATCTATTGCCAGATATCTCTAAAAAGCTGAAATTATTTCTTGCTTTTGGTTCGACTTCGTGAGGATTAGTAATTGTCAATAATCTCTCTTGTAGTCGCGTGTACTTGTTTGCCTCCATTTTAACCCAGTGTTTGGTTTGTGCCCAATACCTTCTACCGTCCGCTTAAACTTTGAAAACCAAGGATGTTTACTTTTGGTCTAAATGTTCTCTTTGTGTGAGAGCTTGTTTTATACACAAAAAATCGCCCCTCCCCCCTTCTTTCTCCACAAAATCTCCTGTGCTTTGGTTACTAGTTTGTGTAGTCCCGGTAATTCTGGGCCGAGTGGACAAATATTGGCTCTTCCGCTGTTGTTGACAAAATGCTAGCCCACGCGAGGGCCACCCTCCCCACCTAACCGCCACGCGCCATGAAAACCGCGGCCGTGCGTGTCCTGGTCTGTGATTGGTCCCCGAGTTCTAGTTCCACGTGTCACGGGTTTGGTTTGAATCCAAGAAGAGTTCGGCCCTGTTTAAAGGGACCCGCTAGCTGCGGGCGTAAACTCTAGGGACCTCGCTATGTCCACTTTGCGTCAAGACGTCACGCTAGACGATATGAGCAGCGTCGGCAGCGACGTCGACGTCGAACACTTCTTCGACGACTTCGCGTCGTCGCCGTCGTCTTACGACAACCTCGACGGCGTCTTCGATCAGGAAGACTTGACGGACGACTCGCGCTCGCCTGACGGATCGACGTCTCCAAGCGTCCGACGGCGACGTAAGAAGAGATCGGCGGTGCAGCAACAAGCGCAACGTCAGGCCGCAAACTTACGCGAACGGCGACGCATGCAGTCGATCAACGACGCTTTTGACGGCCTGCGTCAGAGAATCCCGACGCTGCCGTACGAAAAGCGGCTGTCAAAAGTCGACACTTTGCGTCTGGCCATTGGGTACATTAACTTCCTTTCGGACCTTCTGAACTCTGACGTCGAACTTAACGGAGAAGTCATCCCGAATCACCCACAGCCCAAAAAAGTCATCATATGTCACCGAGGAACTGGTGAGAATTTTTTATTTAATATTTTAGAAATTTTCACATTGTTCTATGCAGCTCTGGTAATAGTTAATCTTGCTACCTTGCGTGCACATATTCACAACTTCTATCTCAACAATACCAAACAGATACCCAAAAAAGTTTCGATTTGGAGTGTTTTGCCTTGAAAAATCTATGAAATTACATAGATTTTACGTATTAGTAAGTATCACTACCATGTTTATGATGATCATAATTCCAGTGAAATAATGAACAAGAAGAAAACGCCTGCGACGCAGTATTTTGTTCTTCGAAAATTGCAAACTTTCATTCGCTTTCAAAAACAATATCCAACTTAGAGTGTCCCTGATTTTTTTACAAGAACAGGTGCAGCATTTCTGTGACGATCGGAGGTCATTTCAATCTTACAAACACAAAGGAATACGATTAGAAAGTTACCATATTGTAGGAAAGCAAAATTTTCTCACGGACCTTTCCTCACCCACCCTCTAACTCGTTTGATTATGACGTCACGTTCGAAATGGGCGCCCGCAAAACTCGTGCGAAAAACTGGTCGGAGTTCCAGATGGAAAATAAGAATAGATTTTGACACACTGATTTGCCTTTTGAATACAGTGTTTGGCAGGGGGACAGTAAGTTATGATTAGGACCGTGAAAAATTGAAACACAACCGTGACAAAGTTTTCCATATGGAAACTTTTGAAGTACGCGACGTAGCGCGTTACCAACATCTTTTCAGTATATTTGATTGACTAGGGGGGAGGGGGGCAGATATTGCTTTGTGTTTATACTACAAAATAACGAAATATTCAATCATTTCTTCTTCTTTTTTCCTAAGATGCCTGTTTTATATTTGATTCTATTTTGCAGACAGAGATCGAGTGTCAATCTCGTATTGAACGGTTTAGTCATAGTTGAAGCTGTAGGGCTGATATCAATTAGGATTTTACCATGGTCAATATTGACCGAAGGAGGCAATACATAACTTTTGCTAACGCTGGCCTTGTTCTAGCCACGAGTAGAAAACGCTACCCATTTTGTGTCATTTTTACACTGTTATTTACTTCTTGAACACAGGAGTCCCGACGCCCGGAGACCTAGAGTACGGACTACCACCGCTGGCTGGTCACTCATTGTCCTGGACAGACGAAAAGAAGCCCGCCAGTAGCGGCTCAACACTGTACGCCAAGGTATGGACTCCCGAAGACCCGAGGGCCTCCCGAAGTAAGACGACGGGTTACGAAAACGTCACGCCGGCATGAACCGATCATTCCTTCGTCAGTTGTTGCATGAATGGACATTTTGTTTTCTTTGTGGACGATATGTGTGAATTTATATAGTCCTATCCTCCTACGTAGGTTCTACGAATCTGTTTATTTGTCCTATTGCACTACAAAACCATCCATTTAATAGCAATAGAAACAGGGTGTAATAAAACTGATATACTTTCTGAAGTTCAAAAAAAAAGACACGTTCGTACAGCCTGCTATTCAGGAGGCTAATATAATCTATCGAATTTCGTAGATCGAAATTTTGTTTGACAAAAATTATGTCAAGAATACATGCTAGATATTTTTGAGGCTTTATTCGTGATTTTGAGCGCTTCCGGTTAAGTGTAAACAATGCATTATTTAATTGTTCTGCTAAATGTTGTGTGATGTAGATATATTTTTGTACAGACATTCTATTGTTGTTGCGGCTTGACTTTCTCGTAGTCTGTGTTTGTTTCTAAAGATCTGTGCTATTGAAAACCATTAAATTGAGATCTTTACAAGCGATGAGGAGGTCTTGTGTGGCTTTTGCTCTGTCGATTCAAGTTCGCCACTTGAGTTTTTCTTGCTCCTTTGCCGAGAAATTTCACGTCGTTTCAGCTCACTTTGGCCCCACTGCGGTGCGAGAAATGGTCGACAATGGACGTGAAAGAGGGAGGGAAGAATACGTGAATCAATTTGCGCCCCCTCCCTGCTCCCCTAACCCAAACATATGTTTCTACGTGGTGTTGTCAGACGACTTTTTGGCCGCCCAAACTTGGTATCCCTTAGCAACGTGGCTTTCCATAAAGCAAGGCTACGTTCTTCACTTTGGTTCCTCTACGCAGCAAAATTCTGACCAAAAGTTTTCCTCAGAAAGTCTTCAAATGCAAGTAGTTGACTTGAATTTGCATAGCCTTTTCGAGCTCACGGGTGCTTTTTGTTGTGGAGAGTAGAGGGTAAATGGTTAAGGTTGTGTGTGAACGTGGAAGCAAAATGGACGACTTTGACGTGTAAATAGCAGGGGAAGGTGACTTTGCTGAGGATAATTGCTGGCTCAGTCCCTCCCGACCATTGTCGCGACACTCTCTCACACACACGCAACAAAAGAACCACAACAAAACCTCCATACAGACCCAAATAGTCTAAGCTGAGAGGTTCGAAACTTCTGAATCAGAATGAGATAGAGGGATCTACGTGTATGTAACTGCCTGATACTAGTCTATTTAGTAAGCTGGCAAACTTGGGTAAAATTTGGATTCCTGAGTCCGAGAGATACTCTGGGAACGAGGTAATCAGGCGATGTCTATGATTACTGTTGATTGGTTGATCATGTCGTCCCGTTTCCACGGCGACGGTATTTCCACATGTCTGATATTACATAATTCCCGGTAATAATTGTGGCTTATTTCCCCTCCCCACTTCTGCAGTAATATACCTACTCTTCAAGCAGAGGTTATGCTTTCTTTTATACGTCTTTTAGTCATTGTGGAGCGTTTTATTTCGCCAGCCAGTTAAGCTTTTTTTTTACGTTTGTCTTGAGGACAAAAATAAAACCAGACAAAATAGAAATCCAGAAGAAAACGCCTAAAAGATGTCCAAAAAGCCTAACCTCTGCTTGGAGAGTATAATAGCCCGTGCTATAACGCAGTATTTTTGAGACGAGAAAAAAAGGATCACACTATGCTAGCTGTCGTGCATTCTCGCGGAGAAAACTTCGGTCACCCAGCGAAGGAGAACTATTCTCTCCCCCTTCAGTGTCTGCCCCCCACCCCCATGCCACATGACCTCGGCTTTGTTCGCCTGCCTCCCGTGAATGTTGCTCGTGACCTCGGTCACCTTGGTGGCCCTGTGGCACCACAGCGGCCCCTCGGACTAGGGTAGACCTTTCCCGTTCGCTCTGGGCCTATCTACCGATCTGCCTATGCCTTATCTTCACTATACAGGTGGTGGTAGCTACGTCCTTTCCCATACTCCGCGCCTGGGTCGATCGTAATGTGTTATTTTTGTACTCTCCAAGCAGAGATTAGGCTCTTGCTGTTTTTTTAGTCGTTTTTATAGGGCTTTCTGTTCTGTATCGTGTCTTGTATTGTGGTGAACTTCAAGAATTGTCGTGCAATAAAGTTTTTCTTCATGACAAAATAGAAAGCCCCCCAAAAAACGACTGAAAAAACGTTTAAAAAAACAGCCGGAGCCTAACCTCTGCTTGGAGATTAGTATATATAGAAGAGTCAGTTTGCTGGAAGGGGAACGCTAGTTCACCTTTATACGTGGGCTAACCTATATCCGTTGTTTCAAAGCGGGGTTATTTAGGGATATCCAAACGGTGGTTTCATATTGGGATGTTTTCAAAACATTACAGTTTAAAACCATCCTTCGACTTGATATCCCTATGCTGCTAGATATTCTGTTTTTGTAAACAAACGGATATAGGTTACCCCTCGGACGAAGGTTAACGAGAGTTACATTTAAAATTTTACTCTACGGTGGCTGAACTCTCCTGCGAATTATTATCTATATCTATCGTAGACAATACTTTTCTGTCAGAATACTCCTGAAAATGTTAGAGCTAGTCTAAAATACTAAAATAATGAACCAAATAGAAACTGAAACATTTTACTTCTAACGTTACATCAATACTTACAAACTTTGTTTATCATGACTGTGGCTAGAAAAACATTTCTTCTTTCTATGCTCCATAGGTGCTGATACAACGATGTCACACTGTATAATATAACACGTCTGCTGTCATTACTGTAACTGACATCGTTCAGAAACTAATAGAAAGTTTCTCGATACGAAAATCAGGCTAACATACCTCAGAATACAGCCCTATCCCTCTGACACATTTGGGTATACAACAATAGCGAATGTCAACCCTACCAACGTGTTGCTATTCATGCAGACGACAACAGACACCGATCCCGCCATTTTTTCTCCTCACACGATTCTGTCGTCTGCAGCGAACTTGGCTTGTCTGTGAGAACCACGTTCACGTCTGTTTAGAACCACCCAACCTAAAACCTCCTCTCTTTTCCCACGGACTGGGTCATTCAGAAACTATAGTCACAGGAAACTGGATAATTATAGCAAGAAACTAGCCCGACACTCTCTGGCGTTCAAGGTCAAACGAACCCTCTTCTTTGCGAAGACCGTCCCGCCATTTTGGGGTCAAAATGCTCGGGGCTAGTTTTCTGTCGAGCCGCGATGATTTATGACTGTGTGCTTGCCGTTGAAAAGTGTTGCTAACGTTAGGGCTGGGAACGGGGCTAGACGGTACTCTCCAAGCGGCAAGTTCGGCTCCGGCTGTTTTGCAATTTTATTAGGCGTATTTTTCAGACTTTCCATTTTTGTACCGATCTTTTTTTTTCGTGTCCACCACCGTCCAAACAAACTAGAAAGCAAAAAGGCATGAAAATGCGTCAAAAACAACCGGAAACTCGACTTGTAGAGTAGCTAGACGTATGTGCTGTGTGTTTGTTAGTTGGCCACACTGACTTGATTTATGGACGACATCTACACATGCATCGAATTTTGTGCGTTTCCAAAAAAATGTGTACTTAGTTTGTGACTACATGATAAATGGTACAAAGAAGCCAGAAAATAACCAAATATATGCCGTAAACTGCTAAAAAATATGGCATCACCGATATTCACGAAGTCTTCCAAAGTCAATGGAGATGTGAAAGAACGAAAAGAAAAAAAAAACTGTTTGGTATATTAACAATGCTGCATAGCACATAGCGTGTATGTTTTAACGTTTTGACTATGATTGTTTAGCAAACTTATTGTACATATTGTACCCAATTCAGGGAGGCTTGTATAGCTCCCCCTGCCTATGTGCTTTTGAGGAATGATAATAAATGTTATAAATGTTATATATCCCATGTTCTGTGTCGTCAGTAATTTGCTCAACCTTCCTAACCGCGTAGATTTCATAATGAAGGCAACTTTTTAAAAATGTTTGCCCAACTTTTTTTTTTCCTTCGTACGCACTCCTACCATCGATGCTTGGTCCAGAATCCTTGGTTCAGATACACTGACATACTCCGATGTTGTGCCCTTCGAAAGGCTCTCAACACCAATTTCCTCACTTCACTCGGATGGACATTAGTACCTAGCTTCGGTTAGGGCCGTCCCTCGGATTGGACGTGTTTGAGGAGCGCTACCACCCGATCACGTTAAAGAATCCATCACACTCATCGAAATGATTAGGGGACCTTTCCAGTGTGAGTAGTTCAATTAAATCTGTCCGGATATGCAAGCTTGTACTGTTCAGTACAAACCTGCCGTGTTACAGGGCCAACATAAAACTACCATAAGACGTCATAGAAAGGTATTAGTATTGTACTGTTAGTCAGTTGAGATAGTTAGTAGTGGTAGCGGGAACATTTCTTATATACTGAAGTTAACTTGATATGAGTACACTACGAAAGCAGTTCAATACAGCTTTGCCTTGACCCATTTTTATCTATTGTACATGTAGCAGGGTCAAACGACACAAAGTATGAATTATAGTAATACATACCTCTATAGGTCACATGCTACAAAGCTTTGCACACATGTTGGATACTAAAATAATAATACGCGTATCAAGTTATTTTAGTCTTAGTGTATACAGTATATGGGAAATACGTCTACGGAAACATTCAATAACATACGGCATATTTTGTTTTGAGGCCGTATGGGCAGTGGATTGTTATCCACTGTGTATAGGGCACCGTATTGGAAGGCCGAGCCCATCACTCTCCTTACACCGCCTTTTACCTCCCCAACCGAAGTCAGGTACCACACTTTACACTTGGATGGAGTGGGAAAATTCGAGTAAATGCCATTCCCAAACGCACAATATCGGTAGCATGGCAGGATTCGAGTCCTAGACCTCTGGGTTCTGGAACAAACACCCTAAAATTACGCCACACGACCTCACTAAGGTTATCAATGTAGGACCAGTAAAAACCAGACCGACGACACACACACACTGACTGTGCTTAGTATGTTTGGTTCTTAGTGAAAAAGCTTTTTTTTACTCAGAAAAAAACAACCTAAGAGGAATGAAAACGCCATGCTAAACGTACAATCTGTAAGCACCCGGAAAGCTGCTACCGTGAAAGTCTGTGCCTGTGCGATTTGAGTAGAAACGGTCTCCAGTAGCGACAAAAGACGACGTGGTCGACACAGGTGTCCGCATTGTTCTACCTAACTAGACGGTGCCTAGCGACGCCCCCGCCCGGGCCCTGCGGACCGATAGAGTCTAAACATCCACATGTGTGGAACTGAATTGTTCTGAACGGTTTTCTTCCCACGGTAGCATGTATAAAACGATACAAATCCGACCTTGACGTTTTGAGTCATTATCCGAGGGTGTTCCGACCAGACAAAAAACTCGGCGCAGGTGGTTCGTCGGCTGCTCGGGCAAATCTGCCATCCCGCCCGCCCTGTTTGTCAGGCGTGTTTGCATTTATGAAAAGACTCTGACGTGTTTACTTTTTTCTTGCGATCCATACAGACAGATTTTTTTCTTTCTTCTGGGGGTTAGTGGAAATGTCTGATACGACGGTGACCCCAACATGCACCTGTGCGTGTTCACATGTTCTTCTATTATCCCCCGCCAGCTGCGAACACGGCCGCGTCTTGTCGGCTCCATTCGTGCCGTGTTGACGATCCATCCCCTCCTTTGTCTTACGACAATGTGTCAACGGCACTGCGAGCAGATTCGAATAAAATACAACTTTGCAATTACTGCCTAATGTGACCGACACAAACACAACTTTATCCGCAGCTTTGTTCCGTTTTCGACCGGGCAGGCGAAGGCGGCAGGCGGCGGTAACATTAATCTTTCCAAACTCACTCTCTTCTTTGTTAAATCTGAAATAATCTGGTGTATTAAAAGTCTATCGGCAAGTGCGTATATCACCTGGTAGAGTTTGATACCCCATATTTATCAAACTCAAAAGTACCGTGTCAGTCTCCACTATAGGTTATCATACACTAATGTCCTATTCGGACTAGGGTAGCGTCGCTAATTGCTCATCAAGCGAGGCGAATGTTACACTAGCAAATCTCAGCTCAAATAAGTCTTTTGTTTTGTGGTTTTACGTTTTTCTACAATAAGCAGATGTTTTATCCTAGTTTTGTCCAATTAGCGTAGTAGCCACGTGAGTTTGCACGAAAGCATGTCCTGAAAATGAAATAAAAAGTCAACAATGACAACAGAACGTGCCTGTAGGGCCAACGTCGGTATAAACTTCGGCTAAATCCTTCTCCATGGGATAAACTTGCACAAAGAAACAGTTTAAGCGTCGGAGTAGAAAACATGCGGGTTGAGACCAAGTCCGGTCTCCTGGTAGAAAAAACAAAACGTTAAGTTCAAACAGCGCAGAACTTTTGAGTCCATCGTGAGGCAGCTGCCTTTTGGAAGCTTACAAGTTTGAAGAATGGATGTGTGGTGAAGTAGTCTGTCTTGACACGTGCCTTGCAGCCTTTAATTCTTTCTAAAAACACACTTAAGAAGTATTAGGGTCGCGGATATAGTGCAAATATGGGTCCTAAGGGGTAGACAGAGAGACATAGAGACAGAGAGAGAAAGACAGAGAGAGAGAGAGAAAGACAGAGAGACACACAAACAGAGGCAAATTCAGAGAGAGGAGGACATTAACACAAAGAGTCACACACACGGAGACAGAGAGAGAGAAAGAGAGGGCGACACTCACAAAAAGAGACAGAGAGAGACACATACAAAGACAAAGATAGAGAAAGAGAGAGACACAAGACAGACAGAGGCAGGCAGAGAGACTCATATAGAGCGAGGGAGAGATACAGAGATATATGGATGAATGAAGAACTTTATTGCACATTTTTTCAACACCGGGCTTAAATGCAGTTCACAGCAATGTATGTTGACAAAATACTACAGTTAACAGACACAAAATCGAGATAAAAGAACAGATATGTTTTATGATCGATGGTTTGATATAGAGCATCCATCCACTCTATGCAAGTTTCCCGCCACCTCGCCGAATTCCCCCTGGCAACAAGAAGTTCAGAGCGCATGCGCAAACAACACTGGCTATTGCGTCATAACAAAACAAGCAATCAGCGAGTAGGGAAGATAGAAAATGCACTTAAATCTCAAATCAAGCACAGAATTTCGTCAATCATAGTGAAAAATGTGTTTTAAAAAAAAACACATTGACAGATCGATTTTGAAGAACTATGGTATCTTTTTTTTATCTTCTAGAAGCCAGTAATATGTATACTTCATGACAGTCTTAGAACTATCATAGTTTATGGAAATATGCTATCACATATTCTTTAGCCGACTATAGTCTGCCACATGCACTTATATTTTATTTGTAAGATTAATCTATTTTTGCATATTACGGATTGAGCCAACACTTGATGCGTGTATATGATCGGGCCAGTTGTGGCCTTTCCCATGGAACCTCGGAGGCGCCCAAGTCAGCTGGCGCGCGCTTTCCGACAAAATATGAAATGCAAATAAGATACAAACTCTGCTGCTAAATACAGTACTAGATGGAAATGATAACCTAGCCTATTGCTACTGCCCCTTGTTATCATGTATTTACGTTATATGCTAGTATGGCAACCGAAATCGGAAAGAAACCATTGAGCTAGATTTTATGTCATATTATGACATGCTGCTAAATATAGTACTAGATGGAAACGATAACCTAGCCTATAGCTACTGCCTCGTGTTTTATGTTAATGTTATATATGGCAACCGAAATGAAAGAAAACATTGAGCTCTATTTTCGCTGAGTGTCTGGTGTGTATGAAAGTAAATATTATGACAATCATATTGACAATGCCCTTTCTTTTTTAGCTTTCTATTTGCAAGTTTAGAATTTTGAAAAGCAGACAGCAAAGAAGCGATCTCACGGTTGTCAAGTGGTGACATTATTGGCCATTATTTTTCTTTTTTTACATCGCGATTGGTCCTGAGTAGAGAAAGGGGAGGGGGGCTCTCGGACATTGTGGTCGCGACTACAACCACAATGGCGACCAATCGTTCTGTGTCAAGGCAAACCGCCGACTTTCAATTCTAACCGTTGTGAGACACACAAAGATCCGTTCACAAGGGTTGAAAGCTGAGGTTGAAAGTCAAGCACAGGCACTACCCTCTCGGCTTTGAAGTCTGGACCTCTCTTGAGCCGGTGTATGGAAGGGGTTTTACTTTTGACCGTGCCCCTCTCGGAGCCGGTACACACGGCCTTTAATTTGTCCGGGGACGTGCTATTCACGAGCCCTGTTCTTACACTTTGGCCGTGCTGTGGTCTTTTATCCCGCGTCTGTGTAAGGAGCTAGTCCTTAGATTATAGACCAATTCTGCTTCACTTTGGATCTATTAAGGACGGAGCATCTTTTGTTCGTGTACAACACCGTTGGGGTTGAACTTTTGTCACCGTAAAACATCTTCAGTTTTTCAATCTCCTTTGAAATTGTCCCTGTTTCTGTCCTTTGGAATTATAAAATACTTCATAAGAATCAATCGTCTATGACTCTATGAAATAGACAAGGCCAATGTCATTTCTTGGCTCTAGTTTTTAAAGATTTTTCATCAACATCCACCACTTATTCCTCTGCTGAATTTAAGCAAATTTTAGAACAGTGTTTGTGGACTACCGTATTAAACTACTTTTTGATTTTTGAGTCGTCCTTGTGTAGTATCCATTTTGATACAAGGGAGGAACATCTTCACTTCTTAGCATGAAAGTTCATCTGTGTGGGTAGAATACATTATAGAAATTGCTAAACTTTCTTTCCAACACTGAATTAGTATAGGGACTTACCCTAAATTTTCGGTCAAACTCCGTCGACCTTGCACACAGAATGACCCCCGTCACTGGTGGAGATAGAAGGGTCATTCTGTGAACAAGGTCGACGGAGTTTGACCGAAAATTTAGGGTAAGTCCCTATACTAATTCAGTGTTGGAAAGAAAGTTTAGCAATTTCTATAATCTTCATTTCTTTCTTCATTACTATACTTCTTTTCTACACTTCATCAAATATAAACACGACCGTCGTGTCCCACTACATGCACAAAACTGATCTCCTCTGAGATAAATCAATTTAGCCCCTTCTAGTCCATTGAGTTACATCTATCAGAAAAAGATGAGCACTAGCGACCGATCATTCTCAGCTACTCATTTTTTTAAACTTTTTAACTTGTATTGTTCTCTTCAAAGCCTACCGCTTCAATAACATTTAAAGTCGCACTACAGTCTTATAACACTTCCCTATACATGTACATTTATCTCACAAATACATATGTGTTAGTATTTGAAAAAGTGTTCTTTTTCAGGTTACCCTACCGATCTCAGCAAAAACCTGCCGACCCTAGCCGTTTCACAACTTACAATAAAATGAGTGAAAAAATAGTTGTAGAATTGTTTGTTTCCAACACTTTCTCCTTATTTCTGTTGCTTCTGCAAAGTATTTTTCGTAGGCATAACAGGTTTGCTAGTCTCCAAGCAGATGTTACGGTAGAGCAGCCGAATGTTTTCTGACTGGATGGGCTCAGTCTGTGACAGCCACTGTCTTCAGTCGACGCCTGCATACAACAGGACATACCACTTTTCATGGCACAACAGCGAGTGATTCTCACATCCAGGCCGTCCAAAGAAACGTGTCCAGAAGAAAAATTGACAGTGGTCAGCCTGTCGCCAACGAGGTTGCGCCCTTAGCTTCCCGCCTTATTCAGGCCTGTGTCCGGCCCCATGTAGCTACAAGCTCGCCCGGTGGGGCACCATACAGGACAGGTCGTCCAGAAAGAACCCCCGCTGACCGCACAGGGAAGCGCTCGACCGGACAGTTGCCTCTGTCCATTTTTTTACCCCAGACAATCTTCTCTGAGTGTCCTCTTTAGCTGTCAGGTTGACAGGGTGTGTTTATGATAGTGACAGACACTGTGATGAGATACCTAGCTTTAGGGCAATTGTAGTCCAGTGGTTAGCTATTAGCGAACCTGTCTATGGACGGAGAGCGACAATCCTGACAGTCCCGAAAAGGTTTGCAGCCCTTAGGATGGGACGTTAAGCCGTGGTCCACTGTTCATTGTGTTTGTCGAAAACAGTTAGTATGATTTCCTGGTAGTGTCTGTCTAGAGCTTGTTTCGGGATCACTACTTTCGTTTTCAAACCTCCGATTCGGGAGGTGGATTTGTTTCACGAGTTTTATACACACATCATTGAAAGTACAGTTTATGGCTACTATGACAAAACAATAGGAGCTCGCACTTGAAACAGTGAAAGATTTAAGAGAATTTAAGATTTAAGATTTAAGAGAAAGTCTATGATTGAACACACACATACATGCTGTGGTGGCCCTGTGTGGCCCAAGGGCTATTGTAATGGAGATTGGCACTGCCCTATACTTCGTATAGTGTGCATGGGAAGAGTTGTGAGATGAAAATTGTCATCATAATCAAGAAGTTCATCCATAACGTTATACTTTTGCAGCAGAAAGCATGTAAAATATCCTTCTTATCTTTCTACGCATTGGTTTCAGAGGATTCAAGCACAAAGTGTTACAAATGTAGTAAAACTTACAACAATAGATCTAATAAGATGATACTTTGTTCTAGTTTTATTGTAAAGAAAATCATTTTAGCAGTAAGTTAGTCATGATCAGTCTAAATACCTAAACGTCTATTGTCATGTAGATCTTAAGTTTAAGATTTATTTTTGTATAACGATCAACTAGGTCATATTGCATATTCAAAGAACTTCCACCAAAGACCATGCAAGAATATTTAAAAAAATTAGTATCATTCTTAGTTTGCAAGTTATTCCACAATGTATATATACTTCTTCATATTCATATATACCTATATACATATGCATATTCTCTTGTTAGTTTCATTTAGCTTCATAGAACTATTGTTATTAGTAAAGTTGTGATACGTTGTATTCTATACAATTGTTTCCTCATAAGATTATTCTTGATGTTATTAGGTAGAAAATATATTGTTATAAGAAACCATAATTTATTTGTCTGCCTCTTGTCTTGTTTATCGTTTATTTCTATGCTTGTCTGCTTTTTTCCCTTAGGAACTGAGCGTTGTTTTCCAGACATTGGCGGTCTTTCAGTGTTTTTTACGGTTGTCATGAAAATGTAGCGTGTCACTACAACGGAGTTTCCCTGTACAACAATACAGCCTCAAGTACAAGTGCATTTGGGTCCTGATGTCCGTAACTAATGGTATGATATCAGACGCCAAGATCAAGTACAATATGCGATAGCGCATCAATTTTCATCGGTTTCAAGCCGTGTTACATCGACTGATACGCTTACTACTTTGGAAAAATTGTGGAAATAACGTTATAATCACCAAATTCGGTGCACTGGTAGTTGAATGTATCTTAAAGTATGAGTATAAGTATGTCAATTTCTGTCCAAAATAAAATTCATGAAATTTTTAGCCATTTTTGGACCAAAAATGTATATTTTCAACGTCTGCGCTTTGACATTGACTTAGCACAATAGCAAAGCGCATACACACACACACACACCACACACACACACACACACACACACACACACACCACACACACACACCACACACACACACACACACACACACACACACACACACCAGGCACACACACACACACACACACACGTAGAACGTCTTACAATTGATGAATATAGAAAGTACTGTTAAGACATTTTTGAAGACACTAGCTTCACGAGCCCTAAACACTTAAAGAATCTAAAAAATGCTGTATGCCCTTGTATGTATTTCAGTACTCAAGACATACATGAACAAAAATATGACATCTCATCATATATTTCAAACCAGCTTAATCACTTATTTTATTGGTCACAGGACAATTCATTAACGTTATATGCATTCAGCCAATGAGTTGTCAATTCATGTATATATTGGTATATTCAATGCCTTTGCAACTTGTTTTTGCTAGTAAGACTTGAAAAAATTCAAATTTGATGGCGTCTTTTGACACCTGCTTTATTATCTCTTCTTAGCTTCCAGACATATTTGGTTTACTGCATTTTGAAAACTTGCGAAACACTTGCAAAGATGACATGTCATTTAGCGAAAAGAGTGATTTGAAATGACAGAAGAAGAAGGGATGAAAAATCGTCGTTTTCTTCCTCAAAGTGCCTGGTACAGAAGTGCGGCCTGCAGGCCCTTATTTTCATAATGCACCAGAACTAATCCTGGCGATTTTGGCCGCAGGTTTAAACCTCGCCAGCCTCCATCCATCTCTTTCAGGGGCTGAGTTGGTTGTTCTTTTCACAAGTTAACTGTGTTAAGTGGGCCTCGCGACCTGCTCAACAAACGACATTGAAAGTTCTCCCCTCCTTGAAGACCATGACTAATATGGCGGCCGTCCCCGAGCAGCTGCTCCGTGCCCTTGACGTCACCCCGTCTCGTTAAGGCCACGGCCACTCAATTTTCCGCCATTTTGAAAATCAGACGACACTTCGCCTCACAAAGATTCTGTCAGCGGAAACAATGGCGCGCAGCGCACGAAAGCAAGCAATATTTCTCCCAACTTGACACAGTTTTTTTAGTTTATCAATTTGGCTGGCTGATTCCACAGAAAAGGTTTTGTTCTATGTCGTCTGCGCAGTTTTTTTCGGTCACGGTTAACCATTGTTTACTAATCCAGTTTGCGCCACTTGTTGTTGTTTAAAGGGAGGAAAGAATACGTGCTATTCGGTGGTGTACCGAAGTTTGTATAGACACTGCTGGTAATGAAAAGAATTAGAGGACCACATTGTACTAACGAGGCAGTTCGTGTCTGTTTGCTGAGATAGTGCTTTGTGCGGGGTGTTGCTATGGTGTTTCTCTATTAATGGCAACTGGGCAAGATGTCCGCTATGTAAACGCCTCAGTGGCGGCGGCAGCGTGGGGGCAGTGGGGGCGGTCGCCCCCACAAAAAATAGGTCGTGGGGGCGACGCCCCCACGATAAAATAAGCTGAAACACACAAAATCAAGCTGAAACTCTTGTGTATATTTTCACTAATGGAAATTTCATCAAATCTTGCTAGTCTACTGGCAAAATTTGGCCCTGAAAATGCAGGAAATGACGTTTCAGAGGGTCCATATTTCAAAATTTCAAAGGACCTCCCTTGTGAGGATTCGCGCCTTCGGCACTCAGGACATGGTGGGAAAATGCTACCGGAGCGTCGTCCCCCACAACCTTTCTCTAGTAGAAATTTCATTATCAAACTTTAGATTTGTTTACAAGCAAAATGTTCCCCTCAAATACTTGAAACGGCAATCAAAGTGTCCTGATTTAAAAATTTCTCCAGAACTTCCTTGCGGCGGCTTGCGTCTTCGGGGCTCACGACAACGTAGTGCAAAATATGTTGGTGCGTGGGTCGTCGCCCTCAAAAATCGTTTTCTCTACTAGAAGTTTAATTAAATTCAGCTTAGTCTGTCTGCAAAATTTGTCCCTCAAAATACAGGAAATGGCGTTTCAGAGGGTCTAGATTTAAAAAATTTCCAGAACCTACCCTGCAACGGCTCGTACCTTCGGCGCTCGAGATAGTGAAAATATGTTGGGGGTGTCGCCCTCAATAACTAAAGTTAAAACTATACATGTATTTTCGATAGAAATGCCATTGAAGTTAGCTTAATCTGGCAGCAAAATTTGCCCCTCAGAATTCAGGAAATAGCGTTTCAGAGGGTTTAGATTTGAATTTTTTCCTGGGGTGCATGCCCCCGGATCCCCCTAGAAGGGGCCTTCGGCCCTCGATTTAGTGATATGACAAATATTCGCCCCCACAACTGAAAAACGGTGCCGCCGCCTCTGCGCCTTACCCGGTTGGTTTTAGGGCCCGATCACATTTGTCGTACGATCGTGAACTGAGGGCATTCTTGGTTTAGTCTTGCTTGTGTTGTACGAATCTCAGCCGTATTGTTACGGAAAACGCTTTCTTAAGTTCTTGCTTGCGGTTGGTTTTGTCACAGCCTGCTTGAAAATCCTACGACACCAAAATCGCACGACGACATACGACAACATTGACCGCGCTATGTAGTAAAATGACTTCTTCACCTGAAATGAAAGTCCAATAAACGCGCATTGCTTACGAAAAAAAAACTCATTTTATTAATAGAATACTACAAATATGAATCTATGCTCAGCATCTACAGTTGATTATCGTTTACTTCGTCAATATAGGACTGAATTGCACAGAGTCTGAGTGACCGAAACTGATTGACAAATTATGCAAATTTGGATTAGCTGATTCCTTTCTTCAACTTTAGTCAGCCAAATTAAATACGTTATCGTTTCCCGAAATGGGATAGAATTGACGCGATTTACCTGTGAATACACAACATATTGAGACGTCAAAGAAATAGTGAATAGGTTTACAGACGTACAAATTCTCCAAAATCAAAACCGACAGAAAAGTCAATGTACTTATGCTACCTGAACAGGAACAAAATGAAAAAGGACTACTAAACGAATTCACTGTGTTTTAAGGAAAATGACTGTATACGAAAATAAGCCATCTCTTTGTAAACAGAAATAGCAACGAGTTTTGACCTAATTCACATCTTGTACATCCGAATATTATTTCAAAATTAAAAATTGAAATTTGCTACTATCACAAAAGTGTCGCATTGACCTCAAACCTGTTTCGACGATGTTTGTCTCTTTTTCAAATTTTTGTTACATAAACATAGACTATCTTATTACTTTCCCGTACACACCTGGTCAAAGGGACGTTTTTCATGCTATATTTTTGGTATCTGTGTGTATGTGTGTCAGTCTGTCTGTGTGTCTTTCTGGACTTTTTTGATCAGCACAATTTCAAATAAATCCAATCAAATTCAGAACCTCTGGGTGGATTATAATCAAACAGATATCGGGGTGGAAAATTTATCATGTTTCCTTATTCTCCAAGTGGAGGTTCAATCCACTCTTCAGCCAGAAAACATTACTTTGTTCTACCCAATATCTGCTTGGATATTACCAACCACCAGTGTCGTCTGCAGTTGTGAAAGTTGAGTGACAAAGCGTGAAGCGAGCTCGCAGTTCGCACCCTTTTATTCGCGTGCTGCCTTTTCGCGGGAGAGTTCAAGCTCAATTTTCGGGTCTAAAGCTCTCCCTTTGCCCGCCACTTAACCGTGAAAACTGCGGAACAGTGTAGCCGGGTCAAACTGGCGAGCTTCCCGCCGAGTCAATGTCAACAGTACGTGTGAGACTAGGATGATGTATATCGTCTATTTCACTGCTTTGTTCAACCCCTGGGGTCATTTCTCAAACACTTTTCATGGTGTTCACCACATATAGCCAATACCAGGCTCCACAGGTCGTAGGAAAATAGCAGAAATTGGCCAAATAGACAGATAACCGTATGCAAGAAGAGTTATCTTACCGAAAAGCACAGTTTGCGAAGACTGGTAGAGGCTACCAAATATGTTATCGGTAAAAGAAGCAAAGACTTGTACTGACAATTTGTATAGTTATGTAATGTTATACGTCAGTTTTTAGAATCGAAACTATGGCAAAGTTGATGTTTTGGGTCATTTCTTTATACACTAAGTTCTACTATATCATATTGCCTAGTGATATTCGCAAATGAATAAATAAATAGATATTCACAGTGTACAGAAACGACATCGTTTTGAAATGTTTGAAAATCTGAGATTCATATTTGTTTACAAATTACAAATCGGCTTTGTTTTAGTTCGGAGTACCTGACTAGTTCAACACATAATAAACTGGTCGTCTTTTGGTCGTATACTTTGAAAAAAACGTGAAATGTGATAGAACGAACAAAAAAAAGTTGTTATTAATAGAAACGTCAGGCAAAAGCTTGTTCTGGAGAATATTTCTAGTCCTAGCGCCCAGATCCTACAAAAGATCCCGTCAAAATATGTTATAGAAATCTCACTGCATCGAACAGGGCGATACCTATCTTGAATTAAAACAGGGAGAATATGTGGGAAAGTTGAGGGAAACTTCGCACGGTCGCCGGTCCCGAAGGATAATAATTGGTGTAGACTACCGGCTGAAAGGAAGGGGAGGGAACAGAAGTCATTTATTTTCGTTTGATGGAGAAATGGACCCCTTTCATACCGCGGTTTACATGGGCTCGAATTAAAACTCGTACCAAACACGACGTCCAATTTCTGTACGTGGTATCCGTATCCGTATACGGTATATCGCTTCTGTTCCGTCATATTTGGTTGATTATCGTGAAGACAGAAAAAGGAAAACGCCACCCAGAGCTAAAGGAAAAGAACTGTCAACCAAAGAGTGGGGGAAAAAGAGCGAACTTGGACAATTGTTGCTCTCGGCGTTCACCCGGAAAGTTCGATAATGAGGAAGGGGTCTACCCGGGGGCCAGTTCCTATTCATAGCGGGGTCGTCAGAAAATAGGGCGGACTGAATATCGTCTAGCCACTGTCTATGTACACAACCAGCCCGCTTTTGGAAACAGCTCATGCACGGGGGAAACTGATAGCGACTATTTTTCTTCTTCAAAAAGAGGAGAAATTACGGGGGAATTATTATGATAATACTCCGTTTTGATGCTGTCATGCGGTCTTTTCGTGGAAAAATCAGAATTTTTCTCTGCTGTTAGTCTACTGTCACCGTGTTTGCGATGTAAAGAAAGCTACATGTGCTTTGTTAAACGTAGTAAGGTAAGATTTGGATATTTTTCATACGTATACATTTTTTAAAAGGAACGAAGTAAATATTTGGCTAAAAAATAATGTTTAATCGGTAATTGAGGTGGCATTTCAAGGAAAGGTACTGTCTGTAATATTACAATGGAAAGAAAACTATTGCTGTCATCACCGCTACCACAACTGCTAATTCCACGTAATACAGAAGAACTTTATTGCACGACAATTGTACATGATACAATGTATGGCAACAACTATATGTTCGTGTATGTGTGTGTGTTTGGGGGGGGGGGGTCGGCAAGAAGTAATCTATACAACATTTGCGTTAAAAATATCACAACTTTTAAGCTAAGATCTTCCGATGCTTGTCTCGCCAGCGTGGGGCAAAAAAATCTTTAAAGGGACGCCAAAAAGACGCCTGAATAGCCCCAACATAGATCGAGTGGTCCTTTCTGGTGTCAGGGGGACACAGAGCCACTTTGGCCATGACGAATGACCGTGGTTGACCTGTGTTTGTGCCCAAAGAGAATTAGGGCCGCCCCGACACAACAGACATATTGAAAATGTCTGTCTATGAAATACGAGCGAAGGCCGCGTCGTCTGTGGGATCTGACTCGTGAAGATTGATCTAGGCACTTCGCTTTTTCACCTCCATGAAAAATCGTGGTATTGTTTTGGGTGCGTCTGTGTGAGTGTTTGTGCGTGTGTTTCTCTCCCCACCAATGTGGTTGCGTGTATGTGTGTACATATTTGCGTGTGTGTGTAGATGTGTGTGTGTGTCTGTGTCTGTGTCTGTCTGTTTCTCCGACCCTACCCGTGTGCGTGTGTTTGTGTGCGTGCGAATACTTGTGTTCATATTTCCAGATATTTGTAGTAGGCATAACATTAGAACCTCTGGATAGATAGTGATGATATTTGGCCTGTGGGTATGTAATGTTTTTTTAAGGAGGACACCACAAATGATAGCCCTGTTACGACTCGATATATAAGGACGTCTATAACTACCTACGTGTTGCTTCAATATCTTTGCGAATACTAGTAAGCCAGTGGAAAGGGAACATTTTACTACCAGACTCCACAAGTTGCTGGAAAATAGTAGAAATTTTGCAAAGTACAGGTCACAACCAAGACAAAAACATCCATATAAAAGTATCATAGATCTTGAAGATCGAGAAGTTCGGCTTCTTCTCGCTTCTTGGTAATGGTGAAAATGTATATAGGACTGTATGGTGTTAGGTATGGTCGATTTCTTAAAACGCATGAAGAATATGAATTTGTCAATGCTATTCATATGCCTAGAGTGAGAAAAACTACTTTCTATCTAAATGTACAATCCGCGACCAAATGCACTTAATCTTTTACTGCGTCTATGGTACAAAATTAAATGAAATGCCAGAGGATTTGGCGGAGTTAGGAGTACAGTTTGTAACATGGCCTAGTTGCCAACTTCTACTATTTTCCATCGACCTATTAAGTCTGGTAGAGACTATAGGGGGGTACCATTCGTTCCACAATTACAGGGAATTGTGCGTATGGGGAGGGGGGGCGTAATCCTCGCATTTGCATCTAAACCCTGGATCTTTACCTGATGTTTTATGTCACATTATTCAAGGTCACTGCTCTCTCAAAACGATGTCAAACCTCGACCTTCGAGGCCACCGTGAATTCACAACAAAATGGACGGCAGGAAAAGAGTGTACTAAAGCGTGCAATAGAAGATATTAGCATATTTACAGTGACAAACGATCTTTAGTGACCTGTCTTTGGACTTAGCGCGACCGCAGCGTTGAATCGGTCACTGCGGATTGAATTAGAACACAAAGCGATCATTTTTTTCAATCTTTTTTGGGGGGGACGCGGTGAAAGAATAGAATTCAGAATTTAAACAAACGAGGTCCGCCGGCCACACGCTAAGCAGCAGCGGTCACTTGGCCATCTTAAAGAGAACAATGTCTACCAAACTTCCGGTGACAATAGCCAATAAATGATCATTTGACATCGCATTGTTGTCGACACTCTTACATTAGTAGCTTGCCCAGAATTTTCAAATACCACACAAGTATAACTTTAAGTTGGTCAAGAAACTCTACTGCAAGAAAACTATTGTGGTAGTATTTACACCATAGTGTTCCTTTTTTCATAGAAATATTGAACAAAAAGGACTAAGAAAGAAAGAAACTACAACATCCAATATAGCTGCATGTTTGAAGTACAGTCAAACCTGTACAAGTGACCACCCCTACAACTAGACCACCTGGACAGTCTGTTCTTGGTCTGACTGCTTCTTGGTGGTCCTTTAGATAATTGTTCCCTTGACCTAAGTGTTAAGAATCCTGTCTATAATGGCCACCTGTCTAATGCGACCATTTTCTTCTGGAGTCAAGAGTGGTTACTATAACCAGGATTGACTGCATACACAGTGTACTACTGACATAAGAGTGTGTCAATGTGTGTGTGTGTGTGTGTGTGTGTGTGTCTGTCTGTCTGTGCGTCTGTGTCTCTGTGTGTTTTGCTCCTGATATTTGTGGCTAGTATAACGTAAGAAATTCTGACGGATTGTGATGACATTGTCGTATGTGGACAGCTCTTGGGAAGACGAAGGTCAAGGTCGATTCTGGGGGCCCCCTAGTGTGTGACAATGGTATTGCAGCAGACCCTTTTTCATACTTTTTTTCACTGTTACTGTCATCTTTTGTCCTGGACATGCCATGGTCTTGTTGTAATTGTTGGTCTCTCCATACCAACAAACGAACTCCCCAAAACCTTGCACCAATAGAAACGAGATACAAACGTTCTGCTGCAGTACCATAATGAACAACCAGTGGGCCCAAAATCTAATCATTCTGTCGATAGATCAATACCTAATAGTATAACAAATTTCTATTCATATCTTCTAGATTTATGCTGTCAAACCACATACAAACACTTCTGCACCGTCACAAATGCTACCAAAAAGTTACCTTCTTGGCGAAGGTAATAAAATTAGAAAATCAGCCCACACATATGTCTTTGGACAACAAGAAATGACATAAAACGAACAAGTAGTCAGTAGACCGTAGCCTCAGTTCTCGGCTTGCACCGCACGCGCCAAGGTTTGCCATATATTCCCGGCTTTTGTTAGCGTTTGTTTGTAGTCTGCGGCCGAACGCACCACTCAGCAAAGGACAGTGGGAAAATCTCCCATCCAAACAGGTGCAGCACGGAACCGCACACACAAGAAAATGGCGCCGCCGACGTCATACAGTATATGGTTTAGAAAACCGCTGATGTAAATGTTGTTTTTGTGAGGGATGATTAACAACTCACTTAGACACGTTGAGTAACGGCTAGGGTGCTTGGCCCGGAATCCAGAGGTTCGAACCCTATGACATGCAACACCGATGTTGTGCCCTTGTTGTGCACTTACACTATTTTTTCGAGGCAACCAAATTCCACCCAAGCTTCTTCACATTCACTGACAAAAGAAAACAATTTTCCTTCTAATATCACAAAACCCACACATAATAGAAAATGTCGGATCTTTCGTCTTCAAAAAAGGAGTCAAACCCAATAACCCAGGATCTAGAGTTACTACTGCGGCTTTTCCTAGTTGTAGACTAGACAGTTGTGATATTGTTTTTACACTGTTTAAATCTCTCATATTACCTGCAATTAGCCCACGGGCAAGAATTTGCAATAACTTTACATAACTGTTTTATCAAGGTGTAAATATAGAATACAACACGGTGTATTCCGTATCACCCGAGGTATCAGCCCGACCGCGGGTCAGACCGCCCGACGGCCGCGGGAGGGCCGGGACCTACAAGCTTTATCTAATATAATCTCCAAGCAGATTCCTCAGGTGGCATAAAACAGTAACATAAGCTGGGGAAGGACTTCAGCCGGCAGAGGGGTAAAATTGGAGGTGGTGGCCAATTTTACCCCTCTGCCGGCTGAAGTCCTTCCCCAGCTTATGTTACTGTTTTATGCCACCGGAGGAATCTGCTTGGAGATTATATCTAATAGACAAGTCGACCTTGAGCGTTTCTTACGTATGTAAGCAAACCTTTGTAGTGCCCTTGACCGCTTTTGTATGCAGTTTGTTTAAAGATGTGATAATAGAATACTTCCAAGCTAACTTGTTTGCAAGTTTTCAATGCAGAGAGTTTACAATTCGGCTATTCGCTCCCCAAAACAAGTGGTCAGGGACATCTATTTTTAGATCGTCCACAAAGGTATACAGCTGGACTATTGGAAGTTAAGCGGAATAGCCAGAGGTTTTCATTGAAAGAAAAATACAAATTTTCCGATTTTGAAGTAATTTTTTTAAATACATGTTGCATGGTAGTTTAGTGGGTAGGGGGTGGTCGAGTGGTCAGTGCTAGCCAAGTAATACCAAAGACTTTAAAAACGTACGTACCGCTTAGCGTTTATGAAAAAAAAAGGAAAGTAGTTGAATACACACGCCACTAAGAGTGGACTAGACTGTTCCCCTTCGCTGTAGGGATTGCAGATCTGTTTGGCCCAAGGGCGCAAGAAAGAGAGATGGGCACCACCCTATACACCGAAAGGTTTGGAGAGGATTTTAAGTAACTTATGTATGGCACACTCATAAAATGACGTTCTCAGCTCAATCTACAATACGGGAACTGGAGATTTCAAATGAATTACGTCCAACATTCGCAAGAGAACGCAAGGTATCTCCCTCCTTTGGTCTTGTTGACGGAATACATTATTGCGATAGCTCACGTTTTCATTTCTAAGGATAACATGGACTTAAGGGGTCGTATTCGTCGTGCGGAAGTCGTACGATCCGAACCAAAGGCAGTCTTGTGACAATCGTGCAATGTGTTGCACAACAGTTGTCTTACAAGTAAGAAAAAGCGTTGTCTTAGACTCTTGTCGGCGGTTGGTTCTGCCACAGCCTGCCGTAAAAAAACATCCACGGCATCAAATCGTACGGGGGGCTACGACAATTGTGACAACGCAGCAAACAATATTGCATTTTTATTTCATGCATTTAAAAACTAGAGGACTTCAACTTATGTCACTTCTTCCCGACTATAAGAATTAGCTACAACCCCTAAATCGTAACCATAGCTTGTCCAGATCTAGAACACGAGATACAATATGTCATGCTGCAGTACCAAGAAAGCCGCGTGGATATCCAACATCTTCTCTTCTCTTAGTCTTTGACAATACATGGCCTAACCACATGCAAAAATTTCATGATAATCCATTCACAGCTTCTTGAGCTAGCTTTACACATAGCTATATATAGTACAAACGTTACGAAATATAAGTTTCTTGGTGAAGGAAATTTTACGAACAACGAGTAAAACAGTAAGCTAATCACTCAACAACATAACCCAACAAGGAGTTACGTCCAGAAATAAATCGTAACTTAGCATCTTAATTTTTCTCATGGGGCTTTCTGAAACAATACCTAATTACACTGTGATTAAGACATTACATGCGCTTCTTTCCGGATTAACAAATCCTTCCCATGTAAGCTCACGGATAGACTTAACACGATTTTAAACCAAATCTCTTATAATTCAATCAGATTTAGACCCAAGTTGCTTGGAAATAAGTTTTAAAAACATTGCATGAAATTGTTAAATCGTTTGTGCCATATTGGCGAACGGTTGTCGCAATTTCACGCTAGGCGTGAGTGTAAGGCGATTTTAGGCTGTCCCGTGGAGACAAACTTGTTGGAACACGCGTATTGTACAAACAAGATCATTCGCTACATTTAACCGACCGTTTAAAGGTGTTATTTGGTAGAGAGGTAAATTGTTTGTGAAATCAGATTAATTTGGATAGGAAGCGCCGATGTGGCAATGTGGTATCCACTCAGCGAATTAAAAGAAGTCGTCTGGCCCAATTTTTACGGTTATGTTGATACAAATTCAAATGCAGAAGCTGGTGAGTTACGCCAAAGGACCGTTCTACCAGTACCGGCTAATATTAACAGCTACAGATACAGAATCTGGTATGTTACGCCTAAATGTAGTTAATAAACTTATCTTACAGATACAGATAATGTGTTGACTCCAAAGCGCTTTTATACTTAGCTATACAGTTGCAGACACAATTTAGAAACTGGTGTGTTTCGCCGGCTATACAGACACAGATACAGACACAGATACAAAAGCTAGCTGGTGTGTTACGCCGGAGGGCGGTTATACCGGCTATATAGATACAGATGCAGAAGCTAGTATGTTACGCCGAAGGACGGTTATACCGGCTATATAGATACAGATGCAGAAGCCGGTGTGTTACGCCTAAGGGCGGTTATACCGACTATACAGATACTCTTACAGAAGCTGGTGTGTTACGCCGAAGGGCGGTTATACCGGCTATATAGATACAGATACAGAAGCTGGTGTGTTACGCCGAAGGGCGGTTATACCGGCTATATAGATACAGATACAGAAGCTAGTATGTTACGCCGAAGGACGGTTATACCGGCTATATAGATACAGATACAGAAGCTAGTATGTTACGCCGAAGGACGGTTATACCGGCTATATAGATACAGATACAGAAGCTAGTATGTTACGCCGAAGGACGGTTATACCGGCTATATAGATACAGATACAGAAGCTGGTGTGTTACGCCGAAGGGCGGTTATACCGGCTATATACAGATACGGATACAGAAGCTAGTATGTTACGCCAAAGGACGGTTATACCGGCTATATAGATACAGATACAGAAGCTGGTGTGTTACGCCGAAGAACGGTTATACCGGCTATATAGATACAGATACAGAAGCTGGTGTGTTACGCCGAAGGGCGGTTATACCGGCTATATAGATACAGATACAGAAGCTGGTGTGCTACGCCGAAGGGCGGTTATACCGGCTATATAGATACAGATACAGAAGCTGGTGTGTTACGCCGAATGGCGTATACTGGATAATGTAGATACAGATACAAAAGCTGTCGTGTTACGCCGGAGGGCGGTTATACCGGCTATATAGATACAGATACAGAAGCTAGTATGTTACGCCGAAGGACGGTTATACCGGCTATGTAGATATAGATACAGAAGCTGGTGTGTTACGCCGAAGGGCGGTTATACCGGCTATATAGATACAGATACAGAAGCTGGTGCGTTACGCCGAAGGGCGGTTATACCGGCTATGTAGATACAGATACAGAAGCTGGTGTGGTACGCCGAAGGGCGGTTATACCGGCTATATAGATACAGATACAGAAGCCGGTGTGTTACGTTGAAGGGTGGTTATACCGGCTATATAGATACAGATATAGAAGCTGGTGTGTTACGCTGAAGGGCGGTTATACCGGCTATATAGATACAGATATAGAAGCTGGTGTGTTACGCTGAAGGGCGGTTATACCGGCTATATAGATACAGAAATGGAAGCTGGTGTGTTACGCCTAAGGGCGGTTATACCGGCTATATAAATTTTAGATACAGATACAGAAGCTAGTGCGTTACACCGAAGGCTGGTTATACCGGCTATATAGATACAGATACCGATACTATAGACCCTTCTAACAAAGGCACCAAAAGAAGTGTTGCGACTTTCAACTAGATGCATTTTACGCTGCAATTTTATGGGTTTAATTCTAATTAAGCGATAAAGAGACTTGGATTAATCGCATCAAGTCTGTCAGAGGGCTTACAAGGTAGGATTAGTTAATCCGAAAATGAGTTCATGTAACATCTCAATCACAATGTAATTACATATTATCCTTTAAATTCTCTGGAGAAAAATTAGAATGTAAATCCATTGTTTTATCCCTGGAGACACTTATCCCAACTTCCCCACATTGACAAACAAACAGAAAGCCACTTTTCTCTTGAAATCGCAGAACCCACAAATTTTAGAAAAGGTGGGGCTTTTCGTCTCCCTCTGCTTCCAAAAAAGAGCGTGTAAATCAAGTCAGTACGAGGTCCGTATTGACATTTTTCACTGTGACGCATTCGTACGCACAATACGCAGCTCATACGCATCTCAATCAGTTTTAGGAACTGGGATGTACTGTGCGTAAGCGTGTGTACCCAAACCTGATACAAAAAGATTGGAATGCACATGAGGTGCGTATTGTACTTGTGCGTACGACTGCGTATGAAAGAGGTGTCGATACGGACGCCATACGGACTCGTGTGACTGCAGCTTAAACTTGAGTCGATACTTTAGTTTCCTCTATATGTGCATTTCTTGGACAACACGGCCGGCAGATGTTCCGAATTAACCTGTAGTTTTCCCCAGCTGAGATAATGGTACGACGAAGCCCACCGGCCCAAGTCCACACACATGCAGCCGTGCGTGTGGGAATACGACTCTCCCTGCCCTCGCACGCACAGATTATCCGCTTCAAGTATCGGGGGGAGGGCAACGTCAGGATTACCCTGCCGGTGTAGCGTCAAATCCACATGCCCTCAAGTGGATGTAGTTCTAATGAAAACACGTACTTGAGACGTTGATATAATTGTACCTACCGCAAAGCGCTGTAGATTAAAGGCTCCGCCTTGTCAAGAGAGCCCCTTTCGGGTGGAATTCGAGTGGGTTTAGTAGCATAGTCAACCGAAGTCCTTTACAGAAACGAACGACTGTAACTGAAGCACTGAGCGTTTGATATTCTCTTTTCTTTTTCTGGTGGTTTATATGGAGATTATTGGAGCTGAAAACTTCATGTTGACTCTGTAAGTCATGTCAACGAAAGGAAAGACGTTGCTATAATTCACAACACTAGAGTATTGTGGAGAACTTCAATGCATTGAGTTAACACAGCACATGCGTCGCGTGGACTAGCGGTAGGGCATTTGGCTCAAACTCAAACTGTCCTAGGTTGTTGTTCCTTGGAAAAGACACTTTATTTCCTTATTCTAATCAGATGTATATGAGTACCTAGCTTCGGTTCTGCCGTCCCTAGGATAGGACGTTAAATTGAGGTCATGTGTTTGAGGAGAGCTACACCTCGGACACGTTAAAGAACCCACCACACTTAATAAAAATGAGAACTAGATGTCCTTCCCGGTGTGAGTGGATCGGACATGCAGCTTGCACTCTTCGATACAAACGTGATGAGTTACGTTTGAATCGGTTTACCGGATATGCAATACAAAGAAGAGGAGGTGTAGTGGCCATTTTTTGATTTGAAAAACAAGCATGTATCAATGAATGAATGAATGAAGACCTTTATTGTACATACATACCCACTGGGTTCAGTACAGGTCACAACAAACGATACAACATGATACAATGATACAATGAATCTACACTACTCAAGAATCGTATTCTACTGCGTACATTCTCGTTTCTTTGTGATATTGAAAATGTAAGAACAGATATGCTTTATAAGTAAAGGTTTGTCTAGATTCATAAGGAATATCAATGGCCACCAACGAATTATTTTCCAAAGCGGAAAGGAACAATACTTTTCTGCTTTGAAATACAAAGACCTCCGACAATACAGCACAAGTTTATCATTTTGTAGTCATAACTAGTGTAACAGTGGGGTTCAAGGACTGCTAAACTGAAGACGCCAAACGGCTTAAGCCTTTTGGCCGAACGGTTTGCACGTCAGATTTGTGATCTGCCGGCCCGGGTTTGATCCCGGGTGTCGGCATGTTGCTGTTGTTTCGCTGTTTGATGATGGTGATGTTTCACTATTGGCAAAAGTAGAGAAAAATGCTGTTGCAGTGTCAAAGACAGCTGCTTGAGAGAACCTAATACGTTTTCTCTCAGACTAAGATAGAAATGTTTGCGTCAAAGGCAGAGTTCCACGACCTCATAACTTTGACATTATGAAAAATAAATACACCCCTGCAGTTCAGGAACAAGCTCCTATGGGGCTCAACCTATATCATGTATTTCCATGCACAAGACCTATGTGCCACTCTGATTTGGTGATCTTACCATATCTAGTATAAAAAGAAACGGTTCCGCTGTAGTAACATAACAAGCTGCCAGGGGGCCCAAAATCTAATCATCTCGAGACCTACCCACATAGCAAATATAAGTTGTCGCATTGACATTGAGGCAGACAGACGAACGCTACCAAAACATAACCTTCTTTGGCGAAGGTGATAATGCGTCAACTATTTGTTTGAAACATTTAAAAAAACTAATTCCCATGTTGCCTTGCGAAAAAACAAAATCCAAGATGGCGGATACCAGGCTCTTTGAAAATAAATAACCTGCTTGAGCCCCGTGTTTGCCCTCTGTTGCCGTGTGTTTTAGCAACACCGTCATGTTATCTGCGCCTTTACAGTTCTAGGAGTACAATCAGGAAAACAACCACTCCATTAACTGGTGGCAATTTTCTTGCTTATCATGACTTTTGTGGGAGGGGGGCATAATCGTCATAACCGTTCTCAAAGTGAAATATTGAAATAGAATTGTGAATGTTATACAGGTGGTAAGTTAGGTGAAAACAATCTAGGATATGATGCAATCATTCAGAAAATCTTATCATTCTAAAGCCAAATCATTAATAGACTTCACACCTTCAAAACAAAACACCTTCATACATATTCCAGTATAATCATGAAAAAAATTCTCAAAAGTTCCAAAATGTAACGTTATAAGAAGTCTCCAACAACCTTCTTTATTACTGGAAAACTAATTGGCCAGCTAGGCTAGGATACTGCAGCGGAAATTCTGATTTTGCTATCTCGAGTTTGTAACATGCTATGATTGTGAGTTTAGAATGAAGATTTGAAAGATTTTGGGCGAAAGAGCACGTGGTGTAGGTGTGGGTCCCCCAGCGGCTTTTTAGAAATTGTAGAAGCTGGTTTTGTTTCAGACTTTGGAAGAAAACAACTCAAGAATGGGTTGACGGATCATCATGATTTTTGGAATAAGTTTCACCCGATTTTTGCCAAATTCTATTATCCAACTACAAGGCCTGGTTGAGGCTACAAAAGAACAAGTTTACCATACTCAATTATACAAACACGTAATACGCCGATATCTCTTTTCTCCAGCGCTATCTCCCTATGAAGCCACCTCACGGGTAAGTGTTTACATTGTGACGTTGGTTGTGGAGCTATCTCAGTAATTTATCAGGAGAGGCACGAGAGTGGCGCCAAGAAAAGGGCGAGGCGCGAGCAAGGCACACGACCGGCCGGTGGGCCCTTATCTCAATCGCTCGTTTATAAATACTCGTAGTGCTGTGAACTTTGAACGTAGTTTGCGATAGCTTGGGCCGATAAAAACGCTAGCATTGCAGTGAGCGTTAGAAAAATTGACGGTAGGCCCAGAGCCGTTTTGAGACCATAGGGACAGTGAGAGATAGAGAGGGGGGGGAGAGAGAAAGAGAGAGAGAGAGATAGAAAGAGAAAGAGAGAGAAGAGAGAGAGAGAGAGAGAGAGAGAGAGAGAGAAAGAAACCCACCCCTCCCCTTCCACCGCCTCTTACCTCCCCAACCGAAGTAATATACCCAATTTTACACCTGAATGAAAAAAGTTTCGTAGTTCACAACATTGGTGGTTCGTCAAGACTCAAACGATTAGAACCAAGGCCCTCAGAGTTCTGGGCAAAATTACACTAACCGTTACAACGACAGTGGGCGTTGCCTAGTAAGAAAAATACGTAATCCATAACAAATTAATCCCGCAATTTTTCAGCACTAGAAATTAACGATAAGATTGGAAACTAAACGCTAGCAACGTCCTTTCTGGTGAGAAAATTAATCGGCTTGCGCTAGCGTTAATTAGGTTTGATATAAAGGAGCAAATCAATATTGATTGTGCTTCATTGTTTGTTGGATATTAGAGAACCGTACTTGACCCACGCAGGTGGCAATTACACGTTAGTAACTCATCAACGTATAGCAAATAGTCGACACTTAATAGTCACCTGAACTACATATACTAGTGGTAACGACTATTGTGTACGTTGTGGTCTTATTTGTCGTAGACTATCGTACGATTTTGGATGTTGTAGCTATAGGCGGTGACAGAACCAACCACCGTCAAGAATCTAAGACAACAGTTTCCGTGTTAAGTGAATTCGTACAACACTTGCACAACAATCCCAAGACTGCTTTCAGTTTGCGGTCGTACGTACTACGATCGTGCGACCGTGTCCTGTCCTAAGTCGTTTTCCTCAGTATCAAACTTTCTTAGATACATATGAATAAAAACTATTGACAGTTCTCAAGAAGAAGAAGAAGTAGTAGTAGTAGTAGAAGAAAAAGAACTGTTTATGATCATTTAGCAGTTGCTGTGGAATTTTTACAACGTTATCCCAGTTTCAGTAACTATAACGTTGTAGCATTTGGGGTCATTTTACAAAACCTAATATGAAATTTATAGCCAAATTTCAGGCCACTTCTAGTCATACTTTCAGTGGCTGTTAATGTTTTAGCATTTTGTGTTAAGATGCCATAAAATCTTTAAAAGAATTTGAGACACGTTTTACTAGTTTTAGTGACTGTATTTCTAGTTTCAGTGACTATATTTCTAGTTTCAGTGACAATATTGGCCTTTGTGGCTTACCTAATGATACTTTAATGAGAGTTTATACAGGGCACATTATTAACTCATACTTTTCACGTGCTCTTAGATAAGTTAAACGCAGGTGTTGACATAACAGACAGGTGTATTGGGATGCACACCTTTTCAAAAATGATAAGGATCTTTTTTCGTTTGACTTGCGCTATGGTAGAAAAGTTATAGAACAAAGAAACGTATATGCAAATTTCATATAAAGCTTAAACAGTCCAATGAATATAATAGAGAAATATTGACGGTTTCATGATATCAGGATTTCTTACAAATATAATCCTTTCTTGATTTGAAATAACATAGTTTTTCTTCAGCACTGGAATTTAATATTGTCTAATAAAGTTTATAACAATTATATATATAGTGAGAGAAGTTTCACAAGTGGCGAAAATATTGTACATATTACAAAATACGTAGCACCATTCTAGCATATTGTATTGACAATATTCAAACCATTTGAAGGTAAAAAGGTAAAGTTAAAGCTAGGTATTTTACGGCACTTGTTTTATATTGTCGTGTCATGCCCATCCTTTTGTGAATAGATTTCACGATATGATAGCCAATAATTATATCATAATATATAGTTAACGCGAGACCTTGCCCTTATAGAGTCTGTTAGCACTCCCTGATAATTTTTCCGATAGAAATCTCTAAGCGGCGCGCGCGCCTACGTGTTACGCAAACACACAATCCACCGTGTCTTCTACCACATTGTGTTGTACAACAAGCCTCTTCTACTTCCAATACCCGCTTTTCTTATCAACACCTGTAAAATAGAGGGTTTCTGGAGTGCCCCAAAACACGGTAACTTTGTACTCTTCTCGACTGAAGCACCTTCCTGTTGTGTTTGTAGTGTTGGCACCAAACTGTGGAAAGTCAACATTGATACAGGAGGAATTGCGGGGAGGGTAAATTTGCCCACCGGGCAGGTGTAGTTGCGAACTGTGTCGTCACAGAAACTGATCATATCAAACGACAAATAAAAACAGTAAATTTCTTATCAATGGGTGGCTACCCGATACTAAATTATTGACGTTTAGTACGTATACGGACTATTACATGATATATCTTCTATATTGTTTCCCATTCTGGATGATAGGATCGATATGATAATCTTTCTTTGCACGTTCTTGACGTTGAGTACGTATACGTACGTACTGTTACATAATATATTTCTTTATTGTTTCCTACTATCAATGGTATGATATGATATGACATGATAATCTTTCTTCATACGTTCTTAGCCACACATATAGGCCAGCTGCAGTATCTATACTATGACATTAAAGACATTAAATAAAATATAATTGCTTGTAGCGTTGGCGTTGCTTATTAATAATTGGACAAAAAATACAGCTAAAGTTATACTTACGCAAAAATCTATCGTTTATAGTTAAGAACCAAAAGTAGAGTTTAGACGTTATTCCCTTATGATTTATCTATGAATATCATTTTCCTTCTTTGTTAAGTATGTTTATTTATACCACTACTACTTTAATCTGTATGCAATTAGCCCTCGGGCATGAAATTGCAATAAAGATTATTATTATTAATGTGTCTTTTTAATAGGTTAGTTTTGGAAAGTATCGTTGTACTAAATTATGTATAGATTTGTAGGCAAACTGTTGAATAATTAATTGATAACCACTCATCTAGATCATACAAGATTTTTTGTTCTTTTTGACGCCTTGTAAGTTATCAAACAACATGAGGTCAATCGTGGCGTCGAGTGGCCTAATGGCAAGGCGTTTAGCCCAAACCCCCGACATGTTTCTTTGACGTTGTGCGTTTTGGGGTGCAGCACTTAACACGACTTTCCTCGCTTCATTCGTGTGAAAATGAGTACCTAGCTTCGGTTAGGGTCGTCCCTTAGATAGGACGTTAAATGGAGGTCCCGTGTTTGAGGAGAGTCACACCTCGGGCACATTAAAGAACCCACCACACTTATCGAAAAGAGTAGGGGTCCTTCCTGGTGTGAGTGGATCAAATAAATCTCTCCGGATATGCAGCTTGTACTGTTCAGTTCAGTACAAACCTGGTGTGTTGCCATGAGACAGTTTATGGGGGCGGGGTGTTGGGTGAGACACAAACACTTATTTGATGTATTTGATACCAAAATATGAGGAAAGATATAGAAGTATGTTTTTGCCAATTTCCATTCAATAGAATGGAAAAGGGAGCGCTTTTTATGAACTGTTGATAGTTTGCAAGCAATTTTATTGAGTGACCTAACAACACGTGTACTTCGACTACAGTGTACTTGGGTCCCAGTTATAGCCAAGCAGATGTTAGAATGCAGCTTATTACCTTCGCCTAAAAGGTTATGCTTTCGGGAGCGCCTGCCTGTCTGTCTGTCTGTCTGTCTGCCTGTCTGTCTGTCTGTATGTGTGTATGTGTGTATGTGTGTATGTGTGTATATATGTATGTGTGTATGTATGTATATAAAACCGATACCTCTAGAAGTTGTGGATGGATCTTTATGATATTTGTATGTTTGTAGGTATTGGAAAAAGGAAGAAACGGTACGTGTACGTGAGATTATATGCCACCCTAGTGGTTTTCTACGGTACTGACATGGAACCGAGATGGTGTTCAAAAACGAAGCTAGGTACTCATTTTTCCTACATAAGGAAATATGTGTCAAGTTCTTTTCCAAATGGGAACAACATCTCGAAGCCAGGACCTCTAGTTTCTAGGCCAAATACCTATCATTGCGCCACGCGACGCCACTTATTTCGCTTCCATGTCAAATAACCGACATATTCTTGGCAAATATGTCTAATGTGATGATGATAATGCGTGCTCACAGAGGGGCCGTACAGAAACAGCTGCCCAAGTCCATGAAACTAGCCTCACTCACAGACTTCTGGGTGCACAGGCGTTTTTTTTTGGGGGGGGGGGGGCGGCTGATTTTCAACGTGTTCACACTTTGTATGATGTACAGAATTACCAATACTCTGGTGGACGTGCCGACTGATAAGTATCTAATACCAGCTCAAAAAAAGAACAAGAAACAGTCATGCCTTCCAGAGTTACCAAGCAAGGATTGATGTGTTCAAAAATTCGTATTTTCCCAAAACTATCGTAGAGTGGAATTTGTTATCACCAAGCACAGCAGTTAGCAGGGGCATCTTCTCTTGATATATATTTTTTAAGATAGCTTGCAGATATATGTGCAAGAGTTAGTGTGACGGGTCGTTCAGTGCGTAACGCCGAAGGGCGGATACACCGGCTATATAGATACAGATACAGACAAATGCCGGAAAAGAATCTCCACTGGTATTGAATACCCTTACCCATGTTGAAAATCGTGAATTTAAGCGCTCCCCCAAAAAAATAAACGCTTGTGCACCTAGAAGTCTGTGAGCGACTACTAAACATCACAGTGCAGACCGTCCGTTCAGCTTGCTTGAATGAAAGCAAGTCCGACATTCGGGACGTCAATTCGGTCCTGCCAGCTGTCCTTGAAATGGCGGAAAAGATGACCACTTTCCTTTTACAAGTTGATACGTGCTTCGGTGAACACACAATCACATTGTCTTTTCGAGCAATTTCACATTTTCTCAATTTGTTTCTAGACGTTGGAAAATAATACTAGAGGTCAGAGAGCTGCGTTTTGTGGATGTAAAGACTGTTTCATAATGTTTGAACCTGAATATGAATTCGACAATGAGCCAAACGAAATAATTTGTTTGCAATGTCATTGGATATGTAGTTCGCTAGTTCGCTTTATACTGTAGTAGTAGTAGTAGTACTGTGGCAGAGATAACAGTATGCGGCTATGTTGTTTGCCTATCATTGCTAAAAGTTGCAAGGCCCTTTTTACAAGGCTTACACAGCTGTATTTTGCAAAATGTTATTTTGGTCACTTCTGACCCCTGTCATTACTGGCACTCACTTCACTCTGGTAAAAATGAGTTCCTAGCTTCGGTTTGGGACGTCCCCGGATAGATTTTTTCATATCCGACATGTCATATTTATGTCGTCAACAAACACATAAACATGCACACACACAAACGCACACACACACGCGGGTTCCAAAACCTAATCACCATGTATTGCAAAATATTAGGGGCTTCCGGAACGCAGCACCAATCTGAGTTGTCCGCGTGTCAAAAGCGTCGCCTTGCGTCTAGAGGCATAACAACAGACACATTTGTTTTGCTTTTTCACGTGGCTAGTGTTTTCTACCATGGCTTATGTTTATCTGTAACAGTTATTGTTTCAAACAGTTTTTGACAATTACAGTCTTTGTTATCGGAGTAATTTGAAAGCTATTATCATATAGCCAGGGGACGTGGGCCAATCAGAAGGCCCCATTTCAGTCTGGTTATGACGCCGTAACAGCCGTGCATTCAATTTTTTATTATCGCACGTGTGCATTAAAAACTTTTGAAAGTTAAAACCAATCAGAAGGACAGACAAACAGGACGCTGGCCAATCAGAATGAGATATCCAGGAATCGTCCATTTGCCAAGATAGGGGAATAAGTACAGGCATGGCAGGGGGGATGGCTCCCTCTCTAACATCGGTAGTGCGTGTTTCTTTGTTCAAAGAAAACATTTGTCGTCTTAAAACAACATTGAATTACCTATAATATTTAAGACAATAAAATCTATTTCAAGTCATGTCCAATTTCAACTGCAAATGGAAAATAAAATTATTTGCACCCCCGTCCATTCAAGTTCAGACGACAATAACACCATGGTCCGCCATTGAGTAGCGGTCATGGAGCTGGAGGACCAAAATGCTACCTTTCTTCGGAGAAGTCGTGTCTGGGTTCGTAGTGAACGAGATTCTCAAGAGCTGTGAAGCACAGGGATCCCGGAATGCCTCAGGAAAGCCGACAGAGATTTAGCGCCTGATACGAACGAACTCGACAAACTGGAGAATGGGCGAGTGGAGAAATACGGAGCGTGCAACAGTTTGTAACATAATGAATCGACTTTGTTCTTATTTCAAGCCTTGGAACAGAAATACATTTCACGTACAAGTTTTATGTTGTTCAAATTCACTGTTCAAATTTATGTACTGAATAAAAGATGTATGTTTTATAAAGGAATTTGTCGCTCCTACTCAACCGGAAACTCTACTCTACTCTACTCTACTCTACTCTTAAATGGGTCAGTGTGGGTAAGCTATATGATAATAGGGTTAATGACCCACCTGTTCCTCGGTATATATGGTGTCATAACGCCTGGTCCTTTGCTATAACCACCGAATAAAACCATGTGGTTTTATTCGGTGGTTATAGCAAAGGACCAGGCGTTATGACACCATATACACCTCGGGGCGGGTCATTAACCCTTTTATGTTTAATCTTTATAGGCTAGTAGTTAATAACGGAAGAAGGAGGAGTTTATAATGTTGCCAGCAGTAAGGTATTGGTTTCTGCAATACGCTTAATGATCGCAAAGGAGCGCTGATAATATATAGCCGAGATACATGCATGTACAAAGAACGCAAAACGGCACCCAAAACGTAATCACCATGTATTGAAAATTATAACGAGCTCCAGAACGCAGCACCAAAACCTGTGATGCCCGCGTGTCAAAAGCGTCGCCTTGCGTCGAAAAGTAAAACAACAGACGTATTTGTGTGGCGTTTTCCCGCGCTTTCTGTCATGGCTTTTGTAGCAGTTATTGTTTCAAATGGTTTTTGAAAATTACGGTCCTTGATTTATTATCAGAGTAAATTAAAAGCCGTTAACGTTAATTGTTTTTACTCTAACGTTTTACTCTCTAGAAGTTTGCAGCGTTACGGTGTTGGTTTCTGCAATACGTTCAACTATCGCACAGGAGCGCTGATGACACGTTGCGAAACACATGTGCAAAAAATAACGCAGAAACACACGTTCATAGCGTTTATGTTCCTTTAAAGTAGTGTATGAGCGTTGGATGTGAATTCAGGTTAGGTGTTGACAGAATATGGCCTACTACTCTACTCTACTCTACTCTATATTTCGTAATATTCCAAATTCGGTCCAGTGTCATTTAAAAATGTTAGGGACAAACCAATAAGTATCATAGGGATAAATGTATAGAAAAGGTTTACCTAAATTGCAATTTAAACAACAATTTTGTTATATTGTGATGATTTATATCATAAAATACTATATTAGCATATGTCTATCATAAAATACTTTATGATAGTCTAATCTACTAATGCTGTTATTTTAAAATATTCATCTAATTTTACCCCCGGCGTCTGACTGGTACGTCCCGAAAGGGAAATCACAGAGAATCCAACATGGCTGCCGACTGTAGTCAGAGTTTGGCTTTCTCACTTCTTCTTACGATTTTCCTCCTTCCCACGGCTTTTTCTTGGGACACCAAGGAACTGGAACTCTTCGACTTAGTGGAGGAAGTCAACCAAAACTTCTATGAAGTCCTAGGACTAGACCAGGTCAGTATAGAGACCCCGTTTTTGACGAAGTATCGAACATATGTTGTAAGGAAATTCTATTTCTTACCGGTGTGTTGCTTGGGTGAATAGTTGAAGAACGCAGGCAATTTATTTTCAGCGACAGTGTTTCTTTTGTTGTATGTTTATTGAATTGTGATGTTGATAATCTGAAAATGAAGTTTTACCATTGTTTAGAGTTGCTGTGTAGCAACAGTTATTTCATAGAAGCCCAGATAGTTTTTCACACATTTCTTCGTAGCAACGCCACGTCACATATGTCTTGAAGATTCTAGTAAGGGCCACAGCAAGTAAATTTTATGGATGACATATTCTACAGATGAAGAATTCATTTTGAGAGGGCTTTAAAAACAAGATGCCTAATTTTTAAATATGTGGAGCTTAAAAATTGGGGCAAGAATTGATTTGACATTTGCTATCATAGCCAACAAGTCTTTTATTCCTGGACCTACAGAAAGTGACACTTGTGCTGCACACTTGTAAACACAATCAGCCTACAACTTGTACAAGGCTAGTGTCATTTCTACAACTACACTCGGGCTACCACACAACATTTTCCCATTTTCGGTTTTACCTTGTCATGTTGAGCCAGTTTAAAGCAGGGTTGAACAAGTTTTCTGAAATTCACTTGACCTATCAGGCAAACACACATAAAAATTTACTTGCCTGAACCAATTTTTCACTTGCCCAAAATTCCAATGTCACTTTTGTATGCATTTTTAATTCCAGCAATGGAATTCTTATCATTGTCTTTTTTTTTATGTTGACCATTGCTTGATGTCATGACTGTAAAAAGTAACAAGTATATCAAAATTTCCCTCAGTCAATGGAAAAATCTTACTTGCCAGGGCAAATGGGGTAGGTCATGCACTTTCACTTGCCCTTGACAATAGGGCTAGTGGACTTGTCCAACCCTGCTGAAGGCAGGAGACTTGTTTTTTCTGTGAAGTCAGGCAAAAATGAATGCGACTGCTAATGTCATCCATGAAATTCACTTGCTGTGGCCTGGTGATAGTTGATATGGGGCTTGAAATTCATTTTTGGGATTATGTGCACTGGTGCACCAGCTTGAATTTGAAACATTGGGTGCACCAAAAATGTCAGAAAAAAACACAAATACAAAACTTAATTACAAGCTATTCAATTCTTAAACAAGTACCATGAGAGACATTTTTATTATCTTTCTAACACTTAGATAATGTCAAGAATATGGTGTATACTACTAGTATACGTTGATATCTTTCCATACGTAAACCTAAGAAAATTGGGTGCACATCTTCAATTTTGGGTGCACCTGGGTGCACATGCACCCAGTATTTCAAGCCTTGTTAATGTGTCTCTGTGGTCGAGCGGTTTAAGCAACCGTTCTGCTTGGCCATCTGGATCTGTGGGCCTGAGTTCGATCCCTGGGTTGGCTCGGCTCGGACACGTTATAAGGGATTGCATTACTCTTTCAGAAGGAACATAAAATATGAGGCCCCATGTTTGAGACTTGAGACGAGAAGGTGCCTCGAGCACGTAGAACAGCCTCATTACTCAGATCAAGGACGTTGCTCAGATTGGGTACCTACTGGTGGCAATAATACACACTTGGTGAATTTAGATGTAAATGTAAACATTTTGTTCAGTTTTTAAAAAGTGTCATGGAAAATTCTGAATACTCTTCCTGCTTTCTTTTGCTTGGGGACTTAAAAATTTCTTGCCAAAACATGGTAATCAGATGTGGCAGGCTTCACACCCTTACCCATATTGCTTTGCAGTCCATTCAGTCCAACAGACAAAATTGATATGGATCATTTGCGGGTACATAGAATTTTAACTTGCTTATTGCTTTTACCACAGGGAAACGACCAATAGTAACCATCGTTCCAACTTTCTCTGTTCTCACTTTTCCCACAGTCCGCGTCCATGTCGGACATCCGCAGGTCGTATCGTAAGCTGGCGCTACAGATGCACCCCGACAAGGTCAAAGGTGAGGGGTCAGCCGAGGACGCAGAGGAGCGGTTCAGAAAGGTTAGGAGCTGATTATTTATCTGTATCTATTTCTAACCGCCCTTCGGCGTAACACTCTTAAAACAATGGTCCTTTTCGCTACAAAGAAATCTGTTTTGTGGATTATTCGACTCCCACTGGTGTTTTAAAATCCTACAAGGCTAACTGCCTCTGTACGATTGACTGTAAAACTAGGTAGAAATGACTATAGACTCTACGCTACTTTGCTCTGTTATTTTCCTCGACCGGTAAGCCGTGAAACATGTGAATATCTGATCATATAATCTATTCATTTTCCAATCGGTCCAACATCCGGTCCACCAAATTTTTTCAATTCCGTTTTTTATGGACCAGTCCAATAAGAAAAAACGGTTTTGTACTGGTACACCGGTACCCACCCCTAGTCTCATATGATTTAATTCTGAAAGTTGTGAAAAGGTGAAGCTGGTGGAGTAATCTCTTGTACAATGTATTTTCCAGCTTGTTGCAGTTTCCGAGGTTCTCCGAGATGAGGACATGAGAAAAAAGTGAGTATTTCAAACTCCCCTTTATATGAAACCCTAGTTATAGCAAGGGCATTATACAGTTTATAGCTCAGTCAATGCAGAAAAAAACGTTTTTGTACTGGTACGATGCCATCTTACCAAATTAATTGTGGCATCAAGTTGGCATAATGTTTACGGTATTTTGCCCAGAACCCAAAGGGTACTGGTGAAATCTTTTGAATTTAAAATCTAGGGCCTAGGAAAAAATAGTTGTGCTTCCTGTTTCCCTGCCTACCCTAGAAAAACCTGCCGACTCTAGACTTTTTTTTGAGTGGGCAGTGGAGTCACATAGTTTCCAGTTAGAATTTTTATTCAGCCTGCATCCTAGTGAAGTAAAAACACTGCTTGTCCTATCTAATGAAGGATAAATGTATCTATTAAAGTATTATGCACAAAATCAAAGTTTGACATTGAAAGACGAGTGTCCTCATGCATTTCAGTTTACTTTGTTGACCACTGTATTTGTAATATGTATCACTAGAGTTTTGGCCAGCCTAAAAAATTACAAGAGAATAAAAGATAATCCCTACCTACTGACCCTAATTTTTTCAAGACTGAAACAGGAAAGACAACATTTTTTTCCAAGGCCTAGGCTTTTTTTCTGGACATTAACAAACTTTGTGTTTCTCCCATAGATACGATGAGATTCTGGTTACCGGTTTGCCCGACTGGCGCACGCCGGTGTATTACTACCGGCGCGTGCGGAAGCTGTCGCTGGTAGAGATGTCCGTCTTCCTGCTGGTCATCCTCACCATCGGTCACTACCTGGTCGCCTGGTCCATCTACTTCGAGAGGAGATTTGAACTGGTCAGTCAAACGGTCAAGCAGGGTTGTCGCCAGCTTTTTTTCTGTTCCACTCATTGTTTGGTAGCCTTTGTTGATAAATCTGTCATTTTAGATTAACAAAAAACTTCTGGACAAAAAGGTACAATAAAGGTCTTCATTCATTCATTCCTTGAACTTCATTATTAAATTCCTTAGACTCAAGGTTTTTGTTGCAAGGTAATCTGATTTTGACTACTAGTATATCCAAGGTTGAAGTGAATATATCATGCCATATTTTCTTGATTAAAGTATGCACCCCAAGCAAAAAGCACCCCTGATTTGGGGCAAGTCGCAGACATATTTGTGGGACTGAAAGGTAAATAATGCACCCCTTCTACACCAATCTATGATGTTTTCTTCTCTTTTCCCCAAGTAGTTTTACATAAACCAAGGACTTCTATACAATGTCCTTCTTGCTAGTGTTCCCTGCAGGCTTCAGAATCGTCTACCGCAAGTTACAGAAATATACTGTATATGCATTTAATTCCCAGGAATTTACTTTCGCGGTAGTAGGAAAATGGAGTGTTCGCCATTGACTGCAGTTTCATTCTATAATGGAAAAATGTTCGCGGTGGTTTTAAATTCGTGGTGAAGTGGTCACCACAAAAACCGAGAACATAAATCCGCTGCAAACATTTCTGCATTTACAGTATTGTATATCATATTTGTCTTGTTCTTTCAGATGGAGATTGCCCCCAAACGAAGGAAGAAGAACAAGAAGGGAAAGAAGGAGGCTGAGACAGAAGACTCCCTCCTTGAGTCCATGCCTGAGGAGATACAGAACAAGCTGAAGAAACCAGAGTTCCGAGACCTCCTACCCCTGGCGCTGGGGAGGGGGGCGTACTGGCTCGTGTTCGCTATCCCTGAGACATACAGGTTTGAGTTTGAGTTTATTTAGATCCACAATTAGGCCACAGCAAGTAAATTTTATGGATGACATCAGCGCGCGCATTAATTTTTGCCTGATTTCAGAAAAAAAAACAAGAATTTTTTTTCTTGTGCAGCGATGGTCAACATGACGATAAGGTCTCAGAACACAGTTTTTCGGGTATGGGGATTTACATGGTTAAGGACCCTAAAGTGAGGTGGTTCGACGACTCAAAACCTATAGTAGGGTGCAGATACAATTCACAAGAATTTAGTATGTTGAAGTTGAGGGTACAAGCTACAAAATATCTGAAGATGAGCATAGATTTGCCTGCTCGTTTTTCTATAACAGACACTTTGATTTGAGCCCCAGCGGAGGTCATGGAACTGCAGGCGGCGAACAGGAAGTGCCGGTAACATATCAAGGCGCAAATTCCCGCCGGCCGAAAAAGCGACGTAATCCAACTTATACAGTATGAACACCGATGTATTCCTCTACTATTCACCATAGATTCCACCTCGCTGTCGTGCACGGAAGAATAAATACGGCCTTTGCAAGTACCGCAATGCACTATTTTAACCCGAACTACTTTTGGGGACGGGGGTCGCGGACAAATACTGTGTTATGAGACCATAAAGTAGCAAAATGAGCAAATGTATTGTAGCCTAATAACTTGTAGAAGTGACACTTGCGAGGTACCCAGGACTGTAGTTGCAGAAATGAAACTTATTGGATAGTTGTAAAAGTGACACCACTATGGAAGCTATGAGTGTGGTTACCAACTTTGTTGGTGATGCCAGTCTACCACACTAGTGTCACTTTTACCACACCAGTACATGTCTTAGATACAGGAATGAATGCCTTGTTGGCTCTGATACCATGTTTTGTCCCTTGAATTCTTGTTACAACATTCATCACAACATTAGGCCACACCATTAGCACCCGTACCCACACTTTAAGGAGCTTATAATATAAAGGCCAATTTGCTACACCAGAAAGTTGGTGAATGGTTTCATTAATGGTGAAAATTTGCTGAGTGGTAATTTTTATTTTTATTTTTTTTCCAAAAAATAGGAGCGAGCGAATCCGTGAACCAAGAAATTAAATTGGTGTGGCCTTATGGTGCCTATTTTTAAAAATGTAGCCATCTTGTTTTTTTTCACCCATCTTGGTTTTTTTTGCCCTATCGCACTATTTTTGCAGTCTGCAGAGGATGTCATCCATAAAATTTACTTGCTGTGGCCTTAGTCTCATAAGAGGCTATTCTTCCTGTGGTCTACACATTCATATTTACACAGTACATTCATATTCACATTATAATTAAAACTTACAAGACATGCAAGTGTAAAAATAACATAATTCCTTACAGGCAATGGTTACAGTCCAATACTTTGCTAAGGCCACACCAATTTAATTTGTTGGTTCTCTGATTTCCCAACCCATTTTTTTCCGATTTGCAAAAAACAAAATTTTAGTCCCAAGAAAAATAATATAGGTTTTGCTATTGCAGACCTTTAAAAAAACCCATTCCAGGGGCACATACTGCTGATAAACCAATCAGAGTGATTATTTGCAGTCACATGATCAGAACAGTGGTATAAAATCAAAGGAAGAGATTCATTGGATAAATCTTGCCATGAAAAACTGAAAACTTGACTACTTTACCTTGTTTTTCTGTGTTAAATAAGTTCACCACAGACTTTTTGCAATTGTTTTTTTCTTTTCGACCGACCGCCCCAATATTTTTCTGAAAAAAGAACCAAGAAATTAAGTTGGTGTGGCCTAATTGTTGCTGGTGCTGTTCCACAACTGTGAAATCCTGTACAGAAAGCGCCTTTTCTGAGAGTTGGATTTTGGTTTCAGTAGTCTTTGACATTCTGGTTGAGCGTTTTCGGTAGTTGTGAATCTCAGACTGAAAGGTGGTTTTGTCGTACAGAGCTCTTGGTTGTATGGCGAGCATTATTTGTCTAAAAGTGGCAAGGCTTTTCAATCTGTTGAATTCTGTCACGTACAGGTCCATACAGGAGGCTCGATTGGAGGAACAAAAGAGAAGAGAAGAGGAGGAGAGAATACTGAAGGAAGAAGAGGAAGAAAGAAAGAAGCCGAGTAGGTTGACAAGAAATAGAAAAAATCAGTTTGTCGAAAGATTTTTTATCAATGTTTGTTACAAAGATAATAATGCCATAGTACTTGTTTAAGCTGTTTAAAACTTTGCATTGTAAAATTTGAAAGCTGATCCTAAAAATAACAGCATTGAATATTTCTTTAGAAACATATATGGTAGCATTGTAGATACAATAGAAATTTTACATTTATTGTCATTTTCCAATGATATTCTACTGAGAAATTTTCTGCCTGTTTTTATTATTTTCTTCAGCTAAAACATTTGGTTTCATGAAGTAAATATATCTAGTGTTCTTAATTAATAAGAACAAAAGGAAGTAATAGTAATTATGTTTCTCTGACATTCTACTTTATTTAATGTGGTGCACCCCAAAAATTTTTGGTGCACCCATTTTTTTTCAGTGCACCAGTGCGCCTAGTCCTAAAAATGAATTTCGAGCCCTGCTTATACATTGTAGCATACTGTATTTAGAAAAACTATTCAAAGATGTACCAATAGAACAAGGAAACACACACACTCATAAAGACAAACACACACAGATGGACACACAAAATAAGCCATAAACGTAAAACTATTTTTTTGTGATTTTGAATATCTTCTCATTGAGCAACATAAAATCTCCTGTGTTGACAGAGGAGCCCAAAGTGCGCCGGCGGCCCAAACCGGAAATTCCTCAGTACGACATGTCCGGGGGGAACACGGAGATCCTCTGGGACAGCGCGCCCACCATCAGCATCGACTCTATTGAGGCAGATCTAGACTCTTACCTCGACGATGAGCCTGTTGTCAAGAAAAAGGTGAGAGTACTCACTAGCATGAGAGCCCCCTAGCAAAGCTTGTAATAACTGCACTACAGAAACTCCGACTCTATCGAGGCCGATCTTGACTCGTACCTCGACGATGAGCCTGTTATCAAGAAAAAGGTAGAGTTAGAGGTCAATTATCAAACTTGAGCTTTGTTTTCTGGACTTCTACCCACCTACCAAATATCATTAGAATCTATTCACAGCTTCTTGAGTTATGCAGGTGACACATGTACACACAGAGACACAAACACACACACACACACACACACACACACACACACAATACAGGAAACATAACCTTGTTGGTGAAGGTAAAAAGGCAATCAGACAACCTTAGGAATGAACGCCCTCTAGCAAAGCAAATCAAAACTGCACTGCAGAAACTCAGACATGCCATTTTTGGCAACACCTTGATGGTGGAGCCTACAAGTGCTACAAGATGTGCTAATGACACCAACACTTATGTCCTGTACAGAATGTAGAATGGACGGAGGATGAGCTGTCGCAGTTGGCGAAGAGCATGGCGAAGTTTCCCGGGGGAACCGCCGGTCGCTGGGAGAAGATCGCCGCAGAGGTCGGCAGGCCTGTGTCGGAGGTCACCACCCAGGCCGCCAAGGTCAAGTCCAACAAGTTCACAGTGGTACAAGGGAAGCCAGCTCCTGGTAAGTGGCTTTACTACTCATACATTATAAAGTAGAATGGATAAGTTTTTACTTTTATACATTTCCATTGATAATAGACCATTGCAAAAGATGTTTGTTAGGCCTTGTTCATTTGTTGGTACAAATGACATCCTCTGTGAATCCCAAAACTGATGTGAGCAGGAAGGTGGAACAAATGACTGAACCCAAAGTATAGTATGTCAACAGTAGATTTTTTTATTTGTTCTTTCACATCTTCTTCTTTGAGATTAGAATTGACTTTGGCATACTACAACATACTGCATAGAAACAGCACAACAATATCTACATGACAAAATCTGAGCAAAAATTACAGAATTGTCATCTTCATAAGAAGTAGAGTTGTCCCACCACTTACATGTACTAAAAGAACACATTTTCTTAAAAAGACTGTTAACTGTAAATTCAGAAACTTTTGTGGTGGCTTTCTGTTTGCAGTTTTCATGGTGACCACTTCACCACAAACTCAAAAACACTGCCAAGCTTTTAGGTATTGTCTCCTGCCCGCCTACCCCATTTCAGCATTACATGGGAAGTTTTTAGTGCTTTTTTTTTACCTATCAAGAGGGTAGATTTGGTTTGATCAGTGACAGTTGCCAGCGCTGCCAAAAGTTCTGTCTACCTGTAGTAGGTGGTTTCTGACTAGTGCCTGTCAGTGAGTTTTCATTACTCTACAGTATGGGACTATACTGCTACTGTGAACACAAAACCATTGCAAACAAATTCCATTTTCTCAATACCGTGAAATTAAATCCCTGCAAACTCAAATGCATTTACAGCAAATTGTACAATGTTCCTTTTTTCCAGGTTCTGTTCCAAACGCGACAAAAATAAACAAGAAGGGGAAGGGCATTTCTGATGATATTATTTCAACAAGAGACACGGACGAAACAGACGACATCAACGCATTTCTATCGGGCGACGGCTTGAGTCAGGGTCGGGGTCGCAAGTCCAAGAAGATTGACAGCGACGTCGCGAAAACGGACGGCAAGAAGAAATCCAAGAGCGATAAAAACGTGGATAGAACTGCTCTGATTCCCGGCGCGCCAAAAGTGAAAGTACAGAACGGCAGGGAAGAAAGAGTCGCAGCGGAAAACAAAAGTGTCAGTGATGCCAAGTCTATACTAGGTAAGTGTCAGACTTTAAAACTAGGATAGCCCTTGCACTGGAAGCAAGCAACAGACTGGACAAAATCTAGAATTCTGACATTCCTAATTAACTGAAAATCCAGGTTTTCCTTACCTTAGTTGAACCAATTTTTCTCTACGGTGAGGTGGTTATAAGTTTGCGGTTTTTGCTGTGACCGCTTCACTGTGAACTCTAAACTACCACAAACATTTTTTGTTCTGTCTTCTCCCCTTATCCCTTGCCTAAGCACTACATCATACATGTATGTATTATACACTGTACACTGTTTCTATGAACACTCATAAATGTGTAGACAAAGTACAAGTTGAACACAGACCCAATCCAGAGGCTACATGTAGATACGGTATGATGAGTGACAGTTGATCAGACCAGCACTGCCAAAAGGAACTGTTTTGTCTGTCTGTAGCACCCTTGCCCAGTTGCCAGTAGATGGTTTCCGACAGATTTCCTTTGCTTTACTAGCCTGGGTACCATCCGAAAAGTAGTTCGCTCCGGCGTTCATTATATACATGTACTATATACAGTCGCTTCTCTGCTGTTCCGTCTGGGAACCCTGACCGTCTTAACGTCTGGAATCGTCCAAATTTTGGACGCAGGCGCTGATTGGTCCCTACACATGAGCGAATTAAGGAATGGGTTCAAGCGATAGTTCGAACCAGTGTTCCAACACAGGACAAGCCCTCCGCCCGCTTGCGCATGCGGGGGCCGACCTGTTGTCATCGAACTAGCGTTTTAGAACATATTCCTAGATTCGCTCATTAACTGACGTTACCACCAAACGGTTTGAATGTGCAGGTCTCCAGACAGATAGCAGAAGCGAACATAGGACTAGGAGCAAACTACGGGTGATACCCAGGATATTGCTTTACAGTATGTGACTATAGTAATATCACAAACTCAAAACTACCGTGAACACTAATCTCCAAGCAGATTCTACAATGGCATAAGATAGTACCAAACTGGCCAAGGAGTGAAGTCAGCCAAGAGGTGTACATTTGCCATGTCCCCCGGTAGCAAAACACACTCCTAAGCCTGCTTCACTCCTCTGCCAGCTTTTGATACTATCCTATGCTACAGCAGGATCTGCTTGGAGATTACGTGAACACTCCATGTTCTTCTTACCGTGAAATAAAGCCCTGCAAACTTTAATGCATTAACAGAGTGTATTTCTTAACTAAACCATCTGTGCCCCCCTCCCCACTCCACCACAGATGCCAGTGCACACATGGACAGCGGAGCATGGTCACAGAAACAGCAGAAACAGCTGGAGACAGCAATAGCACAGCACCCCAAGGGGACAGCAGAGAGATGGGAGAAAATCGCTGAGATGGTGCCTGGCAAGGGAAAGGTTTGTTGTGGATGCTTTCACTTTCTTAGATAAAATGTAGCAATGTTAAAGTTACCTCAATCTAAGAACTAGGTTGGTATGATTTTCACACAGCATTAAAGGTCAGATACAAACCAGATAGTGTAGCAAATGTTAGTGGGAGTAAGCAACATGAAATATGTCAAAATATGAATTGTACTGTTAGTGTTATAATTGTACTGATTTAATACTGAATCTGACTACTGATTCTGTTCTGCTACTGTACCTGTACTGTTCTTTTGTGGTACTGATATATCTTTGTTCCTGTACAGATTCTGTTCTTGTATTGTACTGCTACTATACTAATCAGACAATGATGCCCGCAACTGATAGCCAGTGGGTACCATCCGGATAGTAGTTCGCTCCTATGTTCGCTTCTGCTATCCGTCTGGAGACTTGCGCATTCAAACCGTTTGGTGGTGACGCCAGTTGATGAGCGAATCAAGGAATGGGTTCTAGAGCACTCGTTCAATGACAACAGGCCGGCGCCCACATGCGCTAGGGGACGGGGGGCTTTTCCGGTGTTGAAACACCTGTTCGAACGATCACTTGAACCCATTCCATAATTCGCTCATATGTGGGGACCAATCAGCGCCTGCTTCCAAAATTTGGACGATTCCAGACGTTAATATGGCCCGCGTTCCCAGACGGAAACACAGAGAAGCGACTGTATATAGTGTATAGTGAATGTCAGAGCTAGAAGCGACTGTATATAGTATATAATGAACGTCGGAGCGAACTACTTTCCGGATGGTACCCAGGCTACGCAACTGATTGATTGTACTAGATACAGATCACTGTTGAACTGTTGTACACAAAAGTCTTGTCGTCATGACCTTTTCCAAGAGCTATTGTTTTTTTGTTCTTTTATTTCAAGATGCCTAAGTATTCATACAAGTTTTATAGAGTACAAACAAATTTTACAGAATTCATACAATCCACTGCCAAGAAACATGTGATTTTAATGGTATTCATACATATTTTACAGAATTCATACACATTTTAAATTCGGGACCAGACACTGGTCAAACACTTTGCTCAGGGTCATATGTACATTATACTCCATAAAACTTGTATGTATTGAATCAGGGTTGGACAAGTTTTCTAAAATTGACTTGTCCTATCGGGCAAGTACTTAAAAAGTTTACTTGCCCGAACCAACTTTTCACTTGCCCGAAATCTAAATGACATTTTTCTATGTATATTCATGGCCTTCAATGGAATTTTTGTTATTGGCTCTATTTTCTGTGTTAATCAATGCTTGATGTCATGACTTTGAAAAGTAGCAAGTACATCAAAATCTCACTCAATGGAGAAAAGCTAACTTGTCCGATCGGGCAAGTGGGGAAGGACATGCACTTGCCCGATTGGCATTTTCACTTGCCCGGGACTATAGGGCTAGTGGACTTGTTTATCCCTGTGAATACTTACCAAAGGCACCCCTGAAATCTGAGCCTCGTATTTTCGTGACTCAACTCTCCAAACGGGCTCTCCCTTTCCTGTAGGAAGACTGTATGCTGAGATACAAGGAGCTTGTTGAAAGAGTGAGGAAGAAGAAACAGACAGCAGAGAAAGACACAGCAGACAGCTAACCCCTCGATAGAGGAAGTTGCATATAATAATCATTACTGTTCTCATAGTAAACTGTTTCTCACAAAGAAGGAAAATAGTATTAGTGTTAGTGAAGAAACCATAATGTTAGGTGTATCAAATTTGGTTGGTATTATTTATTAGGACAATATTTTTTTCTTTTTATAAAAGTTAGGTGGATTGAATAACGTTGTTTTTTGTATTACAAAATTGTAGATAGTTTGTAGGTTATTCACAATGTGGTACTTATCATAGCAGTAACATTAATGTCTCTAAGAAACATCTATGCTGCAGTTGTGTCTAAAAATGTGCCAGAGGAAAATGCATTGTTCCTGTACATCTATAGTTGTTATAGTCATGTCTACAAGCAAGATTGTATAATGTTAGATCATGTACATTTGTAATACCATGTTGATTTGATTATATGGATTACCGTACATCCTGATGTAGATAACTTTCATATGCTTCCAAGAAAATGTTTTTTGGTGTCCTTTCTTTACACAACTTGGCGTAACTAAAAATCTAAATAGTAAAGTGGTGCTCTTGAGTTGTGTACTGTTTCAAAAATTAGACTTCATGTACCTTGGAAACTTTTTTCTTTTCTGAGAATGTGTAAGAAGCCAAACCAGAGATGTTATAGCACATATTGTACTTCCAACAGATACCTGTAGTAAACAATTGTTTAGAAAAAATGTCTAATGACGCTGAAGAAGAGTGATGGATGTCACTTGAAACATCTGGAAGTAAATCTCTTATCCGTTTTTTTTATCCAGTTGTACAGATTGAACTGTATTTGAATAGAAAGAATACCATTTCCATGTACTAAGATACGTGATATTTTTGCAGGTATACCAGACAGTGACGAGTTATATGTGAAATCTTGGCAATTTCTGATGAGTTTTAGAAGCTGAGAATAGCACATACACATGTATTGCAGTAGTATTTATTGTTACCAGCAGGACTTTTATAATAATACTTAACCATTATGCAGTTTTTGACGACAGTTTATTGTTGCTGTACTGATACATGTTTAATAATGTTGCCAATGTTTTAAGAACCTTTTATTTATACATGTAAGATTTTTTTTCATACTTTCATCGTTTACGTCATATGGTGGTCATTTTTGTGTAACATGAAATATCATAATTGCAAGCCCAGTCCAAGGTAACGGTACATTTCTGGGCAAAAAATGGGGTTCATTCTCTGGCAATTTTGAAATTTAACTGTCGTCAAATTTTTTGGAAGGCTGTTGACAAGGTGACGCTTTCTAAAAACATCACTTTTTGGAAGTGTGGTTTGGAGTAGAACAACACTTAAAATTTCAATTCAAAGCATGTCCGCCATCTTGGAATATCTGAAATACCTGTACATTTGAGAGTTTGCAGGAAAGACCATGGGGACAGAAATACACAAAAAGAAAACTGCAGAACTTTTCTATACAAACTTTAATCTTTGACTGTCACAGGACTGGGTATCAGGTTCGTGTGAGCCAAGAACTGAACATAGAAGATAAGGGAAATGTTTCAATAATATACACTACTGAAGTTGCCTCAGATATTAGTGAATAAAGGATGTTATTCTTACATTGCTTTGTTGATTTCAAGTTTAACAACACTTCAAGTTTAATGGTGACAAGATACTGTACATGTACATGCAGAAATGTTCGCGGTGGATTAATGTTCGCGGTTTTCGCGGCGACCGCTTCACCGCGAATTTAAAACCACCGCAAACATTTTTCCATAACAGTAAGAGACTACAGTGCATGGTGCTACCGCGAAATTAAAGCCACCGCGAAAAGTCCATTTTCCCGCTACCGCGAAATTAAATCCCCGCAAACTTAAATGCATTTACAGTAGTCTTGTAGTTAGGGTTGATGACTTAGAATCCAAAGGTTATGGGCTTGAATCCCTGGCAGGCCCTAACATCTTGTATTTGAAAACTTAACACCTACATCATCATCATTCTCTGTGTTCTGTATCTGCAGTCTTTGAAGAGTCCTGTAGCTGCATTCAGTCATTCTTAACACCTAATATGTCCTCAATCAAATCAGGTGAAAACTAGAGTTCGGCGACCTCATACCTCCATGAAAATTTAGAGCTTTCGTAAATTTCATGCAATTGACTAATACATTAACATAATTTATGCATGGTATTGTTCATCATTGTACACATGTCACAATTATAAAATTCCCATTATTAATCATAAAGCAGTTTTGCAATTTTTACATAAATTATGCAAATAAGTTCCTCATTACCATATTTGGTATCTGCTTATATTCCACCTATCATAATTAACATGTGTTACATTTATTGAAGTCCAGTTATTGAAAACAATGGAATTATACAATTTCCTAATTAATTATGCAAATTAAGTCCTCATTTGCATAACATGTATATCATTATAAACATCTTTGCCTAAGGTACCCGCATGCCTAATATTTTGCCAATCCATCAATCCATTCTGCAGTTATCCTCTTTAGAATGTCTGGACAAAAACGCCCCTGCAGTTCCGCAATTAAATGTTAGGGGGCTGAAACCTGCCCCACTTTGTCATGACACTGCAAGCTATCTACCAGCCAAATGTCAAGACCATATCACATCCAGGACAAGAGATACATTGAAAAAACTGCCATGATATAATATCCTCATTGATAATGCAAATGTACTCCTATTTTGCATAATTAGTATTTAATCTTGTACAACATTGTCTAAGGTACCTACATACCAAAAATCATGAAAATCTGTTGTTCCCTTCTTGAGTTATCCTCGTCAGAAGTTTTTGACAAAAAATGCCCCTGCTATCCCCAAACTAGACGCTAGGGGGCCCAAAGTTACGTCATTTTTTCCTGAGCACAAGAGCTATCTAATACTTAAAAATCTTGACCATAGCATGTTCAGAACACCGAGATAGCAAAACCGGAAGTTGCGCTGCAGTACCAAGGTCACACACCAGGGGGCCCAAAATTGACCTTGACCTTCGTCTTCCCAACCACTACCTACATACCAAATGTCATCGTAGTCCATCAAGAGGTTCTCAAGTTATGATGACCACAAATATGCGGACACACAGACACACAAACACACACACAGACACACTCAAAACTATACCTCCATTTTTTCATGGAGGTAATTAGTGGTCCGCCTAAATACCGGAATACACAGGAAAATTGATGAAGGAGGGTGAAATTTACCAAAATACAGTATGTTTTGATGAATAAAGAATTTACGGATTGTTATATTTTGGCACAGAATAGTCTGTATATGGCCCTGGATGGAAGAAATCGTCAGAAAATACTAAGTATGATTCTGTGATGACGATTTCACCCTCCTTCATGTGTTTTCCTGTATGTTCCAGTAATTATGCGGACCCCAAATTAGTACTTATAACTTTGGTTGGGGACATGCTCTCAGATGGGTAGGGAACTGAAAGAGTCACACCTTGAGCACGTAAAAGAACCCACCACACTTATTGAAAAGATTAGGGGTCTGTCCCAATAGATAAGTCTAGTCTTATGCAGTTTCTACTTGTGACTCTGAAGGGGTTTTCCAATTTCCAGTAGAAATACAGTAAATTGATGCAAGGAGCTTTCATCAAGAAAGCTTGATTGATGTAGCTTCTTTGTAAAATTATCCCTACACTTGTAGTCAGGCCACAGCAAGTAAATTTGTGGATCATATCATGTACATTTGTACACTCAAGACATTGCTGGAGGGAGCTGTTTTTTAATTTTCAAAATCAGAACTGGTTTTCAAATATCAATGAATAAAAGAATCAATATCAATGTACATAGATGTCATTCATAACATTTACTTGCTATGACCATCTCATTTTGGTGTACATAGGTACATGTAATCTGCAACAAATTCTGTGCTACAATTCCTTTACAATTGTAGGCGTTTTTCTACATGCAGTACCGTTATTGTCCGTTACGGGGCGCTGCTAAACATGCCACCATATCTAGAACCTGCCAGATTTCTTGGTTCACTGCTTGTGACACTGTCTTGGTTAGCTGAGCTAAATTTGAACAGCTTGTCTTTACACACCTTCAGTCAGAGGCAGTGAGTCTTCTAAAAGATTAACGAATCAAGGGAATAATTTTACTGATGTTAAAATCATTTTAGAAAACAGCCAATCAGTGTTCTGTGCATCCTACTACAATTGTATCATCGAATCAGTTCACTGGTAAAACAATCATTATGACATCACAAAGAACGTGGCTCTATAACAAAGTGTGAAATAACAAGGCTCCGGTCAAGGCGTGAGGCTGAGGTCAAGGTCAAGGTTAGCAAGAAGGATGACTCAGGGGAAGGTTTCAAAAGTTCTGTGTTCCTCCAAACAGTCTAACCTGAACCATTTTCATGCCCAATTTGAACTCGACATCCTTGAAAAAATAGAATGTGAAATACCATTTAAAACATACTTTTTTTTTATTTGGAAATAACAATTTCTAGATCTAGAAAGATTTTTTCGGTCTGACTGAGGTGAAACGTTGATATTTTTTGTTTTGTGTCATAACAACAAATGATGTCTTAGTATTTAAATTGATAACAAAGGAAGTATGTTAACATTTTCATTACATTCTAGCTTTTACTGCAGAATCTGATATTGTTTATGGGATGCCCATTTTCTATTTCAGAAAGGTAGGAATAGTGCACTTTCTTCAGGTTGACAATTTTTCAGGTTCAGACCTGGAGATGTTCTTCCCTGTATCAAACAGTGTAGACGATGATATTTCAGTCCTTCAAGTGATGTCACAAGACTTTGTAGTCACGAAAAAAGTAAAATACTGTTTTTGACTTGCTTCTATACAATACTCGCTACATTGTAAGGAACTATGTATGTACAGGTTAGGGGTTCGAGTTCTGGTCCCTTGGATACATGTAAAACAACAAAACAAACTCGTCAAGAAGATTACAGGGACCCAGTGTGATATGCATGAACAAGGTATATCCTTTACGTTGTTCGTACACAAAAATCCAAATCTTTAAAATACACAAGAAAAGTCTGACAAGGTGCTGTTTGTAAGAAGAAAAGGTGTTTTTATATAATCCCATCCTGACAGTTCTCTCTATATTCTTAAACTTCTTTACAGTCAGTGGTTTGCTAGCATCACAATACCAAAGTTCACTGTACAAGTCAGCTATAACATCACCGCTTCTATAGGAAATGTTTGGCAGTAGTAAGTCTTCGGGATTCTTTCTCCCACATTGTACAAGATTACTAGAAATATCATGGATTCATCATCATATGATTTTTGCTTTTCAATATACACCGTAAGGGGCTTAAAAAGTTTTCTATAGACACAATGACTACCAAATTGTTATGCTCAGAAATTTTTCTGCAATCATGTAAAATTGTAACAAAATCAACTGATCTCTACACGTAAAGTTGTCTGCAATTATCCATAGAGGAACCAAAATCAACACATATCAGTTCATTTACAAAATGTAGTTAAAATAAAACAAAAAGGTGTATTCCAAAAATTCAGACAACATACATGCATGCCTCATATAAAAAGCTATCTAATTGTCTAAATTTATGTACATTCGAACTATCCACTATTAAATGACGGACAGTCTTACAAAATGCCACACAAACACGTTTCCTTTTTCCTCCTAATTGTGATAAGTTAAGTCACATTGAACCAATGACAGACAGACGTTAACTAGTCTACTAAAGTACCAAAGCCTACAGTACGGTTCTTACACACAGATATATACAGATACGTCCATCCAAGTCAGTTACTACTGTTTTCAGTGGTTTATACAGCAACCTACAGGTACAAAATGGCTCTTCATCTTTCTCAGTTCATGAAAACTGCTATAAAACATAACCAGACATAGAGAAAACTAGTCTATACATAGTTGCACCACATTTTGACTTTCTGTACCGGACATTTTGTGGCTGTTTAACCATCTTTCTTGTGATACCATGTTTTGTAATAGATAGGGGTTGCGTAGGAGAAAAGTACTACATTTCCAAAAAAAGGATGTTTTTGTTCCATGGGAATACATTGAATCCTAACCCCTTTCGATGTATAATTTCTGTTAAAACATTGAGCTTTTTTTTTACTCTATTTCATCTGGCTTTTGCTCTCATTTTTCAAAGTTCTATGACATATGTAACCATTTTCTTGAAGCAAATATGAAAAATATTGAACCTCCTTTCATAATTTTCTTTCAGTGTCAGTTTTCATAATTTGCAAGTAGCCAATTTCATTTGCAAGAATTGATACTTATAGTTCATGTACATATCCCCATGATTTTTTCGATTATTTCCATACAACTTGAATTTGAATAAAGGTGGGTTTTTAACTGCCAAATGTCTTCATAAATGTAACTATTTGTTAATTCACTGAGCTATGTTGCAACATTTCTTTGTATCTTGCATGCCCAAAACATTTTAACATAAACCTTTCTATCGCCTGGGTGCCATCCTAGTTAGTTTCCTTCAATGTCACAGTATGGTAGCCCCCTTAAACAAACTAGGATGCCCTGGGCGAACAATCTAACTTGCTATAGTACATGCAAAAAAACTACACAGAGCAACAGGAAAGGCCATAGCAAGTAAATTCTATGGATGACATCAGCGCACACATTGATTTTTGCTTGATTTTTGGAGAAAAAAATTCTATTTGCGTCCGAGATGGTCAACAAGATAAGGAAATGGGAAAAAATGTTTCGTGGAAGCGTTGAACATACATGAGCTGACAATACGTAGTGGACAGCCACTAGTAAGGTAGCCATAAGTTTTGTTGTATATAATGATACTAATGTAACAGTTGTAGCTTTGAGTTTCAATGCATAAAACTAACGCTATCTCACTGCCGTGACTTTATGCACTTCTTAAATACAGGATAAAGACTTGTTCAGTGCGCCAGCGTCAATTTTTGGTCTATATTTAAAAGCTTTTAGGCATCTTGCTTTTTAAACCAATTTTTTTTCTTCTTTTCTTCCCCCTCTCCCATTAGATCTGAAGTCTGCAGAGGATGTCATCCATGGAATTTACTTGCAGTGGCCTAAAAATCAAGCACCACTTCCCATCCTTAAGTGTTTGCTATTATTCAAATCACTTAGCACCTTCTTTAAGATGATTTTCCCCTTAACATCTGTGGTAAGCCTTGGTTGGTGCAAAGACAAGATACTACTCCAAACTTTTTGGTGGTTTCATCTTCATGAAATCTCAACCACAATCAATATACCTTTCCAATGTATTACTATGTTATACTGTATTAATATGTATTACTGTATTTCCAATGTATTAATGTAACCACTGTGAAACTAAATGACTTAGCACTAGCAATGAAGAACTTAACACTCTCACAGACTAGGTACCAAAGTTGTGTTGGTTTAGGGCATGGCATAATGCTTTGAGTCTAAATTCAACTATCCTGAAGACTGTGTGCCGAGGGCCCCTAGCTACCTTGACAAGTACTGCATATTCCTGTATTTTCATCAGCAGCAGCCCTTTACTTGTTTTATATTGTCCTGGACTTGATTTTGCAGACGTCAGAAAAGTTGCGTTTCATGGTGCATTTGTGGTATCCTAAATTAAATGTTAATTCAATAGGTTATTACCAGAGTGTTCTTGCCAGCCTGAATTTTTTTCTGTCCCCTAGATTTTCAATGGAAATCCTAGGGGGACTGGGAAAGTTTTGAAATCTAGACCCTCTTAAGGATGGACACTTGCGTAATTACAGTGATAAAACCACCACAAAAATTTCAAGACTGAGAGCCAATACAGTAAGCTGCCAGATTTTACCTTCAATTAGTAACTCAATTTTATTGGCTGTATTTTATACTGCCCACTAAACTTTATAGGCAATATCTTAAATCCATACTCAGGGTCATGTCAGAATTTAATATACAATAAGTCCAGGATTGCTTGTCTGAAGGGAAGTTCTTAACCCTCAAGCGCCCAACCTTTTTTTGCGACTAAAATGACCGAGTGGGGTCCAAAGCATGTAACAATTGGCAAAAAAATTTAGGTAGCAAAATTGTAGAAAAAAAGTAGCTGCTGTCCTTAACCTTAACTTTCCTAAATTTTTACCCGTGACTTTATGGTTGCAGACTTGAAGCTGGATATTTGTAACTGTTGTTTTAAATACTGTGCAGTATATGACTGTAGCAACTTTAAAACTGATGCCAACAATCCATTTCATCAACGCTACCTTCAAATACATTGTGACTGAAAGTAAATATATCCACAAGCCAGCAACATTTGATGCAAGAAGTAGTATCAGAATTCCACAAATCAGACAATTTGGGAGCTTCTGTCTTGTCTTAACCTACACAAGGCTTACCACAAGGGTTAACACGGATATTGTAAGAACATCATGTTTGGGCTTTGGGCCTAAAACATGATGTCCAAATTTCATGGTGTCCAATTCTACAAGTATGTACTGTGTTCTAGGACACCAAAGCAGCTTTGTGGGACCAAATAAAAAAATACACAGTAAAACTACAAGTACACACGTACTTGCAAAACTGCAGCCCTACTTTTTTTAACCACTTAACTTAAAACACTTTCAAGTGCAAATTTTTTGTTAAAAAAAACTGGGTTGCTGAGTTTTTATTTACATTTTCAGAACTTCATGGATATTACCGTACATGTACAGCATGAATTTTACTCTGCGGCTCTACACCTTTTGCAGAGGGCATCTACGTTAGACATTATCTTCTTCAATATGCCTTAAGGAGACCCCTGTACTGGAAATTCTAAAACAGTGATGCAAACTGACCGGGTTGTGGCTTGATTTTATCAGGACCCCCTTGTACTGACTGAGGTAGGATAAGGAATACCTTTTGCAAAACTGGCCAATCGGATGCTAGAAGAACTAACCAAGCAGCTACTTGTACAAATAACCAAACAGTTGCCTGTACAAATAACCAATCAGCTGCTTGTATAACAGTACTGGCCAATCAGCAGCTTGCACAACTGACCAATCAGCTGCTTGTACAAATAACCAATCAGCTGCTTGCACAAATAACCAATCAGCTGCCTGCACAACTGTCCAATCAGCTGCCTACAAGACGGGAGGGGCGTCGATGTCATGTCTACCAGATGGCGTTGGGTCATTTCTTGTTCTTCTGACTACTTGATTTGCTTGTTTTCTCTGACTTCTGTGAAGATACAAGAAAGAAGCTTGAGTACAACAAAACATGGCAATCAGTATATACAAATTTACATCTCAATGCATATGATCATTCTTTTTTAGGCATACGTTTTCTGAAACTTCTCTGAGGAGCTCAAATGAATTTGACACTTGATCAAGATGCTGCTGAATATTAGACTACATTATGGTACATGTATGTAAGGATGCACACATTTCTACATATACGTGTACTAACAGTCAAATATCACATCCATAGTTTTATGCACCCAGTACTTTCAGTCTTGTATAAGACATGGATGACATCTGCATCTCCATTTCCAAAAAAAAAAACAGAAAAACTTAGCAACTATAACAATCATAGAAGAATCTGAGATATGAGCAAACATATGCCATCAATTGCAAACTAATGGCGGAAAATATAGGATACTCATGAAGTCTTCGGAAATCAAGGAAATTTTAAAGGACATAAAAGTAGAAAAATCAAGAATACATTGTTTGGTATACCCAGCTCTGTAAGTTCAGTTTTTTCCAAAACCTTTCCCACCACTTAGATTTCATAATGGTGGCACCTTTTTTCACACACTCGCATCAACTTTGAAGTGCCCAGTGGATGTCATCCATATAATGAAATCAGTATGGCCAGGGTTTAACAAGTTTTCTAAATTCACTTGTCCTATCGGGCAAGTACATAAAAAAATTACTTGCCCAAACTAAGTTTTCACTTTAAATTTAAGTAACATTTTGAACAGTATGGATCTTCACTTTCAGCAATGGAATTCTTTTATTATTCTTTCATGGCTCTATTTTTCTGTGTTGACCAATACATTGATGTCATGACATTTTATCCAGCGTAGCGGCAAAAAAATGGGGAATAAAAGAAAAATATCGTAGTAAAAATACATAAGCACGCGCCAAGCACGCGCCTTCGCTGTTTCAGGAAGTTATCAACTCGAAGGGAGGTGTTTTACAGCACCGGCCCGCCTACTGTAGGCCCGCCGTACCGCTGTCTCGCAGCCGGCAGCCCCTCCCACCCCTTGCGTTCCCGCGCGCGGAAATGTAAACACAGACGCGAGAGGGCCTTGCCCGCACTTGATTAGCGGGGTGGGATCTCTCCCCGGAACAGCCGATGTGCATAAGGGAGCGGCGTTGATAAACAGAGGCTGTTACTCGCGGCAGTTGCGTCTTTCTTTTTCAGTACGGAAAATAGAAGCAATTATTTCTGACACATTTCTAGAGCAAGAACGGGTCGCGTTCCAAAATTTCCTGTTCTAAATTTTGCGTGTGCCGCCCTGCGTTCGTGCCAAAAAAAAATATAAAATGAGTAGCGCGTGTGCTGCGAGTGATCAGTGGGGTGGGACCCCTCCTCGGAACAGCCAGTTCCTGGGGAATGTCCTTCTTTGGGGAGCTCGGTTGATCAACATAGGCTGTTACTGATAGTTGCGTAATTTTTATTTCAGCGCGGGAAATAGAATCAATTCTTTCCGACATAATTCTGGAGCAAGAGTGGGTCGCTTTCCCAAAATTCCTGTTCTAAATTTGAAGCTCTGTATCGGCATTCGTAAGATACAAACCATCGTAAGTTTGTATGTAAAACCCGGGCGTTAGTTTCGCCGACAAGCCCCGTGTGGCCCCGCCCACAAACCGCCAGGGCAGTTTCGGCATCTTTCCGATTTGATCAGAGGGCCGCCGGCTATCAATCAAACGCGGCTGTTGTTTACAGTTTCAGTCATGTGCCGTGTACAAGTTTACAGCGAACTTCATGCTACGTAATATTACATTCCTTGGACCTTCTTTCCCACAGCGCCAGCGGTGCTTCTACGAAATATTTATTAGACTGTAACACTGAGTCCCACATGTTTTAAAGAATGGAATCTGACGCGGAATAGCGGTTTTTACCGGGTATTTTCTTGAAACATGTCCGTGGGAATATCGTCTAAACTCTAACGGCGAGGCGGCGACACAGGGAGACCGTCTACAACAGTCGTACGGCACGGCGGCTAACAGCGATACTAGCGCTATAAACAAGCGCTTCAACTTCGGATGGCAACCAGGACAATATTTTTAAGTACTGTTGAGCTGAGTAAAGTTTGTTGTTTATGAGTTTTTAGTTGTCTGTGAAGCTTTGACCCGAAATATTGTTACGTCAAACTGCTGAAGAGAAGTTAAGTGACTGCTGCGATTATCGTAGATATGGCCCTAAAAAATGATAGAATAAGCCTTCTCAATAGCCTAAAATGCAAGAGCTTCCGGGGGGCTTCGCCCCCCTGGGTCCCCCCACCGGGGCTCTGCCCCTGGACCCCGCGGGGGGCCTTCGGCGGCCCCCGGACCCCTGCCCGACGCTGTGAAAAATTCCTGGCGAGAACACTGTGTGATAGCAACTAACATTAAAATCTCTCTCAGGGAAAAATCTTACTTGCCCGATCAGACAAGTAGGGTAGGAGGACATGCACTTGCCCGAAAGGCACTTTCACTTGCCCGGGGCAATTGGACTAATGGACTTGCAGGGCTCGAAATACCACCTGCATATGCAAGTTAGTGCAGGTGAAATTGGAGCTGTGCAGGTATTTCTGGTGTCTACCTGCACCTAACCTGCACTGGTCCATGTACTGGGTTTTATACATAAATGTCATATGATGGAAGTGTATGTGGATTGTTATTAAATAAATTGAATGTTACTACCTATAAAGTACAAAAGAAAAAAAATATCAATGGTTCCTGAACAATTTTATTATGATCCATACTTCCTAAACTCAGGTGGTGCAGGTAAAATTTGTCTGGTGCAGGTAATTTTCAATGTTACCTGCACCAGAGCAGGTATGCAGAAAAAAGTATTTCAAGCCCTGACTTGTTCAACCCTGGTAAGGCGTAAGTAGACATGAATCCGTACCTTTGCTGTACTACTGTCCGGCGGTCCATGCCCGTCCATCTGTGCCATGCCCGCTGGCCCGTGCCCGTCACTCGGCCCCATCCCCTGCTGTAACATCCCCGCTACCATCTGTCTGTGCATCAGTTGGTACACCAGCTCCTGGGGCATCATGGGACACAGAAATGCATGATGGGTCACAGAAATGCATCAGCAGTCAGACTCAGAAAAGCGTTTTTTCTAGAACGTAAATTTGCTCGCTGGGATAGGAAAAATTCATCTCGCATCCATCAAAAAAATCTAAACTCTATGTCTATGATATAAAATTGAGGATAGTTCTTAGATTTGTAAGCATAGAGAATGGCAGATTTTACAACAAAAAATAGCAAGATATGCTCCCAACCAATGAGTGAGGTGGAAAAATATACCTGAAGATAACCTAGAGACTGCCTTTATTATGAAATCTAAGGCCAGGACAGTTTAACAGATGACTAAACACATGGAGTATGGAATACCTAACAATAAATCATTTATATTTGTTCTTTCACATCTTTGTTGAGCTTCTGCATTTTTTCAATCTACAACATATATTTGCATTTTGCAGCTACCTTGTACACGTGCATACACAATGCATGAATGTAAAGCATCTGTATGTAAATTGTTGTAAGACTGATTTTTCATACACCTGAACTGTTTCTTACCTGTCTTGCTTTCTGTCCAGGAAGCACAAAGAATAAGATTCAACATGAATTCAAGGTTATTCAACTACACTGCAGCAATGATAACCCATCAATTTTGACCAACAATTCTAATGTCTTTAGATGAGTGTGATTCAATATGATTTGGACTACTTGGGAAAATGGGACGACAATACATACAGATACTGTGAATAAATTTAAGTTTGCAGGGATTTAGTCTTACAGTTACATGTGTACGAGAAAATTTTTTACTCCATAAACTTGTATCCCATCCCCACCCCCAGGTCCCCACCCCCCAGGTCCCCACCCCCTGCCCCTCCCCTTACCGGACTGAGCTGTTGTTGCTGCTGTAGTAGTTGGCTCATCTGTTGTTGCTGGTAGAACAGAGCCTGTCTCTGCTGGTCCGACAACATCTGTAGTGTCCCCATCTCCCTAAACATGTCCAACACACAATTTACATGTCAGGAATTTGTGCTGCACAAGCAAAACTTTCTCTGAAAAATGTATTTCTGTAAGCTTTGATTTAAAATGACATATTTGATCACAGAAATTAACAACATGGGAGAACAAGGAGAAAGATAGAAAAAAATTACATCTGGAGACAATCCCAAGCTGTAGTACCACCTCTTCATGATAGGTGGCAATAGTGACACATTGTGCCTATGAGAACAGCCCAACAACCTTGTAGCATTCCTATTCTGGCTCCAGCGCTGTCCACATTAAAGGTTTGGCATATATTTTATGTCCTGTATAATTTCAGGAATCAAAGATTTCTCAGAAACAGTACAGAATTCTGTCTAAGAGCCCTGTGACTTACATGTACATGTAGAAACCTCCCCTACATTTTACAATGCAGTTGTGAACCAGCACTCTAGTAATGGTGGAATAACAGGCTTGTTATTTCTACCAGTTTTACAGAATGACTAACAGTCACCAAGTGGTCGACTAAAACTGTTAAAACTAAAACTGCTGCTAAAATTTCAAAGCATGCGGCAAATTACTACATACAAACAACATGCAGATCTGGCACAACTATGATGTAGAAATACTAGAATCATTCTCTTTACAATCATTTTCTGAACATTTTAGAAGAATTTCCCCACCTTCCTGCCATCATGACTGGCATCCCTGCACCCGGCATCATCTCATGTCCGTGACCTTTCATAACCTGGTGATGACCTGGGTTGTCCTGTGAACTCTGACCTTTGACATGACCGTGACCCTTGGCTATCTCACTGATAACAGAGGGGTGTGGGTTCGACTCCTGGGCTGGGAGCTGACCTAGACCGGAGCCGAGGCCGGATTTCTTGTTGTGGTTTGGGTTGGATTCGGGGCTGTTGTCGGACACGTGGTTCAACATCGAAGCATCGCGTGCCGCCATGTTTGGCGAGATGTTCTTGGGTTGGTGGTTGGGGGTCGCCCTGTTGGCGCGGGATTGCTGGGGGGTGTTGGATCTCTGGGAGGAGCCGGGACTTTTGGACTTCCTCCCGGCGGAGAGCTGGTTTATGTCCTGCATAGAGAGGCTGAGCTCGGCGTGACTCCGCTGAGGACTGGGTCCGGGGTTGGACGCGGGGGAGCGCCCCTGTACCGGGGACGGGTGGGGCTCCCCCACCCCACCCGCGGGGAGTTGGTTCTGCAGGGGCGTGCTCGGTAACGGACTGTTCCCCGTGTTGCGGTGAGGGGTCCCGTTCAGTGCCATCCCCTGCAGGGGGTTGTGTCCGGGGGAGTTGTGCGGGGTGCCCTGCGCGTTGAGCGGGACGGATAGCCGTGCGGTGACGGCCAGCAGGTGGTCCCGCCGTGCCAGCAGCGTGTGAACGTGTTCCTCCAACCGCTGGTTCTCCTGGCGCAGCTGGTGTAGGCACGACAGCAAGGTGGCAACTTGCCGAACAGGTGGGGAGACAAAGGGACCGCAAAATTAGATAACTACATGTCTTAGCTCGATAGTTCATCTGGGTTGTTTATTGTTTATTAGGATTCTCCATATACGATGACAATTATTGAACTAGTTGAACTAGTAGAACTACTTGGTAGAAGTTACTCTACTCTACTTCTCTTATTATTTTCTTCAACCAGTAAGACCCAAAACGTGTAAATGCTGATCATATAATCTGTTAATTTCCCAATAGGTCCAACATCCTGTCAACCGAATTTTTTCAGGTCCGTTTTTTCTGGACCAGTCCAATAAGAAAAAAAAACGGTTTGGTACCGGTACACTGTACCTGCACCCACCCATAGTATTTTGTCATAATTTTGCCATCACCTTTATTGCATGTGTTTTCCAACTAGAAGATTTTGCTACAAATGTAAGCCAGTGAGAATGGTACATACTGTCAAAGTGCGCGGCCTGTTCCATCAGGAACTGGGACCCCTCGTTCCACTGTCGCTCCAACAGTTGTTCTATACTGGTCGGGAAAGGTTGCCTGGAATGTACAAATAAGCATGCAATAAAAATTAAAGCTTTCAAAGATTACTTTTAAATGTAGCTTCAAGCATTCCATATGCATTTTCCATATTCCAGATACAGTCAAACCTGTCTATAGCAGCCACACAAGGGACTGGAGAAATGTGGCCACTATAGACAGGTGGCCACTATAGAGAAAATGTTGATCAATTGACCATTGAGCAATGAGTTACACGTAATTTCAGTATAACCACTGATCTTTCTCACCAAGTAACATTGTCTTGATCGTCTCAAAATTCAACTGACCAAATCTCCAAATCCTCGCAAACTACAATTTTGAACTTTTGAACGGGACCGAAAATTGTGTGACCGTGCAGTCGCATTGGACACGTGGCCGCTATAAATTGTTTCTTCATTAATGCCTAGGTCCAAGGGAACGACAAAAAGTGGCCGCAATGACCAGGTGGTCGCTATACAAAAATGGCCGCTAATAAAGGTTTGACTGTATCTAAATGCATGCATCAAGGAACTTCCAAGCATCTTGACTTCAAACTTAAATGCTACCATTAGATAAGCAGGTAAGAAATGCAGCCTGAAATAATCACACAGAGCAAATGTTGACATAGGCTTTTCCCCAACGTTGCATGTCTCTCATAACTTACATTGAATGGTTTGGTCCTTCCGAAAACCTAGGTGACATCGGACCTCTCGACGAGCCGCCGGAGGGGTGTCTGGGTCCGTTGAGCGCTGTAACACCGGGGGTGGACAGGGGTGGGGGGTCGACTGCAGATGCCCCGTCCAAATCTGTGATGGGGTAGTGAGAAAACTTTCAGACCTGACAGGTACTGTAAATGCAGAAACTTTCGCGGTGGTTTAATGTTTGCGGTTTACACGGTGGCCGCTTCACCTCAAATTTAAAACTACCGCAAAAAATTTTCCATGGCATTAAGAGACTACAGTGCATTGTGCTACGGGGAACTTAAAACCACAGCGAAAAGTCCTTTTTCAAGCTACTGCGAAATCAAATCCCTGCGAACTTAAATGCATTAAAGTATTCTAGCTAGGATTTTATTTTAGCGTAATGGTAATGTCAAGGATGGTATGGAAGGGTGGTTATGGTCGGTGGAATTTTAAAAATGTAGAGTAAAAAGTTGGCATGATAAGGGTAGCCGTGAGGGGACTTACTGTAACTCTGTTAACATTGCATGTAATTTGGACTGTTTGGTCAGTTTGGAGTGGCATATCATCATTTTTCATATTTGACTAGACATTTTTCAACATTAGTACATGATAGCAAAGTACCACTATGCTAGATGAAAATTAGCGCAGTGGTCTTCATTTTAGGTTAGCGGTCGCAAATTATAACGTAGTGGCCTGTTATGCTGAAAATGTACTAGCTAGAACCCTGGACTAGAACTTAGAAGGTAATGACTATATCTAAAAACAAGCTTGCTTACTTCAAAGTAAATAGAGTATTTACCAACAGGCATCTTAGAGTGTGTGTGTGTGTGTTTGTCTATGTGTATGTGTATCAAAGTGTGCTAACTGGCTCCGCCTCAGAGCTATTGCCAAAAACAGCATTTTTTTTTGTATCCAATAGCTACCTCTTCTTCTGAGCAGTTCACTGGAGAAGGTGGCATGGTTCATGTTGAGCTGGTAGGGGTGGGCAGGGCGGCTGTCCCTCGCTTGCATCTGACTCAGCAAACCCCCTGATCAAAAGAGATCGAGGCTTAAAAAAACACTTCTTTTCATTTCAAAGTGTGACAGTTGGTAAGTTTGGTTTACTGGCCCCTCAGTGATTGGTTGCAAACTGTGCTAAAATGAATGAGAAAAATAACACCACAATAAAAATGTCATACACAAAACCATGCAATTTTGCAAATAATCTCATACAACCAGCACCACATTTCATATCTTCAGGGCATGCTTCTCCTGTTTTGGATCAGTCTTAATCCAAGAAAGTATTAGTAAGGCCACATTGATTTGTTTGATATGTTTATATGGATGACATCCTCTGGGAACCCCAAAACTGATTAGAGTGTGCAAATAAAATAATTTTGCAATATAAGTGGTCAGGACAGTTGAACAATTGACTCACAAATGTGCACAGATGTTATCCATATAAACAAAGTCAATGTGGCCAAAATTATACACTAAAATCACAAGAAATTTCACTGTAGAAAAGAACAGGAGCTGTCACCAATTAATCCTTAGTATTGGTTTTAAATTAAGTATGATATCTAACGAACCATCTTCTGTTAGGCGCTGGAATATGATTTGGTCGTCTGTCTGAATCTCTACTTCTCTGGGCTCTGCAACTGGAAGCAAAGTTGGCAGGCATTGTGCCAATGTTAACGTTCGATATGCAGGGCTCGAAATACTGGGTGCATGTGCACCCAGGTGCACCCTAATTTTTTTCTGTGGGTGCACAGGGTGCACCCAAATATTTTCTTAGGTTTAAGTATGTATAGATACCAAAGTATACAAGTATACATGATATTCTTGACATCTGAGTGTTAGAAAGATAATAAAAATGTCTGTCATGGTACTTGTTTAAGAATTTGATAGCTTGTAACTAAATTATTATTAGGTTATTACTTACATGTAAATTTAAGTGGTGCACCCAAAACTTTTTTGGTGCACCCAATTTTTTAAGCTGGGTGCACCTAATCTCAAAAATTTCGAGCCCTGACATGGGTGTCCTGGACCAGGTGATAATTTTCCATATCACACAAGCTTCTTAGTTGTATCACACAGGCTTCCATCGATTAAATAGAACGCATTCCACGCCTGCTGTTGCAAGCAAACAGTTCTTTTGTTAAAATTTTTCTCTAATGTTCTTAAAGAGTTGTTGGCGCAGGTTGAAATATTATGTCAAATTTTATCCTTTTTACAAGCAGTCTGGCAATTAAATCAATGTTTTCCGATCTGGGTATGACATAAATAAGATACAACATGGTGTATTCCGTATCACCCTTTCTAGCTCTACCACGGGTCAGATCACCATCCAGCCATTCAAATGGTGCGTTTCAATAAATTACAATCATAGGAAGTAAAAATGTACACTACAATTGTACCTCACTATACTAAACAGTCCCACGCACACAAAAAAGCAATCTAAAGTACGAAAACTGCATTCTGAAGTACGAAAAAGTACCTGGAAACTGCTCTCAAAAGTACTCTATATCATAATCTGTAACAATGTACGGTTGAAACAGATATCCGATTCGGTAAGAAGTGCCCATTGAAGCTGAGAGACTGTCCCTACCTGATGTTAAAGAAACAAATATCAGTAAGAAGTGCCATTGAAGCTGAGAGACTGTCCCTACCTGATGGGATACGAGGAGAGGTGTTGGATGAGGTAGACTGTGTTGGTGACACCTGCGACAGCGGGCCGTTCTGCTGTCCCAACGCGCTCGCGTACATCGTGGTCACGTTGTCTCGGTTCGAATACCCGCTCTGAATTCCCGTCGGACTCTGTAGCGCTCTCTGAGCGTTCTCCACAGCTTGCTGCTGCATGGTCACCAACTCTTTCACCGTTTTCGTTTTCGGGGGCCTTCCCGGGCCGTCGTGCTTTTTCTTGCTGATTCTGTGCTTCTTCTTCTCTGGCTTGTCGCCTGACTTGGCCGCCCGCGGTCGCTTGACGGCTTGCGATGGTTGCGAGCTAGACGAAGCCAAGTTTTCCTGTGGTATCGACGTGACCGCTGTTGTTGTGGTCGTTGCTGTTGCTACCGCAGTGGTGGGACTAGGAGTAGAATTCATGCTCCCGGCACCCGTGCCATATTTGGATTTGATAAAGTCCTGGAAACTGCTCTCGTAGGCTTGGTGCGGGGAAACGGCCGAGGATGATTTGGACGCTGCCGTTGATATGGCTGAAGTCGTCGTCACGGAAACCGTGGTTGATGCCATCGACACCGGTGTGGCAACTCTCTGATTGGCAGATTCAGACGGACCCGACGCGCTCGAGTGGTTCGATGTCAAAGATGGTGGCCGAGGCTGTGGCGTGGGAGGCTTGGAGTTATTATCGTCCGACGTCCGGGACTGCTTGTCGGAATCCTGACTCGTATCCATGGGGGTAAAACCGTGGAACTCTGAAGCCGACGTGATGGAACTTTCTGAGTTTTTATCCTGATTGTGGTTCTGGTTTGAAGCCGCATTTTTTGCGCTGTTCGGTTTCCGACCGGGTTTTTTCTTCAGTACGACCGGCGGGCCTTCGTAGTTGGGTTGGATAGGGGTTAGCTGTGGTGGCCCGGGGCTCTCGATAAAGTTCGCACTCGTAAACTTCTGGGTGGTTTCTTCTAAGCTCCTAAGGGAGCTGCTAAACATACTATTCATCGCGGCGGGGCTGGAGCTAGGAGGGGTGTCGGGCGCCGACGTCGTGGCCGCCTCCGCAACCTTAAGCTTCTTGGGTTTCACCGTTTTCTCGCGGTCAGCCTTTTTATGTCTCTGCTGAGGTTTTGACGGCGCTGGGGTGGGGCGGTCCGGGGACGTGTACGAATCCGTCAGCTGGTAGCGAAACGCCGGGATTGGTTTGATGTTGGAATCTTTCTTCTGAAAAATCAAAGACAAGAAGAATATGGTCATTACAACATAACAACTGACGTCTACAATGCTGGTAAAAACTGCATGAAAATTTACCTTTGGACTCAAAAACTTTGGTGACTTAAATTGCAGAGAAGCATCAGATATAAACTTATTCATATTTCTGACGCACTAGGTCAGAAAAAAATTCTATTGGCAATACAACTTATAAGGATTTCACTTCACCACTCTTGAATACGAAGGACTAGTCACATCAAATATGTGTTGTTGTTTTCACTAAGCTTGCATGGGGCTAAAAATTAAACTACAATGTAGAAAACATATAGGGCTTATTCAGCCACGTGATCCTCCCCCTAGCAACTAACCGGCCGCCATAGCAACGAGCGAAGGCGGCCATTTTGGTGTACCACAGTTGGCCCGCCTGCAGTGGGGCCCTATGCAACTCGCCGTAAAAATTGTAAATATCTCCCAAGCAATGCACAATTTCCGTTCAAAACGTTTAGTTTCACAATGCTTTGTCTTGGTGTGGGATGTTGGTTCTGCACTGATAAAGCGCACACAAATTGGGTAACAGTAAGATTTGTTTCGCAATTCTGTAACGTTAGGAAAGCCGCGCGGGAATGAAAATACGAAGGGAAATTCCAAAAACAAACAGCGGAGTCCATATATATAAACAACAGGAGGATCATGTCATCTAGTTCTTTGATAAATTTACATGAAAAAAATAAGGGTACAAGACTCAAGAGGCTGACTTGTGTGAACAAAAACCGCGGCACAGAATATGTCCTGTGTCGTCCAACTTATGAATGTCGAACTTTCCCGATCGCAACGTACTTTCTATCAACTAAATCTCATCCTGCACTCTGTATTTGTCCAGATACTACGTTGTCGCAACTGCTTTTCATAGTTGTTATAAGCCTGGTACGCTTTGGATTGAGTGTGCAGAAAGTCGTTCACAGAACAAAATAACAAAGACAAGATCCGTGGACTTCGCTGTCCGACTGTTGCCGTGTTCGTAAAGTAGGCTGGATCTCTGCAAACTTTCCCTCACTGATGAAATATGGATAATTTCCATCCGATTTTTGTAGCGAAAACATGACTTGAGGTTGGAAGCTCTTTGCATAGTCAAACAGCGTGCAAACTTCACTTTCCTCAAATTTAGAGACCTTCAGACACTGAGAATCTTCGCTGGAGCGATGGTACACCAAAATGGCGGCGCACGGAGGGAAGGGGTGATGACGTCACGTGAATAAGCCCTATGGTATGAAAAATCTACATGTAACTACTTTTAAACACACAAAAAAAAAGAATAAAATCTGGAAATTGTTATATGGAACTTAAAATCTAAAAGAGACATTACTTGCAAATAGGACAGGAAAAATGACATTGTTGCGGAATTTTCTGTCCACAGACGGAGAAAAGACATGTATCTTAAAAATGCAGATGGGTTTTGATTGTCCTTATAAATTAAATCATTGGGTTATAGTTTTGTGATTACCTCTTCAAAGCAAATGCTCCTTTCCAATGTACTACTACTGTACTACAGTCTTGAGTGTTCCAACTTAATACACTGCAAAAACCTCCATTCATTTCTCATTCTATTAAGGCCCTACAAAATGCAGCACACTAACGTTCGGATTGCTTTTCAATGACAGTGTGTCCAGTACTTCGAATTTGTGTCTTAGTCTTACTCAACCAATTGCTATGAACATCTGCTAAAAACACACATACTTAGACACAATCAGAAATAAGTTCTGGGCAACTTTGGCAATTTTTGACCCCACGAAATGACAGTATTGGAGTCAGGAATACTTACTTGCTGTTGCGGATCAACTGGGCCTTGTAGAAAACCAAGTTCCTGCATGGGACAACAGAGGGCCACATTTAAACCATGGCCCCAATATCTTACACAGCACACTTTGGAAGCCCCAATTTGCACCAAGACAAAATAGGCCCCACCCCGGAGGTGTTGTCAAAAAGACCTCACCAAGCAGGAATAAAGAACAAAGAAAACAGAGAGCCAAGCACCCATATTTACACTGTATTTTGTCATGTTTTATTATTTTTCTAGAGGAAAAAACCTCTGGATAAATTGCCAAATGAGAAAATGTGGTTGTCCCAGCAATACTTTGGTTCTCCACATGTGCATTTTAACATTGTACAATAGGAACATATAAATATGCTCACAAGATAGTTTGCTTATGCTAAGAACTACTTTGTATATACAATGGTGTAAAATGTTTTACATGGTATTGCAGACAAATTTTACTGACAAATTAACAATACTGTGATAAAATTCAGATGAACATTGCTTAAAATGACAGCATGTGTCATTTTCAAGGCTGCAAGAAAAATGCCTTTTTCCTAGACAAACACATATACAACATATTAAGATGAATGAGCATGCACACATATGCACACTCACACACACACACACACATATGCGCACACATGGGGGCGAGTAGCAAACCTTCACGTGGTGCCCCTGTTAATCCCTCGCGGGAAACCAATTGCTACACAACGTGCTACTACTGCATATTAGGGGTGGTAAAAGGATAACCCCTCGGCCCCGAAATGCCAGGCCTGAAGATTGTTAGCTTCAACACTGAAGGTCTTTCACATACGAAAGCCGACTTATTGACAGGACTGAATGCAGATATTCTGTGCATTCAAGAAACTCACAAGGAAGCTGTGCCATATAAAATCCCTGGCATGGATCTGGCGATCTACCATCCAAGCCCTGTACATGGCAGTGCAGTCTACGTGCGGGATAAGTCCATGATTGTTAAAACCAAGGACCTGTCTGCCCATGGTATTGAAATACTGATGGTGGAAACCTTAGACACCAAGGTGTTCTCAGTGTACAAACCCCCTCCAACTGCATTTGTTTGGCCTCAGGAATGTGACCTAACTGGCAAAGCGTGCCTAGTCCTAGGGGACTTCAACAGCCACAGCACTCGCTGGGGCTATCAAGACACCAACCCAGACGGTGAGGCGGTTGAAGAATGGGCATCAAACAATGATCTGTCCTTACTACACAAGGCGAAAGACAAACCTTCCTTTATAAGTGGACGCTGGCGTCGTGGGTACAACCCAGACCTGGTGTTTGTGCCTTCCAGACTGACACAAAATTTTGAAAAAACAGTGGAAAACCCTATACCAAGGTCACAACACAGGCCAATCACAGTCAACACCAAGCCGGTGATCCGACCTGTAAAACCAAGGAACCCCATACCTAGGTTTAACTTTCGTAAAGCAAATTGGGAGAGTTTCACTATGGAACTTGACGATAGAACCCAGACGTTGGAACCTCATCCCAACATCTATGATCAGTTCCAAAGCCTTGTATGGGATATATCAAAGAGACATATTCCAAGAGGATGTCGCAAGTCTTATATACCTTGCTTAAGTGAAGACAGCAAAGATCTCTACGAGGAATATGTAAAAGCATACGAAGTCGACCCATTTGCAGAGGAAACGATAGCAATGGGAGAATCTGTGCTGGCTTCAGTTTCTGAAGAGCGGAGAGAAAGATGGAAAGAGCTTATCACAAATGTGGATATGACTCAGAACAGCAAGAAAGCCTGGTCCACAATCAAGAAGTTAAACTCTGACAAGAATCCACAGGCAAGTCTAGCTGCCGTGACCCCTAATGAAGTGGCTACGCAGCTACTGCTTAATGGCAAACCTCTCAACAAAGAAAGAGGTCATCGGAAGAAGATGAAAGAGGAGATGGAGAATGTGATGTTGGAAAGCGAGGACGAGTTCGTAGATTTCACCATCTCTGAACTGGAAGATGCCATCAAACTTCTGAAACCCGGGAAAGCTGCTGGCCTTGATGGTATCACGACTGAAGTCATTCGGAACTTTGGACCTAAAGCTAAAGCCTGGCTACTACAAATGCTCAATACCTGTGCCACCACCCTTTCCATCCCTAAGGTTTGGCGGAAAGCAAAAGTGGTCGCTCTCCTGAAACCCAACAAGGACCCTTCCAACGCCAAAAGCTACCGACCTGTGTCACTATTGTGTATCCTCTTCAAGTTGTATGAGAGAATGATACTTGCGCGTATTGGTCCCATAATAGATGAGCTACTATCTCCCTACCAAGCGGGTTTCAGACCAGGAAGGTCCTGCTGTGGCCAAGTCCTGAACATTACCCAGCACATCGAGGATGGTTTTGAAACCGGGAAGGTCACAGGGGCGGTTTTTGTTGACCTGACTGCTGCATACGATACCGTCAACCATAGACTGCTCTTACTAAAACTGGCAAAAATGGTTCGGAACACAAGCACTGTCAGGATCATCCAGTCGCTACTTGAAAACCGACGGTTCTTCGTTGAGATGGATGGGAAAAGGAGCCGCTGGCGTTCTCAGACGAATGGCCTCCCACAAGGCTCGGTGCTTGCACCAACCCTGTTCAACGTCTACACCAACGACCTTCCCCAGTTCAACAACATCCGCCGGTTTATCTACGCTGACGACCTAGGTCTAACCACCCAGCACAAGTCTTTCGAGGTCATCGAGCGCAGACTGACCGCTGCTCTGAACAGTCTGTCAGTCTACTACAAGAACAATTTCTTAAATGCGAACCCTAGCAAAACCCAAGTGTGTGCATTCCATTTGAATAACCACCAGGCCAAACGACAGCTGAACATAGTCTGGAATGGTAAGAAACTAGCCAACGAAAAGTTCCCGGTTTACCTTGGAGTAACCATGGACAGAACTCTGTCTTATAGAGAGCATGTCAGGAAACTCAAGGAGAAGGTTGCTTCCAGGAACAACCTCCTCAACAACCTCACAACTCTGAACTGGGGAGCCGATGCAAACACCTTACGATCTACTGCCTTGGCGTTATGTTATTCCACAGCAGAATACTGTTCTCCTGCCTGGGAAAGGTCATGCCATGCCAGTAAAGTGGATGCTGAGCTCAACACTTCTTGTCGCATCATAACAGGAGCGCTGAGGCCCACACCCCTGCCAGCATTGTACCGGCTAGCAGGTATCGCACCACCTCCCATCCGACGGGAAGCTCTCTCCAGAACTCAGAAATTTGTACAAGAGCAGGACTCTCGACACCCTCTACACTACTACCATGATGTTAGAAGAAGACTCAAATCTAGAAAGAGCTTCATGACCATACAGAGTCTGAACCCTAAGGAGGCTGCCAAGTACAGAGTCGATCGCTGGAAAGCTTCCGACACCCTCCTACCAAATGAAGCTCTCCAGACCACTTGTGAGGCACTTCCTCATGGCACCCATCTACCCAGAAGGGAGTGGGTGGACCTGAACAGAGCAAGGTCCGGAGTAGGTAGGACCAGAGACAACCTACTGAAATGGGGACGGGTGAACTCAGCTGAGTGTCGTTGTGGCCACCCAACCCAAACCATGGGACACATTACGAAGGACTGTGTATTAGGCCCCAGCATCTCCAACCAGGACCTACTAGAAGCTAACGAGAAGGCCGTGGCCTGGCTGCAGTACTGGCACGGAACGCTATGATGATGATATGCGCACACATGCATATGCACATACATGCACAAACATGCACATATAACTATTATAAGCAAACATATGCAGACACACAAACATATGCACACACATATACATGTACACGCAAACACAAACATACACGCATACATGCACACACACACGTACACATATACTAACATATGCACACACACACGTTCATGTATAAAAACAAACACGTTCATGCCAATACATACACAACATGCATACACATGTGCAAGCACACACACACACACACACACATACACTTATGAAACACACACAAAAACACACATACAAAATACATGGTATAAACTGTATAAAGAAAAGAACAGATGGAGTGACTATAGGAAGGACCCCACACACTACACGTGTACTCACATTTTTCACCAGTTTGGAGTAGTGGTGGGAGCAGTAGCCACAGTACTTCACGTTCTGATAGTTGCCCTGTTCCTCACAGAGAAGACCTCCCATCTGAGCACTGGAGAAGACACAAAATCATTAATTAACCCTCTATCTATAAAATACAGTCAAATCTTTGTTAGGGACCACCATTGCATAGCGACCACCTGGCCATTGCGATCAGTGACCACTTTTTGTCAGTCCCTTGTATCTTTCCCTTTGACCTAAGCATTAAGAAATAGTCTACAGCGGCCACCTATAACCATGAAATGAGTACTTTCAAGAAGTTGCTTAGAACTTTATTGCTTGCAAAAGTGAGTGGTACTTTACAACCAATACTTTGTATCATCACTGCACATATGTATAGCACATGAGCACCACCTATCAAGAAATATTAGTACTGCAGCACTGTTGGTCTTTGCTAGATGAAAAATATCCTGCATACAGCAGTATACATTTTCAAACTATGGTATAAACTTCTTAAACAAAATAAAAGAATTTATAGTAAAGGGGTTCTTAAAAGGACTTTCAAATCCTAGTGGTAAAAAATTCACTTTGTTTGACAGAAACAAACAGGAAAAAAGATCTCTTCCAATCTTTCTTGTCAATCATTGTTCCATCACTATATCCTCATTTCAGTGTGACTTGACGGAAGCACAGCAGTGTAAAATCCTTTATACCCTTTTATTGGTAAGTATGACACTTTCCACAGTACACTGGTTACTGCTACATATAACACAATAGCATTGTAAGCCCAAAATAACCAGGCACTTCATCACATTGTCACGGGGCAACCTTCAGTACACTATTACAAAAAACTCAGGCACTCAATCAATATCTGACAGGACAGCTTTCAGTCCTGTACACTTCAGTAAGCAAAATTCAGTTACGTTTTTGTGAAAACTAAAAGTGTGAAGATTAAAACTTTGCAAGATCTTTGTGTTAGCAATTAAACTTTGTATCGTAAAGCAAATGTTAACGTCCAGTTGACTTGGCCCCGAAAGATCACAGAAAACTGCAATTTCAAAAAATGCTGCGTAAATTTCAGAGTCTACGGTAACAAGCACTTTTCAAGACAGGAATAGCGTTGACAGCTCTTTTACAAATGATTAACAACCATCTTAATCTATTGTCAACACCTTGGAAAGGTTTTAAGAAACTTAAAAAACAGCGACAATGAAAACCACTTGTAAAGAACGAAAGAATTTTCATAATTTCTTGCATAAACCTTGTTGAAAAAGTTTGGCATACAGTACAATTCAACAAGATGCATGGATTTAAAAGTAAAAGTACAAAATCTGAAGACTAACAACAAAAGAAGGCAACTACTCAATCATTCTCACATCCATAATTATACTGACAGCTCAAAAGACTCGATTTCCAAAGATCCTATCTTCTAATGATAGATGGTAACTGACGCCCCCCTCCCACCTTCCTGTTCTTCTTTCTACCTATGATACATTACTAGATTTGTCACTTGTGACATTTGATACAACACTTTGGTCTAACTCGTATACAGATTAGATCTATGGAAGACTAAAAGAATGGCTTTCCAAAGAATTGCTTATATTCTTACAAAAAAAAGCATACTACACTTAAACTAGGTATTTGTGACCAGTGGTATATATACATATATTATACCAAAGAATAAGTTCTGAAATTAGGACTATCATTTGTACTAAGAGACAATGGTGTCAAGCTATGCTTTAGAAAGCTTTGGGTAGCCTACAGGCTTGTTGAAATAAGAAAATGAACTTCCGAAGGGACATCGAAAATACTGATTGCCTACATATAAAGGGCAAAAAACTAAGAGACTTTATGAACCTGGACCTTACATGTATATCATTACATATTGAACTGTATGTGAATTCAGTTTTTGTCCCACACTGCAATACATCATGTACTAGCTATATGTCACAATCTGTTATAGTGAGTGACAAGCGCGAAAGGTCTACAAAAACCTATCCCTACACTTCACAACATTAGGTACATAAAAGGACCAAAGTAAAAGTAAGATTTTTCCATGCTTTCTAATGTGGGTATGTCAAAGACAAGAAGAACACTCACACAGGAAAAAAAACCCTAGGGTTTACAAATGTTTCCTTTTTGCTTTCTTGATTCAAACAGGGACAATACAGTCTATAGAAGCCCCATGCACAGCTTGAGGTGATACAAAGAACAAATTCATCATTCTCAATAGAGTTGTCAAGACCCAGGCCCAACATTTAGGTTGATAAGAATAAGATGTCCCTTGTCTGAGTTTGAAACCTGTAATCAAGGAGGTAGGAAGGAAGATCGTATTTCCAGCCATCAGGTTATATCCGTTCTTCATTTTTCATTTTTGTTAAGAAAACAAACAAATGCCATGAGAAACATTGGGCATACCTACAAGGTGGCAAGTTCTGTAGGACAATTCTAACTGAAGAGTAACACCCACTTTCTTTGATTAGGCAAACTTCTTGATATTTATATGAATACATGAAACAGTGAATGTTTATTATGTTTCTGAAGGAAATCAAAATGTTTTCGGGCCTACTGGCCTGCGTTCTTTTTCTTTCTTCTGTCGCCAGCCAACCAAAACTCGGCAGAGGAAGCTAAAAAACTTTATTATACAGTCAAACCTGTCTATAGCGGCCACTCAAGGGACTGGTCGAAATTGGCCACTATAGAGAGGTGGCCACTATAGAGAATATGCTAATTAATTGACCACAAGCAATAAGTTACACATGGTTTTAGTACCCACTGATCTTTATTCACATAATACAGTACTGTACATGTACTGCAATGATTTTTACACTTAGTCTATATGTATTAAGAAAACAAAAGTTTTAAATGTTCTACAGTTGAAATTGTCTGAAGAGATCGGTATCGTCATATTTCTTTTATCTTTCGTCTTGTCATACTTCGCCGTCCGTGTGTTCCCGCTCTCGTTCACACGTCATATTTGCCCATTATGCTAATGCAGTACTCACAAGAAAAGTCTTGTCATTTTAGACTTATCTCTTAATAAATGTAAGAATGAAATCCACCAAAGTCTGAAGTTCATATCATTTTATATTTGTAACAATTTATTTAGAAAGTTTTGTAATGTGTGATGTAAATTAACCTAAGCGCAGGGTTCTAGCTAGTGCATTTTAGCGCAGTGGGCCACTACGCTAAAATTTGTGACCACTACGCTAAAATAAGGCCCACTACGCTCATTTTTAACTAGTGTAGTGGTGCTTTGCTATCATTTACTTGTTCAACAATGTCTAATCAATATCTAAACAATGAAAAATGATGATATGCCATTCAAAACTGACTGTGATGTTAACAGAATACCAACTTTTACCTCAACATTATCAAAATCTAACAATCTCAAAAGACTCCCCTTCCACACTAATCTCCTGATTGGTCACTTCGCTACCATGCCATTCCCACTACGCTAAAATAAAATCCTGGCTCGAACCCTGCTTAGCGATAGTGTATTAGAACGTAACTTTAACACAATTTACCTCCGTAATATTGGTGTCGTCTATTGACCTTATATGACCTCGTTTGTCAGCGGGTATGGGTAGCGCCAGTTTACGAAGTTTTGTTTTGAAAATAAGTCGCTGTATATGGCCGAACGCGTGCCGAAACATAGATCAGCGGTCCGCGTGGCCGTAATCGGCAGTGTTTTTGTACCTGCGGGACCGGAAATTGTGTGGCCGTGGCCGCGTTGGACAGGTGGCCGCTAACCCTATTTCTTAATCATTACGAATCCAAGGGACCGACAAAAAGTGGCCACTGTGGGCAGGTGGCCGTTATGCAAAGGTGGCCGCTAATACAGGTTTGACTGTACCTTAAAATCGTCTATGATGCTAAAGGTCCTACCTTGGAAGTTTTTCTTTTTCTTTTTTCCTTTTTGGACATATACCTTTTATATACACTTCCATTTTACGGACAGGGCATTGTATGTGTGACAATCATTCTTTTTAATTTCTTTTCTGACGAGTTTCCTTTTTTTTCTCCCTTCAGAAACATCCTGCATTTTCATTAAAAAATGTGGCATTTCTAGTATACTATGTTAATTTAAATGTAGATAACAATATATTTTACCATGGTAGTGCTGCAAATTGTGTGTAGAGAGAATCACAGAAACACACAGACAGTAGAAGGAGTAGTATCCACTATTTGATTATAACAGACAAGCAAAACAATACCTCATTCTCTTGGGGTAACGTACATGTAAAAAAAAAGAAAGAATGATCGACTTACCATGTTACGTGGAAGGATTGTCGGCACCCGTTCTTGTTACACGTCATGCACGCGCCCGAACTCGCCTTGCTCTCTCGGCCAGACTCCTCGCAAATGTAACAGATCTGTAAACAACAATAACAACAAGGGTTGATACAAAACAACAATAACAACAAGGATAGATACAATCTGGAGATATCCAGTGTTACAGGAAGGAGACTACACAAACAGATTTTCCACCCTACTATCATTATATGGAAAGGTAACTTTTGAGTTTTGTCCATAATCAGTAAAGGAGCTTCAACTGGTGTGTAAGAATTGCAATGAAGGACAAAAGAACATTGTGGATTGTGTTTTTTCATCCATCATTTAAACAACTAAGCACATTGTTGGGAGACAAGATTGCAAGATATGTAGATGTCTATTAATACAAATAACAAAGATGCAATGCAATTGTAAAACCTGTACACACATGTATTCAAAAATGTACCTGTACAATATGTTTCAATATATGTCAAAATTCAATGCTTATCTTATAAAACTGACCAGAAATCGAAATTCAAAGTTTACATGTATGTTTTAAAGTAGTCCACCGGTCAAAATATCTCTACTCAGGATACTGCCTACCTACATGAGACTGTGAAGAGTATGCAGTGCAGTGTTTCTGCCAGTGGTGTAGTTAGAATGTTATTGTACTCAAACAGACAGACTTTGGACCTTGTACAGTACTGTACACATGTTTGTTTCCATAGTTTGCTTGTTACCTTCAGCAAGAAGGTTATGTTTTTGGCAGCATATGTATGTGTGTGTGTGTGTGTGTGTGTGTGTGTGTGTGTGTGTGTGTGTGTGTGTGTGTGAGTATTGTTTTGTCAAACTGCCAACTTGAGTTAAACTTGGGTATTGCACAGATTACGTCAGGACAAGAAACATTAAGAGGAAGCTTTTAGCTAGGTTTACCTCTGAATGCTTTTGGGATTTGGATCCGGATTTGCAATACCTGCAATACCTACAGGACTATAATTCTACCAGAATATGCAGTTGGTATTTTGAGTCTCCTTACATAACATACTACTTATATAACCATAAGACCTACATCATACAATAGTCATGTACTTGTACTACTACCAATGATATTGTTCGAAATAGAGATGTTAAACAACCGTAATAAGTACAATGTGTGGGGCCGGGGAAAGCTTCAGATACTGTAAGAGTAAAAGTATTTATTCTGCGGGGATTTCAATTTCGTGGTAGGAAGAAAATGGAGTGTTCTCTGTGGCTTTGAGTTTGCTATAGCACTGACAGGGCTCGAAATACTTTTTTTCTGCATACCTGCACTGGTGTAGGTAACATTGAAAATTACCTGCACCAGACAAAATTTACCTGCACCACTCTGGATTTAGGAAGTATGGGTCATACTAAAATTGTTCGGGTACCATTGCTATTTTTCGCTTTATACTTTATAGGTACTAACAGTCGTGGAGTTAATAACAATCCACATACACCTACATCATAGGACATTTATGTATAAAACCCACTACATGGACCAGTGCAGGTTAGGTGCAGGTAGACACCAGAAATACCTGCACAGCTCCAATTTTACCTGCACTAACCTGCATATGCAGGTGGTATTTCAAGCCCTGACTGTAGTCACAGTATTACTGTATGTACAGTAATGGAAACACCAGAGCCTTTATGGACAGCCAGTCGGAAACAACATACTATTACTAGGGACTGGGTAAGGATGCTGAAGACAGAGAAAAGGGCCATTCTAAAAATTTCAGCAGTGCTGGTGTTATCTAACCGAATCTACCTGGATACATACAGCACTTCTAGTATTACTGGAGTCTGTAGTAGTACATGGCAAAATGCTATGAAAGCTCGTAATCTGCTTCAAAATGACATAACATATTAAAGTGTAGCTACTAACATGGCTGAAAAGTGTTAGAGGTGATATGTTTTGGTGAAATTAGAGTTTGATGCTCATCCCTGCTGGACTGGAATGCACCTCTAAACGGAGGTACAATCATCATCATCATCATCTATACCTTAGTCTAACTAATTGACTGTTGGGGCACCACAGAAGACCTGGCAACCAGTCTTCTCCACTCTCCTCGTTTGTCTATTTTTTTTATTTGTTTATTTGTTTATTACATTTCCCATAAATGGTGGGGAGACAAAACAGGTGATACCACCTCTGCAAGTTGTCTCCCCGAAACAAAATACACAATACAAGTAAATAATAAGAGTCAACAAAGGTATATACAGGAATAATCGGAAACAAACAATAACTTATATACAATACACATTCAATTAAATAATAAGAATAATCAAAAATGGTATGCACAGTGATAATCGGAAACAAAATATAACTTATATACAAAATGCACAATGTTTATATACAAATAAAGTTGAACGGTTAACGTGCTCTTGTTGCGAAGCACGTCGAACAGGAGCAGAACGACGTCCAAGTACATGGGGTGTCTGTATTATAAAGGTGTGTGAATCGGTTGTGTAGGTATTTTAACAACTGACGTTTAAATGTAGTTATGTGTGATGACTGAGAGACGTAGCGGCCCATGGCTCTAAGGTTCCCATCCAGCCCATTCCAAATACTAATGAGTCTTGGGATGTATGAAGTGGCAAACTGTTGAGTTTTAGACCTAAAAGGTGTTGCCATGTTGGCCCTAAAGCTTCTAGTCCCTCTAGATGAGAAAGAAACATATTTCACTATGTCTGAGTCATATATGTTCCCCACAGACTTTACAAACAGTAGAACGTCGGCAGCTTCTCTCCTATATGAGAGTGGTAGCATTTTTTTAGTGTTTCACTTAGTGCCATGCCAGTTCAGTCTATGACATTAATATCCTCCCATGTTTTCCATTAATGAAGAAGCTAATGAGAAGGCCATGGGCTGGCTGCAGTACAGACACGGAACAATAGGATGATGATGATCTTTAAAATTGCCAAACCCTCTTTCTTTCTCCCTAGACAGTTCCCTCCGTGAAAGCTTTGGCTGGCCCGATGGCCGTACCTTTTCTTTACTGAGTTTAGTAGGTCTTCGTACGGACCAATGTTTTACAACTCTATTCCGTATTTGAGCATTCGAGATGTGGCCTGGTCCCTTGAACCTCATATATATACACAAACGTGCGTGTGCATCCAGACATTGGAACCCTGATAAACAGAATGTAATAATCATTTCTTCCCTCCATCACGTACCTTGTTGAACCTGTCATGTGGGACCATAGACAGGATGATGGGTTCCATGGTAGCTACATTCCCAAACTGGACTTCTGGGATATACAGGGCACAAATCACATGGGCCCAGCCTGGAAGTACACAACATGATACAGTCAGAAAAAAAAGGACTTTAGTACTCAGTTCAGTAGAGTTTCTTTCTGTGAAGTTCATGTTCAGTTTAAAAAAAGGTGTGAATAAGGGTTTGCCATTGTACCAACATAACCAAATTATCAAATAAAAACGAGACCTTCTGAAAGTGTGTTGTAAGCTACAGGTCAAAGATCGTCAGAAGCTTGTAGTGCCCCCCGTCCCGGTTCAATGAAGGATGATGGGTAAAGGGAAGTAAAGGAAGCACCATATCTACCTCACAAACTTACCACCATCTTTGACATGATGCTTACATCACACTTCCGGAAGGCCCAACATGGTCAAAAAAATTCAGTGATTGTTCTCTTTTACATTGAAATGAAATTTAACCACTTTTCATAACGACAAAACATTTCAGTTTTTGCCAGGCCAACATTGATCTCATACAAGTAACTGCAATTTCATAAACAACAAAAACAAAATAAACAAGTTTACGTAATTATGCAAACATTCCATAGCCTGATGTCCATCCTATTCTAGCTCTGGTTCGCTCCTTCATTCAATCACTTCTTCTTCTTTTCAGTTTTCTGCCAAATATTCTGGCACAGGTAATAGACAATGATTGGCATTTCAATATTTGTGTAAAACAGTCAAGAGTTCTGTTTGGCTTGAAGTCATGCCGTCCTCGTAATACCATGGTGTAACGGAGTTCAAACAAGCATTCAAAAGTTCGATCCCTGTTATATTGCTTCTGAGAAAAACTTGATTACTAAAACATATTCATTGTCTCAAAGGGAAAAGAGTCCAGAATATCCGTCTGGAGACCTGCACATTCAAACCGTTTGGTGCTAACGGCAGTTAATGAGCGAATCAAGGAATAGATTCTAGAGCGCTCGTTCTATGACAACAGGCCCTCCCGCAAGCGGATCAAGGGCTTGTCCGGTGTTGGAACGCCTGTGTTCGAACGAGCACATGAACCCATTCCATAATTCGCTCATGTGTAGGGACCAATCAGCGGATGCCTCCAAAATTTGGACGATTCCAGACGGTAACGTGGTTAAGTTTCCCAGAAGGAACAGCAGAGAAGCGATATATATATATATAGTGTTTAATGAATGTATAATGATGATGATGATAATGAATGTCAGAGCTAGAAGCAACTGTATATAGTATATAATGAACGCCGGAGCGAACTACTTTCCGTATGGTACCCAGGCTACGTATAGGATGGACTCCAGGCTAAGAGAAGAAACATCCACCACCAAGAGCTTTACTGTACCAAACATGTTCGTACTCGTATCCTTGATCAGGGTTATTTCCGTGGTGGGAGCGTCCTTTTTGTCTTTTGAGGCTTTACCGGACGCTGGCATCGTTTTGGTGACAACAACTGCATCAGAGAACATCAAACGGAACGTTTGCAACGGTGGAGAAATAAAACATTTGGTGTAAGGGAGGTGTGTGACCCCAGCTGTAAATACAACTTTTTCGTCATTTGGATATCATCAAAATTTTTGATTCACAAATATACATATGATTATTATGATAATGACTGACATCCGCGCATGCACATGCAATCAATTTTCCGCCGTTTCCAAAATTAATGAAAAGGGCTTTCGACCATTCTCTAAATCATACAAAGCAGCTTCAAAATAGCAATCATACGCTGTGGATTACAAAAATAAATTATTAGCAAACGTATACTTATGTCAGAGAATATTATAACACAAGGTCAAAGAAGATGAAAGAACAAAAATGAAGAAACTATTGCTTGGTATAATCAACCTTCTTGACCACTTTGATTTCATTATGAAGGAAACTTTTTGGGGGTCAAACTTTTTTTATTCTCACGCTCACATCAGTTTTTGAATTCAAAGAGGATGTTATCCATATAATCAAATCAACATGGCCTAAGTAACAAAAAAAAGTATTTTGATCACTGGGCTCTTCAGTAAAAGATCTTGGAAAGAAGAGGTTGAAAAGTTGTAGGGGGAACGTTGCAATTGCAAAACAACTATTACCTGATGTGTCTGTTCTCTTTAGTGCTCCCTCTCTGTGAGGACACAGTTCACACTTCTGAAACAAACAAACAAACAAACAACTCAATAAACATACACATTATGAAAGTACAAGGGACAGTCAAAATGTGGGTGCTTAAGTCCATACGATCTATACAATACATAACAAAATACGTGTCATTTCTTCAACTTCATTGAACTTCAAGGTAAATCAGTATTTGGTTATGGATAATTGTCATTGTATGTTAATCATCAAATAAAACTATAAGTTATTTTACACGAGGCGCCGCATAGTCCTGGGTTCAAGTTTCCTAATACACTCCAACACTGTGCCCTTGGAAAAGGCACTTAACACGAATCTCCTCACTTCACTCAGGTGAAAATGAGAACCTAACTTCGGGTAGGGACTATGGGACGTCTCTCTAATGGAATGTCAAATGGAGGTCCCATATTTAAGGAGATCCACACCTCGAGCAAAGAACCCACCACACTTTCGAAAAAAGTATAGGGATCCTTCCCGGTGTGAGAAGGTCAATTGAAATCTGTCCGGATATGCAGCTTGTACTCTTCATCAGTACAAACCTGATGTGTTACAACATAAGGGTTGAGGTTTTGTGCGCATGAAAAAATTGCGCGGGGGAAAAATCTGTGCATGGAAATATGCAATTTAGCTGATTCCAAAGGGATTCAAAAAGTTTTTGCATTTTTATCTTAAACGCGCAAACAAGATGGCACAAAATGGAATGAAGTATCATATTGTTGCATTCTAGCGTACAAAATCTTGATCTGAGTGCTTTTCAAGTTTCACACGCAAAAAAGTTTGAAATTTGCGCGTGAAACAATCTGCTTCAAAAAAGATGAAATTAAACTTCTAGAATGGAGAATAGAGAGAAGTGCTATATAAAACATCGTATGTGTAATTCTTCCATATATTTCCGTCAAATTTACTTGATTTTGAAATGTTCTAAATATGCAAATCAACCTATTCCCAAGGGATCTAAAAATCTTTTTTTTTCAAACCAAAAATTCAGGTAACAGATGAGAAATTATATATTTTATTAGGTTCACATTTTTATGCCTTACAATTCCTTGCAGCACATTTTCTGACATACTTTATTTTTTCACGCGCACGCACAAATTCTCCACGCGCAGAAAACCTGTTCCCCACCATAAGGTGCTTTACCGGATATGCAATACAAACAAAACACAGTGCCACTGTCTCATTTCTATACATCTACATTGCAATTAAAATATCAGAATAAGGATCACATGAACAAAACAAATTTAATCATATCAGGTAGGATGTTAACTATCACTACAGTATCAGAAATCATAATTTGTACACCAGTGTATGAAGACTTCCTTTGCTAACGCTTAAACCTTCCGTTGTACTGTAAATCCTGAAATGTTTGTAGTGGTTTTATTTTCAGTGATTACAGTGACCCCTCCACCACTAAACCATGACACAGTGAATATGCTACTATTGCTAGCTACTGTCCCTTGGTTTACTGCTAAACTACAGATTTCATATCAAACTGTAAAGCTGCAAAAACCTCATTTCCAGGAATGTCCCCCAAAAAATTACTGAATTTAAAGTAGGAGAAATAAAATCTTAGATTGGATCAACATACACATGATGAACGTCAATTCATACATATTCTGTTCAATAAAGGAATAATTTGCAATTTCAAAACTAGTTAATTCCCCCATTTACATGTAGACAAAGATTGTATCAAAACAACATCATGAACATGATCTGAAAAAAACTGCAACAGCAGTCTCTTATCACTGATTTCAACTCTATCATATTCATAGGTACCAAAATAAATGACTGACGGTATCAATATAATACTTAAGATCAAGGTCAATTTCTGCCAAAAACAAGGTAATGATTCATAAGGCTAAATATTTCAAATCCCGATCCCAAAAGCAAAACTCCACCTTTCGTGGCTCGAAATTAATTTTTCGGAAAAAGGGCCAATGGTGGTGTGCCTACAAGCGACAGATAAGATTTCGGGTACACAAAATGAAATAATTGAAGAACATTGGCAAAACCTTATTACAAACTGTACAGCCTCTCTTCATAGCTTGAATATAACAATTTATACTAGCAAATTCAAAAGTCTTGCCACAAATGTTTCCTGTTTACTGTGGTGCACCAATGGACCTACATATAGATATTTTTCTAGCTAGGACTACATACATTACTATAAGTATAACAAGTTAGACACAAAATACATCATAATCTTGATATGTGTGACAAAAAATGATAAAACCTTTCCTATAGGTTAGGCACTCAAGCAGACCAGTAAGGTATATAATTAGGTTTTGAGTAATTATCATTAAATTTTTAGGTTATTAGAAGTGTATCTAAATTTTTGATAAACTACACCAGTTTGCCTTCATTACCAAAAATAAATTTTGAGCCCTCAGCAAGGTGAAGTTTTGTTAGAGGGACATACTGTAAATGCAATTAAGTTTGCGGGGATTTAATTTCGCGGTAGCGGGAAAAAGGCCTGCTCGCGGTGATTTTAAGTTTGCGGTAGCACACCACACTGTATTTTCTTACTGTCGTGGAAAAATGTTCACAGTGGTTTTGAGTTTGCGATAAATTTGCAACGCGAAAACCACAAACATAAAATCACCTCAAAACTTTCTGCACTTACAGTACCTCTTACAACAGAACAAAGGGCTGACCTAACAAAACATGTGTACTGTACTGTGTCACATGCAAATTGTGTGCTTATTGATTATAGCTTAGCCAAGGTCACCTATAGTTGGGACAGCCATGTACTACAGATCTCTTTGTCTAAAACACAAAGTCTTATTACACAAAATGAAAGATTAGCAAAAAAGAAAAGAAAATATTGGATATTGACAACAGATTAAAACATATACTAACTGGTGGTGCAAAGCAGTCCATTGTGCCTTTGTGGCCTTCTGGTCAGGGTTGCCAACTCCAAATTTAAAAAGTTCTGAATTTGAATCTCTGAATTTGAGTTCTGAATGTTGTGGAATGGCACTTTTGTAACTCAACTGAAAGTCTTCATTTTTGTACCTTTTTTTATCTTCCTCGACTTAATAATTGACACTAGTATCTGTTTTTTAATATCTTTATAATAATAGCATACATCTACACATTTTGCATCCGCTTTGTACGATTCATTGTATGGTTGAAAGTTTTGGGCAAATGGATGAAAGTTAAAAATAGCTTGTGGATGTCATGATTTTTATATAAACATGGCCTTACAAAATGTAAACACAACCAAAATAATGATTTTCAAGTGGCTTATGAATAGTACCCATAAAATAATAACAGATGGCATCATAAATTTGCTCGCTCCAAATCTACATATACATTACATGCAGGGTTCTAGCTAGTGCATTTTAGCGTAGTGGGCCACTACGCTAAAATAAGGCCCACTACGCTCATTTTTAACTAGTGTAGTGGTGCTTTGCTATCATTTACTTGTTCAACAATGTCTAATCAATATCTAAACAATGAAAAATGATGGTATGCCATTCAAAACTGACTGTGATGTTAACAGAATCCAACTTTTAACTCAACAGTATCAAAATCTCACCGAGGAGGGGCCAAGACCCCCCTTCCACACCAATCTCCTGATTGGTCACTTTGCTACCATGCCATTCCCACTACGCTAAAATAAAATCCTGGCTAGAACCCTGACATGTACAGAGGTACAAGTCACAGTCTTTGTATCTCTGGCATCATCATACTGTAAATGATGACAATTTTGCAACTATAATTTTTCACGATGACCTATGGCCACAGATTTACCACAATGGGAACATATGTTCCAACTTCTTTTGATTGAATTTTTTTTACTATTATATTATTCAGAAGCAACATTTATTTTCACCATGCCACGGAAGTACAAACAGAGAAAAAAGAGAAAAAACAAATATAACGTCAGGGCTTGAAATACTTTTTTCCGTGTACCTGCAGTGGTGTATTAGCTGCACCAGACAAATTTTACCTGCACCACTCTGAATTTAGGAAGTATGGATCATACTAAAATTATTCAGGAACCATTTTTTTTCTTTTCTTTTATACTTAATAGGTGGTAACAATTAATGCAGCTAATAACAATCCACATGCACCCAGATCATATGATATTTATGTATTAAACTCAGTACATGGACCAGTGCAGGTAGACACCAGAAATACCTGCACAGCTCCAATTTTACATGCACTAAGGCCACACCAATTTAATTTCTTGGTTCACAGATTTTTTCATTAAAAATATGGAGCGAAAGGGCGAAATAAAAATAAAAATAAAAATTGTAAAATGGTTGGGGTAAAGGTAACGGCTAATCCAAAACATAAAGAAAAAAGTTTTCAGCTTGAAAAAAGTACAAAAACACTATTATTGTACAGTAACAGCACCTGTACCCACACTTTAAGGAGCTTATGATATAAAGGCCAATTTGCTACACCAGAAAGTTGGTGAATGGTTTCAGTAATTGTGAAAATTTGCTGAATGGTAATTTTTATTCTTATTTTTTTTCCAAAAAATAGGAGCGAGCGAGCGAATCCGTGAACCAAGAAATTAAATTGGTGTGGCCTAACCTGCATATGCAGGTGGTATTTCGAGCCTTATATAATGTACAGAGCAGTAACTATATTACCAGATTCAAACCAATCAGGAATTTGTTGTCTCTTGTTGTTTCTTGTCTTAAATCTAACTGACTTTGGCCGACTTTAGACAGACAACACTTTCATAGTCGTGCGACTGTTGTTGTCAACAACGTTGCCGGCGACGATATTTTTAGGCTGTCTAAAGAGGATCAAAATAGTCGTGCGAGGGTTTTTATGGAATCATCGTGCGACCACCTCGGACCCAGTCGCGCGACCCTTCAGCGGGCGTCCGCGACTATTCCTCACATGTCTAAAGAAAAATCGTCGCCGGCGACGGGACTGGATCACATATAGCCTGCAGCATGTTTTTTTTCTATTTGAAAGGGCATTTTTTTCCGTAGATGTACATGCAGTCAGTAATGGAAACATATTTTTGTCATTAGAAACTGCCTGTTCCAGCGCAATGCCCCGCCACCAGTGGCTACATCCTTCATGATACTAGTAATAATCTGTAATACCACCGGCGGCCACGAACGCCGGGTTTAATTCCAGATTTTCCCGTCTCTGTGTCATTCTTTGTTGGGGACAATATTTGTTTGCAAGCATAAGAATAGTAATCTGCTGCATGACGAAAATGAAGAATTCTCCCGCCATTTTTAATTTTCAAGCAAGAGGTCACTGTGGGTCACGCACGCACGCACCGCAGTGGAATCCTGCGCCGCGGGTGTCCCGCAATACTCTGAACGCATGTCTAAAGACAACCGTTGCCCACAACGATAGACAATAACAGTCGCACGACTATATAAGTGTTGTCTGTTTGAAGTGGGCCTTTGAAGATTGAGGACCTTTTGCGAAAATGAATACTGTATAATTTTTTCACTGGAAAGCCAAACCCATCACATAACAGTTAAATCACAAAACCATTTTAGATGAGAATAAAAACACACTAGAGATAAATGATTCAAATGGGCAATCCCCCCCTCACATACACACATGCACTTTCACTTTCACTTAACATTTACTGTCAGATTCAGAAATTTTAGGGAAACAGAGCATCCCGCTATAATTTTTAACCACTAAACCGCTAGACTCTTTTTCAAAGTACACAGAGTTACTTTACTAACATCCCCTTTTGTAATAACGACAGATCAAATATTCGAGAGAAAAAACTGACAAAAACTGACAAAAACTTTATTACATATCATTACTAAGAGGGTCCCTTAGAATGCCAAATTTCTACCTTAGAATTTTCAAAGTCTCAAGATCTCCATCCACACCATCTGTGATTGGTTGCTTCTCTACTTCGCAATATTACGATTTAAAAAAATCAAATCCTGGCTACAACACTAAATCTCTGAATACGCTACAGAGGTTTTAGGTACATGGTTTTTGTGGTTACCTCTCCAAGTTGCAAAGTTTACAAAACACAAACATTTGTTCAGTTATCCAGTTTAATTAGGTATATCCATTGCAAACTTCATACCGCATATACTTCCTCTCCACAAATTTGGTCCTTTCAAACTTAAACAAATTAACAACAAGTATCTTGTTCTCTGTATACTACACATTATAATATATCATTATCTTTTTGTAATTGAAGTCAGTAGCAGAACTTCAGATACAAAAGAATTCATTACTTTAGAAAGTTTTATTGTTAGCTAAGCTCCACAAAAGAATAAATCTATGTTGCTTAACTACAATTTATCAATTTATTGATTGTTTCATGATTTTGAGTTGTTGCAAATTATGTAATAATAATACATGTGATAATAATCTTTATTTTTGCATGTTTGTGCCCGTAGGCTAAATGCACAAACGACCACAAGTAGTTCAATGGATGAAAGGGGAAAAAACAGGAAAAAAAACTAAACTTATACAGGAATTTTCAACTTGACAAAAGGAAACTGATCTAAAAATGAAATATCAAGTTTTTCTATAGGAAACATCATAGTACTAACATTAATCGCTGCATCTAATATTTTTTCTCTCTTTTTAAAACACACGGTGGTATACTTCCATAATATACACTACATTGTACGAAAACTGTAGGACGAAATGTTTGTATAGTTGCGCAATAGAAAATAAACAAGAAACTCACCACACGTGCTGCTCTTTCCTGCGATTCGCATTTCCGACAAAACCACGACCCTGTCGGCACTTGTACAATTCCGTAACACGCTGCAAGACACAAAAAAACATAAACACAATGACTATTGTTTCATTCCAATAACAATTATTACTTACAGACATAAATGTTGACACACACAAGTACAAACAATGTGCAAAACAAACAAATCATTATGAGCCATGTGCTAAATGCTAATACAGACATCAGCTGATCAAAAATGTAAACAAGTTGTAGTCGACTTGTTTTGTTTTGATTCTCAAAAACTACAGGGAAAACATCACATCATGATAATTTCTACAAAATGGGGCCAAATTCAGCCTTCTAAAGCTTACAGACTGAGACAGAAATTAATTTTTTTTAACAAAAACAGACGAGATTTTGTCGAAAATGTCTCTTGCTGAGTACAGCCCATTTTCAACCATGCGTGAAATAGAAAAGGTGAACATAATAGAACCTTATCTCCCGCCAAAGCATTCTGAAATCGTCAATTTTTACCTCAGAATTCCTTCACACAAACCCTCACAAGACAATACCGCATTGTTTTTCTTTCTCAGGTGAGATTCAAGGTCGTAAATAAGAATAATAACAAAGTGGGGAGGGGGGAGAACAAAAAAAGGACGATCTTTTTTTTTCTCTCTACCTTGATGGACCGCCACATTACATCCGTGCCCGTCACAATACACCAGCGGGTTTTCCGCCCAACCATGCTCGTCTGAGCACACACAGCACCCGCCAACCATCTCCTTCATGCTGTCGGGGTTCTTCTGCCTACATCGGGACACAAATCCGACGCTGGAACCTGAAGGAAGGACATGAAAATCGGTTTCAGAAGTCAAACAAGTCGCGAAAAATGGTCGAGTTTTTGAATTGCCAACATTTGCTGCCGGGGAGTGGGCATGCGCAGCGCGGCGCCTTCTGGGTAACCTTCAAGCAGAGGTTGGGTAGACAGATTTGCATTTTCAATCTGTTTAAAATCATAAGTATTATATTTTCCTGGACACCCTCTAAATCATCATCATGAAATATTATGATATTTCTCACCCAGAATCTCCATGGAGTGGCGGGAATGCATCAGAAAACGGGCTGTGAGAAAACGTTAGACTCTTGACCGTAACATCTGCTTGAAGATTAGCATTGTGGATTGTGCAGACGGTGACCTGACAAGGATTGACCCCTTATCTGAGGGTCTAGAAGAGTTTACAGAATGCACAATATTCAGATTTATACGATTAAACTCCACAAACTCAGCAACTTCGAATACTCCATATACAAAAATATAATACTACCTTCTGATGTAATACATAAACGTCGTTGTTTATTATTGTTTTTAGTTTTTGACTGATCCTCCAAACCTCCTTAGTGGCCCTAGTAAAGCGCTTTGTTTTGATGGATGAAAATGCACCTGCTATTCCACTCAATGCACTAAAGCTTTTTGACATATGGCAAACAAATGGACAGCACACCACAGAACAAAGAAACACTGTTCAAACTAACATTGTGAACATTACATTACGAACCTATCTGGTTGTCCCGTCCTTTTTTTTTTCATATCATTTGTAACAAATATGTCCATACCATGGTCATTTGATTTTTTTTCTATTTTAATTGATAGTTTCCTTGCAAGTAGCCACAAGTGAAATGTGGCGAAAAAACAAAACGAACGACAGTTTTAAATGTTTCCCCCTTAGGGAAAACATATTGTTTTCGCTGGTGTTTTCTTTTCATTACTTCTTCTTTTATAAACCAATCAGAGCTAAGAACTACCGTGAACAAAACAAAGCGTAGAGCTGCACCAGCATATTAGCTGTATGAATATTAACTATTAAAGGGATATATTGTAGAATTTTGGCGCCAAAATTTCAAATATTCTGAACTTAAAAATCTCCAGTCAGATTGACATTTGTAACTTATTTCCAACTTATCTGCGTCATTTTATCACATTTCTAGCGCTAATTAACAACGCCAACGTAAGCGATCAAATTCACTTACTTCCGATATTTGCGATAGAAAACCTGCATGCAATTTTTCAAAATCATTTTTACTAGCACACGATACTATAGGGCAAGCTTGATTGTAAATTATAATCATGTTAATGACCTGTCAAAAAAATATAGGGTGGATCTTTTTTTCTAACTCGCACACAGATACTATCATACTATAGGGCGTAATGGTATACGGGTAGTATTATGTGCAAGGAGCCTTACAAAACGCTACAGGGAAAACATTCTGCATTTTAGCGAAAATGTTGTATTTCTAGTTATTTGGATTATTGCCAATGCATATGGAAAATACTTAATAAAGCTAATGTAATGAGATTCTGAAAAATAAATCATATAGGCACAATTCTGATCATTTTTTATGTTGATCACGAACAGCGAGCTACTTAATTATTGCACACTTCGATTAATAACTAAGGCCACAGCAAGTAAATTTTATGGATGACATCCTCTGCAGACTGCAAAAATAGTGCGATAGGGCGAAAAAAAACCAAGATGGGTGAAAAAAAACAAGATGGCTACATTTTCAAAAATAGGCACCATAAAGTTGTGATGACTGTTGTAAAAAGAATTAAAGGGATAAAACATGGTATCAGAGCCAACAAGGCATTCATTCCTGTATTTAAGACGTGTACTGGTGTGGTAAAAGTGACACTAGTGTGGTAGACTGGCATCACCAACAAAGTTGGTAACCACACTCATAGCTTCCATACTGGTGTCACTTTTACAACTATCCAATAAGTTTCATTTCTACAACTACAGTCCTGAGTACCTCGCAAGTGGCAATTTCAAGTACAATTATTAGGCTACAACACTATATTTGCTCATTTTGGTACTTTATCGTCATGTTGACCATCCCCGCAGAAGAAAAAAATCTTTCTTTTTTTCTGAAATCGGGCGAAAACTAATGCGCGCGCTGATGTCATCCATAAAATTTACTTGCTGTGGCCTAACGTTACATGTTTCCAAAAAAAAATTCAATGGATATGAGCCAGTTTTCACTGAAAAGGTGATTGATATAAGAAATATTATGAAGTTGTCCATGTCACGGTTTTTGAAAATGAATTGAACACGTCATTCTCGCTGCTACATATAGGTGGTATCTCACTGCACTTGGGGCGCCCGTGCGGCACTGTGGGGTTCGTTCACTACATGTGGCACTATTGTGTTATTTTCGACGATTTTTATAACTTATATATTTCGTAATACGTAAAAGTATGACTTAGAAATAGAAGACTTAAAACAGAATACACAAAACGTAAGAAAATATCTTCTTTATCTCTGAAATCCGTGGAGTAATCTTTTGAACCCCGCAGTGCCGCACCCGCGCCCCAAGTGTAGTGAGATACCACCTTTACGGAATTCAGTCATGTTCACTTCTACAACTTCAACAGTCATATAACCAGTGACGCCAGAGGGGGCTTTTATTTCACTTACCGCTATCCCACGTGGGTAAGGTCATAAATTGAAGATGTATGTATATGCCTGGGGGCTTAGTTCACCCACGACCAGTCCTCACTAGGCCTTCCTTAGGGGTTATGGACGGCCTTGGTCTCTACCGTACCCTCTTAGTCCAGATCTTCCTTAGGCATTAATTACTTATAATCTCCAAGTAAATCTTACGGTGGCATAAGCTGATAGTATCATAAGCTGGGAAGGAGTTTAGCCGGCAGAGGCCGAGTTTTATTCCACTGTGCCTCTGCCGGCTAAACTCCTTCCCCAGCTTATGATACTATCTCATGAAACTCCTCCGCCGGCTAAACTCCTTCCCCAGCTTATGATACTATCTTATGAAACTCCTCCGCCGGCTAAACTCCTTCCCCAGCTTATGATACTATCTTATGAAACTCCTCTGCCGGCTAAACTCCTTCCCCAGCTTATGATACTATCTTATGAAACTCCTCCGCCGGCTAAACTCCTTCCCCAGCTTATGATACTATCTTATGAAACTCCTCTGCCGGCTAAACTCCTTCCCCAGCTTATGATACTATCTTATGAAACTCCTCCGCCGGCTAAACTCCTTCCCCAGCTTATGATACTATCTTATGAAACTCCTCTGCCGGCTAAACTCCTTCCCCAGCTTATGATACTATCTTATGAAACTCCTCTGCCGGCTAAACTCCTTCCCGAGCTTATGATACTATCTTATGAAACTCCTCTGCCGGCTAAACTCCTTCCCAAGCTTATGATACTATCTTATGAAACTCCTCTGCCGGCTAAACTCCTTCCCCAGCTTATGATACTATCTTATGAAACTCCTCCGCCGGCTAAACTCCTTCCCCAGTTTATGGTCTACGCATTTTTCTAATCGGCTAGAAAAAGTCTGAACCGATTCGATGATTGATCCAAATAGTATTTTTTTATAATGTGAGCTATTAATTCGCAGCTAACGTGTAGCTAGTGACTTTCACCCACTTCCACAGGAACATTTGATACTACACAGAAAATTCCAGTAGTTAATTTCTTACCTGCGCCACTCAGATTTTTGTTTAGAAATCACCGTAACGTTAGTCATTTGTTTTATATAACATATGTCAGCAGAGATTAGAACGTCCAGGAGAATCTTGAATTGTCTTATAGGTTAGATTGCAATTCTATATCTCCCCTGAAGACAATCCTAGATTCTCCCGCCGTTCCCAACCGTTCCTCTAAGACATATTTCTAAGATATATCTTTTACAACAAGACAACTTAACCTGCTGTACAACATATTCTATCGCAAGCAAGCCCGTTCAAGAAATGACATTTTACTAACGGTTGCCCTGTCGTCTGCTAGCTTCCTTGGCAATTACTAGTCAGTGACTTTTGTCTTACTCTGACAGAAACTGACAAGCACTGATCAGATCAAATACTGTTGGTACCGTCAGAGGAAACGGCCTCAATTTGTCAAAATTAACAGTCGAGTAACCGTGGGTACCATGCTATCAAGATTGATAACATCCAAATGTTGCGAAACGATTTGTACTTTGTTGCGAAAAGACTTGCCTTGTTGCGGACTGGCTGTTGCGAACTGGCATTGTTGCGAAACAACCTGTTACCCTCTGTAGTGACCGCTGGCTTAAGGTCTCATTGATGAGTTTTCTTCCCATAGACTTCTATAGTTGTAGTTCGTGGTTTACATGGGCGCGTTCATAATGAAACTACCAGCAGATTTTTCACTATGTTGAGCACATTTACCCTATATCGTGGGAAAAAACTGCCAACGTCAACTATACATAGGTTCTTTTCTTATAGCAATTACAAACTCCGATTAGTTAATCCCCACAAAAGGCACCTTTTCGCTGCTAGTGTACAACCGCACCACTCAGAACCCAGGACTGTGTACCTCCGACCTAGCGCGCGGCTGCAAAACTTTACCTGCTAATTTCTTCAGTTACAAACAAGCTTTCACCAATTTAACTTTTGGGGTCAGTTCCGCTGGCTAAAAGGGTATTTCTCACCGCTAAAACACGCGTACATCAACGCCCTTAAGCTTATTACTGTCGTCCCGCCGTTAGAGGATTGAGCCAGCGGGTTCTACGGAAAACTTGTGGTGACCGAAGAGCTTGAATTTTGTCAGATACTGACACACAGTTCGTTAAGTCCCAGAAGATAGAAAATACTCCATGTGCTAAGAGAAGATTAAAATGGTGCTCGTGAAAACGCACGGCTGTAAAGGGCTCTCAAATGCTAGGTATACATTTCTAAAACTCAGGCCGGTCGGGCTGTTTGCAAGAACTACAAAGATAATAAAAATGTATATCAAGTAAAGTACACACATTATGTTAATGACAAATTTTTGTTACGTCTTGTGTGTTTTAAATTTTGTTGTATTTCGTAGTAAGTATCAAATAGTAAGGAGCTTTCATTCTTGGTAATAGCATACACTTTTCGAATCGCTCACACAAACTGACCGGCCACGGTTTGAAAATATGCCCTGGCGTACTGAATTTCACTGAAAGGCTTTAGATATGATGTTTACGTAATAAGTTTTTCACATTTCTCCAAGCACTGAGTACACTATTATAAGAGACTCGATGCTACAGACAGATTTGAATATATCTTTGGATGCAAACAACCCCCACAATGCAAAATTTGTTAAATACTTTATATAAAATCCCGCTTGCTTTTTCTGTGCTATTTAGGTATCGAAAACCTGGGAACTTATCTTGTGCACAAGTGAATAGAATATGTCTCTCAATGCTAGTAAGAAGTTTAAAGTAATCTCGGTTCAAATCAAGTTGCTGTCATTATGTCCATATGGATAAATCAAGTAACAAATATGTCCATATGGATCTGGACACCACAGGATATTCCATTAATTCGCTCCCATGATTTCAAGTTCAGAGCAGAGACATCTATTGTACCAATATACATATTGGTTAAGAACAGGCCACAACAAAAATAATAGTTTGCAGACACATGTATGCAATATAAAGCTAAAATGTCATGAAAAATCATGTTCAAGGAGTTTCTTTAATCTCCTTGGTCAGTTCTACCAAGTGAATTTTACTTCTCTTGGCTTCTTTGTGATGAAGAAAATGTAAGAACAGATATGTTTCACAATGAAAGATTTGTTTAAAATCTGACAAATATGAATACGAAGTTGTCTGTACATACATGTATAAAATAGAGAAGCACACTTTCTATCTGTCTACGAGTATATTAAGTTCATCTCTCTCTCTCTCTCTCTCTCTCTCTCTCTCTCTCTGTGTGTGTGTGTGTCTGTGTCTGTGTCTCTCTCTGTCTCTCTCTCGAGCTCGCTCTGTTGTATAAACTACATTCTACTACAAAATACTGTTTATCTATCTAACTTACGGTATCGACATATTGATTTACACCTGAGTATTTCTTAGTAATAAAAATTGCCAGTACTCTACCATACAGTAGCTAGCAGTTACACATGGCTGTATGTCTATCGTTACTTCAACACAGCCACACATGCACTGACTCATTAGACAAGGTACACCGTCAAACTTTGAACAGAGATGGGGGGTGGGGGGGGTGGCACAGGTTATCTGGTAGTTACGACCCGTTTCTACAGTCACGTGTTTCTATCGTCACGTCCCGGAAGCAGCAGGCGGATACTAGTATTCGGGGAGACGGGGGGCGACACAGGTTATCTGGCACTCAAATTCCGTTGCTGAAATCATGTCCCGGAAGTAACAGCAGACGAGGTTATTCCGTGACATCAGCGGGAACAACCAACCAACCAACCAACCAACCAACCAACTAACCAACCAACCAACCAACCAACCAACCAACCAACCAACCAACTAACCAACCAACCAACCAACCAACCAACCAACCAACCAACCAACCAAACAACCAACCAACCAACCAACCAAACAAACAAACAAACAAACAAACAAACAAACAAACAAACAAATAGTCAAAACAAACAAACAACTAACCAACCAACCGAACAACCAAACAAACAAACAAAGAAACAAATAACCTACCAACCAACCAACCAACCAAACAAACAAACAAACAGACAACCAACTAAACAAACAAACAAACAAAAACAAACAAACACCTAATCAAATAAACAAACAAACAAACAAAACAAACAACTGACCAAACGAACAACCAACCAACTAACCAACCAAACAACCAACCGAACAAACAAAAAACAAACAAACAACCAACCAAATAACCAATTTAACTACCATACAACAAACAAGCGAATCAAGCAACCATCCAACTAACAACCGAAGAAACAATTAACTTACCAATCACGTAACGAACCAACCAACCAAGCAAGTAGCCAACAAATCGAACAAACAAACTAAAGAAGCACAACAAACAAACGACCAAAACAAGCAAACAAACAACCAGGAAACGAATCCATGATCAGAGTAAAAAAATCACGGAACAAGCTAATTTCAATCGTTTCTTGTATCAATTGCAACGTCCTTGGTCTGTTCAATCTTGCTGGCTTTTTCTACAGGAACTACAGTTAGTAGTTGTGGGTGGAGCCAGTCGGTATTAAAAAGACCCATAAAAAGGAGTTTATAGATACGTGGGCATGTGGTGCACAGCTGATCCAGTAGTTTTATGTGTACGCGGTATGTGGCGGTTTTCCAGCACGGCATCTGCTTGTTAAGTTTTTATACGAGCTTCCCTACCTGACCGCCTTTCAGGCCACGCTTTTTTACGACTTTCTGTCTTCTTGAATCAGTCCACCCGCCCAGTGCAAGGGCAGGTCACCCTCCGTGTAAAACTTGTGTAAAATCACGGACAAGATACCACATAAAGTATTCCCTCTCATCTTCGCGCCACCTGTGACCGCTAAATCATCCTCCTTTTGTCAGGAGCGGTGAAAGAAACGTGCTAATTATCGAAAGTTATTAGCTCGTAATTTTCCGGTTCACCGCCGGGTGACTTCGATCTCAAGTCGTCGGAAAGAGAATAAAAATCTCAAACTGTTGCAATCAGGATTTTTCTGCATCCCAGTCTGCTTTTTAACAACTTATCATTTTAGCCTGACGCGTCGACGTTCTAATCTAAAGTCTGAAAATTTGACTTGTAGAAGACCTCTTGTTTTATTCAGGAAAGGGACATTCCATTTATGCTGCTTTTAATGTCTTGAGAAGAAAAAAGGGACGTTGTTTTTTTATGAGTTGCAGAGCGGGGTTGTGTTTTTACTACGCTGGGTGAGTTCAGTCGTTTTTCGCATCATTTCGCCTCCCTTTCTTTGCATTGCTAAATTGACACGGACACGAAAATCGGAGGACCAACTTGAAACCTGGCTCAGCACAAGACAGACAAGAACTAACCGGTAAGTTTTGTCATGTTACGCCCCCTCTGGTGTACTTGTTGGCTGTCTATTTTCCTCTAGTATTGGTACAAGTTGTAGTCAGATCGCCGGACAAGAACTCTGAGCAACAGATTTTCATTCTTTTCTCTCAGGATTTCTCTTGAAATGATGTTGGTATGAAAGATAGTGTGTGATTATTTCAAAGCGTGGCATAGTAGAGTAACCGTTGTTGTCAGTGCTATGGTCCGGGACTATGCACTAGGATGAACAACATGTTCAGTTCTGTATGGCGGATATTTCTGTGTGTAACTGTTAGTGGTACTTGGCCTCAAAAACTCAAGACTTTAAACATTCCAAGGGAGATAAATATAGCTAGGTCGGACGAGAGAACTTAGTGGTTCAGTGTCATGATCATACATACTCTGACTCTCACACACTGTGTGCCATAGAAGTTCTCACCGTGATAGTATGGTACTCATTTTATACTAGTGTTGGATAGGATTTTACTAAAACACAGTTGCTCTCTGTAGTAGTACTAGTAGACGTGTCAAGGAGATTATAAGAGCTTTAACCCCATGGATGACGTACCCGAAACTCCTGAACGATAGCAGAGGTTCTAAATGCAAAACTGGACCCGAACTAGTATTTGCCGTATTCGCCTAGCCCGGCCTTTCGTGAACATTCATACAAAAACATTTTCGGATCTGGACGTTTCAGCATTGGAACTGCGTTCTCTTTGATCGCTGCTAGCATGCTAGGTTTCTGTTCTCGGTGTTTTTCTTTTTTTTTTTTAAATTTCATAGTTGTACACCAGACAGGACCGCTTCATCACCAGTTATGATACATGTAAAAGAATATATCTGTCACTGTCATGTCCTTTTTGTTGTTATAACTTTACCATTTTGTTTCCCTATCATAACCAAGAGTGACAGACAAGTCCCGTATCCTATCTGTAACTCCTCGCCCCCCGATTGAGCCCTTTTTAGCGTCCATAAAATATTTGTGTCGGAAGTTTACATTCAAGCTTCCTCTTCAGAAAACAACATGATCAATCTTACTGTGGATTGTGCTTTGAAACATTAACAACGTTTTCGCGGCAGAGTTTTAAAGTTCGTGTTACGAGAGAAAGAGATGATGGAAGCGTACGTGTAGTTTGTAGGAAGCGAAAACTTCTGAGAGCACTGGCGAGGTCTTCCCACTGTTTTGCACAACTCGAGGTTCTTTCTGAGCCAAGCAGAGTTCAACCAGAGGTCTCTGTACCCCGAGTCGGGTTCAAACCGGGGTGAACACCATTAGGTCGTAAAAACAAAACAAAGCATTATTTCCAGCGCATAAAGTTGTACTGGGCTGTCGTCACAAATCTTAGTTTCATGTAGTTTTGATGGCGAAGCTGTGGTACGCAGCCTTTGAGCTCCAGGGTTCAGCTGGGGGTTAATTTGTCAGAAGGTTCTTATTTATTTCCAGACTGACCGGGATACGGCCTGAGAGGGAGAGGTCATCGAAGGGTCATCTGCAAGGAGTGGTGCCCAGCCCCCTCCCTTTCGTAACCCTCCAAGGAAAACAAGCAAAAAAGAACCGCACACAAAACTAACCAAGCACAAGCCGCTCAACCGTACGCCAAGAGAGGCCAAAAACCAACCACCTACGTTTCATTTACCACGAAATATTTTAAGTGAGTGACAAGACAAATCGTTCGCCTCGTTAAGTTTCCTGTGTAACTAAAACCAAAGGCTCCCCACGTCAGAGTGAGTAAATTAACGAAGTGATATATATCGGCCTCTCCTGGCACCGGACACTCACTGGGGACAGACTCGGGGTTTGGTCAATCCTTCTCTCACGGTAAATTCTCATGGTCAAACATTTTCTTTTATAGCAAGTCTTGTAAAAGTCGTACCGAGGTTGGGCCGTAGTCGTAAGTTTTTATGTCGTAACGGATTCTTTTCACACTGGCTGTGGCGAAACCGCTACCGGTGAAAACGATTTGAGACAGCATTTTCCGTACTTGCAATACAACTCAATTGTAAGAAATCATTCCAAAACAGCTGGATTTCTCTGTACGACACACGCACGTAGCCTCCATAGCAGGCTATCTATGGCCTTTTTTTGCTTATAGTATTTGTTGTTGCTAGCCTTTTCTGACAGTCGGTACATGGTCGGCTCAACGGTCAGAAAAGGCCAGCAATCAGCGACCCAGTACAAAAAGAAATGGCCAGCAAAAATGTACTATGAGCCAAAAAAGGCCATAGAGAGCCTGCTATGGAGGCTAACACGCACGAGAAACCCACGAATGTCCTACGTTTGTGATCGTAGTAGCGTGCGAACAATTCGACATACTTTTATAATAGAGCTATAGACGTCACAGTGCCCGTTCTTCCATAGATATCTCTAGTCTCGATGTTCCTTATATGCCCTGTAAGTGTAGTTGTTGTTGTTGTACACACCTGTGTAGATAGTTTCCATGTGCCCAGTTTTTGAAGGTATCTACTTCACATACCCTCTTGTAGATAGCCTGGTCTGTTTATACAGACATTTGTCAAGCACAATTCGTGTTCAGTTTATAGGTTGGTTATACTTAAAACTTGATTAACAGTCACCGAAGAAAAAAATTGTCTATGACTGAAATAAAAATTAAAGTAAGCTCGCCAGCTACGACTAACGTTTCGTTGGTATTCTTGGCTACACTCTGTTGTGTGACAGTGTCAAAAAACAAAAACTACGTTTTTACTGAGAACAAGTCGAAAGAAGATTTTGGTACGGTACGTTATATCGTACCGAACGTGGAAATTGTAGCGAAACTCCTCATAAAGTGCTTACGGTGTTACGGTCAAGTCGAACATGATACCAGTTACGTTATACGTGGATAAGGTTAGAGTCTTACACATGTAGGTAATAATAAGATACGAAGGATAACAGTTGCAAGTTTCCAGAATTTTATCCAGTTGCTTGAGTAACTTTTACCCTTCCTGGTACACCTGCTTGATGTACCTGTCTATTGTGCATCCCAGTTGCGTTTAAAGTTTGTTAGTACCCGACAGTATGGTCGCGCGATCATCGTTCGAGTATCGCAAACTTGCAACAGTCGGAAGGCATTCGCAGGTTAGTCGTGCTGTGTTGTACAAACTTCCATGACTACACCGAAAAGTTAGCAGCTCCTTGTCTGTGGCTGGTCCTGTCACTGAGAAAACCTGCCGCAGTGAAAAAAATTCTGCAACTTAAAGCTGTAGTTCGTAAGATTTGGGCCCCACTGGAAACTGAAAATATTCTCCAGAACAATACCTTAAAGTGAATGGCCTATACTGTATACAACAACTTTTTAGCATATTTGCATCATTATGTCATGTTCCTGGTATTTGTGAACTGTGAAAACACAGGCTGCACAAGGTCCACTGAATTAGAATCCGGAAGCTCAAAATAGGTACGACGAACTTCAAGGAATAACATAGCATAAAACATACCCTACAATACCTGGGATATAACGTTAAGAGGATTTCTTAAAAATATTTTTTCTTGCAGTTATGTGTGTATAGTCTTCAATGCATATAAACGTACATGAAAACGAAGAAGATTAGAGTTTAAAAGCGTATGCGTTTTTATATGTTTAATCGTTGTGTCTTTACAACATTTACTCAGGCATCTGATTTTGTTACTAACTGATATAATAGTTATGTAATGTGTGTACTGGTTTTGCCTCAATATGGACAAAACGGATTCAAGTATGAATCACTCACTAGTAGTGAGATGCCTGAGTAAATGTTATAAAGACACAACGATTAAACATATAAAAACGCATACGCTTTTAAACTCTAATCTTCTTCGTTTTCATGTACGTTTATATACATTGAAGACTATACCCACATAACTGCAAGAAAAAATATTTTTAAGAAATCTATAGAAAACGCAGTGTTACAAGAATCAGATTTGCAAAACTTTTTTCTCCCTGTTAGATATAATTTTTTCTGGTACGTACGGTTTAGATTCAACTCTAGAAAAGCACAAAAATTTGTTTTTTAAAAATCACTTGTACAAGTACAGGGAGATTTTGTACCACAAGTGACTTCTATATGTCGTGTTAAAATAGCTAAAAGAGATGCAAAAGATGGTTGCTAAGTTCTTAGCTTCACTTAAAAATCATGAAAGTGCAAAACTCTTTTCGTCGTCCGATGATTTTACAAAACATATTTTTCACATTCATCATATGTATGAAAAGTATGTTTCGATTTATTTCATTTACAATATTCCTCGAATATAACTGAATACAAGTAAAGAAAGTAAGATTTACCTTCTAGACTATATTTTAGAATATGTTTAAAACTGTCTAAAACTGCACTATGACAATGAATTGAAAAACAGTGACAAAACATAACTGAAGAAAATGTAATTTCATTATCATTTTACTATATTTCCTCCCGTTTCGTGAATCATACAAAATATAAACAGATGCATTTATGTTGTAAACCAATGGGAGGACTCGATATATCTGCACTCGGGATTGAACCTCCTGCTGTAAAACTACATCAATATGAATATGACAAAGGTGTTTTAGTTCGCTGAATTTAGCACATATACATTGTTTCAAACATATGTAGACCTCCAAGTTGATAAAATGTGTAAAAATGTCAAAATTTCGTTCAAATTCGATCGATGTTCGAAGTGGGACAATACAAAAGAACGGGATACCAAAATGGCGGAAAGAAAACAACCGATGCCCAACCTTAGAAATTTTGCGATTAGTTTCTTTGATTGAAGTTCGACCAAATGTGGTATGTGAACTATCCAATAAAACAATATAGACAGTACAGTACCGAAATATGCAAGTCAAAACAACTGAAAAGATCGAAACAATATATTCTATTATCCCCGCTTTTGCTCTTTGCAAAGTGCAGTCAGTTGCGTCAAAATTAACATTTTTTACCGAACTGTTGGACAAAAGTTAACATGAAGACGTGGACTTTGTTTGATTTTTCGTTTTACATATTTGTTCAAATCATCCTTTGAACTCTTATCAATTCATACATAGTAAATATTTAAAAGCGGGAAAGGACATTTGCAACTATATCTTTTAGAAAATGTATACCTTCACAATATCAGCTGGGTAGCTGAACTTCGGGCCTGTGTCCACTTTGTATTTTTACTAAAATGAGGCACAAATCGGAAGAAAAGAACAGCAATGTTAAAATACAAAACAAAATTATGAAAAAGAAGAGTTTTTCTGTAGGAAAAAGTCGCCCGGCAATGTTTCATGCAGTGCTCGATTTGAAATAGTTCTTTCGAACACGACTGTGTTGAACAAGCCTTTCAATGCATTTGGTAATTCATGTTGTTGTATTTTCTCTGTCATCTTTTATGAAGTATTTTAGAAAAAGAAAAGAAAAAAGAAACATGTAACTTAAAATTGAATTTGATACCCTGTGGGCAGCCATTGCAATGGCTGTATCCCATCTCCCAACTACCATCCCTACCCCAATCCCAGCATACACCACTCCCCTCCCCCTCCCCCTCCCCCAACGCAACATGTCGGAATGACCCCGCCACCCCCACCCCCCTTTCCACCAGACCGTGGGGTCACATAGGTCGTGCGATCGGGCCGTAGTACGTACAGGCGTGCATCCAAAACAACCGTTTGTGTACCAAGACAGTTGAACTCTTGCAGGACATGTACATTTTTGTCCTTCAAAATGGCAGACGTTAGCGATCCTACGACGATCGCACGAACTTTATGATTGAAAACTGTTGTCGTGGTTAGCCGGGCGCTTGTTGGGACGGAGTCGCCAAGGCGCTACCCTCACAACGCAGCACTCATACACAAAATTGATAGGGGGCGAATTATTATTTCTAGTTCGCGATCGATTTTGAAATCTTTCCGAAAGTTCCGGGTACTAAAACTGACATAGAGCAGCTACGGTGAACCAGATGTTGCCAAGCAGAGCGGAATATTTTCTTTTGGTGGGATTTCCAGATTTATCTCTTAATAAGTTGTACACGGTCAAATTCTTAGGCCCACCCTCCTAATGGAAGCCGGTTTAAAATAATGCCCCGTGCAAGAGATGGAAAACAATCGTAAAGCGCTACAGTGCGAGCCTTACATCTGCTTTAAGATACGTATGCAACATAACACAAGTTAGTCTCTACCGAAATCCTTGGGTTAGCCTGAAAATCGAAAAAAAAGGGAGAAAAACAGAAAAATAAGGGAAATGTGTCTTTCTGCTTGAGCTTGATTTAGAGAAGGTCAAGGGTTATGCCCCGGAAAAGTTTGAAAACGCAACCGTCTGAAATGGCATTTCCTGTGTTTTTGAGAGGATTTATAGTGAGAAGCAGAGATTACTAGTATAGGATCAGGGCAAGGAGGTTAAAATGACCAGGGGATCTTTCATTAGACCATGCTGATTTGATTATCGCTCGCGCATAAATTTTCATTTTTCATTTTAAAATATTATAAAAACAAGTATTTCCGCCATGCTTTGAATCGTACAAAGCAGCTGTAAAATGAGCAAATATATGCCGTAGATCAATAGATATAATGATATCTGGAAACATACACTAATGTCAACGTCAATTCCAATGCCAAAGAACAAGACTGCGGAAACAAAAATGAAGAATCTATTGTTCGGTACTCATCATTTGTTTGTCATTTGTTCGGCCTTCCAGGCCACTCAGATTTCATAATGAATGCAACTTGTTTTGCCAAACTTTTCTTCTTATTCGCACGCTCGCGTCAGTTTTGGGACTCCCAAGGATGTCACATCCATATAATCAAATCAACATGGCCTTATCGCACTGTGAGCTATGGTATGTCCAACAATGACAATAGTATTTTATAGATAGTTTTTTATTGGTCAGCATTAAGAACGTATCAGTGATTGATTGATTGATTGATTGATTGATTGATTGGAAATATAATATTATTAACTTATTTCTAAGGTGTGAGGGGATCAGGAGCGAACGACAAAAAGATATGAAATATTATAGTTATAGAAGGCCGAAATAATTTTGGTACATTGTGTGCTAAAAATTATAACTTGGCCATCATCTCAAGTTTGTATCATGGACAACCAAGGTGATTTAACTGAATGGGATGGTCCTACTTGGGACAAGCAAGGATTGACACAACTATAGAATAGGGACAATAAAAGTGCAACGTTCAGTTTCTGACTGAAAGTTTCAATGTCACAAAGGCCAGTAGATCTTTTTTTCCCAGAAGTCTGGTTCTAGGTCACATGTGACACTGAGGACGGTTTATAATTATTTGCTTAGGCAACTGTAATTCTGGCAAAACGTATGCAAGAGTCTGTGTAATGAATTTGTCACATTTCCGAATAAATAAAACGTACGCCGCAGTGAATGGAGGGGTCAGATTTAACCCACAATGATTTCGTTTCTAAACAGCATAGCAATTTTGAGACGACACCCAGTCCGTCACCTCCGAATGCAAATTTGGCTGAAAATTTGTTGTGAATTATTCTCTTGTAAACAAGGAGGATGGAATTATATTGCGCAGCTGGTTGACCCCTTTTCTGGGTCAATTTTTCGTGGTACACGGGAGCGATGGTCTTTGAAACACAGTCAGTCAGCTCAGAGTGCGCCATGGCAGGATTTCCCGCCAAATTATCCTCCAAAGCCAGATGATTTTTGTTCTAAAAGACACTCTGTCATCACAGACAAGCCTGGTGTTTTGCTTGAGTGGATTTGGGAGAAGCTAAACAGGCATATCGCTGACAAATGGCCTTGTACAGTACGCCTAGTTTTCGGTTGCAACGCGGCCCGCGTCGGGCGATTCAGAAAAACCAACCTCTCGTCGTACTACCTTTTTTTGAGCGCCTAATTTTTCATATCTTAAAGTTCTTGTCCCTCTGCTTCCTTTACGTTAAAGATGTGTTCTTTATCGACCGTTGTTGTCCTTTAAAATGGTGCAAATGGCGGAGAGGCGAGCAGTTTTTACCAGCCCAGGGTGCGTATACTCAGTCAGTGGCCGTGGGTGAAGGGAAAATGAAAAACATGGCGACCGCCTTTCGCGGCCGCTCGGCGAGGCTGCCACTGACGATATCCGATGTTCCTCGTTTCCTTACTGTCCATATTTAGGAATATAAAACTGTTAAAGGTACAGCCTAAAACTGCAGCTTTCACAGCATTTCACCCTTCGGTGTTTTGTGCGCGATTTATGCAGTATTGGCGTAAATATTAGTACAATTTTATGCCGGCATAACCACACTGACATCTTAGTCGGGCGCTGGGCGGCTGCTGAAATTGCTCAGCAGTTATCCGGGTTTCGAACCAATAACCTCTGTCTCTACACATTTTTCTGCAAAGGTACTAAAAGCTGTGACTACATGGCTTAAAATTCACACAGTTCTATCCCACACTGAGTCGGCCTTCATAACCTACTAGTTATTAGTATATGACTAGTAATTGATGATTGTCTATAGTGTTGCAGACTTGAATGATTAAATTAATGTTTATCTTGTATGTAATATTTTTCGCACTCAATTTGACATTTACTAACTGTATGATTTCTTCAGATCTATGACCAAAAAATAAAATAGCGTTCATAAATTTCATCACTTGAAAAGATGATTATCGTGGATTTGAATGCGGGTCCGAGGCAAAATTCACAAAACCCCAAAGCTAGGATGATCAAGTTTCCTAAGTCTGAGTTTCAAAGTTTACCGGCCGAGCTACATACAGGATTTTGTGCTATAACAAGTGGTCGTCCAATTACATGTTGACCACAATGGCCTATCATTAAGTGTCCATTCACTGGATGCCCCAGAATCGGACCGTGCAGCCAGGTATAACAATAGCCAGGTGTGAAAAGTGATAATCACTACAGAAAAGGCTATGTCATTTTGTGGTCATCATTGAAAACGCCCGACTGCACTAGGAAAGTTCGAACACTACTACAGTCGAGCGGACAACATTCAAACCTTACATCTCTTTTGGTGCCAATTTCGTACTGTCAGAAAAGTGACGATTGTAAAATATGCAGCTTAATTAACAGCTAATTTCGGCTTAAACTTCTGCGAAAGATTAGTGTGAAGTAATTTTGGTTTGACGGTGAAACTTTAAAAACCCCTGTTCTTCAATGCGAGCAGTCATTTGCACGTAGTAGATGGTACATGAAGTCAAGTTAGAAATAAGATACAAGAAAGCATTAAAACTACCGATTTACGTGGAAAAATTGTTTCTTACTTTACACTGAGGGCACATTTTCCCTTGAATTGTGTGATACACATGTCATTTCGGAGTTAGGAAACTCTATTCTTCTCTTGAAGACTCCTTTCCACAAATGTATGTACACCAAAACTATAGGAATCATTTTGGCAACAACCATTAAAGTTACGCGACTATATAACAAGACAGAGAAATGGTTGATATAATACCACGGATAGAAATTCATAGAATCATAAAAAAAATCAGCCCTTCAGTTGAACTGTTCTAGTGTCCTTCAAACCAAACACAGGCGCTCAGTTTGGCACCAGTAGTCATGGTACTTTTCACTGATGATTGTCATATATACCACGTTTATATACACTCTATGAAATAGAAGTTCTTGTGTCCATTACAACAGAAACTAGCCCCCAAACACACACTACGGTCGAACTACGCACATACACACGATATCTTGACCAGTTATTGTGCATCATATTCTTATATGATGTTCAAGCCAAGTTCAACGGCACCAAACTTGGTCTTGATTATGGTCAAAAAGTCTACTGCTATCAGTCGAAAAACATATGTAACGTTAGAAGTTTGGATAACTTCAGTAATAGTTGCTCATAGTGCGCAACCTTATTTGTGTATATGATCTACGTATTACATGATTATATATGACCGCTTTCCGGGTGTTTGTGTACTTCTTGCTAATAATATGGGTTGGGAAGGGGTATAGACATCACTATTATAAAGAAGACTAGAACTCTGAATCACACATAGACTTCGTCACTAGACAGTCTTTATTTTCCTTGGCTTGTCTAAGTCCAAGTTCCAAGAACCACCAAGTTCAAGTTCCATGCCGTGCGTAGGAAAGACCGCTCTATAAATGTTTTGAACTTCAAACTATCCTAAAAGGGGTTGGAAACTGAGGATATGCAGGCAAAAGCTCTAGATCTTCCCAAATTACCTAGCAGAAATCGAGAATTAAGAAAAGTTAGGAGCCGCTGGTTCGACTGCAACCAGGAAAAAGTCGGTAAGGTATGCACTTTGGGTACTCCCAGACAGTGTGGTTTGACTCTGAACTGTGCAGGTCGTTTTAAAGTCTGTGAAAAAAGAGACCCTTTTAATCTTTTTCGAGAATCCTGGCATGCAGGGACTGCTATTCCATTCATAGACTTGGTCTAAAGCAATGACAATACACCCAAGTTCCATTTTGTTGTATACATTACTGTGTAATACTGCTCGGAATGGGACCATACTCCTAGTTTCAAAGTCTCAGCAATCGTCACGGATATCATAGTATTGTAGATCACTTAAAGTTTGTCAGAATCATTAAGTTCCAATAATTTGTCAGTATGACTGGTTTTGAAGTGTTACTAGTGGTAAGATGCTGCTAAATCTATTGCATACCATTTTTAACATTGTTATCATGGTGGTGTACGGTCAAGCACTCTGTGTGGTGTTCGGCTAATGATTTGTATTTGACTGTGGACGGGCCCTTTGTCCGTTAAAATCTGTCCTAATATTTGAGAGAACAATGACTAGAGACTTCGTAGAACACAGCCAGTCACCACACGGTGAAACCACGGCACCTAAAACCACCAGCAGTAGATCATGTGATAAAAAAATCGCGGGCTACAGAAAGGAACGGACCCAGCTGACGCCCGGGTCCCGCGGTGTTCGCCATCTTGAATCAGACGATATTTTGAGGGAAAAGCGTCGCGTGTTGCGCACGTTCTAACCTCAATAACACAGATAATGAGATTAAATCCGCCCGCTCTTGGGTCGGCGATGTTCAAACATGTGGCCTAGATTTTAACCAAATGATAGCTGAGAGCTAAACGGCCCCTAGCGACTGGGAAACGCAAGGAGAAGGGATGACAGGGTTTTTAGTTTGCGGAGCTGCCGCCATATTGGCTTTATAGCTCGCGAAATGGCTTTTTTCGCGCAATCATGTGGGACTGGTGCTTTATTATTCACGGGAATGCTATTTCTAATTACTTCAATCTCCGGAAACTTACATGAATGCATCCCCTACAGTCTACTCTAGTTTTCAGCGAGAATTTTTTCCAGCCGTGTGACGGTTCAAACTATATATATAAAGGTTAGTGTACCGTACTAGTGGTTGGCGGTATCAAGGTAAAGCTCCTTGGCGGTATTGATGATCATTCATATTCAAACATTTTCTTTCAAAAGCACAGTACTTTCTCCATGAGGTCTGAAAATAATCACAAACGGTTTAAAAGTTTAGATGACGTTTCCAGTCGATTTCACATTGTAAAACGGTCCCCGAAACTAATCGTTGCAGAGTCATGATATCCATAGGAGTGGCATTCGTAATTTATGTATTTGGGAGTCCCAGAAATGCGGAGGATATTTTCCTGTGCACGCATGCATGAAGCCAGGTTATTATCTATCCCCTGAGAACCAAGCCTCTCTCCTCTGATTGGCTCAGCCCTTAACTAGTTTTAAGTTGATGGATGAATGATTGACGTGTGTCAGCCCTCTTCAATCAAACCAGCGGATTTAAGAGGCTGGAAGTGATTGAGAGCCCTATCGAGTTTCTATGCAAATGCGACGCGTGCATTTGTCTTGGCGCCCTCTTGAAAAGGGGAAAACTAGAAATTTCTGTACAGTTGGTCCTTTACCCAAGCCTGCTCATAATTGCGATTGTTTATAACAGAATCTATCCCATATATCAGTATATCATATGTTTACTGTACACAAATATCATATACTGTACACAAATATCATTTTTCGAGTTGCGGTCTGACTCGAGCGCTCTAGCTCCGTCAGGAGTCCGTGCATCAAATCAGTGTTTTCTCCATGAACAAAACATTTTAACATTTCCCCATTTGCCCCCTCAAAAACACAAATTTATACAAGAACTTTATACGTCTTTGATCTCTAAAATCAAGCGCCTGTTGAAAATGAAAACCCCGGTATAAGTAAGACTTGCATAGTGCAAATTGTAACGTTTCTAGAACGGCACTTGACCGATCTTCGCTAGTCCTTCTTCAGAAAAGCCACTCAACTTTTTCTAAGGTTGACTGAATACATGCAAAACTTCACAAACTAGTTGAAGGCAAATGATACATTATCATACATATTATTAGCCTCTACCAGGCTCAAATAGTAGAAATTGGCCAACTGGACAATACAGCTAAGGGATTTGGCCGACCAAGTGTGTGACTGTAGTATAGAATAATTGCCGACCGACTGTACTTTGTAGTGTAGTTTGCAAACTGAAGTTTAGGGCCGCCCGCCTCTGGTGTGTCAAAGTTTCTGTCTATTCGGCCTATTTGTACAATTTCCAGCGACAAGTGAAGCTTGTTAGAGGTTTATCACGTATAAGTTCCGCCCTGTATGAGTTTTACCGGCTCAGTGAAAATGATAAGAATATGAGTTGTTGATTTTCAGCTAGAGACTGTTGGGGCACAGCTAAAATATACTCGGAACTTGCTCGGAGTGTACAACGGGGTCCACATTTCACCTATGTCTCCTTGTCAGTGGTATATCGTAACTTCTAACCTAAATACAGGTGCCACGAATGTAGAAAAACTGCATGTTGAAGGTCCAGCTAGATCTAAAAGCGGACACAATCGTTTTCATTTTCCGCAATCATGGTCTGCCCGCTGTGCGAATAACGGTATGAACTTCGCGTCTACATGTACTACTAGTGATATGAAGAAGCTATACACGGATCCAAACTCTAGCGTTGGAGTTGGGTTTTCTAACTGCATATTCAGACGATAGAAGGCATTTATACCTCATAGCTTGCACAGGTTGACTCTTTATTACCTGGTCAAGAAGATATGAAAACGGGCTGTCCCCATATCCTTATATACTACGGTAGCGATACTGAGAGCGACAGACTCAGGCACAGAGAACGAAGGACGATCGAACGCCGCTCTCCAAACTGTAAACCACGAAGAAATGGGGTAACGACTTTGTCGGGGCCTAACTCCTCACAAAAACACTGTTAGAACTTACAGAGGGTTTCATACAACTCTTGGTACACGCAGTTTGCATCCAATGACAATACTAATACTCAGAGAACAATCATCGGCGCCTAACTTAAGTTTGAAGCACTGTAAAGTCCTGTGTAGACTGCCGTTTCATGTACTTGTAATGCATTACGGTATATCAGTATACAGACTGGACATTTTCCGAAGAGTTTGCCGGTAAAAGGGGAATCCTACATCGCATTAGAGAAGGCGTTGGGACTAGACCTAAAATTCGGAACTCCGAATACAATCTGGCGATCGGCAATTGTGGTATCGTTTCACTGTGCCGTATACCTCAATACACTGAGGGCACACGACCGAGCATTTATCGTGAAAGCTCTGCGGCCATGTGTAGAAAAACGTACTTGTTGTATAAAAGAGCTCCTTGGTTGTACAGATACAAGTAGCTAAGAGTTAACGTGTTGTGTTCCTGACATGTCAAAGGACATACAAATATACAAACTGAGTTATCAATGTCAAATCTTACAGATATCAATTTCCATGAAAACCAGAAAAGCATAGTTTTCATACTGGCACGCCCATTGGTGTATCAGGTAGTTCTATAGCATTTATTGTCCACGAATTTAAATATTCTTACAATATGGGTGGTTCTGCTATTGTTCTGCCCAGTTTGGATTTTATAGCAGGGTTATAAAATGATTAGCGTGTTCGTGAGAGATCCTGACTTTTCCATGGTTCACGGAGAAAGAAAAACCGACCTACACTGAGCAGGGAGGATCAATTGATTTGAACCTCCTTGCTACGTACGGTAACAGGCAGTGGGAAAAGCATGGTGGTAGCGCTAAGCGAGAGCGCAAACACTGAAGCGGTAACCTCTTAATTTCTGTCGTTTAAAATTTCAAGGGACCGTTGAATTTTGGTCTGAAGAAGGATAAGAGGGTTCGAAGCTGGCTAGTGGGGGAAACACGTTTACTTTTGGGGAGGGAAAATCGAGGACATTTAGTGGCGGTATTCGTGATTGATGATTTAGTTTTTAAAACGTGTTCGGAAATACGATAGCTCGGAGCTTGTGATTTATGCGTCTAAATTTGGTCCTCCCTCGCAAAATTAGCGGCGAAGGGAGGCGTATTTAATGGCGTGAAGAGGAACAAATGGCCATTGTTTGTGTACTGTGGTTGTGTGAGGGATTGTGGAAAGAGGAAAACCGGAGGGAGTCAGTACACGGGATACACACATGCCGGCTATTCAACACACGTCCGCGCGTTCGACTCTCACTCAGACTGAGGGGCGGCGAATATATGTGTGCCTCGGAAAATAAAATAGGAAACAAGATGGCGTCGGGGTATAGAAAATAAACCTTAGCACACCGTACTCCGTGTTATTTTTATTTGTGATGATTATATAGTATACGTGAACCGTGTACCGCCGTTTAGGGAAAATTAACAATGTGTGCTGATAAGTTAATTGATCATTTTAATAGTTGGGGGAGGGGGGAATAGCAACTTGAATTTATCGCTGTCTGATTGAGCACGGCCTAGACAAAAATGGCGGAGACGATTTTTTCTTTCGATTCCGAGGGGAAAATGGCACCGCGCGCGTGAGGCCTTGATAACATCACGTTATTGGAAGACGTTATTGCGTTGGAAGACAGGCTCTACAAATGCGCCTGTTCAATTCAAGGAAATATATATGGAATTGGACTAGTAGAAAAATTCAAAACACAGGCGTTGTGCCGTAAACTTTACATAGGAGTGGCACTGATTCGGTGTCGGAAAATGGACGTCACTCAAACGGAGTCAGGCATTGAGGTGTATTTTCAGCGGCCGCTAGCCGACGAGTTAAAATGAATTTTGGATTTTAGAAACGCCCGACCGTGAACGTGTTTAGTAGAGAACGATTGCGAGCAACTGTCAGTTTGCGACATAAATTGGACTTTTCGGTCACAGTGAGACCAGAATCGCTGCTATTTCTATTACCAACTGTTTCTTGTATGAATTACGGAATTCTTACTTTTTCAGTGTCAGGTACGGAGCAAGTGTATTGCAATTTTCGGTCTAATTTCCGATTTAGACATTTTGACTGCGTTTGGGGTAAAATGTCTATTTTTGACCGTTATGTAAATAAATACGATTTGTGAGTTGTGGAAATGGGATATCCGTGAAGGACACATGAATAAGGAAAACCGGAATCTATCCCCCGGGAATCGAACCAAGAAAAAAACGCCCCGTTTTCACAGATGGAGATAATTTATTCCTTTTCCCCTATCTCCTCATCAAAGCTTTACTTGTTGATCAGAAATGTATACAGGAAACGGGCTATTCCCATTATAGAAATGTGGTGTGAAAATCGTACATTCCAAAAAGGCGGGGGTTGCTCCCTCCCCTAACCCCTCCCCTCTTACACAAATCTCTTTTGTCTCCGGGTTCCAGACATTTGTCCTGGCCAATCGTAGAGCGCGAATTGGTCATTAAATGATAGTCCCCTCCTGAAGTGAACGGCTCGTATTTAGTAAGGTGGTCTGGCCATTTGTCAAGATTTGCTGGTGACAGTTGGGCCGGTGTTCGCGAGTGTGCACATGCATGTGTGCGGAGCTGGGGGTTAGTTTCTCTCTCGTATAGCGGCCTGAGGACCCCCGAATCTTTTGTACGATCTGCTTCAGTCAGTCATTCATTCGATTCGTTCAGTCGCACGCCATTGCTACAAGTAGCGAGGTCGCATTTCAGGCTCCCAGCTTTCTTGTTCTGTCATATTTCCAGGTATTCGGCTTTCGTGCATGCCCTTGGCACCTCATGCCAGTGGCCGTATAGCTGCAATTATTTCATGTGCCATGATTGCAGAAATTCCTGCGGCCTGAACTAGAAAATAGCTTGGATGTATGTAATATGTGTTTTGATACTGTATATTTATTTCTGGGATTTTCTAGAGAATTTTGTTCATGTTTTTTTCTTCTTCTGTTTTCCAGTGTGAAGGTGAGGTGCTGAGAGCGGGAATGACATGGATGGTTTCCCGAGAAGTTCGGTCTACCCGGGCGAGGGCGGCCATGCCGTAGTGAACGGGGCCCGCCTGGGATACCTTTATGTCGACGGGAAGCAGATGTTCGCGTTATCCGAAGTCTTCACGACTCTACTGGGCAGTATCCCGAGAACAACCGTCCACAAACGGATGGACTACCTCAGTGTGGACAAACACCCGTGCACGCTGGAGGAACTGCGGAAACTCAAGTCTCTGAACGCCATCGCCTTCCATTCTGCGAAATGTACCCTCATCTCACGTCAGGACGTCGAGGCGCTCTGTACTTCCTGCGAAACCGAGCCGACCTTGAAGACAAAACGAAGAAGAAAGAAAAACGTCGAGGGGGGTAGCGATAAGATAAAGCATGACTTGATGAAAAAGAAGAAAGGTGAGAGAGTGAGAGAGATTCCTCAGTCAAAAGGCCGCGCATGGGAAGGTGTCGCTACTAATCACCAGAAAAACAAGAACGCGTCGTCTGCGGGCGAGCACTGCGGCTCTGCTAGCCACCGCAGCGCTCACTCCCAGCATCGGGCAACTTTATCCTCCGATTTACCTCAGAAATCACACGTCCACGGTACGAAATGGTTCAGGACTGACTCGCCAAGGTTCGGAGAGTATAGTAGCTTCACCAAGAATGAAAATTTCTGGAGTTTCACGGAGTATCACGCACTTTCCAGCAACGTGCAAAATCGGACTCAACTGCCGAACGGCTTTGGCGCCGCGCGAATTCTCAATCAGCACATTGTAAACAGCGTCTCTCTCTTCGGAAAGTCGCAAAAACAGAAAGTCTACAACCAAGCTTTTGAGAAACAGACTGGAGAGTGCAATGCGAAAACTTTGCCAGGATTTGGGAATGGTTTTCTGAAGGGGAATACTAACGCGCGGGCGTGTTTTTCGCATTTACCGGGGAAGCAAGCGAAGTCGTCGTCTGGCTTGTTTGAATCTGATAGCGTCACTTCGCAAACCAACAGCTTTGGGCAGAATAAACTCCGAGATTCTGTCAAAACTTCCTTCAGTTCCCGTCCAACAGTTAACGGAGCGTGTGATACAACTTTCAAGAAGCCTGGAAACGTTGTCGGGAGTTCGTCGTGCGACAGAAAAGTCCCGCAGACGACAGATGGGGAAGTTCGCGATTTAAATGGGTTTCAGTTGAGTCAGGGAGTAAACAAGGGCCATGGTCTTTTCGGGAGCGTGGAGAAACTTGGCAAGAAACTTCGCTTCGAAGGAAGTTCCCTGGATTTTATGACAAGGACGGAAACCAAGACAACTTTTGGTTCTTCTTATTGTTCTGGGAAGACTTTCGCGCAGGAACTGAAGGAAAGTGCGACAGAGAAAAACTCGGAAGTTCGGTTTGTGAACGGGTTTCAGTTCAAAGAACATGGCGTCCGAATCCAACATGGCGGCCCGCTGGACAACAGTTCGGACTCCGAAAGTTCCTGCCACTCTCTGCTGGACATCGACTCAAACCTCAGTGCTATGTCCAGTCTCTCAGCTTCCAGTGACTCTCTGAGTTCGGACACAACTTCTAGCGACGGTTCTGACTCGGACAGTGATGTTTCTAGCGATTCTGACGACTCGACGTCTAGTTCTGATTCAAACTGTAGCATTCGCTTCCGCAGACCAAATCTTTCTCAAGAACAGGGACTTCAACAGCGGTCTGTCGCCAACGGTTGTCTTCAAGGCGTAGGGTTTGCTCTAGAAGGTGCTAAGAACGGGCTTCAAGTGCCTTCGACCCAGTTTGTAACAAGTTCTGTGACTCACGCCCCTCCCCTTGACACAGACTGTCTCCCCTCCCCACCGACATCGCCTCAAAGTGCCTCACTTGTTCTCAAGAAACAAGGGAAGAAAACTTGGGCTGTAGACTCTATCAAAGTCTCTCCTCCTCAGGAAAACGTCTTAGTGGAGAGAGAAGACGTCAGAGGGTCCAAGGAGGAAAAGAAGACGTCTTGCACAATGAAATCCCCCTTGAGAAGTAGTCCCAAACATGGCCGAGGGAGGGGGGCATCAAGGAAACAAAACAATGAAGTTATCAAAAAGCCTGGTGCCAAGAAAGCCATTCTCAATGGCACCAAGGTTTCCCTGTCACCGAAACAAGGGAAGGTCGCAAACAACTTCAAGAAAGTTCTGTCCAACAGCCAAGACGTCTCTCAGAAAAAGAAAAGAAAGTTGAACAATGATGAAGCTGTCTTTTCAGGTGTGAAAAAGATGAGAATGGAACACCCAGGTGAAAAAGCCAGGTCTCCACAGAAAGGGCCCAATGGTTACATACAGAATGCGACCTTCTCGCCCAAACTCTCCAAGATTCCCCCAACGCTCGACGACACCGCCAAACTGACGGAAAACGAGCTAGCGATAAAGCTAGAAGCCATCTCGTCGGAAATCGACAATCTGCGCCGAAGCAAGACCAACAAGAAAAAGCTGAAGAACAAAGTGTTGCCAAGAACTAAAGCACAAATACCTCAAAGAAAGTCCAACCTGAAGACTTCCAAACCAGATCTGAAAGGTACCAAGAAGAAAAGAAAAGTTTCTCCAACTCAGAAAACGAACTTATCTTCCAAATCTTCAGAAAAGAAGGATAAGACTTTGTCTAAAGGCATTGCAAAGACACAGCCGACGGAAGAAGGTTTGGAAAGTAGGACAAAAAAAGGCAGCTACCACTCCATGGCACCTGGAAGAAAAACATTCAGTCTCCTTGCACAGTTCCCGTGGATGCCCACACTGACTATAGGGGTTGACGGTGACTTGGCGCCTGCGTATACCATGAGACTCGAACCAGGGACCAAGCCGTCCAGGAAGCATCCCGCGGTGAAGTGGAAGATAGGGGGCATGCCGTACAGCAAACCGGGCACGGTGCACGCCAGCGAGCTACGCAAACGCAGAGGGAGGCAGAAGAAGAAAGCAGATGGATTGTGATCGCAGGTGTGTGGAGTGATTATACCTGTCTGTGACCGACCCTCTTTTCACTTCTAATACATGTGAAACACTACACCACTGTCACACTGTACATAGTATACTACACTTTCTTATCGTGGGTTTTCTGCAATACCTATCACAACCACACAAACTTCAACCTTACCCTTAATACTACAGTAGCGTAGAGTACTCTACCTCTACCTCTTGTAAATGTGCAACCCTTAGAACTACAAGTCCCACATACATGTTTCCACTGAGAAAACAACAATACAACACTGGGAAATACAAGAATTTCTCCAATATTGACAATTTAGACAACCATTTTGCCATGTCCTAGAATATATAATAGTAGAGTTGTGGATGCATTCCCATTGGTAAAGTATTGGGAGATTTCTTAACAACTACATCACTCAAGAAAATGCAGTTTGAATGCTCAAAATTGAAGTGTTTGTGATTTTGACAAGTTTTACGATGAGATAGCAATGTCAGGGTTTAATTTTTTAAAGAAGTGTAATTTTGCACTCAAGCTTTATAAGATCATTCTTTCAACTTTCAAGTTCTTAATTGAAAACTGTATATTAGTATATGTAGAAATAGTATGAAATGTTTCCTCTATTTTGATTTTTTTAAAACAGCTTTTTGGGAGAGGGGGATATTAGAGTCTTCACAACAATTTTTATCTTTTCCAGAGTAGTTCTAAAAAAGAATAAGTATTACCTTAATAGGATAAAATTTTGGTGAGAAACCATTTGTCAAATTTTGTATAGAGGTAGATATACCATAGATACAATGTGCTCACATGTGTATGACAAAAATTACCACCTGTATTCCATACGTAGGGATACATATGTCTTTGTGCATACCCTGATAATATGTTCATATCCAGCCTATGCTAAACCCGAGAGACATTGAGACAGCATGGTTTAGTTGGGTCCCTTGGCGAGGTCACTAGGCCATGGGCAACCTGCCAATAAATCTAGTGTGTTTGTGCTGTGTGGTAGGGGCTGGTGTGTTAGGGGGTGGAGTTTAGATGGGTTGGTGCAGGGGTTTAGCCAGCGTCCGTTTTTCCGTCAATTGACGGAAATTTGCTGCGTCTGACGGAAAAATTTTAAAACCAATCCGTCAACCTTGACGGACAAAAATCCTTGGTGGAAGCTACAGGCGGCTTGGGGACGCCGTCCACGGCCGTAAAAGCCACACACTGTTTGTTTTGCTATTGTTATGATTGTTGACAATGTGTGTCGGCGCCCTTTCGCATACGATAATCTCATTAAAACCCGTTTTTCAAGGTCTCAGTTCAGTCCTTCTAATCAATTTTCGCGGTTTTCGCGACAATTGTAATTGGCTGACGGAAAAAAAATTCGAGCTGGCTAAAGCCCTGGGTTGGTGGCCTGCCTTTACAGAGGTCAAGCCCAGGTGTTTCTTTCTTCATGTTCAAGGCCATCCTGGTCGTTTATTGACAAGAAGAATCCTCACATTACAGACATTTTTCACAGGTTCAGGAAGATGTTACTGTTAGCACAGTTTTCAGCCTTCTGAGTTTTTATAGCATGTATGTTGTACCATTATAACTAAGGTGGTATGCTGTCATTTTGAACACATTCATGAGTAAAAGGTATATGGATATAGATTTTAGACTAAGGATCCTTAGAAAACCCAAGGAGGTTATATAGAGATAATATATATCCCCTTGAACATGTCATATATCCAACACAAAACATGGGACTCACCCAAATTGTTCATTCCTTGACAAAGACTGGTGCTGTTCAGTCGAAAAATTTGGGTGAGTCCAATTTTTGTGTTGGATATTAGTATTACAGTGAAACTAGTTCAAGAATTACTTCTACCAACACAGATGAACTTTCAAGCTAATATATAACCTCCTTGGAAAACTCAACCATGCCAGCTTTTTTCACATGACTGTAATTCAACAAGTGGAGCAAACCATTGGACCTAATCATATGGATCTACTTGTAGCACAGTGTATTGTGCTACTTAAGTATATGTTTGGGCAAGAAATACTGAATTTTGTCTTAAAGGCACGCAAACTTGCTGACAGAATTTTGTCTACAAGTTGGTTACACATATTGTAACCTCTCCGTAATCATAATATACTATACTGTTACTGAGTATACTGATATAGCCAAATTTTAGCAGTTCTGGAGTAGCAACCAGACTGTCTCCAGAACCCGTCCCTCTGTCTGTCCGCTTGTTGGAACGGCCAAAAATTTCACCGCTTCCGTAAAAGATCTGACTTTTAGGATGTGAAATTGATAAAAATGTATGTAAGTAAGCCTGAAATGACGGATTTAACAACGGAACATAACGACATGAAAACTAAAGCAGTGAGTGGGATGGAAAAAAAATTCAAGCTTCACTTCAAATTGAGAATGTGTGGTAACAAATCTCTTGCTCCAAGTCCAACTACATTGAGTTGTAGTTGTGTGGCTATGGAAAGTTTTGTATCAACTGTATTGTGGGAACATACATTGTATACTTGGCCAATACCACAACTAATGGCAATACAAAAAGATATACTGTTTCATTGGGATAGCTATCTTTTTTCTGAAAATACAATGAAGAAAGCAGGTTTAGAGTTGTAGTTGTGTGTCTATGCAAAGTTTCGTATAAACTGTATTGTGGGAATATACACTGTATACTTGGCCAATACCACAGCAAATGGAAATACAGAAAGATATACCTTTTCATTGGTAAAGCTATCTTTTGTCTGAAAATACAATAAAGAAAGCAGGTTTGAGTTTTACTAAAACTCAAACAACAGTTTACAATTTTGGATGTTGTTGCTTGAAGGCATTTTCAGTTTTTCATTTCAGATCTCATTTTAACAATAGTTGTCTCAATCTCTGCTATGCACTTCTTTGTTGATAGATAAAAATGTTTAATGTTGGTTGCATGGATGCGAAATTATTCCAACACATGCCAAGGAGAGCTTTAGGTATCCAAGGCTCCAAGCACACTGTGTGCATATACATGTATGTAAGAAACCAGTCAGTATTACAAAGCATATATTCTAATAGAATGGTAACATTCTTTATCTCAGCCTTCTTTCATATGGGAACTACATTGGTAGACTTCAAGTTGAAAAAACTATATTTATTGTTTTCATCATCAATTGTGATGGATTCTAACAGTAACAAGCAAAAGCAAGGCACATGTATATACAGTGAACCTGTACTCTATTTTTCAAATTAAAGGAAACATGCACATACACAACTGTTGAGACAGTTGTAGGTTTAACATATTTTTCTGTGTATGGAAAGAAAAAAGAGTACAATATTATTACATTGTATATACAAAGAAACTGGAGAACAAATTCAATAGAATTCTTCAAATGTATTGCATGATCTGCATTTAAAATGAATATCATATACAATACCATACAAGTAGCTGACTGGAGTAAACAAAAATTGTATTACTGTTTAGGCCTTCTTCTTACTTTTGTTTTCCTTACAAGTAGTTTCCTTCTAGCAAGGAAAGCTGAGTTGGTGAGTGAGTGATTTGGTGTGTACACATGGTATGGTGTGACATAATTTATGACCAGTTCATTACAGGAAGAAAAGGTGTTGCATGACAAATCTCTTCTTTTGATCTTTTATGGACTGGTGTAGACTGCACTGTCAATTTGTAGTAGGCTGAGTCCTATATCTGTAGCACAGGTATACAATCAATAAGATTAGAACCTTGGTTTTACTTATATTTTTGTAATATTCGACCCAATACTCAGGCCCTAGTTTCACGGCTTGATGTTATTTTGGTTTGCTTCGAAATTCTTTATAATTCATTGTTATCCGTTTTGTGCCTGAATGCAGCAAGTTGTTTTTACTCAGTAAATTACAATTTTTTGGGTATATGCAGTGTGGTTGCTTGTGCCAAACCTAACAATAGCCAAACCTAACCATACATGTACATGGCTGTCAGTTGAAAGTCCTTTCTTGGTACTTCACTAGTATGTTAGTTTTTCTTGGAGGCAAACCAAGTTGTCATGAAGTACTAGTGTTTTTGTCTAGACCTATAACAATTTCTCTTTTTTAAAGGGTCCATGTTACATACATGTATGTTCAACTCACATTATTATTTGTAATTGTATAGCCCGTATATGTATAAACACCCTTAGGCATAACATACTAGCTTTTTCTATATAGAATTGAAAATAAAAAAAAAAGACTCTATTGTGCTTTTTTATGCAGGTTTTTCTGGCATCAACTGTTATTATGTCTGTATACTAGTATTTTGCTTTATTTTCCCTTGCCAGATTCCAGAGAAACAGTGTTTGCGGTATATAAAGATATTTGTTGGTAAAATGAAGTCAAATACCAGAGATTCTATGCCAAAGGAAACTTGTATTGACATAACCCCGTGTGTCAAAAGTGAAATGTGGTCCAACTCAAATCCCAACACGAAGAACCTACACTTCACTTACCAGGGCTTACTCTTTAGGTACTTCTTTTACATGTAAAACTGCATGTTGGTATGAATTCTACTTGCAATTTGAGAAATATCCAAGCAAAATCATGTATAGTTAGTATTGAACACAAAATTTCAGTAATATTAATAAACACAAAAACAGCAAGGATTCCAGTGCTGATTTCATGATGTATGGAGGGTTTTCAGATGGTTTAGAAACAAAAACAAGAGTTTTTTGGAAGTCCAGTTCAAACTGGTTCCCAACATTTTAGTTTTTTGTTCTAACTGATTCTAAACGTTTTCATTTTGGTCCAGTTTCAGTCTGGGGACAATATACCCAGCAACACTCCAAATTCATTTGCACTGTTGTAGCTTACCTAAGTAAAAGACTAGGGGAAAAAATTGGCTGCTCAAGATAAAGTAGAATGTCAACCATACTAGATACATGACGTGTTGTACATTTGAACTTTTGTGTATACTTGTACCTTTTGCTCCTATGTATAGCTCAGGGCTCGAAATACTGGGTGCATGTGCACCTTGGTCCAGCCAAAATTGGAGCTGTGCACCCAATTTTTTTCTGTGAGTGCACCGGTGCAACAAAATATTTTTGTAGGTTTACGTATCTTAAGATATGTATCCTAATATACACCATATAGTAATAATACACCATATTCTTGACATCTATTTTGATCTAAGTGTTGGAAAGATAAGAATTTAATTATATTTCAGCCATACCATAGGTATGGTGAAATATATTGTATTCGTAATGTTTCTTTCTTTCTCCTGTCAAATCTTCAGAACACGGTATCTCCGTTGTTCCTCAACCGAATGACTTGAAATTTGGCACAAGGGTAGAGTGGGCCAATACCCTCGGGCGTTTTTTTCATTTTTTTCATATTTGTCTCTTAAATGATTTTATTAAGGTTTTTTGGTCATCTTAAGACCAAAACTGTATATTTGGGCCCCCTGTACCCTGGTATTATAACCGAATGAGCTGAAATTTGGCACAGATGTGCCTTGATAAGTCCCCCATATAGATTCAATATCAGTTTTGGTGTACAGTACAACAAAATGCTTATTTTTGCGATTTTTTGACCAATTTTTGACCAAAAAAGGACACTTTTGGCCCCTGTACCCTGGTATTACAACCAAATGAGCTGAAATTTGACAGAGATGTGCCTTGATAATGCCCCCATATAAATTCAATAACACTTTTGGTGTACAGTACAACAAAATGCTTATTTTTGCGATTTTTTGACCAATTTTTGACCAAAAAAGGACACTTTTGGCTCCTGTACCTTGGTATTGCAACCGAATGAGCTGAAATTTGACACAGATGTGCCTTGATAATCCCTTCATATAAATTCAATAACACTTTTGGTGTACAGTGCAACAAAATGCTTATTTTTGCGATTTTTGGCCAATTTTTGACCAAAAAAGGACACTTTTGGCTCCTGTACCCTGGTATTACAATTAAATGACCTGAAATTTGGTATAGATAGGCATTAGATACTTGGTAACAAGATTCAAGTAAAATTTTTGACATAAACAACTTTAAAATGATTAATTTTGGCACTTTTCTGAGGGGAAATTTGTTTTCTTTTGGCCTCCTGACGTGACCTTCCGTGACCCCGCACAGAGCCACACCTGTGCGCGTCAGCCGGAGAGTTAATTGAATCAAAGACCTAGCCAATCAGCGAAGAGGAGGCCAAAGGCTAATTAATATTCATAAGCGGGGCCTCATGATCCCGTATATAGCAGTGTTCCCGCCAGGGGGAGCAAAGCCCGCCTAAGGCTCTCGCATTTTAGACTATTCAGAAGGCTTTATATTGTATCAGTTCTTAGGGGCATATCTATGATAATAGCAGCAGTCACTTAACTTCTCTTCAGGAGTTTAGCGTAACACTGTTTCAGGTCAAACCGTCAAAGGCAACTAAAAACAAACTTTAACGTTACTGAGTTCAACAGTACTTATAACTTGTTATCCGAAGTTGAAACGCTAGCGATGGTATTTTCGCTGCGCTGTTAGCTCCGTGCGACTGTTGTTGACGGTCTTATAACGGTATATTTTGCACCCCTGTACCCTGGTATGAGTAACATTTGGTATAGATAGGCATAATATAGTTGGTAAAATGATCCAAGTAAAATTTTTGGCATAAAGTACTGTAAAAGGCTTAATTACAGCACTTTTTTTAGGGGAAATTGGTTTTCTTTCGTTGTCCATGCCGTGACCTTTCGGACGTTCACCCCACAGAGCCGACATCTGCACCTGCGTCTAGCCGGCAGGAAGAGTTAATTCAATTAATGGTTCAGCCAATCAGCGAAGAGGAAAGCGAAGGCTAATTAATATTCATAAGCGGGACCACACAATACGTTAACTTGAAGACTCAGGCCGTACAGACTTCTCGCCAGGATTTTTTCAAAGCGTCGGACAGGGGTCCGGGGGCCGCCGAATGTCCCTGGCGGGGTCCAGGGGCAGGGCCACTGTGGGGGGGACCCAGGTGGGCGAAGCCCCCCCCGGAAGCTCTTGCATTTTAGGCTATTGAGAAGGCTTCTTTTATCAGTTTTTTTAGGGCCATATCTACGATAATCGTAGCAGTCACTTATTTCTCTTCAGCAGTTTGACTTTAAAATATTTCGGGTCAAAGCTTCAAAGACAACTAAAACCTCATAAACAACAAACTTTACTTAGCTCAACAGTATACAAAAATATTGTACGGGTTGCCATCCTTAGTTGAAGCGCTTATTTATAGCGCTAGTATCTTCGCTGCGCCATTAGCCGCCGTGCGACTTTTGTTGACGGTCTGATATCCCTACGTCGCCGCCTCGCTGATATTCCCACGGACATGTTTAAAAAAAAATACACAGCAAAAAACGCTGTTCTGCGTCAAATTCTATTCTATAAAACTCAGTGTTACAGTCTAAATATTTTGTAGAAGCACCGCTGTAAGAAAGAAGGTCCAAGCAATGTAAAACATCACGTAGCATGAAGTTCGCTGTCAACTGGCACACAGCACATGACTGTTTGAAACTCTAAGTCTAATCAACAGCCGTGTTTGATTGATAGCCGGCGGTCCTATGATGAATTCGGCGAAAGGTGCGTTAGTTAGAAAATCTGCGTTTAGTTTTGATACGTAATTATAAGTTAGACAGTGGCGAGAATGATTATTTTCTCATCAATATTTCTCTTCAGAATTATTTGAACTTAATTGTACATCTAAACAATTGGCTTACCTGTGCAATGTTTATATGATTAATGATCAGTGTACTGAAATCATGTGTAACGTATGGCTCCTAGTCAATAGATCAGCATTTTCTCTATAGTGACCACCTGTCTATAGTGGCCACATTTCCTAGTGCTGTTGTTGTTTGGCATAAACTTTGAACATTTAAATTGTTAGTAACTTTAAACTGCCAGAGTTTCAGCCCAATAAAACACTCTCAGCGCCAGGGTATGAACAGACTGACCAGACAGACGAAAATAAATCCTCGAACAAGGTTCAATCGTATCTTCCGGGTCTGGCAGGAAGTTGTTAAACTAAAATAAGAATAGGCTCGATGGTTGATTGCATACAAAGTAAAACAGTTTAACAGTTTTACAGCTTGAAGAAAACAAACGCTCCTACAGTACCTGCACCTGCTTGATAATTATTAAATCGTATGCCCTACTTGAATAAAAAAAGTTCCTTGCAATAATAAATGTACCCACATCACAAGGAGCTTATACTTTTTTAAACTTACACCTAGTTATCGTACTGAAAATTGTTAATGACATTACATGAAGTCATTCAACAATTTTCAGTCATGATGAAAATTTTCTGAATGGAAGGTGTGATTATTGTCATTTTCTGAAAAATAGAAGCAAGCTCTGTTTTTACCTGGAGTCAATTCACAATACCAGTCCACTTTGGGGGATAATGTACTGTTAAGAGGATGTTCCATTTTTGCGCAGGGGTGATTTGGAACAGTCCAATGTTGCGTGGGAAGGGGTATGGCTGAAATATGCTGTATTTGCTCTTAAGCAAATGTCGGCCTTTCTAGTGTTAGAATTTGCTTTCATCAATATTTTTGACGGCCAAAATGGTGCGCATGCCACTTCAACATTGTTGCAATCCAGGGGCGGCAAAATTCGATCCAAGCAAGTATCCCTGTTGTGATTTCTGAAAAGCCCAAACCCAGAAGAGCATAGGCTGGATACCAGACCCCAGCCTGATCTCAAAATATATTATTGAGATCAGGCTGGGGTCTGGTATCCAGGCTAAGAAGAGCAGTAATTTATTTGGTTTGTTATTTGGTTTTTCTTCATTTTATGTTGTGCACCCAAAGAAAATTTTGGTGCACCAGTGCACCTAATCCCAAAAATGAATTTCGAGCCCTGTAGCTAGAATCTGAAGTTGTTTGATATGAGATACATTTTACCATTTTTTTTGACACACTTTGACACACAATGTATTCTAGCACATAGTAGTTGCTATATAAACTTGCATTCTAGCACATAGTAGTTGCTATATAACACTATTATTATACAGTAACAGCACCTGTACCCACACTTTAAGGAGCTTATAATATAAAGGCCAATTTGCTACACCAGAAAGTTGGTGAATGGTTTCATTAATGGTGAAAATTTGCTTAGAGGTAATTTTTATTTTTATTTTTTTTTCCAAAAAATAGGAGCGAGCGAATCCGTGAACCAAGAAATTAAATTGGTGTGGCCTAATAAAAAAGTAATATACTTACATGTACAAATGTAGGTAGCAGTACTGAAAGTAGCAGTTAGATAACTTGTCCAACACTGATGCAACACTTTATGTAACCTATGCAACTATTTAGGTGTACTAGTATGTACCAACAGTCAAGTGCATTTAAGTACCCAGTATTGCAGCACTAAAGAGTTTGGCAAAATGACACAAGTCTTTAGATCCCAGTCCTACCCTCTAGGCACATGAGCTTTTTTCTTAGCAAAATATATCTCCAAATGTAATGTTTCAAAATCAACCATACGATATTCGATTTGATAGAAAAAGAAATTTTCAATATTATTTGTTCTGACTTCATAGAGCATGTGTTAGATGTATGTCTTAGCCTTTTCAAGAATGCATTTTTGTGCAAAGTTGACAAACTCACAAAGTGATGTTATGTCCTTGGTTGCAACTTACACTACAGAAAAAGAAATAAATTGCTGGTAATGATATGAAAAACTTTCCAATTTGCAGTCCATAAAAAGTTGAGACTCATATGAGTCATAAATAAAAAAAAATATAGACTCAGTACATATGGATTGCAAATAACTGATTGCAAGAACTTGTAATTGTAGTGAGCAATTTGAATTTTCTTCAAGATTGTTAGTAAGTTTGTTGCCCTGTCTCTTGTTTAGGTCGTATCTCACTGCACTTGGGACACCGGTGCAGCACTGTGGGGTTTATACATTTTGTAGATGACTCAACAAATTTCAGAGATAAAGAACACATTTCTTACCTTTTGTGTAAGTGCCACAGTGAACGAACCCCGCAGTGCTGCACCAGTGCCCCAAGTGCAGTGAGATACCACCTTGAGAAAGCAATGCTAGGAAAACTTGCTTATAGTATCCATATCAGCATCAGTAATATCATCTGATTCTGTGTACCAATATCATATATTCTGTTTAAAATATTGTCTTTTTCTTCTCACATGTTACTTGATTTAAATTCCTTTGCCCCTCCACAAATACCAAGTACATTCTTCTGTTGTTATTATTCTGACAATACACAGGCCTAGAATGTAACTTTTATTATGTTTTATACCAAGTTTTAAGTTTTACAACTACACATAGGTTGTACTTGTACTTTACAGGTTTCATTTATGTCTAGAAACTGAAATCATTGAAGTACAGTGTAATTTGCATAGGGGGTTCTTCAGAAAACATTCTAGGAACCCTCCATGGAGACCCTCAGTAAATGCAGGACACCTACAAAATCTGAACAATACATGAACGAAAAATCTTCTAGCATAGTTTGGCATTGTACTTCTAGTAAAGATTCTTCTAAAGAGACACTTGAAAATTCTGGCGCACCAAGGTTTTAAAAGCTGTGAGTGTTTTACCACTCAGAGGTCAGAAGTTGGAATTTGATGCTGGAGATAAGGGAAGTATTGTGGTCATACATTACTCTGCTGTGCTTACTATACTAGTGCTTCAGAAAAATTCCAGCCATGCCAGTGTTTGGAACCCTCTTTTTTTTAGAAAGGAAGTGGGAAGATTTAAAAATCCTGGCAGTGTCCCAAATTTGAACTATGAACCTTTACCTGAAGGTGTTATTGTATTAAGCAGGGCTCGAAATACTGGGTGCATGTGCACCCAGGTGCACCAAAAATTGGAACTGTGCACCCAATTTTTTTCAGTGGGTGCACAGGGTGCACCCAAATATTTTCTTAGCTTTATGTATGGAAAGATATCAAAGTATACTAGTATACATCATATTCTTGACATCTAAGTGTTAGGTAATAAAAATGTCTGTCATTGTATTTGTTGAAGAATTTGATAGCTTGTAACTAAGGTTTATCATTAGGTTATTACTTTAATTTAAGTGGTGCACCCAAAAATTTTTTGGTGCACCCAATTTTTTAAGCTGGGTGCACCTAATCCCAAAAATGAATTTCGAGCCCTGATTAAGGGAACTACTTGTAACAGAAATTGTCACGGAAAGATAATTTTGTACCTTTCTTTTCTATTTCACTCTGGTTGTGTATGGGAGTCTTTCTGTGAATGCTCTCGAAGTTTCCTAGAAAATCATAAAAAAATCTTGATTTCAAATCTTTTTAGCATGTGTCAAGTGTCTACTAAATTACTACTTCCCATACTGTATGTATTGTTTTTACATACAGTTACTGTGGTGTAACAGTTTTATTAAAAAGATAATCATTCTATGTCTTATTGGAGAAGCTAAATGTCTGTTTTTAAATATATTGCTTCATTTTTCACAGGAAAGAAAAGTTGATTTTTGGTATATACCCCGGCAGTGCAACTTAGTAGAAAAGAGTAGCTCTAAGGTGACCTAACTTGTGGTTAAAATACTACTATTGCTATCGGCCTGTTTTACCTTTGGGTAGACCTGAAATGGCCCAAATTTGCTACTGAATGTGTCAAAAGGCTAGAAATGTTAAATACTGTAAATGCAGAAATGTTCACGGTTTTCGCAGCGGCCACTTCACCGCGAATTTAAAACCACCGCGACAATTTTTCCATAACAGTAAGAGACTACAGTGCATGGTTAAAACCACCTTGAAAAGTCCATTTTCCCGCTGCCGCAAAATTAAATCCCCGCGAACTTAGATGCATTTACAGTAATCAACATTTCATGATAAAACTTAAGCTGTTATCCAGAAATTTCATATAATCTTGACATGTTTTATACTGTAGAAGTCACCACCTCTACATAAGGACCCTCGGGCTTATAAATGTGGTCACTTTATGGCAGTCCCTTTAAAGTTTAAGTTATGGTAGATAATTTTTCCCATTGGATAATTTGGAACAAACTCAGGGCTCAAAATCCTTTTTTTCTGTTTTTCTGCATACATGCACTGGTGCAGGTAACATTGAAAATTACCTGCACCAGACAAATTTTACCTGCACCACTCTGAATTTAGGAAGTACTAGTATGGATCATACTAAAATTGCTGAGGAACCATTAAAATTAGAATTAAAATTGCTGAGGAACCATTAAAATTGCTGAGGAAGCATTGCTGTTTTTTTCTTTTATACTTTATAATATTCAGTACAATGAAATCATAAAGAACATGTATAGTATAGAGACCATATAAATTATATAGGTTGTAACAGTCAATGCAGCTGATAACAATCCATATGATATGCACCTACATTATAGGATTTATGTATAAATCCCAGTACATGGACCAGTGCAGGTTAGGTGCAGGTAGACACCAGAAGCAACTGCACAGCTCCAATTTTACCTGCACTAACCTGCATATGCAGGTGGTATTTTGAGCCTTGAAACATCATGTCCATCTCAGCCACCTGTCCACATATACCACATTTTATTGGTCTTCCAAGCGGTCCTCTTGACTATACCTTATTTTTATATGACAAATGTGCTGTCCCAATGTTCGCATATACAATGTAGTTAGGTCCCTAGTACTTGTAGTAGGTCAAAGGTAATATTGTACTGTACCTTGATGTCAGTTTGGGGAGGGGGGCTGTGTATATGTAGGTCTAATTTCTATTTTTAGGGATAAGATTTATTTGCATGTGCATTCATTTTCACATTGAAATGGCAATACAGCAAATAGTACTTACTTTCCCATGCTTTAGTTATATTTGCATTTTTGCAGCATTGCAAAAAAGCTACATGAATGTAAACCTGATACAGACAGACAAAATAATGTCTAATTGATCCAGTACAATGAAATCATAAAGAACATGTATAGTATAGAGACCATACTTTCACTACTTCTGTCTGGTATTAGTACTAACTAACTTGTAGAAAGGTTAGAAATCCCCACTATGACTTCATTATACACAGGTTAATACAGGAAGAATGGAACTGTGCTATTTCTGGTGTCTACCTGCACCTAACCTGCACTGGTCCATGTACTGGGTATATACAGGTAAAATTGGAGCTGTGTAGGTATTTCTGGTGTCTACCTGCACCTAACCTGCACTGGTTCATGTACTGGGTTTATGCAGGTTAGTGCATGAAAAATTGGAGCTGTGCAGGTATTTCTTATGTCTATCTGCACCTAACCTGCACTAGTACTGTGTACATGTATATACAGGTAAAATTGGACCTGTGCAGGTATTTCTGATGTCGACCTAAACCTAACCTGCACTGGTCCATGTACTGGATATATACAGGTAAAATTGAGCTGTGCAGATATTTATGAAGATTACCTGCACCTAACCTGCACTGGTCCATGTACTGGGTATATACAGGTAAAATTGGAGCTGTGCAGGTATTTCTGATGTCGACCTAAACCTAACCTGCACTGGTCCATGTACTGGATATATACAGGTAAAATTGAGCTGTGCAGATATTTATGAAGATTACCTGCACCTAACCTGCACTGGTCAATGTACTGGATATATACAGGTAAAATTGGAGCTGTGCAGGTATTTCTTATTTCTATCTGCCTCAAACCTGCACTGGTCAATGTACTGGATATATACAGGTAAAATTGAGCTGTGCAGGTACATGTATTTCTGATGTCTACCTGCACCTAACCTGCACTGGTCCATGTACTGGGTATATATACAGGTTAGTGCAGATAGAATTGGAGCTGTGCAGGTATTTCTGATGTCTACCTGCACCTAACCTGCACTGGTCCATGTACTGGGTATATATACAGGTTAGTGCAGATAGAATTGGAGCTGTGCAGGTATTTCTGATGTCTACCTGCACCTAACCTGCACTGGTCCATGTACTGGGTATATATACAGGTTAGTGCAGATAGAATTGGAGCTGTGCAGGTATTTCTGATGTCTACCTGCACCTAACCTGCACTGGTCCATGTACTGGGTATATACAGGTTAGTGCAGGTAAAATTGGAGCTGTGCAGGTATTTCTGATGTCTACCTGCACCTAACCTGCACTGGTCCATGTACTGGGTATATACAGCTAAAATTGGATCTGTGCAGGTATTTCTGATGTCTACCTGCACCTAACCTGCACTGGTCAATGTACTGGGTATATTAAGGTTAGGGCAGGTAAAATTGGAGCTGTGCATGTATTTCTGGTGTCTACCTGCACCTAACCTGCACTGGTCCATGTACTGGGTATATACAGGTTAGTGCAGGTAAAATTGGAGCTGTGCAGGTATTTCTGATGTCTACCTGCACCTAACCTGCACTGGTCCATGTACTGGGTATATACAGGTTAGTGCAGGTAAAATTGGAGCTGTGCAGGTATTTCTGGTGTCTACCTGCACCTAACCTGCACTGGTTCATGTACTGGGTATATACAGGTTAGTGCAGGTAAAATTGGGGTTGGGCAGGTATATTTTGTTTTTCTGATCTCTACCTGCACCTAACCTGCACTGGTCCATGTACTGGTGGTATATGTGGATTTTTTTAATGCTTTATGTAATGACTTATCACCTTCATGTACATTATATAAAAAAGTCCTCCTGAATTGCCTGGACCCCCTGGATCCCCCCATGTAGACCCCTAAGAAGTACTGGACTTGTTGGTCCAAACTGACATGTGTAATTGAGACCAGATTTGTTATCACTACTTGAAGAGGGTATGATAAGAAAATGGATGGGAAAGGCAAGTGGACCTGCTATTAGCACAAATTTAGATAATGGTCTTCTAACATGTTTGTAAAGGGCATTTCCTTTGAAATCGAAAACACTCCTGGAAGAAATAGTGCTTAAAGAATTGCACCAAAGGATCTTACGATAGGAGTACACAATCGGGGTATCTCCGTTGTCCTTTGTTCTCATTTTGACATGAAGAACATGTGACAATGTTTTCAGTACGTGTTTTTTTTATGGAAAAGAAAACAGAAAAAGTTAGGATTGGTAGGGTAGGGATTAACTTTTTTTCTTGTATTTTTTTTAGGTTGTCCAAAACTCTAGTGAGACATATTGAGTTGAACAAAGTAAACTGAAATGCATGATGACACTTGTCTTTCAATGTCAAACTTAAATTTTGTGCATAATAGATACATTTATCCCTCATTAGCTAGGGCAAGAAGTGTTTTTACTTGAATAGGAAGCAGGCTGAATAAAAATTCTAACTGGAAGCTGCACTGCCCACCCCCAAAAAAGTCTAGGGTTGGTAGTTTTTTTAGGGTAGGTAGGAAACAGGAAACACAACCATATTTTTCCTAGGCCTAATATGCCTGGAAGTGTTTTTTTTTTCATAGACAAATTTAAGAAAATGTCATGATTTTTTCATAGAGGTTTTCTATTCGTGCCTTTCTATTGTGTGTGTTTGGGGGGGTTGGGCAGAGAATCCACCCAATGTTAAAACAAAATTGATTGTTGCATAACAAGAGTTTGGTTACATCTTAAACACTTATCTAATAGCTCTAAAAGCATTATGCAATATTTCATACATTCAAGTACAATGTTGTAACATGTCTTGTATGTGTGTTGTAACCAAAGAGACTATATGATATATCCCTCTTGATGTAACTTACGTAATACACATTTAACTTACGTAGCACATAATAAATTCTGTTTAATTTACGGAATAAACATGTTTATGTTAAGAATTCTTTGGAGCCCTTTCTGGCAAGGTTTGGCCCACACTAATAATTTTAAAATATTTTTTTCAAAAAAAAACTATTAAAACTGGAAAGTCATAATGATACTGAAGGCTGAGGACCAGGTTTGTGCATTGGTGCACTCAGTTTTATGGAGTGGATACAGCCATATTCACGTCTTCCTCCCTACCCTCTAGCTCTATAATATCCTCTTGCTATATTTTCAGTTCTGAAAATCCGAGAACCAAGAAATTAGATTGGTGTGGCCTTGTCTTGTTTTAAATTTCATAAGAATCATATGCATATACTTTCATATGCAAGACAATATATGCCAGCATTTTTTGCTAATGTTGGTCAAGTGTTCTCCCCAACCCACTAGCTTTATGATGTCCTCTTGCTATATTTTCACTTTTTTAAAAATCCGAGAACCAAGAAATTGAATTGGCGTGGCCTTGTCTTGTTCTAAATTTCATAACAGTCATATGCATACACTGCCGTAAGACAATAGGCATTTTTTTGCTGATGTTGGTCAAGTTTTCCTCCCTACCCTCTGGCCTTATGATGTCCTCTTGCTATATTCTCACTTTTAAAATCCCAAGAACCAATTTAATTTCTTGGTTCTTGGGATCTTAAAAGTGGGATTTTAAATTTTGTTAGAATCATTTGCACATACTGCCATATGCAAGACAATGAATGAATGAATGAATGAAAGACCTTTATTGTACATTCATGCCTTGAGAGCTAGGTACAGGTCACTGATACTGTGATAGTGATACACATGATGTAGTATGACATAATGAAGAGACATGTAGGAAAGCAGAAACAACAATATGCAGTCTTAACTACATGTATATGAATTCACGAAGGTGCTAAGCTAACAGGATTTTTAACATCTTCTTGCTTTTTTGTACAAGTGTATATATAGGAACAGATAATGTTTGATAAACAGGGTTTTTCTAGTCGCATCAAAAACAGAAATTTATCCGTTCCATTAAGATATTCCAAGTCGGAAACTCTTTTTTTGATATTGTTTAAAGCACAATTCGTTCCTTATGGTACAATTTTGGTGTTGTTCATCTTCTACCTGATATAGATCACAAAAGTGAAAATGAATGCTGGCATTTTTTGCTGATGTTGGTTTGTCTGTCCTGTAGGTCACAGAGGTCGGGTCACCGGGTCAAGCCCTGTCAACCACCACCAGCCCCCCAGTCAGCCTCAACTCTTCCTCCTGGATTTTCACCTTCCATGCTCGCTTGTGTCTTCAACCATGGACTATTCTTCCCGAAGACTCCAACAACAGTTCCCAAGAAACACACAACTCTGTGCTGCAAGGATTCCAGCATTGGTGTAAACAGTTTGGACCAAGAAATCTCGAAAGCCAGGTCGTCTTTCTAGGATTTTCACATCCGTGCTCACTAGTGTCTTCAACCATGGACTATTCTTCCTGGAGTCTGAAGACTCCAACAACAGTTCCCAACAAACACACAATTCTGTGTTGAGAGGATTCTAGCAATGGCGTAAACAGTTTGGACCTACGAGAAATCTCGAAAGCCAGGTCGGTCGTCTTTCTTGGAAGCCCATGAGGTAAACAGCCAGTCAGTGGTTTCCATGTTGCGTAGAAACTCATAGTTTTCTTCCTAAAGATTTCAAATAGTATTCTCAGTCACTGTGCAAAATATGTGCATGTTTACATTGTATCATGCATTTTCTTTTTTAGATTTCAAGTAATAATTGCAGTCTTGTTAGTATATTTTCTAGCACAGAACCATGTTTATGAATTATCTTTGTAAAAATGTGGCAAGCAGTATTATAGTGCTAGAAACCCTGTGAGTAGTCAAAACGATGCAAATATTCTCAAGTTTTCGGTACGTGCCAATGTTTTCTGCACGCCACATTTTTCCTACACGCTGTACAAGATTTTACATGCAATGTTTCCTAAGGTAGAGATTTTGGGTAGGTTTTGTAACCAAATGTTTTGATACACAGTGTTTTGGAGAATCCATTGTGCAAATAAAGGTCCATTGGTGCTAGGGGTTTGACAGGATTTGCATGAACTATTTGGGCAAACCCTAGCAGGGGTCATCTAGGGTCACAAGCTAGCATGAAAAAAACAGGATTGAGTCCTTTTCTAGAATAGACCACAACTTTATATAGAAATTTGTACCTCCATTGTTTTTTTAGATGTTTATGGTCATGTAGTGTTGTAGTCTTTTATGTAGATATTTCCATGATGTTTTAAAAAAGGACAGGCACATTCAGTTAAAGTGATTTGGAAAAAAACAAAGTGATTTGTACAGAGGCATATTTTTCTGGTGATGTTTGAAAATAAAAAAAACTGCTTGACAATATTCCTCTGTGTCTCATTGTTGTGTATCGTGTTTGGATACAATCTATGCGTAAATGTGTTGGCTTATTGTTATTCTAAAAATGTTGCAAACCACATACATGTTGTTGCTTATTTTCACAATAGTGGAAAGGAATTGAAAGTAGCTTTTTTGTCTTTGACTAAAACCAATTTTCATCATGTTGTTTCCCAGTTTTAACCTCAGTGAATACTTTGGATTTTCAAGCACTGGTCTTGTTTACAATATCAAAAACTCAAGGAAGCCACTACAAAATGCTTTCCTATTTTGGTCAGCCATTTTCTCAAAAATGCAACCCTTGATTATTAAGGAGGTTTCAACCTCCTTGGCTATATCAGTCCCAAGATGTTCTTGCCAAGAAACCCTGTAGAAAAGTAGTCCAGAAAAACCTAGAGCTGAAATGACAGTACCAATTGTTCCCCTGTCAAAGTCTGATGAATTAGACATAACACACTCCCTTTTCCTGAATACCCTGTTTTGCATACTGCTATTCATGCTTTAGCTCACAATACCCACAGTAGATCCAGCCAGTGATGTTTTAATCTTGGATTATCCAAGAACTAAATCTTCTATATAGTGCTAATCTGTTTTAACATCAGCGTGGTTTTCTTGTGTTTAACTAAGAATTTACTCGCTCCTATCTTGGAAAAATGAAAGAATTTAGAGAGTCAAACTCAAAGAAATGTGGTACTATGTAAATGTTTTGTGAGCACTAGTACAGCTGTGTGTGTGTAGACAATTTTCAGTTGATTTTGGTCAAGTAGAAAGAAAATCTTTCAGTCAAATATTGAACCAGACCACATACAACATGTTAAAATTGCATTGTCACAACTAGGTTCTTTTCTAGCTTGAAAGACAAAATTTTTGCTGCCACACTGATTAAAAAAAATGACAGTAGAATTTAGCAGTAACGTTTGCCACTGATTCTTTATCGTTTCCAGTCGGTCTAAATCCACTGTTGTCATTACAGACATCCCAAACATTGCCTATAGGCAACATACAGTGCTATTTGTCTGTAGTATGAATTTAGTGGAAAACCTATACCCGTTCTGGATTGTTGAATTTGTGGAATCAAACACAAAGCAATACGTTTGGTTTAAGTGACGTTGGATTGACTGTATTTTGAAGTTCGTATCATAACAAGACTTCTGTAGATATATGCGCCATGTTTTGAAGAACTATCAGAGATTCTAGCGGAAAATTAGTAATTTCTATCTTACAAAAATATGTGCATTTCTATGGTGCAAAATCCGAAGTGATTTTTGCATGACCTAGTTTTATAAACTCCCTTGAGAACACCCGGCCATATCTATTATTTCCGCTACCCTGTCGAAAGCAACGCGCTGTGAATCGCTTCTGACACTTGCTCAGTAAAACAGGTTATTTTGATAAATCATATAAACCTTTGGCGACCACTGTATTGTCCGTAAGCTTTAAACGGACGTTATACGAGTGTTTTAGAACATATAGAACGAATCTATACTTTTATTATAAGCCAGGATACCGCACTTAAAATATGGGTAGCTGTGTGGAAACCATATACCGTGTGTGGCGTCGTATTCACATAATTTCAGACCTCAGATTTGAAGATAATATCTTCTCTGCAAAGGTACAGTGTGCATGAAAAAAAGAGAACGTAAAGTCTGTATATTGTACAGTTTTTAGTAAACCGAACCTATGCTATATCAAAACCTCGAGAAGCTTAAAACGGGCACAACATTCGGAGTGAGTGGTATAGGTATCACGATGTTTGCGTCCCTACAACACTCTCGGACGATTTTCGCGCACAAACTAAGGCCGATTTTACCCCCTAAAATTGTGTTTTGGTGCTCTTACTATCGCAAACGATATTGAGAAATGGAATCATGGTACACTAAAAGTATACTCACAAGTGGACATATATTTCCTACAACCAAAAATGATTTTATTTCTTCCGAATTTCGCGATCATAGTCGACCCGTTTGTTATTTTCCTCTGCGTGATTTTTCACCATCACCGGCTGCGGTCTTGAATGAAGCCAAGCTAAAATCGTTTTTGTTTGACAGCAAGTTTTTCTGATGTTTTGGGAATTTGAGAAATACATGAGCAATTAAACTACTGCACAAACGCCAGCTAATCTAATGATACAAATGATTTTGCTCATCATAGCTCTATAACTTTGGAATGAGGCAAAGCACATCCTTGGATAGATTTATGCTGTTATGAAAACTCTCATATGTGGTCCCTTTATACCACAATGCGCTCTTTCCACGTATTTCATAAGCAATATCGTTCGAAAATATGCAATTCTGGTAAAACTAAAAAGGTATTGTACTTCTATAAGTACAAGTAGTTACAGAGTCTATATTACACACACAAAGTTTCACGAAAACATGAAATTTCTGTGCCGTCATAAAATCGTTTGTCCGAACAAAAATGTTAAATTTAATAAAACATCCTTGGTAAGAAAAGCAACTCCTTTGTATGAAAAATGTAGGGTGAGGGTTGAATTAATATCCAGAACGTAAATAAGAAAGTAAACAAAAACATATTTTCATTTCTAAGTAACTATTATTGTGAACTTGTTGTATACTGCAATTTGTTTGGTAGCCATACATTCAATTTGTGCTTACCGTGGTTTTGTCATGGACGTTTGTATGAAAGAACTTAACAAAAACAGGATTTGAGTTGGATTATGTTTGGGGTTGTGTTTTTTTTCTGTGTGGGGTCATCTGAGGTCGATTCCTCTGTGTGAGGCGGCGCACAGCTGTGGTGAGGACCCATGGGATATGTTTACTCACGGGAAATGTTTTCTCCGGAAGAAACAACAAAAACAACAACAACGGATGTTTTTTTTTGTTAGTCCATTTTTTCTGTGAGGAACTCTACGATAAATCTACCAGTTGTGGAAATGCTGCTGTAGGTTTACAAAAAAAAGCGATGTCACATAGATTTTACAAGGTGTAGAAATAATAGGAAAAAGTAAAGAGTTGTCCTCAATAACAATATTTTACCACCCAAAAATAACACCCACTTTGATATGTAGCAATGATTTATTCTTAAGAAATATGCACCTAATGACAGATTTTGATTAACAGATTAATTTGATTGAAATGTATGAATAGTTTGGAGAATTCTATGTCTCACTGTCACAGTTGTCTTTGTGTATTTGTTCTCTTTTCTCAATACATGAGTTCCGACTGCATTCAAGTGGATGTCTGTCATAACTGAAAATAGTGTATCTAAATAAATGCTGGGAAAACAACACATAATTAAAGAGATTGTATTCAACTGTTTGGCCCTCACCGATCAAGATTTAAAAATCTTATCTTTTCTATTTTTCTCAATTTTAATGTCGGCATAAATGGTGCAATTTCGAACAATATCTTCCATGCTTTCTTCCCAAAACCTCAACGCAACACAGTAGTAATTTCCTTTTTTTTTAAGTTTTAATTTACTAGTAAGGAGGTTAAAAGATTTTAAACCTCTTTTAGTATACCAAATAAAGAAATCCCAATCCTAGAGAACCTATTGTATTGGAAATCCATTATAAAGGAATCCTTAGCGTGAAAACCCCGATTATATTCTTCCCAAAGGATCCTAGTGTTTACCTCTAAATAAAATTCTTTCTGTGGGTCGTTTTTGCAAGTACATATCGGCTACGTCTGCGAGCAAAACTGTATTTCAAGTGTAATTTTATTTGTGTTTTTGTTTACTATCATTAACGTTACATTTTGTTTCATCCAGACGATTCACGCTGTTAAACGGTTCCATCTCTTGGACATAAGAGTTTTCTTTTACGTATTTACTTTTACTCTTATGTCCTATGATCTACCAACCTGATAAAATTATTTTCGTAAGGTTCTATCTCTTGCAATGCCAGAAAACAGTTACCAGACTATAAAACTTCTACAATTTAATGGTTATACTATTACAGGAAAATCTCCATGGATTAACTATTAGCCAGATACCAGAAAAAGACAATTTTACAGAAAGTCGGAAACCTAGCAAAATAAGGGAAAAAACAATGCTCAAAGACAATCATAGCACATCATAGAAACGTTTCGTAATTTACTGCCAATGAAAAACTATGATTATATGACGGTCGCTGACTTGGTGTCGAACTGAAATTAATAAAAATACATCCATACATACAAGCTAGAAATATAATTTCGATAAAAATTAAAGAAAAATGCATTCTGGATTATCTTAATACAAGTCAAAGCGACATATTTGTGTTAAGTGTCGAACCATACGTTCCCTCCATCTTTCTTTCTCCGTGTCTTTCTGGGGTTTTTCTGTGTTGTGTACGTTGTCCAGTCCTGATGAATAATTCAATTGACCCAGATAGAATTCAGCCCCAACCGAGCCTTTTATCCGACGCACACCCCAAAATACCACCGAGTATTCTTGTAAATACGCGACAGTATTGTTGTATGGGACAATAACAAACATATCAAGTTTAGACTACTTTGATTTTCAGAATTTAGTAGCTATATATTCATATTTATTCATAGTCTTCCAAATTTAAATCCTCTAAGTGTAATATATTGGCAACTTAAATCAATACATCAAACAGATAGAAAATCATTAACTTACTGAATATGCTACAAACAGTTCTAGAGCAGTGACCGAGGGAAAGAAAAGAGCGAAAAACACACGTTTCAAACATTGGTAACAGCAAAACATACACTCTCTACTCATATATGATAAGAACTATGCACTACACATACAAAATAAAACACGCACACACACACACACACACACACACACACACACACACACACACACACACACACACACACACACACACCAAAACAACAACAGCAAAACAAAATGTACTATGAAAATGTTTGGCCATTGTAGAGTCAATTCCGAGTCACCGAGAGGATTTTAAAGTGATATTTGTCATAAGTTTGAACTATTCTAAGCAAAAGAATATTTCAGTCACGAAAGTTCTAAATTGTTCAAACAATTAAAAATGAAAGTTTGAACATGTTTGAACCTACCTACATATGTTGGAAACATTGGGAAAGTAATGGTACAAATATCTCTTTATTTAGAACAATTTAGAAACATCTATGTGTTTTTGTTATTGTTGGAACATGTGATCATATGTTCCAACAATTTGCGTCATTTTTTCCCCCCATAAAAACTTTTATTACCCCCATAAACCAAGCTAGTAAAAGTGTGCAAAAATTTTAGAATCGGATAGGAATAACTTTGCTCCTGTATGCCAAGTGCAAACTTTTACAACAAAGGAATGAAGGAAATGAAGAAATTGAATCTTCTTCTCCCGCTTGTCATTTTGAGCAACTGTACAAAATACCGTATCCCAAATGTAAAAACGTTTGGAGTTAAAAATGGCAGAACGCGGTGAAGTTGTTGCTTGCACCTGTAGTATTACCCCAAAAGTAAACCGGTATGTATATGTATGAACGTGTGTTTCATTTAAAGAGTACAACTGATCTAGAATGTCGAAGTGGTTGTCTGTAAACTCAAGAAAATAGCAGGTCATTGTTTGGCAACCAGGGGCTTGGTCAGATAAAGCTCCTTTGGTCGGATACGTAGTACACAGCCCTGAGTTTTCAGCGGTACGACCGTAACGTTCGCGGCGGTTCTTTCCCGAGTCTTCTCTTACTTGTATGATTGTATGTACTTTGAAATTTTGACCAAAGAAAATGAAAACAGTGAAAAAAACCTATTGTCTCTCTTGTGTAGTTTTCCTTCTTTTTATCTTGTTATGAGTAGAGTAGAGTAGAGTAGAGTAGAGTTGTTCCAGCTTGGTAGGAGTGTTATGCCCCAATTAAAAACGGGAAAAGTGCCTGTTGCATGTGGTGTATAGCTATTCAAAGGTATTTCAAGTTCTCAGTGATGTAACTTGACGGTGCTCAAGAAAGAAGGAATCATTGGTAGATCCAGAAATCAGGCGCATTTCCTGTAGGTTCATTATGAATAAAACTATAAAAGTATTCTACATTAACTGCAGTCACAATGTAACGAAGTAACTCATGATTTAAAAAAACGAGAATGTATAAGACACGTTGTTTTATAAAAAATGTTTCCCCAAAAGTCCAAGCCTAAAGTAAACTCTCTGTTTTTTTTCCCACGGTTGTTTCCCGTGAAGTCTTCACACCAAGTCTAACTATCGTGACGGTTTCTCTCGGCGGGATTTCACGCCTTTTCCTTCAAACCCCGACATTATCGTCTACTTGCTGAATCGGGAGTTTACAGTACTTGACAATTAGGTGAAAAGTGTGCAAACTGGACATAGCGAGGGGGCGGTTTGTGTGCCCGTCCTCAAAACCTGCCCTGGCGTTGGAACATATGTCCTAAGATTGAGATATTTCTTACTTTTCGTGCACGTTTCTTGTGAGTTTACTGTCAGATGTCTTTTCTTCCACAGGCAATGAGTTGAAGACGGAACACCGTATAATTTAGTCTTACAGAAGTGATTGACAGCAGACATGAACGACAATAGAACCAAGTTTCTTGTGAGTTTTGTGTCAGATGTCTTAGTCTTTTCTTGGAACCACAGACCGTGATCTGAAGACGGAACACCGTATAATGTAATCTAACAGAAGTGATTGACAGCGGACAGGAACGACAATAGAAACTCCCTGAAGAAAAATCTTCCGCCGTATCCGTAACATTTCTTTCAGTCACGTTTCTATCCGTACCGCCTGACAGCCAGGGCTTTCCTTTCTCATCGTTCATCTGAGTTCTTTTTCTTTTGTATTTTTCTGTAAGCAATTTCTTTAAAATAAACTAGAGCAGTACTATTTTGACAAGAGTTCCTCTTCTTGATTTTACTCAACTCAAATTAAGAACTTTCGATACCGAATAGACGATTGTATCTTCTTTGAATATTCTATTTTACAAGTAACAAGGCACGAGCTTTTGTTTCTTGAGATATTTTTCTTTTTCTATAGTCTCAGAGAAAATGGGCATCTCTTAGAATTATATGAATGATGTCACACTCTCTGGTAAAAGTTAAATGCAATGAAAATGTTTTAAATACTTCCTTTGGTATCAATAGCTAAGAAATAGGGTACAATACAGAATATTTACTTACCGGCAAGAAAATACAAGCCAGAAATATCAATTTCAGATCTATCATTCAAAAATATATGAAAATTATGTGCAAAAAGTAATTTGTTCGTTGTAAGAATATTGTAACAAATGGTGTTTCCAGGATGCTCAGTTAAAATCGGGCGCAAAAATTATTAAGGGATTTTTAGGATAACCACGGAACTTTCGGAACGATCCCCTCTCCGTTAACCTTGACCTCAGCCTCACGCCTTGACCGGAGCCTTGTTATGTCACGCTTTGTGACGTCATTGTTTTTCTCCATACCAGTTGCTTGAAGCAAAACACAGACCTGCTTTTTAAAATGATAATCTTATCATCAGGAAAGCAAAATTGTTGCTTTGGTTCGTAAATCTTTTAGAAGACTCACTGCCTCTTACTAAAGGTGTGTAAAAGACAAGCTGTTCGGACTTAACCGTGGCAGTGTCACAAGCAGTGAACCAGGAAATCCGGCAGGCTCTAGACATATGGCGGCGTGTTTAGCAGCGCCCCGTGACGGATAGCAACGGTACTACAGACAAGACATGCGGCCGGAACGGAAAAAGTGCATGCAACTAGAGCACTTGAGTGTGATTGTAGTAATATTTGGCTACGAGTCGTAAAAATGATATCATAGAAAGTTTTCAATATTTCATACAAAAGAATACTTCAATCATAATACGTGTACATTTTAGGTCTGAATGCTTCAAACAATTAAAATGAAAGTTTCAAAACATTTACCTATTTCAGATTAAGTTACAAAAGCAGAAAAAAACATGTCCAAATATGAAATAATGTGGTTTCTAGTTTAAACTGCTACTTTCAGTTTAAAATTACCTTCTTAAGACAACAATCACCCAGAAATTATCTTACTGATCTAAGACACTGATGTAAGTACCAAATCAAAGACACATCAAAACTTGAATAACAGAACTGAGTTTATTGTGGGGTGAAATATTGTACTGTAAGGCCACACCAATTTAATTTCTTGGTTCACGGATTTTTTCATAAAAAATATGGAGCGAGAGGGCGAAATAAAAATTAAAATTGTAAAATGGTTGGGGTAAAGGTAAGGGCTAATCCAAAACATAAAGAATAAAAAGTTTTCAGCTTGAAAAAAGTACAAAACACTATTATTGTACAGTAACAGCACCTGTTCATTGAAAATTACAAAAGTAGTGTCAGATTTTATGTCTGCTACACCAGAAAGTTGGTGAATGGTTTCATTAATGGCGAAAATTTGCTGAGTGGTAATCTTTATTTTTATTTTTTTCCCCAAAAAATAGGAGCGAGCGAATCCGTGAACCAAGAAATTAAATCGGTGTGGCCTAATGGACACAGTAACTAGTGGTATTAGGTCAGGGTGACACAAGCATGACTTTTCGTCTGTTTCCAAAAAAGAGAACTTTTCCATACTGTAAACCGTACAAAGCAAAATAATAAAGAGTTGTACTAAAATAAGAAAATCAACGTCAAAGTCAATTTGAATGTCAAAGAAGGTGTGAAATAACAAAAATTTAAAAAAATCCATTGTTTGGTGTACCAATTCCTCTGTGTGTTAAGTAATTTGTACATTCCTGACCACTTACTTAGATTGCAAGAAGGTGATTCTTTCTTGCCATCATCCATATAATCAAATCAAATCATGGTTTGACTGGTTTTATTTTAACGTAAAAATTAAATTTTACTATAATGGCTACAGTAGAGGTACTAGAACCAAAATTAATGATCACCAAAATAATCAATACATAATAAAACTGGTGAAGAGTAAAACTTGTCAGACTACCACAGTCAGTGAGAAATTCTTTTTTTTACTTCACTTATTGCATATAAATTGAGCAAAAATGCACTATAGGAAAGTGCATTTCTCTTTGGGCCTATGAGAAAAATTGCACTTGCATTTGACACAACAATTGGAAAACGTGAAAGAAATTGCCATCAAACTGAAAAAAGTGCATCATTTCCATTTACTACTGTAGATCTTGAATTATTTTGTAGTGGCAGGTAAATTCTTTTCAGTTAATACAGTGTTCTAGCACGACAAAGTGTTACAGAATTGTTTTCAAACTTAAACAGCAAAAACCTCCCAACGAAAATAAACAAATCTACAGTATCTATACACATTTCACAAATATGACACACATTTACTATTACACAGTTTTGCATTGTAGCGCATTGCTGTTTCCAACTATCTTCACGTATACAATGTACATCTTCTACAATATAAAGTTTTTTGTAGTAATACCCTGTAACTTCACCTGGTATCAATCCTATTCTAGCTTTGTTCGCTCCTCTGATTGCTTTTCTGCAGTATAATGTGCCATCTGTTAATAGAAAAACTTTTGAATATTCGCCTGAAATAGAGACCTCTGATTGGCTGCAAGTCATACGTTCCTTCTAATGGCAATTATTAAAACAAGCATTCGGAAGTTACAGGTTCTGAGAAATTTTTGCTTCCCAAGATAATTTAGGATGTAAGGATCAATCGTTGCAATCGTTGAGCGAACTGGATCAGATTCTACAATAGTATGGATTCCAGGCTACTGGGATGTTCTCATGTGTCTCTAACGCCACCTATCAGGATGAGGTGGTACTACAGCTCAGGGCTGTCTCCAGCTATAATAAATTCTGCCTCACTCATTCTTTGGGAGCCTATGTTGTTAAATTAAACTCCCTTATATCAAGGAGTCTTTTTAACCTCCTTGGTTATATAATCTAAAGATAATACATTTTCATCGATTTCCAGTCATGAAGATCAAATTTCTGGGACAGATGTGGAAATCTTTGTCTGTCCCGACCCAGGTTTAAAGCCAGCATCCGTCCTTCCGTTCTTTGAAGTTGGGGACGGAAAAAAAAATTGCTCATTCCGTCCTCTGTGATGGACAAAAGTCAATATGTAAAGATTTTGAAAAACTAGAAATTTTGCAAAGATCTCAAAAAATCAGCGGAAGTTTTCAGAAGAGCCTCAAAATGCAGCAAATTTCGTATCAGAGGGTCCATATTTAGAAATTTTCCAGGGGAGCATGCCCTGGACCTCCCCCCCTTTAAACAATGCGCCTTCAACGCTCAAAAGGATTTCTATTAAAAATCTAAGGGACGGAAGATGATTTTAGACTGGCTACAACCCTGGTCCCGGCAGCAAATTTCTGTCCTGGCAAAAAGGGATTGTACTGGCAAAAAGAGGCAGTTCTTGGTGACAACCTGTTTAATCCAGCTTCTTGTTGTTGTTGGTGTTGAACATGGCTTTAGCCTCCATAATGATGAGGTCCAGGATCAGATACCTGTTTAACACAGCACCTGCCGTCAGCAGGCCAGACACAAGCGCACCTGCGAAGCCAGCTGTCACAACATCCTGTCCTGGAAATGATAAGATGCCAGTATAATGTTAACACACTTATATTTTCTTAGGTATAATTTATATATCAGTGGTTGGGATCTAAGGATTATTCTTTGGGATCAGCATGGTTCTTTTCAAAAATTTGACTCAGCCCCAGTTAAAGGCAACCTAAGCAATATAAGCCTGAGTCAGGGTCGTGGAACTTCAATTATCAAAGTTAATTTTTTGGGGCACTTTTCTACGTAATAAGATGAAGCAACTCTATTCCATTCCATACCAAAATATTCAAGAGCAAAAATTTGATGCCACAGTGGCGCGAGGACGCCGTGAAGTCTAATTTTTGTGGGTTACAATATTTAGGGAATCCTATAGCGGTGCTTGTTGCAATTGTCCTTTACCAATCAAAGTCAGGTTCCCATTTTTACACCTGGGTGGAGTGAGGAAAGTCATAAAAAGTGCCTTTTCCAAGAGCACAATATCGATAACAGCATTACAGGATTTGAACCCAGGACCTCTGGCTTTGGGACCTAGTACACCCTGTAGTTAGGCCATTTTGCTACAATCAAGTGAACTTTCTAGACATCACTTAGGCCACAGCAATTGAATTTTATGAATGACATCAGGGCGCTCATTAATTTTTGCCTGATTTAAAAAAAAAAAAATTTTTTTTCCTCTTCAGGACATGTTGTGTTGTGTTGTAGCCTAATACATGTAGATCTAATCTTACTTGTACAAGTGACATTTTAGGGAGGTAGCCATGACTATAGTTGCAGAAGTGAAACTTTTTGGATAGTTGTAAAAGTGCCACACTAGTATCACTTTTACTACACTAGTTTACTTCTTTAATACAGGAATGAATGCCTTGTTGGTTGTGATGCCACGTTTTGTCACTTCAGATCTTCATAGGATGTCATCCATAAAATTTACTTGCTGTGGACTTACCTGTGAGATAGAGCCCAGGAATGGGGGTATCAGGCCGGAGTTTTGTCAGGATGTCCAGAGAGAAGCGTTCCCTGGTGTGATCGAGTCCGTAAATCTCCCCACGTGTGGAGCCCAGGTAGTAGTTGTTGGACAGGGGTGTGCCCACGTCCATGTACTCAACCTACATGGAAAAATCATCAAGTACCTTGATTTGATTTCGTAGTAGGGAGAAAATGGAATTGTATACACTAGGAGTGGGTACAGAAAATTCAGGTACAGGTCCGGGCCTGGACCAGATTATTCGTGAAAACTTGTGAATGGGCGACACTCAAAATATTGGTCCAGTTCGCTAAATAGGATTCTGTTTGGTGGAGTATCCGACGTCCATTGGCGTTTTAAATTCCTATCTTCATGTAAACAAAACTAACTGCTTCTGTTTTAGACCTAGTTTGACTGTAGAAACTTGATAGAAATGACTATAGATCTCCTCTACTTTGCTTGTTATTTTCTTGGACCTGTAAGCCCCAAAACATGTGTACGCCTGCCGGTATGATATGTTAATTTTCGATTCGGTCCAACACCGGTCTACTGATTTTTTTCAGGTCTGTGGTTTTTTTCTGGATCGGTCCAACAAGAAAAACCCAACCCTAGTATACACAGTAGCTGGAAATACCAGTTTTAAGTTTGCAGTGAAGTCAGGTCATGACAAAAACAGTGGATAGAGAACCACTGAGAAAATTTCAAGAATTACAGTATTCAGATAAAATGGATAGAAAAAAAGCCAGGCCTTGATTCGATTCTCAACATTTAGATTGTACCTAATTGCATGATGTTACAAATGTATCTGATAACAGTTAATAGCTGTATACAGAAGATTCTTCCTACGGGCATTTTATTACCATGAAAAATCATTAAACTGTTAATTAAGCAATGTTAAACAATTAGGGTTTCAAAGCTATGCAAATCTGAAATGTTATGCAACCTATCTTTTACCTGAGGTTGCCTACAAAAAGTACACTGAACCTCATACTGTAAATGCATTTAAGTTCGCAAGGATTTAATTTCGCGGTAGCGGGAAAAATGATTTTTCGCGGTGGTTTTAAGTTCGCGGCAACACCATAGACTGCAGTCTTATACCATAAAAGAAAAATGACCACTTCACCGTGAAAACCGCGAACATTAATCTACCGCGAACATTTCTGCATTTACAGTAATTGGCAATGACAGCTGCAGTACCAACAAACATCACTAGATGTCCCCACAGCCTGCTCACCTTGTCCTGCAGCTGAGGGTACTGTTGGCAGACCTGTCTCCACATCTTCTGGGCGAGCCTGTTCTTGATGCTGTCGTACTCCTCGCCGCGGTGCTTCACTCTCCCTTCCTGCCATTCAGCAAACCACTCGTAAGGCGTGAAGGAGATGATGATACAAGTCGACTTTCCTGGGGGAAAAGGGAATATTTCAACACAAGAGAGAGAATGATGTGATTGGCTATAATGTAAAACATGTATCACGTGTTTGTCAATTTTCGTCCGTTTCCAAAAAAAGAAAAAACATATTGTACAAAGTGGCTGCAAGTGGAACTGGAGCAAATATATGCCTTAGGCCACACCAATTTAATTTCTTGGTTCACGGATTTTTTCATAAAAAATATGGAGCGAGAGGGCGAAATAAAAATAAAAATAAAAATTGTAAAATGGTTGGGGTTAAGGTAACGGCTAATCCAAAACATAAAGAAAAAAAGTTTTCAGCTTGAAAAAAGTACAAAAACACTATTTTTGTACAGTAACAGCACCTGTACCCACACTTTAAGGAGCTTATAATATAAAGGCCAATTTGCTACAACAGAAAGTTGGTGAATGGTTTCATTGATGGTGAAAATTTGCTGAGTGGTAATTTTTATTTTTATTTTTTTTTTCAAAAAAATAAGAGCGAGCGAATCCGTGAACCAAGAAATTAAATCGGTGTGGCCTTAGATTGCTAAAAAAAACCCCAATACAATAACTAATGTTGAATAATGCGAATGTCAGTCTCAAAGTAAAAATGTTAAAGAGGAAGATGTGAATGAACAAAAATAAAGAATCTATTGTTCGGTATACCATACTCTTGGTCATTTGCTCAACCTTCTGACCACTAAATTTCATAATGAAGACAATTTTTGGGGCAAAACTTCTTTGTTTTTGAATTTCCTGGCATTAGTTTTCAATTGGGGTTCCCAGAGGATGTCATACATATACTGTAATTAACTTTGTTTTCTCGGTACCAAACTTTCACGGTCTGAGAAAATTTAACTTGTTCTCGGAACTAAATGTTCACGGTGAACAAATTATTTGTCATCGTCACCAAGACGAATTATTTGTTATCGGTGATGTAAGGTTACAGTCATCACCGTGAAAACCGTGAACATAAAATTAAATTGAAAAAAAATCAGGAATTACAGTATATATACTAGTAATGAACATGGCAATACCTACCAGGATAGCGTGCGTTCCATGTGGGGTCCTTTGCAGATGGGAAGGAGACAAAGAGAACAGGAGTTTTGGTTCCCTCCTCACAAGCCTCCTGTACCGTCAGTCTGGAGTAGTCTTCTATCAACTTGTCATGGTCATTTCCTGTGGGAGCGACAATGGACAACCATAAAGCCATAACAATCTAATTCTGTGGTTCTTGGACGTTGTGAGAAAATTTACTTACAAATTGTCTTCTTGGTACTAAACCTTAACGGTCTGAGAAAATTTAACTTCTTCTCGGAACTAAATGTTTGCAGTGGCAGCAGGTACGTGTAAAAAAGGTCAGTGATTTATTTGTTGTCGGTTATGATAAGTTCATGTTACAGTCGTCACCGTGAAAACTGTGAACATAAAAGAACATTGAAAAAATCAGGAATTACAGTAAGTAGAGTAGGCAGGTAAAATAAAAAGACTAACTTTTGTCTATGGATTTTCAACTTTTCAGTCTACATTAAGGTATTTCAACTGGATAAATTGGCATTTTGATCTTCCATTGTTTTCTCATTATTGAATTAAGAAAGAATGGAACCGTAATGAATATTCATAGATCTGATTTTTTTGTGTCATGCGGATGACATCATCAGGTTTCATTGCCCCTAATATTATTTTTTCTATGAGAAAATACAGCACTTTGGTACATACCACTGCAATGAAGCTATGTTGCATAATGATGAAAGCTACAAACTCACATTTACCCAAATTGATATCTTCTAATGTTGCATTTACAGTATGGCATCCAGTGGAAATATGAGAGTCAATGTTACTTTGATATATATATATAATATTAATAATTAGCAAATGCATTATATTTAATGTAAGCAGAATTTACCTGGGAACATCCAAGCATTGTGAGCCTTCAAGCCCAGCTCCTGTGTGGTTCCAGTTAGCCCAACAAACACACTGAAGGCTCCCAGGCCTGGACTCACGTGGTGGAACATGTCATCTAAACCTGCAGGGGTAAACAACAATTATCACTATCAGGGTTTTTCTAGAAAAAAAATTTCAAGATGGAGCACTGCAATTGAGTGTCACCACCAAGAGGGTTCTCCCTACAAGATTACAAAGTTTTTGATAATTCTAAGTTAAAATGGGACATTCTATGGCTTCCTATAGGGGCCTCAACTACTATCAGAAAAGTCACAGTTGAAGACAGTGGCCACATGTGATCCCTGGTCAATCAAAGGATCTGCTCCCCAGGGTAAGGGGGCGCATGGTCATGGCATGAGGGCGCAGCGCCGCTATTCCCTTGTTTAAAAGAATCAGTGATTATCATCATATTTTCCCCTATGTCAATAAATTTGCTAATCTATGTCACTTGGTAGAATCCATAGTTGTACAATGTGAGCTCTGTTCCAAAACAAAATGACACACAATGAATTTTCGGTAGATCTTGCCAATCCTCATTAGATGTCTGATTCTCGCTGCACTGGAAACCTGTTTTACTACTACTACTACTACTTTTAGGCCACACCAATTTAATTTCTTGGTTCACGGATTCGCTCGCTCCTATTTTTTGGAAATAAAAATAAAAATTACCACTCAGCAAATTTTCACCATTAATGAAACCATTCACCAACTTTCTGGTGTAGCAAATTGGCCTTTATATTATAAGCTCCTTAAAGTCTGGGTACAGGTGCTGTTACTGTACAATAATAGTGTTTTTGTACTTTTTTCAAGCTGAAAACTTTTTTTCTTTATGTTTTGGATTAGCCGTTACCTTTACCCCAACCATTTTACAATTTTCATTTTTATTTTTATTTCGCCCTCTCGCTCCATATTTTTTATGAAAAAATCCGTGAACCAAGAAATTAAATTGGTGTGGCCTTAATGATAAGTTATAGTATGTTTAAGTATCAAATGTGGTTGGAAATGACAAGGAGGAAGTGTTTTATGATAAAGTTTTAGCTTTCTTTAAATTTTCACTTTCTTTACCCTTGGTGCTGAACTGCCTTCCGTATGTTTATGTTATGCATCAATGGGAAAAATTATTAAAGAAACCATCAAAAACTAGCCACAATGACGAGTTGGTCCTTATGCAGATGTGGTCACTTGAGCAGGTTTGACCACGTATAAATGATGAGGACATCAATGCCTTACCGTGTGAGCTGACCACGGGTTGAGGAACGAGCTTCTGGTACGTGTTACAGACCCCCGCCGCCGAGACGACAACCGGCGCGTGAATGTCCACATCTCCGCTGCTCTTGTGCACACGAACACCTAGAATAGCACATGCACAAACGCAATGTATAAACGAGCAGACAGAAATCAGCATCATCTAATCTCTTATTGGTAAGCGAAAGGTTAAACATGCCAGGGAACAATTTAGGAGCTAGATTGGAATGAAAAATAATATCACAGAGGTTTATGAAATTCATTCAATTTCAATACTTAGCTTTAGATCATACTCGGTCCGTATTTACGTCTGATATCAGTGTTCCGACCGGTCTGTACTTTATGGTGTGGCGCAGGGATCCATAGTTTGATTTGAACTATTCAAACTCGCTTGAGTGCGCTTCTGTTAAAAACTGTTTCGTTTCTTTGTCAGGTTCTTTTTTTTCGAATTGACGAAGCTGTTGACGCAATGTGCAGTTGATGTCTATATTTTGTGTGTGATAAACTCAAGTTTGCTCGGGTTGGCATGATATAAACAGGGTTGAACAAGTTTTCTAAAATCCACTTGTCCTATCGGGCAAGCACATAAAAAATGTACTTGCCCGAACCAATTTTTCACTTGCCCAAAATTCAAATGTCACTGTTACTAGTTTATGCATTTTCACTTCCAGCAATGGAATTCTCTGTAGACAATTGCTTGATGTCATGACTGTAAAAAGTAACAAGTATATCAAAATTGCACTAAAATCAATGGAAAAATCTTACTTGCCCGATCAGGCAAGTGGGGTGGGACATGCACTTACCCGAACAGCACTTTCACTTGCCCCGGACAATAGGGCTAGTGGACTTGTTTATCCCTGTATAAATATGGTGTATTTTGTATCACCCTCAGTTTTGGCCCTCCCACGGGTGGGATCGCCCTCTGGCCTTCAGGCAATCCTACCCGCGGTCAAGCCATACCTTGGGCAATAAGGAATACCCCGTGCTGTATTCTATATGTACTTACCACAAGCCTTGCCATCACTGTCAATCAAAATTTGACTGACAGGTGCAGCGACGAGCACTGCCCCCCCGGCCCTCTCGATGACAGGGATAATGTGGAAGGCTATCTCGCTGGCCCCGCCCTTTGGGTAGTACGCTCCCTCGTGGAAGTGCAGCACCGTCATACCCTGCATCAGGAAACCTGAGTCCTTTGGTGGAGAGCCTGTCAGGATTAAATTACACAATAGTCATTTTCCCAAAAATTCAAAATCGAAAGTTGCTGCCAATTTGACTTGTTGCACACTTTATTTGAGGATATTGCACAGGGTCTAAAAAAATACTGTATTTTCGAGACATGCCACAATGCATGTAATTGGCTAGAGATTTGCCACACAGGGATATCGAACTTGGAGATTCGAGGACGAATCTTGGAAAGAAAAGGGGAGTGTAAGCCTTTCGGGGTAACGGTCTAGCATCTGGATTTGTGATCTGGGGGCATGGATTTGGCACGGGTTCAAATCCCAGGACTCAGGATATTAATACTTTCTGTTCCTACTCCTTTCTTACAAAGCCCCTACCAAAGTCTCCGTAGTTGTAGGACAGTACTGCCTTCAGGTCCTGGTTGTCGGTGATGCTGTCCAGCACGTCCCTGGTGCTTTGTGACATGACACTGAAGAAGCTGGTCAGCCTGTTGACCAGTCCTGTCCCGATCAGAAGCTTGACCAGCCACAGTGGAAGGATCTTCATGAAGATGAAGCCATCCAGAGTCCCTGTGTGCACCTGAAGTGAAGAGTTAAGACAAATTTTAATCCTGTAATTATATATATTTAAAACCTGTTATATATATAAAATTTGGTTGGAAATGACAAGGAGGAAGTATTTTCAAGAAAGTCTACCTTTCACTTTATTTGCCCTTGGTGCTGAACTCCCTTCCATGTTTTTCTTTCCTTAGAAGTGTTATAATATGTTGTGTCATGTAATGTATTTCATGTTGAGCTATCGTTTACTTCCATGCATCACATATATTATATTTCAGGGAGTATAGTTCGAACCGTTTGAACTCACATGCGTGCAGCCTACATTTTGTGTATCTTTCATTCTGATTGGTAAGTGTCCTATGTATCTGTCTTTCTAATTGGTTCATTCTTTCAAATTCCGGTTATCAACAGTTTTGGTAGTTTTCAACAATGAAACTAGTTGAATCCAACAAATTGTTCTGTGTGACGGGTCGTTCGGTATAATATAACCAGTTGCTGCCGAGCTGCGTGCCTGCGAAGCTGGTGTGTTACGCCAAGGGGCGGTTATATGTACCGGCTATATAGATACAGATACAGAGTTGCATCCCAATTGAGATTTTTGTCACAAACTGTGATTGCGTACGTCTGTAGATAATAGAACACATTCAAATGATATTATTGTGAACCCAACCGAAGTCAAAGGACCTGGTGTCTCGCAGGTATATACTTCTGCCAGGTGCAAAATGTGGGCAAACATTTCTGGATATTCTTGAACTAGTTTAACTGCAGGGCTCGAAATTCATTTTTGGGATTAGGTGCACTGGTGCACCCAACTTAAAAAATTGGGTGCACCAAAAATTTGTTGGGTGCACCACTTAAATTCAAGTAATAACCTAGTAATAAAACTTAGCTACAAGCTATCAAATCCTTAAACAAGTACCATGATAGACATTTTTATTATCTTTCTAACACTTAGATGTCAAGAATATGATATATACTAGTATACTTTGATATCTTTACATACACAACCTAGAAAAGTATTTGGGTGCACCCTGTGCACCCACAGAAAATAATTGGGTGCACAGCTGCAATTTTGGGTGCACCTGGGTGCACATGCACCCAGTATTTCGAGCCCTGAACTGTAATATCCAACACAAAAATTGGACTTGACTGAACAGCACCAGTCTTTGTCAAGGAATGAACAATCCACTGCTGCCGTGACATCACATTATGCAGATAGAAAACACATGACTCAGTGAGCTTGCAGGAAGAATTTCCGGGTATTGTTATACGAGGATCTGCATGCTCTTTTACGTAAGGCGTAGGCAGCCTATTTTATTTCCCGTAATTCGCAGGGAAAACCATCTTACATGTATCTACGTAAATCGTAGTGAGGTGACGAAATTTAGCGTAATTGGCTTCCTTAATTTAGCGTAATATGTAGGGGGTTCTCCTGAATTCAGCGTAAATCGTTGTCAGGACCCCCCATACTGACCCTCTTATACATTGTCGGCGGCTATTCAAATCCAGGGCTCGAAATACCACCTGCATATGCAGGTTAGTGCAGGTAAAACTGGAGCTGTGCAGGTATTTCTGATGTCTACCTGCACCTAACCTGCACTGGTCCATGTACTGGGTATATACAGGTTAGTGCAGGTAAAACTGGAGCTGTGCAGGTATTTCTGATGTCTACCTGCACCCAACCTGCACTAGGTCCATGTTTTTATAAATGATATCCTATGCTGCATTGACTGTTACCACCTATAAAGTATAAAAGAAAAAATTGCAATGGTTTCTGAACAATTTTAGCATGATCCATACTTCCTAAATTCAGAATGGTGCAGGTGAAATTTGTCTGGTGCAGGTAATTTTCATTGTTACCTGCACCAGTGCAGGTATGCAGAAAAAAGTGTTTCGAGCCCTGAAATCCCTCACTACTATGTGTCAAAACCCCCCAAAATTGGATTTTTCAAGCTCATTCCTTGACAAAGACTGGAGTTGGGACAGTCAAAAATATGTCAAATTTTTGTGTTGGAAAGTACAGTTCAATTCTGAGCTAGAATTAACAATACTTACATCACATATTCTGAAGAACTCGTCGATGGCCTTTCCTTCATTTGGGAAGTGTTCCAGTAGGGTTTTCTTGTGTTCCGCCCGGCTGGATTTGATAGGCACTTCTAGTCGCTTTATGAGAGAAGAAGAAAAAGACACTGTCAGCCACGTATGAGGGTCTGCTGGGGGATCCTGGCAGTGCTTAATGATAAAATAAACGCTTAACAGAAAATTCTGTAACGGTGGGTTCAAGCGCTGCCAAACTGACCATGCCAAAGGCTTTCTGAGTTTGAGGACCACAAACCCAACACGTTAAACTGCTACATCAAAAGCTCCAAGCCTTTGGCATGATCAGTTTGGCAGTGCTTGAACCCCACTGTTGTAATCCCTCACAACAACCATTAAGCAGTATGAATATGATACGCAAATTATTGTAAAACCAATTGCAAACTGCTGATATTTTGGAACCACTGAATACTGATATTATCATGCATACTGAAAATTGAGTCACAGTATCGAAACTGAACATATTAGAATTACAAAATGCTACCTTCTCGCCATGTTGGATCATGACGATATCGAAACTCTTGTCCAGCTCGGCCCACTGCAGCTGTCCCTCAGTGATCTGCTGTACCAGAGCCTGGTTCACTGTCCCACCCTTCAGGACCTTCTGCCATGTCCGCACACAGTTCTGTTTACCCGTGTAGTGGATACCTGCAACAAGTCATTTTCTTATTAGAATGATTCTTCTGAAGCAGACACTGCCTCTTAAAAACATGTGCCTCTAGTCTCTAGAGGTGGATACCAGTACAGAAAATTCAGGTACAGTTACGGTCCAGGTACAAAGGATCAGGTCAAGGTCCTTTATCTAATTTCTAAAGTTGAAAAACTATGAAAACTCTAGAGCCATAAAGGCATAAGGGAAGGGTGTATTTCATATATTGGTGCATACATTCGATTTATAGTAGCTTGTAACTTTCCAGGTTCCATCCAATCCTTCTCTATGAATTGTACAATATTGTAAATTCATAAGGGTTCTTGGAGTGATTTATAACTATTCTGTAATACTGTAACAATGAAATTGAACATAACACCATTGTGAACATTTTTAAAAAGACTTACAGCAATTTACGTACTTGATTTTCTTACCTGGCACAACATGAATGACATTGTGTTTATCATCTTTCTGGTTGTATCATTAACACTCACCAACATCAAACTCAAAGCCCTTGTCGACATACGTGTGACAACATCCCCCCGCCTGATCGTGTTGCTCCAGTACAAGGACTTTCTTTCCAGTCTTGGCAAGGAGCGCGGCTGTACACAACCCTCCGATCCCGCTGCCGACCACGATAGCGTCCAAGTCATCAGGCACTTTCTTTGTAGTGAAGCCTGTAGGCACAAGTACATGACATACGAATTCAAAGAAGGGTAAAATGGTGGCCCAAACATCATATATAACTTTGCATATCAATAATACATGTATGAAACTTGTCCTGAATGAGGGCCTACATGGGTAATCTCCAACCAGATCTACGGCGCCGTACTGTAATAATAGTATCAAACTTAACGTAGCCGATTTTAGACTCCCTTAGCCGGCTATACTCCTTGGCCAGCTTTGATACAATCTTATGGCACCATGGGATCTGCTTTGAGATTAGAGAATTCTGGCAATTCCTGACAGCAACCTATTGTAACGGTGGGATTAAAGTGCTTACAAAGATCCGGACCTTTTGGCCTAGAAGCTCTGGCGTTGGGTTTGTGACTTGGCGGGCCCGAATCCCGGGAGACTGTTCTACTTGCCTTTTGTGTCTCACTGGCAATATTAATGGTAAATTCAAAAGAGAAGAGTTGGTCTCAAGAGATGTTTGGGGAACAAGGTCATATTGGATTGTTCCAGAAATAGATGTATTTACTCAAAGGTTACAGAATTGTTAAAAAAAGATGCACTCTAAGTGTAACTCATTAATCTGCAAGCTTGATATTAGTCCAAGGACGTTACCCTCCTTGTATTACAATATTACATGTATAATTTCTATATAGAAGATTATGACAAGAGAGGAAGATCATTAATGATATTTGATAATTTTGTATATAATCAATTCTGTGTATAATTGTCACCGAATTGTATATTCATGTCTACTGACTTTTGATGTCTAATGTTTATTGTTTGATTTGGTTTCGTATTGTTTTCTATTATCATTTCAGGTTTGGGAGGACAACTTGTAAAGGTGTTGATACACCTGTTTTGTCCTCCCTTCCACTTGTTTTTGCATGTGGTAAATTCAAATAAAGAAATAAAGAAATTAGGCCTAGGGAAAAAATGTTGTTTCCTGTTTCAGTCCTGAAAAAAATAGGGTCGGTAGGTAGCGATTATCTTTTTTTTTCTTTTCATTTTTTTAGGCTGGCCAAAACTGTAGTGATACATATTACAAATACAGTTGAACAAAGTAAACTGAAATGCACGACAACACTAGTCTTTCAATGTCAGACTTAGATTTTAACTTCAATAGATACATTTATCATTCAATATACAGGACAAGCAGTGTTTTACTTCAGTAGGAAGCAGGCTGAATAAAAATTCAGTAGGAAGCAGGCTGAATAAAAATTCTAATCTAAGTGGAAGCTACTGGTATGTGACTCCACTGCCCACCCCCCAAAAAAACTAGGGTCGGCAGGTTTTTCTAGGGTAGGTAGGGAAACTCAACATTTTTTCCTACGCCTCATACATGATTGTACAGCATTGAACATATACCGTAGCCTTTAAAAACTAGCCAGCCTGCGGACATTGATGCAACCTTACACTATCAAGGTTCTGAAGTTGTAACAGAGTGACTTTATTTGAAAGTTTTTCTTCAACAAGATGCATTGGCTCCAAATATAAATCATCCATGTAACATGAACCAATGAACAGATAATACTGTAGTTCTAGAACATATCTCACAGTGACATTTGTAGTAACTTAGAGCTTCAGATCAAAGGTTATAGAGTTGTTCCAAAAAGTTCTAAGTATAACTCAATCTACAAGTCTACATTTCTTGTATACAAGTCAACTGCATTACTTGTTTAATTTCTATATAGAAGATTGGCTACAGAGGAATATCATTATATATCATGTACAGATTGTACTGCATTTAAGATATAGCCTTAAAGATCTCAAAATAAATGATAACTTTGATGTCACTTTGCAAGAAGGTTAACCAACTAAAGGAATGGTAAAAAAAATGGTAAAAAAACAACAACAAAACTCTTGCTCACGAATTCACTCATCATCCATTCAAATTGCCAGCAAGAGGTATAAGTGCTCCAGGAAACTTTTTACCAGAGATCTTACCTACGAGTCCGCATTTGTTGTTCACTAAAACCATGAGAGACTTCTAGTTATCCAGCCCACTAAACATTTCTCATGTCTGTAGTGTTTCTGACCCAGTGTCTGCCTGTGTCTCTTTAGATTACTCAGCCTACTGAACTGCCTGTTACACTCTCACACCTTTATTGTTTCTCCCTTGTGTGAGACTGCTTGTGTCTCTTTAGATTACTCTGGGTACTGAACTGACTGCTGCACAACTCGCACCTGTAGGGTTTCTCCCCTGTGTGAGTCCGCATGTGGCTCTTCAGAGTACCCAGCTGACTGAACTGTTTGCTACACTCCTCACAACTGTAAGGTTTCTCCCCCGTGTGAGTCCGGATGTGCCTCTTTAGCTCACCCAGCTGACTGAACTGTTTGCTACACTCCTCACATCTGTAGGGTTTCTCCCCTGTGTGAGTCCGCATGTGGCTCTTCAGAGTACCCAGCTGACTAAACTGCTTGTTGCACTCCTCACAACTGTAAGGTTTCTCTCCTGTGTGAGTTCGAATGTGCATCTTCAGATCATACAGCAGACCGAACTGTTTGCAACACTCCTCACACCTGTAAGGTTTCTCCCCTGTGTGAGAACGCTTGTGCCTCTTCAGAACACCCAGCTGACTGAACTGTCTGCTGCACTCCTCACAACTGTAAGGTTTCTCCCCTGTGTGAGTCCGAATGTGCCTCTTCAGAACACCCAGCTGACTGAACTGTCTGCTGCACTCCTCACACTTGTAGGGTTTCTCCCCGGTGTGAGTAAGCATGTGGCTCTTCAGAGTACCGAGGTCACCGAACTGCTTGTTGCACTCCTCACAACTGTAAGGTTTCTCCCCCGTGTGAGTCCGAATGTGCCTCTTCAGATCATGCAGCTGACTGAACTGTTTGCTACACTCCTCACACCTGTAAGGTTTCTCCCCTGTGTGAGTCCGCATGTGAGTTTTCAGATTAGCCAATCTACTGAACTGCCTGCTACACTCCTCACACCTGTAGGGTTTCTCCCCGGTGTGAGTCTGCCTGTGCCTCTTCAGTTGACTCAGACAACTGAACTGCTTGCTACACTCCTCACACCTGTAGGTTTTCATGCTAGTAGCCCCTTTAACTTCTCTTTTGTGGTCACCTGAACTTTTGCCACTCAACGCCATACCGACAGGTTAAGAGTAAGACACCTGCAATGACAACAAAAACAAGGTGATCAGAGATAGCAGACTTACCCCCTCTGGGCAAAACTGTGCATCAGAGATCCTACTGATGCCCAAGAAGGACACAGAATGGCTCAGATTTGGAATCAGACTTGACCATACTACTTTAAAAGAGTCTGTGAAAATACGAAGCAAATTGTAAAATTTTCCCTTTAGTATTTGCTCCCAATATTTCACCTATTGCTGTAGTATACTCTTATATTTTTCTTTTAATTATATTTCCCCCAAAGCCTGTACTTCTTAGCATACTAGTTGATACGGCAATCCCCTTTCTGAGAAAGAGAGCGCCCCCCCCCCCCCCAATTAAAAAAAAACTCCATCTGCATTCAGTCTATGATGCAGGTATATCATGTTGAGGATGAAAGAAGGCACTGACAGGATTTTATCAAATTTTTAAAACATTTTTTTGTCGTACCCTAATAACATGCCTGGTTTTGCAACAGACAGAACTTAAAATCATGAACAAACATTTTAAATATAAGACTTGCTATAAAGCTATAAACATAAAGGCCACACTTTTTATAAATGACATCTGTGCGCACATTGATTTTAGCCAGTTCTTGTGGCCACATGTGACCCAATAGTCATTCCCTGGTCAATCAGAATTTTATGCTTACCACTCAATACCTCTGCTTTCTAGGATAAGGGGGCACATGGTCAGGGCATGGGGGCACAGTGCCCTTGCTCTCAACGGCAATAAAAACTTTATTGAAATGGCGAGGATTGTCTCTTACAGTCAAAACATGCGACAAACCAAACCTGCAATGGATTGAATTTGAATGTTTGGTTACTTTATAAGTAACCGTTTATGGGCATTTTTTTGGTCACTCTAGACCCGGGATGTCATCCATAAAACTAAGTCAGTGTGGCCTAAACCTATTCTCCAAGCAGAGGTTGGGTCGCGGAGATATATACTAGTAGTTGTGGTCGGTAAAAAATCTCGGCGACCCAACCTCTGCTTGGAGAATAGCCTAACCCCCTCAAAAACCCCTTCATTTTGTATAATCTTTAAAGTTATTCCCACTCAGATTCAACCCTCAGCAAACCATCTGTACGGCCCTCGCGATATTAAACACATATAAAATACATGTACACATTTTCGCCTCTATTAAAGACGACAAAGTACGGAATTTTCCATACCACCTCGTTCTCCTGTGTCAACCAAAATTCTCACACACTCTCTAAATTTTTGCGAATACTGAGCAAAAAAAATCCACAAATCCAAACAAACTATACACCAAATTGTTCCTTAGAATGTCTGTTTTACCCTGTCCGAAGGATTCACAGTAAACTTTTACAATTTTGACGACAATTTTAAGACAGAAAACTAATCTCACCTCACGAGTTCGTCTTCCTGCCGCCAAAAATTTCCTGGTGGATGATGCCGATGAGTCTTCTCACCGATGATACCCGAATAACGCCTTATATGGTTAGGAAACGCTCCGGAAATAGCCGAATATGTGTTCCGAAATTCGACTCGGCACGGAGATGTCCGAATGCATACCGACACGGCACGGAAATGTCCGAATGTGCACCGATCAGAAATCCGACCATACGCGGAAATATCCGATTGTTAGTTGAACCGAAATTCGACAAGGAACGGAAATGCCCGAATATCGTGCGATTCTAAAATCCGTTCCTGTACGAATGTCCGAATATAATACAATCCAAAATGATTAAAGTCTGCCATGGCACGAAAATATTCGAACAGACCTGGGACCGAACCCAGTTCCGAAAATCTCCAAGCAGATGTTTGGTGTTTTGATCGACGTTTCCCTAAGTCTTTCAGATGGTACGCTTTCCTTTTAATACGGACCCCCTTATGTAAAAATAAATCAACTATGTAATTTCGACATTGTCATAACGGTGTTATGACGTGTATGGCTCCCCTTCTCTTATGATTTCAAATTGATAATTCACTCGTTTTATGATTCAATGAATTCTTACACTCATTTTGAACCAAGTGACCTTGGGTACTACGTAGAAAACAATCCCTCGCTGACTGGGGTTAATGACCCCCTCCACGGCAACTGTAATAGGGCCGGCCGCTAGGAGCGCTATTTTAGTCAGGCTATGTTTAGCTCTATCATGGAACTCCATGGCTCTATTCTGCGTCAGGTGAGCGTACAAGGTACAAAGATCGTTGCCCCGATGTGACACCATAGAGGTCAGAAACGCATAACGGGAAATTTACGAGGGCAAACAATCCCCCGAAAAAGGCTAGGGTCGGTAGATTTTGCTAGGGTCAGCCTAGATTCCTAGATCAGTCTAGTCTCTATACCCAGGCTCCGGCCTGGCTGAATAGTAATAGGGGTCGACTTTGGCCAAGTTAGGGATAAAAGCCAAGCAGGAGTTCAATGGCCTAGGAGTGAACTGACCGGCCAGCTGACCGGATAGACCGCAAAAGACTGACTGAAATTCCATGGCAACTTATTTGCCAAATTCCTCTTTTTTTCATCCAGCTGACATGTCTGCTTGGAGACTAGGGTCAGTCACCTTAACCACCCCATCCGCTATCATTAACGCACGGTCCCGTGTTTAAAAGGCCGCACAGACAAATACGGCACTACACTAGACACACTATACGCTTTTCAATCGGTCTACCGATCCAATACGGGAGCACACACCTTAGCAAATAATAATACCATCTCCGTTGGTAACGTGACCAACAGATTCATTCAATAGACTGTGGGATTTTCAAACTCCAAGCAGATGTTAGGGTTTGGCTTCTTCTCGGTGTTTAGCGTTTGTTTTTGCAACACTGGAATTATCTTAGTATTGTATTTCTTATTTTCTTAACGGTTCATCTCCTTATGTAGATCTACGTATACTATCGGTCGGAACTGAACCGTCAAAACATAACCGTTACAAAGGAGTCGAACCCAATAACCCTGGATCTAGAGTTAGCTTTTACTAACTTTAGACTAGAGTAGACACTTGTGATATTGTTTTTACACTGTTTGAATCTCTTATGTTACCTGTAATCAACCCACGGGCAAGAATTGAAAAAAAAAACTTTACCATAAAAAGTACCAGTGTTCCAGAAATATTGATGTAGAACACTGACAATGAAACGATATACTTTGAGATTATTAGCTAGTGCCATAGGGATTTCTATATTCCCAGGGGATTAAATTTGGGGCCTTTTTTACTCACGATACTTGGCGTATATTAATCTAGCGAAAACACACTTACTAACGCCGTGGGAATATGCCATTCGATACATCGCATTCCTGGCTTGTACGGATTTCAGGTTAAGTTTATTTCGCTCGCAAATTAAGGCTGTTCCTCCTTGTAAGTTGTAGCATACATAGTGTGGTGGGTACCGGTACAGAAAATTCAGGTTCGGTTCAGGTCCAGGTCCGGACCTGAACCTGGACCTGAAAACTTTTGAATGGACGATACTCACAACAATGATCTATATCGCTACAAAGAAATCTTTTTTGTAGAGTATTCGACTAACATTGGCGTTTTAAAACCCTACTAGGCTAACTACTTCTGTACGATTGACTGTAAAACTTGGTAGAAATGACAGTCTGTAGACTCAACTCTACTTCGGTCTTGGTATTTTCCTCGACCTGTAAGCCCCGTGTGAATGCCTGATCATATAATCTGTTCATTTTCCAATAGGTCCAACATCCGATTTTTTTCAGGTCCGGTTTTTCTGCACCGGTCCAATAAGAAAAACCCTCCCATAATACATAGACATAAAACGTCATAACAATAGAGTAATAAAGTCCGCTATAGTTGACACAGAGAACAATCGTGATATCGGCCCATTCTTACATCATTAAAGAATTGCTTTGTTACTAGGTAAACAATACCCACCTTTAGCCCCACCCGATTGTATAGAGACATTAGAGATTCACCTGTCTTTTTGTTTAGAAAGAAGATTTGCCCAGGTAACTCCTAGATAATGCCTAGATTAAAAAAAAAAACATATCCGTTTCTATAGCCCTTGTAACCAAATAATTCCACCAGGTGTCAATATACCCCCCTCACATTAGGCGAAAATCGATCGGACGACGAGTCTGCGACCTCTAAATTACGAGGAGGCATGACCCTGGCGGAAGGGGGGAACTCTGAACTTTCTTCGTCGGCATCAGGGTCATGCCTCCGCTCCTCGTAATTTAGACGTCGCAGACTTGTTGTCCGATCGATTTTTTCGCCTAATGTGAGGGGGGTATTATACCGCCACCTAAAAAGCGTTAGTAAAGAGGTCTTCCCAAGATTGTCTTGAACACCGAATGACTGTTAAATATCTTAAATGTAATACAATTCAGATATTTAGGTGTTGAAGACAATCTTGAGAAGGCCTCTATAACAACGTTTCTTGAGGTGGCGGTATAATGGCTTATGAGAGTGTATGTTACCACACAGCTTTGAGCAAATCACTACAGCAGGGGCCTAGTCTACTCTCCAAGCAGAGGTTAGGCTCCGGCTGTTTCAGTGACGCTTTTCAGGCGTATTTATCGGGCTTTCTATTTTGTACCGTTTTCTTGGTGTCTCTCGGTCTAACCTATGCCGCCACACGGAACTATTATAAACCTAATCACTTCAAGACATTGTAGCTGTGAGAACATAAAGAACACGGTACAAAATAGAAAGGCCGACGAAGACGCCTAAAAAAAAAAACGTCAAAAACAGCCGGAGCCTAACCTCTGCGAGGAGAGTAGACCAAGTCCACTGGTAGTACGTGTGCGTTCAACTACCATTATACTCTTTCCCCAAAAGCTGGGTGCTGAACAGACCAAGCTTTGTGTACCATTTAATAGAATAAAGTCCTTGGTATTACGAGGATCGCAAACCAATACCCACGCAGTATTGTGTATATGTATTACAAAGCTGTTCGAGTTACGAAAGCCCCCTTCCGCTCGTATGCATATATCCGTATAGCTAATCCGTATAAATAACGAATTTAAACTAAAGTCATTAAATGAGCGCACCTCCGGACAATATCGCACAAAAATTACAAATTATCACAATGCCACAAAAATACAGGACGTCAGCACACCACACGTAGATGCACAACAACCGTACAATAAATTTCAGCAGGCCCACTCACGTTGTTTCAGGACTTTGTCTCTCCTAGCGTGATCCGTCACCAAGGGCTCGGGCGACCTCGCCTGGTCCGCCGAGAAGGGGTTGACCGGCGATCGGTGCCACCTTACGAGGCCAGCCACCACAGCTGTTACTGTCACGCACACCAATCCGAACACTACATTAGCGCTTGTGTTAACCGCAACCACCGACAACACATGAGATAGAAACGCCATGGTATATTGCCCGCAATCTTACAATGAAGACACGATCGCCCTAGAGGTTGACACGACTGACACGGCCTATTTTACTTTCCCAGTCTGTCTATGACGCAATATGTGTGTCCTAACACGTGATATTCTTGAGTATTTGCATTGTGGTCCCCCAGCCACTGTTTTGTTCTAAATCGTTTGCCGTACCGCACAATCCATTGTCGCACGACATATATATTCTAGAACATATTTAGATATCAATAATTTAAACACTGAAAAGGAAGTGGCGTTTGCCAGCGTTCATTCCCCCTTTTTTTGTGCTGCGTCATTATTATTTGTAACGTCACTATTCTATTTGCTGTCGTACGGTTTGGGTCATAATAGGGGACCGTCCAAAAACGATCGGACGGGGGTGGTGTGCAAGAGCACTGAGGTCTTATGACGCTGTTTAAGCAGTAGCTGAAGACTAGTATATTGAGAGCTAGATTAGAAGAATCGCCCGGCTTCTACGATTCAGAGATTGAGATCGGAGTCTCTGTTAATAGCAATCGTGTGTACAATGACACTAGGAATGTGTTTAACATTTATAGGGGGTCTCCTATTTATAGATCTTATGTTTCGAGTCAATACGAGCGATCACGATGATATCACAGTGACGCATGCGCAGTGGCAGGCAAAAAGCAGGTGTTTGGCAAAAAGATTGATTTACATATTAACCAGTAATTTCACCTGTTAACAACAACAGCGATCGCTCGTACTAGTATCCATCGATGTATTATTATTCGTATCGAAGCGGTAAAGCTTAAGATCTGACTTTTTATTTATTCGTCGGAAAAGCTTAGAATTCACAGGCTCCGATCGGGATCTCTACCGGTAGAATCGGGTTTTTTATTATGCCGGCAGCACAATAGACCCAGTACAAAAAGAAACGGCCAGCAAAAAGTGTAAACGATTAATTATGAGCCCCCCAAAGGCGAAAAAAGGCCCAGAGAGCCTGCTATGGAGGCTAGCTTTTTCCCACTACGTTGTAATCTACATAGATTGATATATATGTTTCTAATATATAAATTCTTCAGTTAGCGAGTTTTGGACAGCCCAGTTTCTAGCTATACCTTGGAGAAAACGGGACCTAGATGAGTAAAAAAAGCCCCACGACTGCCTTCCATGTCATACCAGTATCTGCTTGAAGATTGAATAATATGGTACACAATGAGAGTAATCTTCAAGCAGATCCTACGGTAGCATAGGATAGTATCAAAGGCTGCCAGAGGAGTGAAGCCGGTTTAGGAGTGTGTTTGGCTGAAAACACTACTTAGCCAGTTTAGTACTACCTTATGCCATCGTAGGATCTGCTTGGAGATTACAATGAGAGTAGGAAAAATACGTTCGCACTTTGAAATGGACTATGAACACGACGTGGGTTCATTGTGCACGTGTTTGTTTATTTTGGCTCAGGTTTTGTACCCCTGTGTTGTTGTTGATCAAATCTCACCTTTCCAAAGTTCATCAAAATACGTCATCGTCCTTTGTCAGAGGAGGAGCGACATATAGGATAAAGGGGACTGTCCAATAACTTTTACCTAGCACTGCTATTCTTCAGTTTAATATACCTCAGTGCGTCTAAAGTGCGTCTTAAGTGTGGGAAACTACTTTCTAATAGTGTGTAACTAAATAGGACTAAATGTGTGACGTCGACATTTCTATTATTAACATACACAGTACAATCTAAGGCTTAGGTCACATTTCCAAAGCTGGGCCCGTCCGGGATGTTTCAAGAAACGAAAAATTAAACTGTGTACCTGGGAATATACAGATATCATTCCCATGAATCTTATTTGGTCATTTTGTGTATTTTGATGTATTTTATATCTTTCTTTTAAATCTTTTTGCTCTCAAAAGCTGCCCGAACGGGCCCGCGTTGGAAATCAACTTCTTTTTCTTATCGAGATTGTTTAAGGCAAGGTCATCAGACCACTTCAAGGCAATGAACTAAGAAGTTAGAAACAACTGTGTATGGAGATATCGGTGGACATTTGTTTTAAAGGCTGATAAGTTGTAGATACAAGGGAAACAGTTGTCATCGAGAGAGTTTGCTGTCTAATGTGTTTGGAGATAGAAATAAGAAGAAAACGAATTACGAAGACCTCGTTCGTCGATATCTATCAGTCGGATACGCTAAAATGTTTCCATCAAAAAGAGTATACTACCAACTACGCGCACGTTAGACTTGATGATATACCAAACAGGATATTTTTCCAGACAACTACGGTAAATTACTACTCTTTGTTGTGAAGTACGGCTTTACATCTGAAATTAGTTCATATATTGTCGTCGACCTAGTTGTTTGAACTGGGAACACTTCCCCACTTTTGTTTGCGCAGTTACCGTGAAAAAGACAAAAGCATCAGACGGCGTTTCAACTTTTTCAAATCATTGTCCGCCCTCTCGGAAACGTTAAGTGTAAGCGTCTCGAGACAGGACGGTTGTTGACTCGCGCGTACGTGGTTGAGGCTTAGGTCACATTCAAAAAAGGGGCCCGGCCGGGCAGCTATCGGGAGCGAAAAACATTATATAAAAGACATTAAAATACACAAAATGTGAAAATAAGATTCAAGGGCATAATTTGTGTAGTTTTCTTGGTTTACAATTTGATTTCTCATTTTTGAAAGCATCCCGGCCGGGCCCCTGCTTGGAAATGTGACCCAGGCCTGAGTGTTCGATCATTCAAAGCAGGGATCGATTTCAATACGACGTCGTTGATGGGAGCAGAGTTTTACAAAGTTAACAAACGACGGCTTATATTTCTTTATTAGTACGGACACACCAAAAGTATTTTCGTGATTCTATGGTTCACACATTTGCACCGGTGCCCGTAGGAGATGTAGCCCCGACCGGGCCCCGAAGCCTCAAAGCCGGTGTACTGTCAGATACCGAGGGGGTACCTGCCGATGTGTTCACGATTATCTTACGGTGTCTACTTGTTACCGGGTTGATTCTAACTCCGAGTTAAAACCCGGGCCCGGTCGTGTCCCAAAACAGCACGGTACCCACAGTGTCACACAAGGCCACGTAGCGGTCACGCCCGAAAGTGAAAAAAAGGCCCTTTTTCCAAATGTGACCAAGGCATATACGGTATAAGTAGGTTTTTGTGAAAACTACTACCTACATGACAAAACTGAAACAAATCCATCTAAAGGATCTTGAGTTATACATGTGCCTACAAATAGGGGTGTATCGGTACAAAACCAGTTTCGCTTGTTGGATCGGTCCAGAAAAACCAGACCTGAAAAAATTAAGTGCATCGGATTTTGGACCGATTAGAAAATTAACAGATTAATTATTATACCGGCACTACGGCGGCAGGCGTTCACGTGTTTTGAGGTTTATTGCTCAAAGAAAATAGCAATAGCGACGTAGAGGAGAGTTGATAGTTATTTTCATCAAGTTTCTACAGTCAAACTTAGTCTAACTTAACAGAGGCAGTTAGCGTTGTTTACGGAAGATAGGATACTCCACCAAACAGACTCCTTTGTAGCGAAATGGGCCGTTCACGGTTTTGAGTATTGCCCATTCAAAAACAATTAGGTCCAGGTTCAGGTCCGGACCTGGATTTTCTGTACCGGTACCCACCCTAGCTACAAACACACAACACAGACAAAATAGTAACACCAGTTGGGGGTCACTGACCTCCTTCACGGAGATAATAACAAGAGGAACAACACACCAACAGTCACAGAGGAAAATTGTGTTTCTTTTCCACATTACATGATGGACCTGTAAGAACATTGGTTCTTCTACCTGTCATTAGATATTGCACAAGTGTCATGTAAACCACGCTTACAGACCGTCCTCCGACTGAATATGAGGTTATCTTATCTAACGCTACTACTCACGATCTAGCTAGCTTTTCAGGGCTGTTTCAAAAGTTGTCTTAAGGTAGGGGCATGGGGATGGAACAATTTTTTTTCGACCACTATCTACATGTAAGTATATATTGTTGCCAAACTCTGTTGTAAAGATGTTCTGACATGCCCTATTGGGTTTAGTTCATAATGGTTAGCCCAATTTTGTCTTTAAACTTCTATCCCGGGCCTATAGAAATAGCTTTTTGAAATCAATTAATTTTTTGAAACAGCCCTAAGTTGAAACAGCATGCAATCGTTAGCTATGTCAACACTAGATCACACTTATAGTTTCTCTATGCATCATACCTTTCCACAAGTTTGTCATTTTCTTACAACAATAAAATCAACCAAAACTACTCTCATACAATAATGTTGTTATACAGTACATCAACTTACTGTAAATTCACAAATTTTTGTAGGGAGTTCATTTCGCGGCAAGAAAGGAGCTTTTCACTGTATTATTTCACATTTGTTGTCGACACTAGCTTGCAGTACAGGAGTATTACTAATACACTGGTAGACACTTAAATATAATGCAAAATGTAACATAAAAACTGAAATGCTACGCTCAAAAGCTTCTTTATGAATGACACCAAATTCTAATAAGTTTAGCCTTTGACAGTGTCAACCTGTATATGCATAGCCTCAAAAGCAATTGATAATAATAAATAAATAAATAAAAAATAATAGATAGCTATCATCATGATGATATAACAATAAATAAGTAAATAGATAAAAATTGCACACCAAAAGCTAGCTTCGCAACATTCATCAAACTGCATATCATAAATTGATACATAAAACTGCATATTATAAATTAATAAAACATTCCATCTCTTTTTTGAGCATATTGCACCCTCATAAATACTAGTAGACATGAGTTATATTTTCATATTCACTGTTAATTATGGCAATAAATAGCACAACAAAAAGTCATTAAAACAAGTTGAAAATCTATATACAGCAAAGTTGTGGTAAACATTAATTTGTAATAAAGATACGGAAGACAATATCCATATGTTTGTCTAAATCCACAAGCAGTTACAATACTATCCTTGCATTTCAAAGATAACATGAAAGGGGGCGTTTCGGTCAGTCTGGTACAGTCCGCTAAGGCCACAGCAAGTAAATGTTATGGATGACATCAGCGCCCTCATCAAATTTTGCCTGATATAAGAAAAAGCAAGAATTTTTTTCGTCTTCGGGGATGGTCAGATAAACCAAAATAGGCAAACATGTTGTGTTGTAGCCTAATAATCATACTTGTAGAAGTGACACTAGGAAGGTAGCCATGACTGTAGTTGCAGAAGTGAAATTTGTTGGAAAAGTGGCACCAATATGGAAGCCATGACTGTACATGTAGTTGCCAGCTTGGCAAGCGTTACAAGACAGTGTTACCACACTAGTATCACATTTACTACAAAACACTAGTTCACTTTTTTAATACTGGAATGAATTCCTTGCTAGTTGTAATGCCACTTTTTGTCACTTCAAATCTTGTTACAACGTTTATGGTGTCTATTTTGAAAATTTAGCCATCTTGTTTTCTTTACCCATCTTGTGTTTTTTTTGCACTATTTCATTATTTTTGCACTCTGCATAGGATGTCATCCATAAAATTTACTTCCTGTGGCCTGAGTGCAAAAAAAAATTGCAACCAGCAATGCTGCTACCAATTGAGCTACAGGGACATCCATACGAATGATCTGACTCTCTATTCTAAATATCATTTTCTACTGGCCCAACCTTTTCACATATACATAACATGTAGTCACTACCACAAGTATGGTATCACCCTAGCTGCCATTTTCCTTTAATACTACTATTTCTTTCATTTCACACATCAGGCTATTATAACACATACTTTTTCCACTTTTGTGATAAAACAGGGAAGACAATTGGACCACGTAATAGACATGTAACTAACAATGACCTCATCTCATTAACATACTAGTATACTAAGCCCACTGGTGCACAGTTACAGAGCATTGTGGGTAAGGTCATAGGTTACACTGCAAACAATACCATAACCATTGCAAACAAACCCAGACAAATTTGGACCACAAATTTGAACTGTTTTTTTTCAAGGGGGGTGGGGGGGGGTGGGGGATAGACTGTCTGTGTCAGCGCGCATGTCCGTAAATAATAGAATGGGTTTGAACAACATTCCACGAATTTGGTCAGTATGTATAACCATATCCCTTCAACACACCAATCCTAATTTGTTCGGATCGCTCAGTTCTTTCAGTTTTTCATCATAATCCTATAAATACCATTATGATTGTGTTACTTGTGTTAGTCCGACTGGACTTGTATCTGCTTATGCAGTAAGCAATTAGTTGCACAACAGATTAACGTAGTACATATCTGTTAACTGCACGGAATCCCTTACATCCCTACAAAATTAAATCCCAAACAGATGCGGTCCAGCTGGATAACTTCGCATTATTGCACCAGCCAGATAGGTGCACGAAATACACTGGCAAATAGGCTGTGCAATTTCATGGCTTCTACTGTACAAGCAATGAACACTACATGCATATCACATGTATTTCATACTGAAAAAAAATCAGTAAAAAGTTGCTTCACATTCCATATCTTTCGCATGAAATAATTCAATGCAAAGATAATTTTTACAAATACCCTTTGAACAACTTAAAAATATTTCTTGCAACTTAATTAATAAGTTACACTGTCATATGGCTTATATATATTCCATGGTTATGTAGCACTACAAATTTCCCCTGGGAGCCATCCGGGGTCGGGCAGCTTGGACAGTTTATCGGTAGCCCAAGACAGTCATGCCCGCTGAGCTCCTATTAGCGCCCCGGGGAGTTTAAGCCCGATTAGGTCCACCTGCCCTCCTGGCTGAAACTCCCAGGAGCGCTAATGTGAGGTCGGCGGGCAGGCTGCCTTGCGTCCCCGAACAAAACTCGCGAACAAATCTCGCTAGCTACCCGTCCTGTCTGGCTTCCCAGGGTAAGTATCAGGATATGATATGGCTCTTTTTCCTGTAATATCAAATGGATATTTCCAACTATTCCTTAACTATCTCTCTACATAAATCATGTAACCTGTTTGATGCAAAAAGGTTACTTCAGAGGGAAGAAGGTTTAACAATCACCATGTTTTGTGAACGTCAAATTTGACTGATATCAAAGTTGAATCCATTTTTAGACCATGTTGATTTGATCCTCACGCCCTCTAGTGATATTAAACAGTACTGCAGACAGCTTCTCCATTCCTGGCTCTATCCTAGCATCAATTCTCGCCTGTTTTGATAGAAAGAAGAAGCTGTTGACCATGCTGTAAATTGTATAATGCAGCAGCAAAATGAGCAAATATTTACCGCAAATCCAAAAAATATGCCAAAGTCAATTTCAAAGTCAAAGAAGATGCTCGCATCAGTTTTGGATTTTCCAAAGGGTTTCATCCATATAATCAAATCAAATCAACTTGGCTTATGCATTTGCTTGCATAACTATCCACAACCTCAGGCTTTAGATTAGTTGTTGTGTTCTGACTTTGACTTGATTCAATCAACCAGAGAACCAATGAAATCTACTGATATGGCTTGACTTGTAAGTAAGATGGATACTGATTGGTGCAAATGCTGTTGACAGTTAAGGCCTACTAAAGAGTTGACTTGCTTTGTGTTCAGACTTCTTTCTTCTTGGTGAGATAGTTCCTGACGTCCAGTAGGAATAGGTCCAGCCACAGCGAGATGTTCCGGTTCAGGACGGACCCAGCGGTCATCATGCCACCAGCGAGCGCTCCGGCGTAACCCCCGGTAACCAGGTCCTGGCCTGCAGGGATGATGTGTTTGGGTTATTCCATATTAATTATACAGCACAAGAGCATAATTGTTGTCAAATGTCATATATTAATTGGGTATAAAGTTTCTAGGAAAGAAGGAAGTGGGTTTGAAATGACTGGGAATCTGAGAGGCTGGGAATGACAGTGTGTGAAGGATGAAAAAGAAGGAGGAAAAGGAAAGGAGGAAGGAAGGAAAGAGGGGAGGAAAAATTGAGAAAAAGAAGGAAGAAAAGGAGGGAGGAAATGAGGGATTGAAGAAATGGAAAAAAGAAGGAAAGAAAGAAGGTAAAGGAAGGGTTAGGATGAAAGACAGGAATTGGAGAGGCAGAAAATGAGAGTGGGTTAAAGATGGAAAGGGTCCAAGGAGGGAGAAAAGGAAGGAAGGAAAAGGGATGAGGAAAAGTAAGAAAGGGAGGGTAGAAAGGAAGGGAAGGATAGGGAAAAGAAGGAAGAAATAGCAAGGAAAGAAGGAAAGGAAGGAAGGAAAAAGAAAGTTAGAAGAAAAAGAAGGAAGGATGGAAAGAAGGAAGAAAGAAGGATTGAGAGGAAAGAGAATTTGAACATGCAGGGAATGAAAGGAAGGGAATGAAGGATGAAAAGGGAAATGGGAGAAGAAAGAAAAGAAGAGAATGGGGAAGGAAGAAAAGAAGGGAATGGGGAAGGGAAGGAAGGAGAGGGAATGAGGGAGGAAGGGAAAGATGGCAGATTGAAAGAGAAAGTATTCACCTGTCATGTAGAGTCCAGGGATGGGTGTCTCTGGCCTCAGTTTCAGTGCCAGTTCAGCGGAGAAGCGTTCCACATCGTGGTCCAGTCCGTAGATCTCCCCGCGGTCACAGCCGATGTAGTAATTGTTGGTGATGGGGGTCCCTACCTCCATATACTCCAGCTAGGGAGGAATACAACAACATTACAACCATTATGGAACTGAACTGATTAACTAACCAACACTATAAATAAGTTGACTCAGGGATGGAGCCAGCCTGAAATCATTTTCCGTCCCCTCCATTTTGAATCCTATCGAGCACTTCAGCACAACATTCCTAGGGGGTTCCAGAGGGCATGCTCCCCCTGAAAGTTTTGAAATCTAGACCCTCTGAAATGCTATTTCCTGCATTTTGAGGTGTAAATTTGCTGGTAGACTAAGCAGTTCAATGGCATCTGTTTTGGTAAAAATTACACAAGGGAGACATTTTTTAATATCTATTCATGTCGATTTTTGTCCATCACAGAGGACAGAATGGGCAAAATCTTTTACTGTCCCCAGCTGCAAATTTTTTTCAAAGGACAGAAGGATGGGTGCTGGCTACAACCCTGAGTAGACTTACCCTAAATTTTCAGCTGATGGTTCACAGAATGGACCTGTCTACTGTAGCTTCCAGAATGTGACGTCAAAAACATGTGACTCCAGCAGAGGGTCGTAAATGTCAGATAACCTATATCAACCCCCGTCTATATTCTCCACAGTGGACGGGTCCATTCCGCGAAAATTTGGGGTAAGTCTCAACTTATTTGTAGTGTCGGTTAGTAAAGTTCCGTTTATTGATAATGTCATTTACCAACACACTTCCAACATACTTTCATTAAAACCATCTTTTTTTCATGACAGACAAGATATAAAAATGACTAATTAACTGGTCGACAAACCAACAACTGAGTATCCAATACCAGCACAGACAAGACCAAGAAAGAGTCATTCCTTCAAGTACCAAAGTTGTCAGTCCGGGATTTACGTGATCAAATATCATAACTTTCCTAGAACTATTGTAGAGTAGAACTTGTTGAACAAGTACAGTAGGCGCATCAGTAGCTTTAAACAGCATTTGCAGACAGATGTGCAAAGGTTAGGTGTGACAGGTCGTTCAGTGTAACGCTAGTTCACGTTTATCCGCGGGTGACCTTTATCCGTTGTTTGTTTTTTAACATGGTATCTTAGGAATCTCAAGTTGCCAGACTGTGGTTTCAAATTGTACTACTAGTATTTTCAAATCATGTAGTTTGAGAGTGTCGTCCGTCGACCTGATCCCTAAATACCCTGTCTTTAAACCAATGGATATAGGTTACCCCACGGATAAAGGTGAACTAGCATTACAATAACTAGCTGCTGCCATGCCATATGCAAGCAGACATGCTGTGTTATGCCGAAGAGCGGTTATACCAGCAGCTATATAGATGTAGATGCAGGCCTTAAGTGTGACAATGTGTGGTGCAATTGGCAGGGTGTTCAATTCATAACCTGTAGGTCCTGGGTTCAAATCTGTTGATGTGTCACCGACGTTATGCCCTTGGGAAAATCACTTTTCATGACTTTCCTTTCGGCTAGGGCCGTCCCTCGGATAGGACGTTAAGTGGAGGTCCTGTGTTTGAGGAGAGTCACACCTCTAACATGTTAAATAACCCTAACTGCACTTATCGAATAGAGTAGGGGTCCTTTCTGGTGTGAGTGGTTCAGAGCCTAAAATCCTTTAGCCGCACGTGGGGCAACTGATGATGATGATGATGTTGAAGATATATTTTGCACATTTTTTAAAAAGCCAACATAAAGCAAATTAAAGGAAGCAAGAAAACGTGCAGAAGGGAGAAAAAAGCCACGTGGCTTGTACACGCTTTTCACTCTTCAAAATTTACAAATCATAAAACAAATTTAACAACTCATAAAGTAATCAAGATTGAATAGATATGAAAATTATACATTAAACAATAATATAACCCAGTGCGAGATACCGATTAACAAAATGATAACTTAGGAACAAAATAATTCAAGATAGTTCAATAATTGATGACTTAAAGCAAATATCAGTACAGAAATTGAAATACAGTGGAAGCCAGTTAATTGCACATCGGATTAACGCACGCTTCGGTCAATTGCACGGAATCCCCAAATCCCGTGGCGGTGCGGTCCAACTGGGGAACTCCGCATTATCGCACACGCTGGATAATTGCACGGAATTTGCTGGCAAATTGGGTGTGCAATTAAGCGGCTTCCACTGTATAACATCATACGAAATACTATAAAAAAGCAAGGAAAAAATAGAAAAATAGAAAAACAACGGATAGGAGATTGATTAAATGATTGGTTGTCTAATAGTGATTTTTTTTCAACCTTATTTTGCAGGTTTTAGAAGTTGGGTAAAGATTGCCGTTGCATTGAGTTAGCGTCAAATGGCAGCCGCTCCAGCCCCGCCTATTGTAAGGTCAGCCCCGCTAACAATTCAGCCCCTACGTACATACAGGGTTGGACAAGTTTTCTAAAATTCACTTGTCCCATTGGGCAAAATCTACTTGCCCGAGTCAACTTTGCACTTGCCCATAATTTGATTGAGCTTTTTCTATGTATTTTCACTTCCTGCAATGGAATCCTTTTATCATGGCTCCATTTTTTCTGTGTTGACCAATGCTTGATGCCATGACTGTGAAAAGTTGTAAGTGTGTCAAAATCTTACTCATCGAAAATCTTACTTGCCCAATCGGGTAAGTGGGGTAGGACATGCACTTGCCCGATCAGCATTTTCACTTGCCTTGGACAATCGGACTAGTGAACTTGTCCAACCCTGCCCTTAGCTTGCTGTGAAGAGAGAGTAGTCGGCCCAGCCAATAACAAGTAACAAATGCAAACTCAAGAGGCAAACTCAAGCAATTGAGCATAAAAACAATATGATTATCATGAACATCTCACCCTATCCTTGAGTTGAGGGTAGAGTTGACAGGTTTGTTTCCACATTTGCTGCGCGATGGCGTCCTTCAGTCCATCATACTCCTCGCCGCGCTTCATGACCCGTTTGTCCTTCCACTGCTCCCACCACTCGTACGGGGTGAAGGTGATGATCACACAGGTGGACTTGCCTACGAGGTGTCGCCAAAAAAAATCTTTAGATGTCACAACACCCATAATGCAAAGTGGATGGAGGGCACTTTGGGTGTTGGAACACCTGTTCGAACGAGCGCTGGAACCCATTCCTTAATTTGCTCATATGTAGGGACCAATCAGATTCCTCGTCCAAAATTTGGACAATTCCAGATGTTAACTTGGTCAAGGATCCCAGACTGAACATCAGAGAAGCGGTATGAATAGCGTATAATAAAAGTTACAGCTAGGAGTGACAGAATATAGTATATAATGAACGTCAGAGTGAACTACTTTCCGGATGGTAACCCACGTGACCCTAGTAGTCTTACCGGGGTATCGGTTCTTCCAAGTGGAGTCCTTGGCAGACGGGAAGGACAGGAACATGAGTGGTACCACATCCTCACCAGCCGACACCCTGTCCTTGGCCATGAACTTGTTCAGGTATCCGTCAAGGTCGTTACCTAAAAATATGATGGAAAACAGAGCTATAGCTTGTGCATTTCTAGGTAAATGTACGTATGGGTTATTATTTGCGATCAGCACGCTAAATGAGGACTACGCTTATTTTCAACTAAGCACCATATTGAAATTGTCAGGCAACAGAGGTCTTGGTCGACCAAGGAAATCCTGGATGGAATGTGTAGAGATATCAAATTTTGGGGTCTGACTAGGATAGGCCCACTGGACAGAGCCGCTTGGAAGAGCGGTGTGAAGACTAGCCGACTGCTGCCCACCCGTGTCAGGGATCCCAGCAGCAGTTTAATCAAATAATTGATACTATTACATTAGTCTTTAATAGTCGAAAAACGTCTCAGAAACAAGCTGCGCTAAGATTCCCTAAATGATGTAACCAGGGCTCTAGCCAGCGTCCGTTTTTCCGTCAATTGACAGAAATTTGCTGCGTCTGACGGAAAAATTTTAAAACCAATCCGTCAACCTTGACAGACAAAAATCCTTGGTGGAAGCTACAGGCGGCTTGGGGACGCCGTCCACAGCCGTAAAAGCCACACACTGTTTGTTTTGCTATTGTTATGATTGTTTGATAATGTGTGTTGGTGCCCTTTCGCATACGATGATCTCATTAAAAAAACAGTTTTTCAAGATCTCAGTTCAGTCTCTCTACAGTGTTTTCGCAGTTTTCGCGACAATGGGAATTGGTTGATGGAAAAAAATTTCGAGCTGGCTAGAGCCCTGGATGTAACCCACAAAAATTAGACTTCATGGCATCCGCGTGCTAATGCGGCATCAAACAATTGCCACTTGAATGTTGGCATGGATGGAATGGAATAGAGTTGCTTCGTCTTATTACATAGAAAAGTGCCCCAAAAATTGACTTCCATAATTGAAGTTCTAAAACCTTGACTCGGGCTAATATTGCGTAGGTTGCCTTTAATAATTACAAACACGTGTAAGGGTTAGAAGGTTCATAAAAGTTGCTGATGCAATTTCATCTGTTAGGATTACTTCAGTACTGACAATCTTTTACCTGTTCAGAGACAATATAAAAGTCCTTTTTGATTTCAAAAATGATAAGTATGAGGTGAGTGCTAGATATCAGTATCATTAATTTATCCTAAAGATCAATATTCTGGGGATAAATTGAGCCAATGGTTAGTAAGAAGTAGAGTGCAGATTGTAGAAGAAGAGAAGTCTGTGTGACACAAACTCTCTATGGAGCCCCTCCCCAAGGAACTTGTGGCTCTTCACCTCTAGGTCAGGAGACTGGTTCAAAAAAGGAGAATTACCAATAGGAGCTCAGGATTCCTTCTCACTTGGAAAATTCATCCAATAGTAGGTCAGCATTCTTTCTAACTTTCAAAGTCAGTCAATAGGAGCTCAGGATTCTTTTTTCACTTTAAACATCAGTCCAATAGGAGGCCAGGATTTTTTTTCACTTTGAAAATCAGTCCAATAGGAGGCCAGGATTTTTTATCACTTTGAAAATCTGTCCAATAGGAGGTCAGGATTCTTTGTCACTTTGAACATTGGTCCAATAGAAGCTCACTGACAGGATTCTTTCCCACTTTGAAAATCAGTACAATAGGAGCTCAGAATTCTTTTCACTTTGAGAATTGATCTAATAGGAGCTCGGGATTCTTTCTCACACTGAAAATCAGTCCAATAGGAGCTCACTGACAGGATTCTTTTAACACTATAAAAATTGGACCAATAGGAGTTCAGGATGCTTTCTCACTTTGAAAATCAGTCCAATAGGATGTCAGGATTATTTCTCACTAGGATTTTTCCAATCCTTCTGGCTTAGAGGTGTTGTCCATCAAAGTTCCAGGGGTCTATCCATTGGAAGGGCTGCTAGAAAAGTGATTTAGAAGAAGAGGTAGTAGTACTAATTTTGTAAACGTGTTAACAATATGTCTCAAACTCACCGGGTTCCTTTTTGCTTGAAGGTGAGTCAACTAATAGTGAATTCAAAGTGCATTTCCAATATTAGGCACAGAAAAGAGATTTCTCTGTGTAGTAGAGAAAAAGTCTTTTGCAAGAAAGTTAAAACAATAAAACAAAACGAACATAACAGGGCAAAAGTCAAAAGCAAAAGCGAAAACACCAAAGTCGCAAAGTTACGGCACTCTCACCAGAATAATTCACTGTACACCTCAAAATTTGAATATTCAGTTAATATGAAGTTATTATAAATATAGATATGTTATGCAAATTTATGCAAGCAAGAGCCAAAAGAGTCCTCATGATGCAAAAATCTGTTAGATAGATTGCTACATAGACGTGTTATAATTCTTATATAATTTTTGCTGTCATCAATGATATGCAAAAGAAAGAAATGTTCAGGGTTCACTTTGCGTGCAAAATTTTCAAACCAGGTGTCACGAATAAGCAAATATTATTATGCTTTGATGCTTCCTGAGATACTTACACCATGACATGAGTGTAACATCTCACCACCTAAACTGTTACATTACTAAACCTAGACTGTTCAACCAGTTCTCAATGACAGCAACTTACCATACTAAAAGAATGGAATGCTAAACGTAATACTAAAATTCAAACTTTAACTTTCAACACCAAAAAGCTAAACTTACTAAAATTTTTAACTATCCAACTCCAGTGTTTGTTAAGGAATGAGTAATCTACACGTAACTGCTTTAGTGACGTCATGTTATGCTGATAACACATGATGACTTTGTGAGCAGTGGAGAAATCCAGACGGGGGGCGCCATGGACTTCCTGCAACCTATGATCCACTGCTCACAGAGTCACATGTTATATCAGATCTTCATAATGTGACGTCACAGATACAGCAGATAGCTCATTCCTTGACAAACACTAAAGTTGGTCAGTCGAAAATTTGGCTAATTCCAATATTTGGAGTTAGAGTTACAGTTTAATGTTAAATTCCGTTTCAGAATACTCAGGAGCTTTTACTTTGTAAGCAAGAAAAACTAAAATTGTTCATCAGTTTTCAAAAGATAGCTACTTAATATAACAAAACTGCTGTTAAAAAAAAAGGCAGATATTAATGTTTTTCAACAAAATTAAAAGAAGTATACAAATATAATAAGGTATAAATAAATAAATAATAAATATAAATAAGGTACACATAATGAAATCATTTAATTTTGTTCTATTGAAATACTGTAAATGTTTTGTCTTGTCTGCTAAATGATGTAAAACATGCCGCTAAAGTTGAAAAGATTGGAGGGATGAAAAGAAGATATGCTTCTTTTTAGTAAAAATTTTACTTGCACATTTCTTAAATGCCAAACCAAGTTATTTCTGTGGATGGCATCCACATAATCATTCATTACAAATTTGTAGGTTTTTTTATCTTTTTATAGCAGATTTTAGTTTATTTGATAACGCAGAATTTTTTACAGAATAAAGGTATCAAAAGTGAAAAGTGTATATTAGTTAAGTCAGTCTATCACTGTTTGGCTTTCTTTCATAAAGATCACTTAATCAGTTATATAATTAGAAAAATATTATTCTCAGACTGATGTCACAATGTCAGCATCCATAGTTGTCAGGTTTTGACAGAAAGTCATCCACAGAAATATTTCAGGCATCAGCTAATAAGAATAGATGTTTGCAAGTTCCTTCTTCCCCCCTCTAAAAATGGTATTGTCTGAGTCGAAAATTGACCAATAGTAGAGCTTGTCTTACCCATAAAGGCCCAGGTGTTCTGTGCTTTGAGACCAAGCTCCTCTTTGGTTCCCTTCAGACCAATGAAAACACTCAAGGCTCCAACTCCAGGCTTCACATACTGGAATATGTCATTCAATCCTGTAGAAAAAAAGAATGGCAACTTTTCATTAATGTTGAAGTATTTTGGTACCCTTTGTGGTAGCAGAAAAAAGTTTTCGGCCTATGGGGATTTCTATAGTAACTGTTAAGGATTACAAGGTGACTGACATGGACACGGATAAAATTATAGTAGGGTACATTTCTGAAGCATGGCAAACTGATACGTTGAAGTCAAGGTTTTAACCTACAAAATAACAGAAAACCTAACAAAAGTTATGGTTTTTCAAATGGGGTCATGCGGAGGCAGTCAGCTGTAAAGGTCACGTGCATTAATACACCGAATAGGCAAACATCATGATCTGAAAGTCGACTCATTATACTACCATAGAGCAAAGTTCATGCCCCGCTGTCTTTCACGTTACAGTGTTTACAGACGCTTCCAGATTTAGGCCGCACTACTTTTTATTACCCCTACGTCACTCTAGGGGTCGTGGAGGTCATGGTTGCGGTGGGTGCCAACAAAAGTGCCAGTCTTTTTCGAACGTGTTTACGGACAAGCGTGATACGTTATTATTTTGTGAGTAAAATCCACCATCTGATGTAGGTAGTTTGTGTGGTTCAAACGGGTCTATTGTACATATTGTGCGTGAGATTGAGTGCCGCTATGGGCTAAGGCCCAAGAGGTCCCGAGTTCGAATCCTGCCGTGTCACCGATCTTGTTAGGATTTTCCTAACTACACTCAGGTGTAAATGAGTCCCTAGCTGCGGCTAGTAGCTGTGACAGGCCTTTGTAGCAGTAGCAGGCCATAGTGGCATGTTCAGGCATGACGCATCCGCTATACACGAGTCAGTGGTAGGAGGAACCCCTTGCATCCTTGGTCAGAAGTCCTCCTAGGAGACGGAAACTCCAAACAACAAACCTGCATCTGCTGGGGCCATCTTACACGTGGCATGCAGTTCTTGTCCCTGTGCGCTAGTAGACGAGAGGTTGGAGAAGGGAGTGCACACCCCTCCTCCACCTTAAAAAAAAGTCACGTGAAGGCCTGGCAGGTCCTCTAACCTAATTTGTCTGCCTACCATTGTCTTCCGAGACAGATGGATGCCAATAATAACCAAGATTGTGGCTATTGGATCCATGACCTTACCATGTTTCTCCACTATCTGGGCAGGCAGGAGGTACTTGTAAGTGTTGGTGAAGCCCACTCCTGAGATGACCACTGGGGCATGGATGTCCACATCTCCACTGCTCTTGTGGACCCGGACGCCTTCGGAAACAACATAGAATCCATTACTTAGGCACGCTTAATACTAGTGTTTTCTGAGATGTCTTGGCCCAAGACGTCTCAGGAAACACTAAATTTCCCAGTGTAAAGAGAAATTTAAGTGTCAAAAGACACGATTCCTGCTGTGCGTCTCGAGACAGCCAAGAGTGCCAAGACGCTAAGCAGGAGGACACATTTTTTTCCTGTGTAAAGAAATCGCGTCTCAGAGAATGTGTCTTTGAGCCAAATGTGAGCAGTGTTTATAGGTCAGAGGGCAAATTATATTAAGCCTACCAAGTGCGATCTCAACAGAATTTTGGATCAGTGTTTACTCGGTGATAATGTTTTTCATTGTAAATTTTTCTTTCTTATTTTCGAATAACCTTTTTTCACATCTTCAAACAGGGACACAACACACCTCCCTTCCCTCAACTGGGAGAGGGGATAGAAATGACTTCCGACCAACTTTGCCACAATGCTGATGTCACATGTGGGACAAAAAGAATCACTTGTCTACAGCACTCGGGTCAAATAGCTGAAAAAGACCAATCGATCAAAACTCAGGTGAGTAAAATTCCTTTAGTTACAGAAAAGTTTATTTTTTCTCATCAAACAAAAGATCAGTTGGTGCATCTGGTAACAACTTACCACAAGCCTCTCCGTTGCTGCCAATCAAAATTTGATTGACAGGAGCTCTGACGAGCACCGCCCCTCCTGCCTTCTGAATGACAGGGATGATGTGAAAGGCGATCTCGCTGGCGCCGCCCCTCGGATAGTACCCCCCCTCCATGAAGTGTGCCATCACCATGGCTTGCATCGCAAAAGGTGCTTTTTCCGGTAGAACACCTTAGAAACAAAGGTAGAGGTTTTTATAGATAGTCATATAGCCTTTTTGAGTCCATAGGTATAGTGGGTTGTTATCCACTGTGTCTAGGGCATGGTATTGGAAGGCCGCTTCCACCGCCTTTTACCTCCCCAACCAATTCTGGAACCCATTTTTACACCATGGAATGAGGACATTACTTTTGTACTGCCACCTTTTGTTCAATTCAGAAAATACCTGAATGACTTTGTCAGAGTTTAGTGGACCTTGTAATCTCTGTACATTGGCAAAGTAGTCTTCATTGTGGTTGGGCAGGGCTTGAAATATGCATATGCAAGTTTGTGGAAGTTGTGCAAGTTTGTGGAAGTTGTTTTATGTTCGTCTGTGAATGTAGGGAAGTTGGGAAATGTCTTTGTGGCTTCTCTAAATGTACATTGTTTGTCTTTATGGGCCACAGTGCCTAAGAATAAACAATAAACATAAATAAGGTGATTCTTTCTGTTTGGTTGAATGAACACTTGGAAATAAAATGTGTTTCGTATTCCTCTGCTTTAGATGTACAGTATTTACAAATTCTTTCCGACACAAACAAATAAACAAACAAACAAACATACCATAGTCTCCAAAACTGTAGGACATGACGCACTGCAGGTCCTTGTTGTCGGTCAGCTCCTGAGTGACTGTCCGGAGTGGCCGGAGGTGTTTGAAGAAGCAGGTGACCCAGTGGATGAGCCCAGACTTGACCAGGAAGGTGGCCAGCCACAGAGGCAGGATCTTCAGTACAACATACATAACACCTCCTCTCTGGATAGACTGGGCAAAATGTGAAGAAAAACAAATTGTTAACGGTGTACACAACATGGGACAGGTAGCGCAGTGGCAGCATGTTTGCCTCGGGACCAAGAGGTCTCAGGTTCGAATCCGGCTGCCGTTATACCGATCTTGTGCCCTTGGGGAAGACACTTAACACTACTTTCCTCACTTTACTCAGGTGAGAATGAGTACCTAGCTTCGGCCAGGGCCGTCCCTCGGATAAGATGTTAAATGGAGGTCCTGAGTATGGGGGAGAGCCACACACCATGCACGTTAAAGAACCCCCACACGTGCGACGGTGCGGTGTGCGGACAAATCCTTCCATCTGGAGTTGGTGATTCAAACTTCAAATCACCTGGATGGAGGCCTGGCGAACCTGTCTCGAATCAGCCACATGGTGATTTACATCATTCACCCGGACAGGACACCTGGTGCATCCCCGTCTTGTAATTAGCCAGCGAAAGGGTATGTCACCCCGCAAGGGACGGTATAACCCCGTCATGTGTAAACATGTGTGAACATGTGTGATCACGTCGACCGATGATGATGATGATTTACACACCATTTCTTTCGCAACAGGGGTTCAGTACTATTAGGTACAATAATATGATGTAGTTGCATTCATCCTTTCAATTGGTGAAAGGTGTAAGCAACTGAACGGAAAAGAACCAAGCATACTTATCGAGAAGAGAACGAGTGACCAAGCACTGTACGTGCAAATACGTGCTGTCTGCATGTCAAAACGTGAGCAATCTTTTGGGATCTGTAAGTGGTAAGTATTGCCTTCGTACATACTCGTAGGGAATCCGACGGATTTTGGAGCACGCAGACACGCTGCAGAACTTAACGTGCTGGCAAACTTTGTGTGCCATCGGGCTGCGGACTCGCCCCCCGCGACGCACCTGCCCTGTACATACAGCCTGAACACTTTCAGAAATACGTGGCGGACGTGGCCTGCCAAAAAAATTGTACGGACAAATAGTACATACGGCGGGTTGTGCCCTTTGCTTCAGTACTGTACCAAAGTTATGACCAGGTCGTTCAGTGTAACAAAGCCAGCTGCTGCACCACATGCGTGCAAAGTCAATGGGTGGTTATATATATATCGTATATACTGACCATGTAGATACAGAGGCCGGTGGTGTGTTATACCAAAAGGCAGTTATACAGGCTTACTGATGCAGAGGCTGGTGTGTTAACATTACATTGAAGGGCAGTTATACCAACTAATGTACAGACAGAGATACAGAAGCTGGTGTATTACACCAAAATGTGGCTATACCAGCTATAAAGATACAGATACAGAGACTGGTTTGTTACACCAAAAGGCAGTTATACCAGCTATACAGATACAGAAGTTAGTGTGTTACACCAAAAGATGATGATGATGATGAAAAAGTGGTTATACCGATACAGACACACACAGACCGTCTCACTCACCTGTAGTCGGCTGACAAACTCATTGATGGCCTTGCCCTCCTCGGGGAAGTGCTGAAGAAGGTTGTTCTTAAAATTCTCGTAACCTTTCTTCATGGGAATCCATCGGGGCTGGGCAACCAATCAAAACAAATATTGTGAGATACAGTCACACTGTCATGTACATGTATCAGGGCTCTAGCCAGCTCATATTTTTTACGTCAGCCAATTCCCATTGTCACGAAAACACTATTCCAGGAGTTAGAGATACTGAACTGAGGTCTTGAAAAACAGGTTTTTCATGATATTATCGTATGCGAAAGGGCACCGACACACATTATGAACAATCATAACATTAGCAAAACAAACAGTGTGTGGCTTTTACGGCCGTGGACGGCGTCCCCAAGCCGCCTGTAGCTTCCACCAAGGACTTTTGCCCGTCAAGGTTGACGGATTGGTTTTAAAATTTTTCCTTCAGACGCAGCAAATTTCCGTCAATTGGCGGAAAAACGGACACTGGCTAGAGCCCTGACATGTATGTAGATTATGTAATATAAATCCAAGTGATATTGATCCATTTTATCTCACTGAAGAGGTACCCTTCCACTGGTTGTGACAGAGCAGGGCTCAAAATACTTTTTTCTGCATACCTGCACTGGTGCAGGCAACATTGAAAATTACCTGCACCAGACAGATTTTACCTGAACCACTCTGAAATTAAGAAGTATGGATCATACTAAAATTGTTGAGGAATCATTGCTATTTTTTTTCTTTTATACTTTTATTGGTGGTAATAACAGTCAATGCAGCTAATAACAATCTATATACAGCTAGCTACATTCAGGACATTTATGTATAAAACTCAGTACATGGACCAGTGCAGGTTAGGTGCAGGGAGACACCAGAAATACCTGCACAGCTCCAATTTTACCTGCACTATGCAGGTGGTATTTCGAGCCCTGCAACCCCTACATGGTGTACATAGGAAAACATATTAAAGAATGTCTAGACGTTACGAATCCCTCCAATGATTGTAATTTGTGTAAAAGACCATTCTCATCCCATACTACACACTCTTGTATTAGGTAGATTAGCCTAATGGAACTGTAGATGTAACGCTAGTTTACCTTTATCCGTTGGGTAGCCTATTTCCGTTGCTTTTAAAAATAGGGTAATTGGGGATATCACGTTGACAGACCTTGGTTTAAAATTTCAATATTTTCAGTACATTGCAGTTTAAAACTACCACCCGTCGAAATGATGTGCCTAAATACACTGTTTTGACAAACAACGGATATAGGTTACCCCGCGGATAAAGGTGAACTAGTGTTATATGTATCAGCAGATGCCATTTTTTACGAGGAAGAACTGAGCTGAACTGATACCTCATACAACTATTGTGCAATTAAAAATTACTATCTGTCACCATTTACGTCTCTGCCTATCATACCTTGTCGAAGGATCCCAGCGCGATGGTGTCATACTCCTCGTCCATTTCCTCCCACTGCAGCTGCCCCTCCGTGATCTGTTCCGTGATGACTTGGTTGGGAAGTCGGTTACAAATCTCGCCCACATAGTGGATACCTGAAAAAATGGACTTTAGGTGAGATTTTAGCCACAAAATTGAAAATGTTATTGAGGACAAAACCTTCCTGCCTGTGAATGAGTTGTACAACCACTTTTCAGCATATTTGGTCTTTCTGAATGCTTGTGAATTGTGCAAAATAAAACCGTACAAAACAGACCCTGAGTGTAAACAACAACAAACTGTACACTACATTGTAACTTTTTCTGGGGTGGACAAGTCATTTAGGCACACTCCAGGCTAGCTAGATCATAAGCAGTTCTATACAAATGGTAGGAAAATCTACTTAAATGCTATGTTGTCCTAATATTACATAATCACAGGGTACAACCTACATCGCGGGATGGCGGGACATATTCGATACACGAGGAGAAATATCACACATTCGGTGGTGAGGCGACCTGTCAGCTCTCGTTCGCAGAAACGTTTGGCTATCACTTGGTGTGGCTAGTGCCCTAAGGCTGAAATTACTGCGCACGCGGCTGATAGCTTTGCACGGCTTCGAATATATCTACATGTCGCGGCTGGTACTCAGGTCTCAAACTTTTCTCCGTGCGAGGGGTGACAGGTTCGCCTCACCACCAATTGTGCCTGAGTTTTGCAGCTGATATTTCTCCCGGTGTATGGAATGGCCAGGTGTATGGAATGCGTCTGGCCATTCCATGACGTAAGTTGTACCCTATGATAATGGGCCAATGAAAATTGTATTCATAGGAAATGATGAGAAGTAGTATAGGGTTATTTATGGTGAGTTTCTTTCTTTGTGTTGGAACAAAGTTCACTAAAGTAGGGTTATTAATGCAACTTTGTCTGTGTAACGCAAACTCCACTGTCCAGGGTCGTAACACTTGTAGTGTTGGTTGGGCTGCTATATATATATATATATATATATACATATATACACGTGCAATTAAATTAGGCTAGGTGCAATCTACCTCATCCTATGTCATAAAACTAGTGGCAACAGACCAATGGCAGTGATATTTAGGCCACACCAATTGTATTTGTTGTTTCTTGGATTTTTTCAGAAAACATTGGGTCGGTCGGTGAGTCGAAAAAAAAAAAACTTTTCAAAAAGTCGGGGATAGGAGAGATTGGACAGCAAAAACCTAAACTTTCAACATTTGGGGGGTCCCTGGTAGCAAAGTCCAAAGTTTGAAGAAAAATGATAAACGTTCTGTTCAAAATAGGCGCATACAGCTATTTGGAATTTGAGGCCCATAATTAATTTGAGAAAAGAAAGGCAGTGAAATTTTGTTTTTTTTCCAAATCGGAAAAAATAGGGTCGGGAAATCCGAAAAACAACAAATAAAGATGGTGTGGCCTTGGGTAAAGGTAGGTAAATGTAGTCCCATAGCCTTTTCTTTAGAGGCTATACTGCTGTAGTGCTTGCACAACTGTGCGGTCCAAGGGCCATACAAACGTAGATGGGAGCTGTCCTATATGCCAAACAGTGCGAGAAAGATTTTAACTGACTTTTATGGTGTCACTGGATACTTACCAACATCGAACTCGAAGCCCTTGTCGACAAACGTGTGACAACACCCCCCGGCCTGATCGTGCTGCTCCAGAACAAGGACCTTCTTCCCCGCTTTTGCCAAGATGGCGGCCGTCCCCAATCCTCCGATCCCGCTACCGATCACGATGGCATCTAGACTCTCTGGGACTTTCTTGATGGCGAATCCTGTGATTTAGTAAGATGAAAAGGAAAGTGTTACTTATAGTGGTCCACAATAACAACAACATCTTTACAGTCACACCAAACATCTGCTTGAATGTTTTGAGTGATTTGATTTCGCAGTAAGGAGAAAATGCAGTATTTGCTGTGGTTTTAACTTTGTTGTTGAAACTAAGATACAGGGTTTTATATTCAAAAGGGAAATACTCATGACTCAAGTTCATGGTGAAGAGGAAATAAACCAAGGTACAACTATTTTTGTTTCAATATTCCACAACCAAGACCATAGTATTATTTAATTAACACACACGTTCACATTTGCACCAACTATACACCCTTTTCCCGTAATTGGACATAATGCGCCATCAAAAATCTTTCTTCAGACTCATTACGATGAGCACTTTTAAAATTGCTTATAAAAAGTATGTTTTACACTATGTTTTGCTTAAGTTTATGAACTAGTTGCCATGTTTAATATGACGTCACTTACATGCTTAATTCTGGATTACCTTGCAACGAAATCCTCGAGTCTGAAGAAAGATTTTTGATGGCACAATGTGCAACAACAGGAAAAGGGCGTATATTTGGCATGAATGCAAACATGTGTGTTAATTGAACAAAATTATTATAATGGTTGTGGAAAATAATCAGAAAATGTTGTACTTTGGTTTCGTAGTAACACACTTTAATGAGAAAAATGAAAATCTTTGAACATTTTCGCATAGTGATTTGTGTTTTTTCATAAAATGTGCACATTTTCGCACAGTATTTCCTGCAATTTTAACAAGATTTGTGCAAATGCTTAAGGCTCTTGGGGACACACTGATTTCTTGTTGACACTGTAAAATATGACCACTTGAGCCGCATGCTTTAGCTGTATGTACACTGTGAGCTCCTGATAACTGTGAGACAATAATCTTCTGTAGTGTATGATTCTCGATAATGAAATCTAACTGGACCAGACAGGATCTGATGGGAAAATTTATACAGCAGCAAACCTGTAGCCTAACCGGTTAAGCCTGAGCTGCGAACATTTCTGCATTTACAGTACCCTGCTATGTAGAAACAGCAAGTAAACCAACGGCTATGTGCTACCACCTCAAGGTCTAGGTGAACAATAACAAGCCAGTCACCTACTGTAAAACCCATTCACTTTTGTGGAAACTCAATTTCGGTGCATAAGGGGAAAGGTAAATGGAACAATTCTGTAACACTGTTATACAATCATAACAATGGAAACAGATATTCATGGTACGTAATACCACGATTTTTGTGGTGGTGACTGTGAAAGTAAAACGCCGTATATATCACAACGACTTACAGTATGAGGTGACTAAGAGGGCATCTTTTGCACACAAATTTGAAGGTCATCCTGAGCACTTCATTTGTGTTATCCGAAAATGGAGCAAAAATATCAGATTCTAGACAGCTAACTCCAACAATGGGTGAGAAACAGACAATGGCCACCCATATAGTACAATGCACCGTCCCCAAAGGCAACCCGTAATCTACAACGTACCGCCCCCATTCTGATGCAAAATGAGCATAGAACAACATCTGTCACCCGGCCTTATTGTTTATTATTCGCAAAATGATAACAGCCTCGTATTTTGAAAATATGAAGAAAGAACATTGAAATGTTTATTATCAAATTAATAACTATGCCTGTAATATGAAATTCTAATATCGGTGTCTTGTACGAGAGAAATTGAGAGTATTTTTCCGTACCTTGTTTCAGCACTTTGTCGCGGGCGGCTTGGTCGGTGACTAGCGGGGCGGGCGAGCGGGCGCAATCCTCGGCAAACGGGCTCTTGCCGCTCCGGAGCTTCCAGAAGAGGTAGGCGGTGAGAACGCCGAGGAAGCCCGCCGCAAACCACGCCGAGGCGCCGACATCAGCCGCAGCGAGAGCCGCGAAGATCTTGCCGATGACCGCCATGTTGGGATAGATGTCACTGCATAGATTTATTCAAGAGCGGCACCAGTCACTGTCATTCTTACGGGGGGTGGAGGGGTTGATACCCCCCGCCGGGATTATTTAAAAAAAAAACCTTTGTCTCCAAGCAGATACGGGAGCAGCCCGAAAATGCTTACAATTATCAATTTGGCAATGCATGATGATCAAATATCTGAATTGTAGACTTACACCACCATCCCACTAGCATGTCTACGCAATTTTCCATCTCGTACTAAAACCGACCAAGTTCCGAACGTACGGTCGTCGCCCTATCCCTGACCAGTCACTTCATCATATCCGAGCGCCTAATAACTTTTTGCGAGACTAACGAAAAGCCAAAACATTAAATTTTCAACATTTTTATTGCAAACGCAAATGTATACGACAGTATCGTAATATATGAATATATGGTATTTAACAAATAACCGAAAAAAGAACAGCCAGTATCTAAACCCTAACTACGCCACGAAACATTACCAAGTGACGTTATTGAATAGACAAAGCTTGACGGACTGAATGATATACATAAATTATGATAAAAAGCCACGACCTTTTCAGAGACGGAAATTTGTCTCGCCAAGATATTCGGAAAAGCTTGATATCCTAGCAGATACGTACGGGAACAGCCAGAAATTATTGTTCCAATGCGTGATATCAATCCTGATAAAAGCTCCTTGGTGATACACGTTATCTGAGTTGTTTTTGAAAAACCTCGCTGCGATCCAAAATTTGATAGAGCGCTCAACAAATCTCAGGTATACCGGCGAGTCCTTTTACGCGCTGTGTTCTTTGTTGGCCTCCATAGCAGGCTCTCTGGGGCCTTTTCTTTTGCTCATAATACACTTTTTCTGGCCATTTCTTTTTGTACTGGGTCGCTGATTGCCGATTACTGACCCCAGTACAAAAAGGAATGGCCAGAAAAAGTGTATTATGAGCCAAAGAAGGCCCCAGAGAGCCTGCTATGGAGGCTAGATCTTGTTGTCTTTTCAGTCAATCTTTTACACTTCGCATGATCCAATCTCTACATCCAATTTAGGCCACACCGCAATCGCTGTCTAGTGAAATGGGGTCCTATTGAAAATTTCATAATGATTTTCAGCAAAATTTAGATGAAGAAATTAACGTTGGATCAATAAATCTTGTTTATGGACGTCAAATAACATTTATTTTAGAATCTATGAAATGCATATAATGAAAACTATCTATGTGCCACTATCTGATGCAATGTATTACACAGTTCAGCTTCAGTATAGTCTGCGATGTTTTACAAAATAAACCATTCTAATTCTCATTTAGTAGTCAATAAAAGCATTATCGGACAATCGGAAAACAGTTGTGTGAATGACCCAGGCTCAGTTCCATAGTGCGAATGGCGGGAATTCATTTGGCACGATTCGCGATTGGATATTTAGCCGGTTAGTATGCCGCAAAATCATTTCTGTGCCTCTAAAAAATCATTTATATGCCTCTAGAACCTTACCCCACAGTTGAAAATCCCAGAAAGCTGTAAAGGAGACTAGCATTCTTGCAAATAACGCCAATATGCCAAACTACCCCTTCTCTCTACACCCCTGTCGGTTTGTATTGACATGTGCATGGTAATGCGGTGGTGGGGTGATCCCAGCTGTTTCGGCGCAGAAGACTCCACCAGACTCCTTTGGGGGTTCACAGAATAGTAGATATTAGCCGAATATGGTTGACGTTTAACCCCCAAAGGAGTCTCGTGGAGGTTAGCACAATAGAAGGGTAGCGCCTTTGACTAGTTAAGTCTAATAATAACAGTATATCTATTGAACCGGTAAAAATCTCACGCTGAATTGCGCACTTACCTTCTTAAAACGTCGAACTGCATATAACAAACAAAACATAGGTAAAAAAAGTCACAATACACAAAATTGAACAGTCTATGATTGACAATCTCCCAAAATAAGGAAATGAGTGATTTATTTATTTTTTCCTCCAAAAATTATGAAACAAGTGATATCAAACTAATTACATACATCCCTAAACAATACGTATATAAAATGATACACAGTTAGATATATACGTGATAATAGAATCCTTGATGATTATGACCGTGATATTATCTAGATTGTTTAGGACATAAAAACATAGTGAACATTCTAAGGTTTACAGTACTGTACTGTTAGTTCAAGAAGAGAGTTCAAGGTAGGTCAAGTTCGCGCGTGAGGGAATGTGGACTAACATCTGGGACACAATGGAAAATCACTTGGGTTTCACCATAGCAAATTTCCAGAAACGAAGCATATCTTATTTAACAAATTCTGGCACATAATGAATTTTAGAGTCTTGTAACATCTTTCGTATATATTACAAAATGCATATTACGTGTGTTCTCAATGGTGGAATACATATTTCAAACTCGTGCGTAGGGCAGCGTTTTTAAAAGTCATCACTGAAATGAATTTCATGAAAATTATCAAGTGAACAGCTTATATTCAGAAGTAGAAAGAATTAACTGTTTTATGTTCCGCGGTAAACTCACAAAATCATCGCGCGAATTTAATGGCAAAGCATTGTGTCAGCAATAAACATTATGCCCCAACCGAAAACTCCCTCTTCAATTTCCCATACCGCAAAATTAAAGTCCATTCGAATTTAAAGGAATTTACGGTATTCTTTGCGTATCTAATCAAATCACAGTAATTTAGATCACAGACGGAGGTTAAAAATAATGATGAATTGCGGTTTTGTTGCAGACTGCAGACATTGCCTCACCATTCTCTAAATTATTCATGCGTGACCTTATTAGGACATGTAAGCCACGTCTGAAAAACGGGGAGTGTGTGCTTTTCACGAGGGAATGTGTGTGTGAAATAGTTGTGGTACGGCCTAGAAAAAAAACTTTTAGAATTGATGGCCACACCTCGTGTTGACAAGATTTCACAGCCTCTCCTTTCTCAAAATAACTATGGGCCTCAAATTACTGTAGCTGCAGCGTGCCTATTTTGGACGGTACGTTTATCATTATTCTTCAAACTTTGAACTTTGCTACCAGGGATCTCCTAAATGTTGAAAGTTTAGGTTTTCATGTCCGATCTCTCCTACCCCCAACTTTTTGAAAAGTTCTATTTTCATCTTTTTTTTTCGACCGACCGACCCAATTTTTTTCTGAAAAATAAATCCGACAAAAACAAATAAAATTGGTGTTGCCTAAGTGGTATAAATTTCGCCATCTGACGTCTGAGTATAGCCTAGATACCAGACAGCAGCCCGATCTCAACAATATCTACCCACAAAATAGCCATGAATATTTGGGAGATCGGGCTGGGGTCTGGTATCCAGGATACTCTGAGTGATGAGAATTCCTGTATTTTACAGATTGAGGGTTTGAATCGAACAGTTCATTCAAAATGTGTGACAAACATTGTACTCCTATGTTCACTTTATGAAACACACTTATGCTTGCACAATGTATACCTGCATAATTAGAATATGGTGTTGCAAATACATGTACTACTGCCCTGGGGCAGTTTTACATAATTGTTAAACTACATATGTTTCAGGATTATATAAGGAAACTTTGTAGAACATTAATAGTCCAGTAGGGGTACTAATAATACATTGGAAATGCACATTTCGCTTTGTTTCTTGCCCTGTTGAAATGTTCAATAAGATTGAATAGAATTAAATGTCGAAGTCAAATCAGCAGGGTTTCGCCCAAGGATGTCCTTGCTCGCAATCTACAGTTTGAAAGTAAACCGCCAGGCGGCGCTATCGTAATAGTAAAATAATCCAGGCCTTCCCATCATTTACCATTTACCATTAAGTTGATCTTGATGTACTTTATACATGGCATCCGCGAGCGCATCGATTTTCCTCCATCCGTTAAAAAAAGGTTTGCAACATAACCATAAGGTTCAGCACGCAAAAAAGTACTAATTTTTGTCATGTGAAACAAGTAAGATTAAAGCCCCGTACAAAGTCTTCTAAAGACAAAGAAGACGACATGCATACGAAAAAACAAAAGTAAAGAATTGTTGTGTAGTGAACCATGCTATGCATTTTCATTTTTCATTTGTTCAGCCTTCCTGACCACTTACTTTCCATAATGAAGGCCGCAGAAAACAAAATTGTCAGAATATACAGAAACCTAAGTTACAGCCCCAGGCCTACTAACTCCTCGGGCATGTTTTCTGTCTTTTTGGTCAATTTCAACTATTTAGCGACCAATTCAAGGTAGTCTTTCACACGTGAACAGTCGCAATACCCCTGTCACATTATCCACGATCTTCGGGCGTATAGATGTAAGATCAGCCATGTTTAAGATCGACAGAGGGTTACGCGTATTTTTCACGTGAAAACCGTCCCTGTCACATATATAAGCCGTACTTTGTACATTGTACAACTGTTGTGCATTAAAGTTTTTATTCTAAGCGAGGCTCGGGCGGTTGCCGCAGAATCGTCGTCCGATCGATTATCGCCAAATGTGACAGGGGTATAAGAGACCGTCAAAATCTCGTCAGGCGAGGTTGGCGGGAAAGTTAATGAACCAAGGGGTACAATTGACCTTTCACACTATTTGCACACATTACGCTGTAAAACGATGTCTGTTAACATTACAATGCTATAATAGCTTGTATCTCTGAGAGACACGGAAACGGAAGGCAAGTAAGTACCTACTGGTTGTGTAGAAGAATTCTACCATATCCTATATTCGATCAACCTGAAGAAATTATTTTCGGACGTATGTATTCCGTTAAGATATTCTAATTCCATACAAGCCTCTTGATTTCATAGAAAGGGTATCAGAGTCCACCGCATGGAGTGGGGTAAGGAGCGCTCCCGGTGCCAGCCATATGGGGAGGACAGGCCGGGGAGAGTAGGCCGGGGAGAGGGGGCCAGACTGTACCATTGTACCTGTAGGGAAAGAAAGTACAGCATTATTGCAATCACTTCTATGTCCTCTCAAACACATTTCTGGCTAGCTATGGCCCGTTTTGGAAGCTAAAATATCACATTTCTTGGATTACCACATACTTATGCTATGGCAAAGTCGGGACTCTTAGTTAAACAAAAAACAACAAAATTATATAAACCTCTAACAGCGACACCTACCGGAGTGAGTGTCCTTTCTTACTGTCTTGCAAAATCCTACATTTTTACCGAACTAAAAGCCTCATCGACATTAAACTAAACATAGAAGTTTGTCCAAACTCATTTCAAGTGTACTATAATGTCAACGCGTCGTACTTCAAGTGATAAATTTAACAGACAGCAAGGCGTAATAACGTCAGAGTGCCATAAAGTTGACATATGCGGTCATATGGAAGCCAGAGCGGGTTTCAACCATTTTAATCGCATTAATAGCTTCATCGACAATAAACTAAACATACAACTTCAACCAAACTCTTTTCAATTACACCGGTGTGTCTACGCTACGTACTCAAAGTGACAAAGTTGACATATGCGGTCAGAAGGAAGTCAGGCCGGGTTTTCCATGCTATTGACCTAATTGAAAATTCATATACAATACACTAAACATACAACTTCAACCAACCCCCTTCTGTTTACACCGGAGTGTCTCCGCTACGTATGACTAGTCTCAAATTTAACAGACATCGCGGCGTAATGACGTCAGAGTGCCATAAAATTGACATATGCGGTCAGAAGAAAGTCAGGGCGGGTTTTCCACTGTTTTGACCTAATTCAAAAAGTCATAGACAATAAAGTAAACATAAAACTTCGACCAAACTCTTTTAAAGTACACCGGCGTGTCTACGCCACGTACTCAAGGTGACAAATTTAACAGACATCAATGCGTAATGACGTCGGGATACCATAAAGTTGACAAGGAAATCATGGCGGGTTTTCCACTGTTCTGACCTAATTCAAAAAGTCATAGAGTGATAGACAATAAACTAAACATAAAACTTCGACCAAACTCTTTTTCATTACACCGGTGTGTCTACGCTACGTATTCAAAGTGACAAATTTAACAGACATCAATACATGTACGTAATGACGTCAGGGTACAATAAAGTTGACATATGCGCTCAGAAGGAAGTCAGGGCGGCTTTTCCACTGTTTTGACCTAGTTCATAAAGCCATTGACAATAAACTAAACATACAACTTCGACCAAACTCTTTTTCATTACACCGGTGTGTCTACGCCACGTACTCAAAGTGACAAATTTAACAGACATCAATGCGTAATGACGTCAGGGTACCATAAAGTTGACAAGGAAATTATGGCGGGTTTTCCACTGTTTTGACCTAATTGAAAGGGTCACTGACAATAAAGTAAACATACAACTTCGACTAAACTCTTTCCATTTACACCGGTGTGTTGCCGCCACGTACTCAAGGTGACAAATTTAACAGACATCAATGCGTAATGACGTCGGGATACCATAAAGTTGACAAGGAAATCATGGCGGGTTTTCCACTGTTCTGACCTAATTCAAAAAGTCATAGAGTGATAGACAATAAACTAAACATAAAACTTCGACCAAACTCTTTTTCATTACACCGGTGTGTCTACGCCACGTATTCAAAGTGACAAATTTAACAGACATCAATACATGTACGTAATGACGTCAGGGTACAATAAAGTTGACATATGCGCTCAGAAGGAAGTCAGGGCGGCTTTTCCACTGTTTTGACCTAGTTCATAAAGCCATAGACAATAAACTAAACATACAACTTCGACCAAACTCTTTTTCATTACACCGGTGTGTCTACGCCACGTACTCAAAGTGACAAATTTAACAGACATCAATACGTAATGACGTCAGGGTATCATAAAGTTGACATATGCGCTCAGAAGGAAGTCAGGGCGGCTTTTCCACTGTTTTGACCTAGTTCATAAAGCCATTGACAATAAACTAAACATACAACTTCGACCAAACTCTTTTTCATTACACCGGTGTGTCTACGCCACGTACTCAAAGTGACAAATTTAACAGACATTAATGCGTAATGACGTCAGGGTACCATAAAGTTGACAAGGAAATTATGGCGGGTTTTCCACTGTTTTGACCTAATTGAAAGGGTCACTGACAATAAAGTAAACATACAACTTCGACTAAACTCTTTCCATTTACACCGGTGTGTTGACGCTACGTACTCAAAGTGACAAATTTAACAGACATCAATGCGTAATGACGTCAGTGTACCATAAAGTTGACAAGGAAATCATGGCGGGTTTTGTTTTGACCTAACTGAAAGGGTCATTGACAATAAAGCAAACATACAACTTGGACCGAACTCTTTTAGATTACACCAGTGTGTCTACGCTACGTACTCAAAGTGACAAATTTAACAGGGCTTTTGCCTTCTGACACAGCTTTTCCTTAGTTTTCCGGGGGGGTTCTTGAATGCCTTGTGGGTTGGGACTAGACATTGCCGTAAGTGTTTCTGTGACAAGGGTGTTACAATCCAAGTTTCCTGTGGACTTGCGGCTTAATGTTCCCTCCGCAAGTGTGTAATTAATGCCTGTTAAATTTGTCACTTTGAGTACGTGGCGTAGACACACCGGTGTAATGAAAAAGAGTTTGGTCGAAGTTGTATGTTTAGTTTATTGTCTACGGCTTTATGAGCTAGGTCAAAACAGTGGAAAAGCCGCCCTGACTTCCTTCTGAGCGCATATGTCAACTTTATGATACCCTGACGTCATAACGTATTGATGTCTGTTAAATTTGTCACTTTGAGTACGTAGCGTCAACACCCCGGTGTAAATGGAAAGAGTTTGGTCGAAGTTGTATGTTTACTTTATTGTCAATGACACTTTCAATTAGGTCAAAACGATGGAAACCCCGCCATGACCTCTTTCTGAGCGCATATGTCAACTTTATGGTACCCTGACGTCATTACGCATTGATGTCTGTTAAATTTGTCACTTTGAGTACGTGGCGTAGACACACTGGTGTAATCTAAAAGAGTTCGGTCCAAGTTGTATGTTTGCTTTATTGTCAATGACCCTTTCAATAAGGTCAAAACAGTGGAAAACCCGCCATGATTTCCTTGTCAACTTTATGGTACCCTGACGTCATTACGCATTGATGTCTGTTAAATTTGTCACTTTGAGTACGTAGCGTCAACACACCGGTGTAAATGGAAAGAGTTTGGTCGAAGTTGTATGTTTACTTTATTGTCAATGACCCTTTCAATTAGGTCAAAACAGTTCAAAACCCGCCATGATTTCCTTGTCAACTTTATGGTACCCTGACGTCATTACGCATTGATGTCTGTTAAATTTGTCACTTTGAGTACGTAGCGTCAGCACACCGGTGTAAATGGAAAGAGTTTGGTCGAAGTTGTATGTTTACTTTATTGTCAATGACCCTTTCAATTAGGTCAAAACAGTGGAAAACCCGCCATGATTTCCTTGTCAACTTTATGGTACCCTGACGTCATAACGCATTAATGTCTGTTAAATTTGTCACTTTGAGTACGTGGCGTAGACACACTGGTGTAATGAAAAAGAGTTTGGTCGAAGTTGTATGTTTAGTTTATTGTCTATGGCTTTATGAACTAGGTCAAAACAGTGGAGAAGCCGCCCTGACTTCCTTCTGAGCGCATATGTCAACTTTATGATACCCTGACGTCATTACGTATTGATGTCTGTTAAATTTGTCACTTTGAGTATGTAGCGTAGACACACCGGTGTAATGAAAAAGAGATTGGTCGAAGTTATATGTTTAGTTTATTGTCTATGGCTTTATGAACTAGATCAAAACAGTGGAAAAGCCCCCTGACTTCCTTCTGAGAGCATATGTCAACTTTATGGTACCCTGACGTCGTTATCCATTCATGTCTGTTAAATTTGTCACTTTGAGTACGTAGCGTAGACACACCGGTGTGACGAAAAAGAGTTTGGTCGAAGTTGTATGTTTAGTTTATTGTCTATGGCTTTATGAACTAGGTCAAAACAGTGGAAAAGCCGCCTTGACTTCCTTCTGACCGCATATGTCAACTTTATTGTACCCTGACGTCATTACGCATTGATGTCTGTTAAATTTGTCACTTTGAGTACGTAGCGTAGTCACACCGGTGTAATTGAAAAGAGTTTGGTTGAAGTTGTATGTTTAGTTTATTGTCGATGAAGCTATTAATGCGATTAAAATGGTTGAAACCCGCTCTGGCTTCCATATGACCGCATATGTCAACTTTATGGCACTCTGACGTTATTACGCCTTGCTGTCTGTTAAATTTGTCACTTGAAGTACGACGCGTTGACATTTTAGTACACTTGAAATGAGTTTGGACAAACTTCTATGTTTAGTTTAATGTCGATGAGGCTTTTAGTTCGGTAAAAATGTAGGATTTTGCAAGACAGTAAGAAAGGACACTCACTCCGGTAGGTGTCGCTGTTAGAGGTTTATATAATTTTGTTGTTTTTTGTTTAACTAAGAGTCCCGACTTTGCCATAGCATAAGTATGTGGTAATCCAAGAAATGTGATATTTTAGCTTCCAAAACGGGCCATAGCTAGCCAGAAATGTGTTTGAGAGGACATAGAAGTGATTGCAATAATGCTGTACTTTCTTTCCCTACAGGTACAATGGTACAGTCTGGCCCCCTCTCCCCGGCCTACTCTCCCCGGCCTGTCCTCCCCATATGGCTGGCACCGGGAGCGCTCCTTACCCAGATGACCGCATGGATCAAAATTGCCTCCTAGCAGTTCAAGGCATTATTGCAGAAGAAATCACTTATTGCTGCAAGAATAATGTAAATCGCTAGGAGGCATCCATGACACGTGGCGAGTGCCACATTCCCGATTGACTTTTCTAAAGCTTATAATTTGACTTGACAGACTTGTCTATAACAAATAAAACCAAATAAACCCAAAGAATCACAAAACGATTTCATAATGCGAGTTCACGGAGACGGTATCATTATGATATTTTCCAACCAAATCAGTCAACATAGAGGACTAAATGTTGAAATGATGTTATGTAATGAATGTCCTATCCTGTGCTAACACCTAGTTTACTATCACGACAGTGTTAATGTATCCATACGAATTCTACGGTATTGATATAATTTACTATTAGTGAACATTCAAAATATACGGAATCGTACCAACAAATAAACTGAAAATCATGATGAAAAAAATGACACATCTCATGTAAAAAAAATAAGTTAGAGGGAGCATGATTATAGATGTTTTTTTCAGTTTGTGACAACATCGAAATTAGTTTCCTTACAGTAAATATAGCGCTGTATACGTCCATTACAGAAACAAGTTCCGAAGTTGTTCGTGTTAGATCTTGGTTTGCAAAAGACATTATAATTCACTCCTACGCGTTATATATTGCAGAAGGAGAAGACATGAATTTATTCATATTTTACAGCAAACAAATGACACACCAGTGATGAAACACCTTCCGTGCAATCTCCAAGAGAGACAGACAATCAAGACTTGATTAAACATCTTGTTTTTTCAATCCGCCATTTTGGGAGGCGTACCATCACTGCAGTATGTGATTGTTTTTTCACAGTCCTTACACAGGCTTGGGTACATCTCAGTTTTTCAAAGGTATTTCTTTATTTCTTTATTTGGATTTCGCTTGGCAACTTGACATTTTATACTTATTATGACTTTCTAGATTTACTTCGCAACAATATTGTAGCAAAGAATTGTTCACAGATGTTTATGTTTTTAAGTGTTTAATAGTGTGACCAGATTTTAGTTTAGCTGTTTGTACTATGTAAATGTCGGCGCAATTCAACCATCAGCTGCAATGCCACACATGTCGCAATAAAACTCGTTACTTGCCATTTATCACATACTGAAGGGGAGGTCAAAAAAGGTGCAAAAAGCACCTTTGAAAACTGCCCTCCCGCACATAAAAACACATACATGGCACAACATAGACTGTATAAATAATATATACAACAGTAGCATCATCATGACATTATCAAAATATACATCGGTAACTAGCATTAGGCATACTCGTGGTACAATGGTACAAAATGTAAAAAAGCGAGCGAAACTAGCGCGGTATATAGTGCATGATTAATATCGGAGCAAGAAGCGACTCTATATAATATATGATTAAAGCCGGAGTGAGCAACTTTACAGATGGTACCCAGGCTACAAAATAAGGTATGAGAGACCAATTATTTTGCGGCAGACTACGTTAGGTGTTACAGTACAGCGATACGGGAGTTTCTTTCTGACAGGTCTGGGTGCAGATGGTGATTTCCAATGTATTTAATTGATTGTATCGCTCTTCCAATTTCAAGCTCTTTATTAAATGATAAAAGACCTTTATTGTACATCTATGCTCAAACAAACTAAGTACAGGTCATAGTGATAAGGCATAATTTCATCTACAGAGACTACTATGTGTTGGTATGTACAGGTTCAACTTCTTCTCGCTTCTTCAGACAGTTGTAAACATATGAGAAGATGTAATAAATAGTACAGGATTTACCTAGCTGCATAAAAAATATGAACATTTCCCTACCATTTGTGTAAAGGAAATTATGAAACATATCTTGCATGCAATCGAAGAGGATGTTTCATTTGTCGGTGTATAAAGTCTTCTTCTTGTCCTTGTCATCTTTGTCATTTCTTGTATATAAAGTACAGTACATAATAAAGTGATTCTCATCCTCTATCTTATTTAGGTTGCAATATTGGCAAATTCTTTGCCCCAGAGAAATGTGACTACGTCTGCCAATTTCATCATAGAGTTTGTGAAATGATTCGAAGAAATTTGTGATAGCTGTTCTGTGTCCAATGTTTTCAAATATACGAAGGGTAGCATTTGTGCTTCGTAATTCAAGTGACGATAGTATTGTTTTCATGAAACCAAAGTTGAATTTCATGCTGTAGAATATGGTGTGAGTTGAGACAGACCCTGTCTACAGAATACCTTGAAATGAATGTACAGAATTTTGTGTTACTTACTTGCCCTTCTTTGCATCAGGCCCTGTCAGAGAAAATGTTGTGCAGTACGAACGAGAAATTCCAGTTGCATTTCTGGAATCTAACATTGTGTTGTTCCATTTTCAGCAGATCAGATGGAAGTTTCTTCCACAGAAACCCAAATGTGTCATTTTCAAGGGCATGCCAGAGGAATTTTGAATGAAAGAGACACCCGTCATCCCAGGTCCAAGATCACCCTCCAGCCAAGTGCAGGACCAACCAACCAACCGTGTGCCCAGCAGATTCAATTCCGTTCTTGCCATTGGTCAGAATGTCTAACTGGTTTTCATTGAGCAAGTACACGCGGTTGGTGTACTCTAATGATGGCATAAGATCCCGTTCCTGTCATTGGTCAGACTGTCTGATTGGTTTTGACTGAGCAAGTACTGTGATTGATGTACTATACTGATAACATAAAATCCTGTCCCTCTCATTTGTCAGACTGTCTAACTGGTATTGACTGTGCAAGTACAAGTGATTGGTGTACTCTACTGATGACATAAGATTGACATTGTAGTGAATAGAGATCAGAGTAAATGTAGATATTTCACAATGATGCGTGTACTGTGAGCAACTCATTGTTTCAATCCCGAAGATACTTGGCGAAAACTTTTATGTCCCTGAACTCAACAAGCATGTTATCCAGCATGATTGTTGTTCACGTTGTGATTCTTACCTTTATAAACGTACCGCACAATTGTGAAGCTTTAGCACTTACTCGGCTACTCTCCGACGGATGTAACGTTCAGAATTATCATGGTAATAATAGTTTGCATTTGCTTAATTTGACTCTTCCGCTCCGGATACATTGTGACAACAAAGGATTAACAAGTGTTCCAAAAGACCTGCCTTCGAACCTCTTTTTGCTTCATTTTCCAAACAACGCCCTGACAACGTTTCCCTGTCTGGCCCTGTCCAATTTGAACAACATGATCTTAAGAAATAACAAGATCAGTCATTTCCCTTGGGACTGTCTGAAGAACATGCCGAGTCTAGTTTATCTGGATTTGGCACATAATCAGTTATTCCGTGTCAACCTCTATCCTGTGAAGTCTTTCTTGTCCAACTTTGAAAAGCTGGATGTTTCCTATAACAACATACAGACATTATCATTGTGCGATCTTGGATGGGACCCACATGTACCAAGTGGACGACATATACCGTACGAACCTATCATAGAGGGCAACCCTTTCCACTGTGACTGCAAGCTAGCTTGGGCATTTGATTTCGCGGTAGAAGCTGACATGTGCCGGGTTCTGAAAACACGTTGCGTTAGGAGAAACGATATTGTACGCGCCATGTATTACAACCCGTCTCTGTTCCGTTGCAAAACACCACCTATAAGAGAGAACATAGAGCTCCACATGTTAGGTATAGAATGTGATAGGACAGGCGCTCGTAACTGTTCCGTGGGACTACACCCCTCTGATGCCATCACGTCGTCCCTGTTGCCAATAGCAACACATAACCCAGAATCATGGCCAGAGGAATCCACTACAGAAACGACACAAACCGTTACCATGACATCAGCCTGGGTGGTGACTGGAGCAGTAGTTGGACTAATAGTTGCAGTATGTGGTGTAGGGTTAGTTGTGCGTTGTACAACGGGTAGGAAACAATCCAGTAACATGACTGCACAACTTGGTCAAGTAAACAACATGGCGGCTGGCCAAATTGTAAATAACGTTCGTCATCACCGAGCTTCTACCAGCCTGAACGCCCAGGCTGATGATCAGGAAGGCTGCAGCAATGGTCCGGAAACAGATTCGGATCTTTGCTTAAACGAAACTATTATACCTGACACAACAGGACCGCATGCAAGGTCTGATGTTTTTGATGTGCCTCAATATGATATCGTGGAAGTTGAAGTTGCAGGAAGGACCAGTCCTAAGGAAACATGTGTCGGTATCTTACCTGGTCCAGAAACACAAGCTTGTGATCATGCTGGTCAAAATGAGAACTTTATTGACGACAACATGGTTGATAATCAGGTGCAAAATTCAGATACAAAGTGTTGCCTGGATGAGGGTAAGGCTAACACAATTGAACCATATGCAACGTCGCCCTATGTTTTTGATGTACCTCAATATTATCTTGGGGAAGTTGAAATAGCAGGTAAAGCCAGTAATAAGAAAGAGGAAGGTCCCAGCACTGGCGAAGGTACACAGAACAGTGAACAGGCAAGCCACAACGGAGAAGGTTTCGATGCAAATGGAACTGATGATTTAAAGCAATGGTTTGATAAAATGATAGCCTCTGGTCTGTGAAATGCGATGAGGATTTGACTTAGAAAAGTAAAACAGAAGAATAACTTTCTGATAAGTAGCAAGGTAATGATAAGACAGTTTGTACGTAAACCAATAATGACACGATCACCCAATTTATTGCATTTTATTGGAGTTTGGTGGTTCATTTACTTGTGTTTAAATCATGTGTGTTTGTGTGACTCTTGCTTTTTTCTGCTGTGATTATGCTTGTATGCTTTTTTTTTCCGGGTGTATGGGCGTACAGTCCAATAACTCTGCTACCAGGGCTCGTGCTAGTCTAATGATTCATTCTGTAGCATGAGGGTTGTCATGACGACGTTTACCTGTGGACACATAGAGAGAAAATGGTATGAATAAAATATTAAAAAATACCATGTGTAGCATAGTCATTCTGTCTGTGATGAGGGGTAGGAAATGAATCAATAACTGACTTCGCGAAGCGTAATAGAAACTAAGAAAATTAATTTTTGTCAAGATCGGTAAAAATAACAAATTCTGTCCGTTCATTCTCCTACTCAAAGACTCCAACGTCGTCACAAAACGCTCTCTGCGTAGGAGAATATGTCCGTTGGGATCGATAGGAAGTGAAGTAATTACGTTCAGAGTGTCTGGAACGAAGGAAATATAAGGAATTACTCAAGGAACGCGAGTGTTTTTGTCTTACACACTAATATTTTTGATATCCGTAAACAGTATGCTTTTGTAATCGTAAAACTCTTAGCTATATGCTGAACATGGGAAATCTATCAAACTTTGCACTGACAAAGGCGACAGGTCAACCCGTTGATCGTACTTTTTGAATACATATAAGAAAGACCTGGTAAATTTAAGAAAAATACTAAGACGCGGAAATTGCACTGCTGCACCAATAAGGTAGTTAACTGTTCGAATAACAAAACAAAGTCCTGAACTTAAATATATGTTACTATCTATCGTTCTCTGGTCATGCTCTTTCTGACAATGACGATGAGACTTCTTCCAGGAAACAGTAGCAGCGTCAATGGTCAGGCACCTTCACCTCATACACAAATTAGGCAGTTTGACCCTTCAAACTAACAATATTGGAGATGGCGGGCCGGGAAGGAAGCAATTTTAGAGGCATTTCCTCACCTGAAAGAAATCAGAAAGATCAGTATTTCCAAAAACTCAATAACCAAAGCGGGTGTACGGTTCACTGTAGCAAGGCCGGTGCACTTGTAACAGCTACAGAATATAGTTAAAGTTGCCCGTACATCAGTAACAGATGCGTAGGGGTGGCGCCCATCTCCAGAATATAGACCTGGCGGGAAATGTGTTGGCGCTCAGATTCTCCTCACTGGCAAAGGCGTTTGCCAACATAACACGACTGGCATATTTCCAGTCCAGTTGTAGGGCGGCATCTTTCCGCATGGCGGCGCAACTGGTACGTGACACTGTCCACACGCTTGAGAGCCAAGTACGCGGGAAGCAAAACGTTTTACAGTTTGATGGTTCCCCCGAAAGTATAGGTGGTACACGGGAATCGGACACAGCATGGCAAAGAGTAAAACAAAACCTAACAGAAGGGATTCACATACTAGTATCAAACAGACGGTTAAAGATCTCTTTGCAAATCAAGCTGTTAGAATACTAATCAGATGTCATCTTGTAGACCTGTATTGATAAAAAGAGTCAAGTAACGTTGATACGGTCATTTGAGGAGAGTGAAATGTTTTTTTTTTGTGCCTATGTTGTATGTAAACATGTTCAGTTTTTCCTACCGGCCAGAAGTTACATGTCACAAGAGTAGTAAGACCTAAAAATAATGACATTGAGAATGACTGACGTAGAAAAATTATTACACAAATAAAAACTCTCCTTGGTGCTGAAAACTATCCGCATGCAGGAAAACATGCCTACAATTGTTGTTGAACATCCACAGAAGTAAAGAAACCTGTCCCTGATGCTGAACAATTTTCAAACACATTTAAAGACACCCGCTCCTGAACACTATTCACACGCCAGTGAACACTTCTATCCTGGGTTATATACACCATCCACACACAGGTAAACAATCTGTCCCTGGTGCTGAACACCATCCACACACATGCTAACACACCTGTCACTGGTGCTGAACACCATTCACACACAGGTAAATAGTCTGTCCCTGGTGCTGAACACCATTCACACACAGGTAAACCTTCTGTCGCTGGTGCTGAACACCATCCACACACAGGTAAACAATCTGTCCCTGGTTCTGAACACCATCCACACACAGGATAAGAATCTGTCTCTGTAAACGATCTGTCTCTGGCGCTGAACACCATCAACACACAGGTAAACGCATCTGTCCCTGGTGCTGAACACCATCAACATAGGTAAACACATCTGTCCTTGGTGCTGAGCACCATCCACACACAGGTAAACAATCTGTCCCTGGTTCTGAACACCATCCACACACAGGATAAGAATCTGTCTCTGTAAACGACCTGTCTCTGGTGCTAAACACCATCAACACACAGGTAAACACATCTGTCCTAGATCCTTGGTGCTGAACACCATCCACACACATGCTAACACACCTGTCACTGGTGCTGAACACCATCTACACACATGCTAACACACCTGTCACTGGTGCTGAACACCATCGATATCAACACACAGGTAACCTGTCTGTCCCTGTCATCCCTGCTGCTGATGTGTGTTAACAATCTACAAGTGAGTCCATACATGGTGTCATGGATACACAACTATCTCAAACATAGACAGCAAAGAGTTGTGACCCATGGCAAGTTCAGCACCTGGCACACTTTAACATCAGGAGTCCCACAGGGGGGTGTTCTCTCACCCTACTTATTTTTGCTCTTAATTATCTGCTCTCTCACACTTCATGCCGGATTGAATGAGGCGGAGAAGGAATGGGCTTGGTAGAGTTTTAATGCATTGTGCAATCAAACATTGAGAACCACGTGGTGGGTGGGCGGGTGAAACATTTAAGCTACAGTAACATATGCTGATGACGTGACGAACGCATCCTGACGCGACTGGCCTCCCTGGCGGGGGCTGCTGGTGTGTCACGTGAGGTCAGCGTTCGAGGCGCTAATTAACTAATGTGATCTGCGCATGCGCTCACATATTTCCAATTATCTGCTCTCTCACACTTCATGCCGGATTGAATGAGGCGGAGAAGGAATGGGCTTGGTAGAGTTTTAATGCATTGTGCAATCAAACATTGAGAACCACCAGGACCAAGCCCGTAGGGAGGAGGAGTGAGGTGTTTGGAGTGGAGAGAGCAGAGGCGTGGAGGGAGCGCAAATCAGACGGCTAACAAAGTGTAGAGGCGAGAATTAAGTTTCAATCGTACTCGAAAATTAACTCAACTAGCTAGTACTCGAAAAATTAACTCAACTAGCTAGTAATTAGCAAGAACAGGGCACGCATGTACTAGGTGAACTAGACAAGTCCGAGGCATACATACCTATAGGCTACTAGATAAGAAAAGAAGGCGTACCTATCGGCTAAAACGACAATGACGGGGTGTACCTTAACGCTCAACATATAACAGTCAGTTGCAAATAACTTGGGATGTTCTGCTATACTGGCAGAGGCACATAGTGAGGTTAATAGGTGAAATGAACTATCGAGTGACCGCAACGCCCTGAAGGAATAACTTCACAGATGGTGAAGGACTCAGTCTGTAACAGTCAATGACTCAGTCTGTAACAGATGTATACAGTCAATGTGGGGTGCAGTCTCGTAGATACTGTACATATAGCACAATAGGAGTTCATACGTGTGCAGAAGAATTGTAGTTCGTGCATTGAATTCGAACCCTCCCCGGTCGTGGGAGCGTCCGACGCCCGGAGATGCGTAGAAGACGTTAGATGACCCTCAGAGATGTGTGACGCGAGAAGAAGCTGGCCTCCGGTGCAGCAATCTTGTACACGCCGAAACGCGGCTCAGAGAAGCAGGGTTGTTGGATACCTGTCTACCTACGTCTTGAGAGGAAAAGCCGTCATGAGGCTTGTCACAGCTTTTAAACCCGGCGACCAAACGCATGTGAGTAGAGACTGTCCTTAGAGAGTCGCGGAGCAGCAACTGGTAGACTTGAACGGCTGAACATAGGCCAACTTTCATGAGGAAACACTGTCCGTAGGCGTGTCGTCTTGAACACCAGATGACCGAACTCCAGTGGGGCAACACTGTCCGTAAAAGGGTCAATGTTGGACACTTTAGCGAGCGAACTTCCGTGATGAAGCACTAACCGTAGGAGTGTCACGCTATAGCACTTGGCGATCGCGAGGGAACTACTGTGAGGAGACACCGTCGGAGCGCTATGGGTTAACACTCGGCGAGCTAACTCCCGTGAGGAAACACTGTCCGTAGGAGTGTCAATGTTTAATTGGCTGGCTAACTCCTGTGTGGAAGCACGGCCCATAGGAATGTCGCTGTATAACTGGCTGGCAAACTCCTGGGAGGAAACATTGTAGGAGGGTCACTGTTGCACACCTGGCAAGCGAACTCCGATGAGGAAACGCAGTCCGAAGGAGCGTCGCAGATGAACTGACTAACGCTATGAGGAAACACTGGTCAGAGGAGTGTCCGCAGGAGTGGCACAGTATGACTGGCAAACAAACTCTTGTGAGGAGACTATGTCCGTGGGAGTGTCACTATGTAATAGCTGGCGAGCTACCTCCTGTAAGGAAGCACTGTCCGTAGGAGTGTCACTGATGAACTGGTTAACTAACTCCTGTGAGTATGATGCGCGTAGGAGTCTCACTGTTTAACTGGCTAGATGACTCCTGTGAGGAAAACTCTGTCCGTAGGAGTGTCACTGTTTAACTGGTTAGCTAACTCCTGTGAGGAAAACTCTGTCCGTAGGAGTGTCACTATTTAACTGGTTGGCTAAACTCCTGTGAGGAAACTATGTCCGTAGGAGTGTCACTGTTTAACTGGCTAGCTAACTCCTGTGAGGAAACACTATCCGTAGGAGTGTCACTGTTTAACTGGCTAGCTAACTCCTGTGAGAAAACTCTGTCCGTAGGAGTGTCACTATTTAACTGGCTGGCTAACTCCTGTGAGGAAAACTATGTCCGTAGGAGTGTCACTGTTTAACGGGCTAGCTAACTCCTGTGAGGAAAACTATGTCTGTAGGAGTGTCACTATTTAACTGGTTAACTAACTCCCATGAGGAAACTATGTCCGTAGGAGTGTCACTATTTAACTGGCTAGCTAACTCCTGTGAGGAAAAACTATGTCCGTAGGAGTGTCACTGTTTAACGGCCTAGCTAACTCCTGTGAGGAAAACTCTGTCTGTAAGAGTGTCACTATTTAACTGGTTAACTAACTCCTGTGAGGAAACTATGTCCGTAGGAGTGTCACTGTTTAACTGGTTAGCTAACTCCTTTGAGGAAGCTAAGTCCGTAGGAGTGTCACTGTTTAACTGGTTAGATAACTCCTTTGAGGAAGCTAAGTCCGTAGGAGTGTCACTGTTTAACTGGTTAGCTAACTCCTGTGAGGAACTATGTCCGTAGGAGTGTCACTATTTAACTGGTTAGCTAACTCCTGTGAGTATGATGCGCGTAGGAGTGTCACTAGTTAACTGGCTAGATAACTCCTGTGAGGAACCACTGTCTGTAGGAGTGTCACTGTTTAACTGGTGAGCTAACTCCTTTGAGGAAACTATGTCCGTAGGAGTGTCACTGTTTAACTGGCTAGCTAACTCCTTTGAGGAAACTGTGTCCGTAGGAGTGTCACTATTTAACTGGCTAGCTAAATCCTGTGAGGAAAACTATGTCCGTAGGAGTGTCACTGTTTAACTGGTTAGATAACTCCTGTGAGGAAAACTATGTCCGTAGGAGTGTCACTGTTTAACTGTCTAGCTAACTCCTGTGAGGAAACTGTGTCCGTAGGAGTGTCACTATTTAACTGGTTAGATAACTCCTGTGAGGAAAACTATGTCCGTATGAGTGTCACTGTTTAACTGGCTAGCTAACTCCTGTGAGGAAAGTCTGTCCGTAGGAGTGTCACTGTTTAACTGGTTAGATAACTCCTGTGAGGAAAACTATGTCCGTATGAGTGTCACTGTTTAACTGGCTAGCTAACTCCTGTGAGGAAACTATGTCCGTAGGAGTGTCACTATTTAACTGGTTAGATAACTCCTGTGAGGAAAACTATGTCCGTATGAGTGTCACTGTTTAACTGGCTAGCTAACTCCTTTGAGGAAACTATGTCCGTAGGAGTGTCACTGTTCAACTGGCTAGCTAACTCCTTTGAGGAACCACTGGCCGTAGGAGTGTCACTATTTAACTGGTTAGCTAACTCCTGTGAGGAAACTATGTCCGTAGGAGTGTCACTATTTAACTGGTTAGATAACTCCTGTGAGGAAAACTATGTCCGTATGAGTGTCACTGTTTAACTGGCTAGCTAACTCCTGTGAGGAAAGTCTGTCCGTAGGAGTGTCACTGTTTAACTGGTTAGATAACTCCTGTGAGGAAAACTATGTCCGTATGAGTGTCACTGTTTAACTGGCTAGCTAACTCCTGTGAGGAAACTATGTCCGTAGGAGTGTCACTATTTAACTGGTTAGATAACTCCTGTGAGGAAAACTATGTCCGTATGAGTGTCACTGTTTAACTGGCTAGCTAACTCCTTTGAGGAAACTATGTCCGTAGGAGTGTCACTGTTCAACTGGCTAGCTAACTCCTTTGAGGAACCACTGGCCGTAGGAGTGTCACTATTTAACTGGTTAGCTAACTCCTGTGAGGAAACTGTGTCCGTAGGAGTGTCACTGTTTAACTGTCTAGCTAACTCCTGTGAGGAAGCTAAGTCCGTAGGAGTGTCACTGTTTAACTGGCGAGCTAACTCCTGTGAGGAAAACTATGTCCGTAAGAGTGTCACTGTGTAACTGGCTAGCTAACTCCTGTGAGGAAACTGAGTCCGTAGGAGTGTCACTGTTTAACTGGCGAGCTAACTCCTGTGAGGAAACTAAGTCCGTAGGAGTGTCACTATTTAACTGGCTAGCTAACTCCTGTGAGGAAGCTGTGTCCGTAGGAGTGTCACTGTTTAACTGGCGGGCTAATTCCTGTGAGGAAGCTATGTCCTTAGGAGTGTCACTGTTTAACTGGCGAGCTAACTCCTGTGAGGAAAACTATGTCCGTAGGAGTGTCACTGTTTAACCGGCGAGCTAACTCCTATGAGGAAAACTGTGTCCGTAGGAGTGTCACTATTTAACTGGCTAGCTAACTCCTGTGAGGAAGCTATGTCTGTAGGAGTGTCACTATTTAACTGGCTAGCTAACTCCTGTGAGGAAGCTATGTCTGTAGGAGTGTCACTATTTAACTGGCTAGCTAAACTCCTGTGAGGAAGCTATGTCCGTAGGAGTGTCACTGTTTAACTTGGTAGCTAACTCCGGTGAGGAACCACTGTCCGTAAGAGTGTCACTGTTCAACTGGTTAGCCAGCTGTGAGGATATATACTGTCCGTAGGATCCAACATTTCAAACCCGGAGAGGAAACACTGTCCACGAAACCAACTGAGGGTACAGGAACATGGCAAAATACGAGCCGGCGGTGTCAGTCTTCGCTGGATATTGGCAGACATATCATCTCAGTATGGCGAGTCTAGTGTCCAGGCACAGAAGGACTCAATTAGACAGGGGGTCTGGAATGGCGTGGACAGTCGGAATCCTGACCCTATCAATCTTGTTAGGTAATCCCGTACGACAGAGGTGTTTATAATGAGGGGTCACGGTGTAGAGATCGTAATGAAGTACGTCTACCCGAGCGGGACCACGATCAAAGTTATGTAGTGAGTAAGGAACGTCCGAACTGGCGTGACTTACGGTTTTGCGAGCTTGGAGTTAACAGTAAACAACCCCGGTGGGTGGTCTACTACTGCAGTCCGGCAGCCGCGGGTTGGATCCTACCACTTGCGCGAGCGGGGTGAAGGCCACTAAAGCTAGGGTTCCATTCAGTCATGACGCCCGCTGCAAGGATGATCCGGGAAGAAAAAGAGTAGGATTCACTACACAGGCATGAGACACCTTCTGAGTGGATGGCGAATCTTGGGATGAGTGACGGCGAAGGCGACGTGAAAAACCGACGGTTACCCGTGACTGGTGAGATCGTCCGACACGTCCGCGTGTGCCCGGTGTTGAGGAAGAGAATCGAGTTTATCAGAATCCCGGCCTCAAAACACGAACTGGCGACACCACGACTGAATCTTCGCCTGCTTGGAAGGCTCATCGACAAGACGTGGGCCGGGGATACCGTGAAACATTTAAGCTACAGTAACATATGCTGATGACGTGACGAACGCATCCTGACGCGACTGGCCTCCCTGGCGGGGGCTGCTGGTGTGTCACGTGAGGTCAGCGTTCGAGGCGCTAATTAACTAATGTGATCTGCGCATGCGCTCACATATTTCCTATGAGCACTAGGTCACCAGTGTATAGTTCCACACTAAATGTTGGCTATGCTGACGACGTCAGCTTGTCGCGATCTCTCCATGTGGCTGCGGCTAATGGCGACACGACAGTGGAGGAGGAAGCGACTCAGATGGACGTGCGGGCAAGCGACAACAAGATGATTTTAAATGGAGGCAAAAGTCAGCTAATGCAAATTTGTTTTAACAGATCAGTTCCTGTCCCACCAGAGATTATCTTAGGGAGACAACAGGTGCCTTGGGTTGAGCTGGCCAAGGGTTTGGGTTTTATATTGGATAGGTACTTGTCGTTTAATAACCAAGTGACATCCATGGTCACGAAGGCCTCTCGTAGGCTTCATTATCTTAGGCTCCTTACTAAACAGGGCACTAGTGTTGTGGATTTGGTCCAGGTGTACGTCACACTTATCAGACCTGTGCTCGAATATGGGCACGTACTACTAGTAGGGTGTAGTAAGGAGCAGGAGAGACAAATTGAAAGAGTACAACGGAGAGCACTCTGTATCGTCTCCCTGGAGGGAAGACGAGAGGTGCCTCCTCTGCCGACGCTGAAATTTAAGAACGGCGAGAGGTTCCGGCAGTGAAGCTACTGAAGAACATGCTGAACGAGGGTCACTCCCTCCATGACCTGGTGCCGCCGGCCAGGACTACGGTCACTGGGAGGACTCTTAGAAACGGCACTGCACTTACTGTGCCAGCTGCCAGGACACAGAGACTGAGAAGGTCATTTCTGCACCAGGCCATCCGCCTGTATAACGAATCCTCTGGTGTTACTTAGTGTGTAGGACGTTCCTGTCCTTATTTCAGTGTTCTCTGTAAGGCATTACGTACAACTTTGTTTTAGGTGTTTCTGCGGCATGTATTGTAATTGTTTATTAATGTATATACATATATTCTGTATTCACCATGTAACAAGTTGTAACATCAGTGATATTCAGTTTGTTTGTTTACTGACTGTGATGCTGACTTTTTTTCTGAATAAACTATGAATAAACTATGAATAAACATAGGAATTCAGTCAGTCTTTTACAGTATATCGAGTTATCCACCGGCCGGTGAGTTCATTTCTTAGCCAATCAACCCCTCCTAGGCTTTCATTCCTAATTTGTCTAAAGTCCCCTGTTATGCTTAGGTCACATTTCCGAAACGGGCCCGGGGCCCGGCCGGGATATTTGCGGAAACGAAAAATAAAACTGTTTACAAACTTAAGGAATGTACACAAATTATGCTCCTGAATAGTTATTTTACGTTCCGTGTGTTTAGGTGCCTCTCTTATTAAATTTGTTCGTTTCCGAACGCTGCCCGGCCGGTCCCCGGTTTGGAAATGTGACCGAAACCTAACAAAAGCTACCCGGTCAGGTCCCGGGTCGGGAATTGGTATCTAGGCCTTAGGCCACAGCATGTAAATTCTATGGATGACATCCTATGCAGAGTGCAAAAATAATGAGATAGCGCGTAAAAAAAAACCAAGATAGGTAGAAAAAAACAAGATGGCAAATTTTCAAAATAGTCACCATAAACGTCGCAACAAGATTTGAAGTGACAAAACGTGGCATCACAACTAACAAGGCATTCATTCCTGTATTAAAGAAGTGAACTAGTGTAGTAAAAGTGATACTAGTAGGGAACACTGGTATCACTTGCCAAGATGGCAACTACAGTCATGGCTTACTATGATGCTGGCTTCCATATTGGTGGCACTTTTACATCTATCCAACAAGTCTCACTTCTGCAACTACAGTCATGGCTACCTCCCTATTGTCAACTCTACAAGCATAATTATTAGGCTACAACACTACATGTTTGCCTATTTTGATCTATCTGACCAAAACCGAAGAGGAAAAAAAACAGTCTGGTAGAGGGTTGACCGTTTTCTTTTCCACGAGGCATGACCCCGGACCCCCTATAAAGCTTGCACAAAAAATATCTTGGCTAAGGGCATATTTAGGGCTTGCTCCCCTAGGAAATTTGAGATTTTCTGACCCCCTTAAATATGATTTTCCACAATTGGAGAGGAAAACTATTTGTCATCACCTTTTTTTGGCGCTGACTTTATTCGTATCGGTGGAACACAATTTAAACTACGTACATAAGTGCTCACGTCGCCCGACTCATTCAAAATGTCATGACCTCTATGAAAAGTCGAGGTTATGTTGTCAGCATTTGTGTGTGGAAAAGACTCGTGATCGACTGCACAGCAGCCGACCGATGATCATCTTAATGTTACTTAGTGTGTATGGCGTTCCTGTCCTTACTTTCGGTGTTCTCTGTAAGGCATTACATACGTACAACTTTGTTTTAGGTGTTGTGTATTGTAATTGTTTATTAATGTTTGTACCTATATTTCTGTATTCACAAGTTGTAAAATCAGTGATATTCAGTTTGTTTTTGTACTGACTGCGATGCTGATTGTCTTTCTGAATAAACGAATGATGATGATGATGATTTGTGTGTACGCGGCGTCTGTGTATGGGTATGTGTCAGTGCATATGTGTGTCTCTGCATGTGTTTCTGAGTGTGTGTCTGCGCGTCTGGGTGTGTGTCTGCGTGTGTGTGCCTTGATGTTTGTGTGTCTTTGCATTTGTGTGTGTGTGTCTGCGTCTGTGTGTGTGTGTGTCTGCGTCTGTGTGTCTTGGTGTTTGTGTGCCTGTGTCTTTGTGTGTGTAATAGTGTGTGCCCGTGTGTGTGAGTGTGTGTCTTTGTGTAATCCCGTAACACCCTCGGTCCCAGTCCTCCTGCGGCCTTCGGACGATCCGGCCCGGAGGGCTGGTACCTCTGATAATATGGAATACACCGTGTTTCCATATGTATCTACGGTGGATAGGGTTATTTTGCGCGATTCCTTTTTCATTGACAGCTGATTTTGACAGTTTTGAAGCGTTGACCCTATCGAGGTATTGTTTCCGCTCAAATACATATTTGAATGTTGGTTGTCCATCGATGTGTGCTCTCATGTTTAGTCCTTCCGTCACGAGCTTCCACCGGCCACTGTGGTCTTTTTGCAATGGATCCAAACGGTCTTTCCCATATAAGTGAAAATAAGAAATGCAACAAACCAGCTATTATAGCTAACATAGTATAATGCAACATAATACAACAAAACAAAGTACTAGTCTTTGTACTCATTCTGAATAAAGTTGAACTGTAATTTTCACCAAAAAAAGTGGACTTACCCAAGTTTTGGACTGATCCACTTTGGTCAGTCTTTGTCAAGGAATGAACAATCCACTGCTTCGTCACGTTTTGTGGAAAGCACTACTAAGGTGACCAGTATGTACATGATTCGTCAATAAGTAAAAGTGAAATTGAACTGTTCGTGTTTTATATATAGCATGCCTCAATTTTATTGTGAAGTGTAATAAGCTATCTTAATTTTACGGAATGATACGTACCTATCAGACTGCTACAATTGACATGAAACATAATTATTATAATAAATATTATAATTATTGGTGACTAACATTAACGTTTTGCGTTAGAGATTTGTTTATAGAATATACAATCCTTCTTAACTTATATCATTTCCGTTTTCATCTCAGGATCTCCAAGAACCTGGTTGCAGACGTCTCAAGGATTCGCGTACAGTCGAAAATAACACTAAACTGAGAATCTAAATACAATGAAAAAAGTTTTATACGCCAAAAAGAAGTTATTCGAACAACTGTTTATGACTTGGATACTGTCAGGCGTTTTAGACAGCACTGCCTTATATCAGGGATACTGAGGAAGGCAGGTTGAAGACCAGGTATTACTATTATACAAATTACATGTACTTATAAAATGTCTAACCAAATGACGGAGTCAATTAGAAATAATAAAACGTTTGAAAGAACATAAATGAAGAATATACAATTTGGTAAACTATACCATGTACATTTATTCATATTTTCATCCTTCATGACTTCAAGATTTCATAAAGAGAACATCTTCGTCTGGCCAAGCGTTCGTTATTCACACTCTGATATCATTTTATTTTGTTTACAAAGTATATCATCCTTATTTCTTATTCAACATGATCTTGCAGTTTAAAAAACAACATTTATGTCAGCACAGAAAACCACTAAAATGTCAAGCTATGAAGAACAGAACTACGGCTTTAGCATCATAGACGTTGAATTTGCCTTAAAAGTACACTGCCAAAGATGCTTTTTCTTGTTTATCTTGTTTTGCTTCCTTTTCACAGAAAATATATCTTACAGGAAAAACATTATTCTGTCCCCAAGAAATCTTAGAAAAATGTGCTTGTCCATGGGGCAAGCAAATTTTTTAGACGATTTGAGATTTGTTTTCTTGTACATTGTATTTCCAAAAATGCTTTTTCTTGTTTATCTTGTTTTGCTTCCTCACAGAACGGCCTGACATATTCAGAGAAAGGGAAGAAAAAGTTCTTGTATTTCTTAAGAGTTAAATATGCTTACAAAAAATAATTTCTAGAAAGACTTTGCTTAAATCTCCAGAAAAAAATTTGGAGTTTCTTATTTTGCTTGAATTCTATTCTACTTTTTCTCCCTGCAAGAATATTATTCTCCAGATTAGAATTATCCGTGGGGTAAGCAAAACAAGAAAAAAATTAATTTTGGCAGTGTGTCGCCTTAAATGTCACAGCTAGCCCTCTGTTCTTTTTTTAAAATTTTTTTTATATAACTTTTTATTGATTTTTCAAACACAAGATACACGTATCATACATAGAGCGATAATACTGAACGTACATATGCATGTAGGACGCAAAATAAGACAGAGAACCACAATTCGTATACCACCACCTTCCTCCATGGCACCCAGCACAGCAAAATCCACTGTTGCCATCAGTGTCCCTGTCCACGGTGCTGAACGCAATCCCAGAAATGGGTAAATCAGCTGAAACCTTGTTCCTTGTGTGTACCTCATTGTCTAGTTGTTCTTTTCTTCGGAAATCCTACGGAGTAAAAATTGTATATCAGACCGTACGCAATAAAAATATTAATTCGTGTAACCAGATGGTGATGATGAATAAAATATTCCATTCTAACTTCGGTAAACAGGCCAATCAGGCTTATAAAATGCTACAATGAATAGCAAGATATTTATATACAAAATGATGCCACATTCTTTAGAGCAACTCTAGCCTGGTTACCAAACCCCAGCCCGATCTCAAGTATCTATCGTGCAGGGGTCTGGCAGGATGACATAGGAACTCTTCTCAATTTTGCCCCTTATAGTGGGCACAAAACTCCACCAATAGAACAGTAGCAGGATCAGCAGGAGGTAATTACACCCTACCATGATTGGTGAAAGACCCCCAACTGTATTTTTTGAATCCATAACAGTGACCACTAAGTACCTGATTCGCCACTGTGATTGCCTGCTGACCAACTGTGGTGTGTTGTAGCTGGCTACCTGTGGTGTGAGTGGTCATCAATCCTAGGTTCTCCTCCCTGTGATCAAGGGTCTTCCGAGAACCTTTTTAAAGCCATCCTGCCAGACCCCAATACGAAAGATATTTGAGGTTGGGGTATGGTATCCAGACTAGAGCAACTCTGACTGGTTGACATTACACTGTAGCGTAGGTGTCGCTGCTCACAGATGCGGTCACAAAAATAAATGATCAACTACATCCTTGTACAACAAACCAACACAGAGCAGTGCGGATAATCCTGGCAGCTAACTACACCAGCTATGCTGAAGCCTGCTCACAGCTCGGCCTACCCTCTCTTCACCAGAGGCGTGAGAACCTGACACTGAAGTTCGCTAAGTCTCGTCTAACTTCCAACCAGTACCGTCATCTCCTGCCACCGGACAGACAGAGTATTAGTAGCAGACAGACTCGCTCCTCAAACAACTTGGACTTGGTTCATTGTAGAACAGAACGATATAGAAACAGCGCTGTCCCGTATATGGCACGTTTGGTCAACACATTATTCTTAATATTGCTCTGATTGATGGCTTTAACTACTAGTATGTAATGTTCGTACCGCAAGTCAACGCATGGCTATGTATATGAGTTGCAACTGACGTGACAATGTGAAGTATATGTACCCAGTACTCAATAAACCATTACTACATACTATGTGCACAGATAATTGATGTGGTGTTTGCAATGTATTTCCAAAAATCTAATATTACAAACATAAACTTTGCCACGTAAATGATATCACTGTAGCGCATACCATCTACTTCTTTAAAACACCGTCCCAAACGTATCATGGACCAGTTAGAATTACCTTAAGTGACAGAAAGTTCACCGAAACATCTGTTGACTCAGAGTCAAAACTTGGTTCTGTAATGACCAAGCCATTCTTTTATTGGTCGAACTTCTAATTAGCCACCCTCTCATTGGTTGAACAGATGATTGTGATAGACCGACAGGAGAGGGTCTGCATGCTCTTTTCCGTAAGGCGTAGGCAGACTATTTTTATTTCCCGTATCTCGTAGGGAAAATTTAAACAATCTTTCTTCGTAATTCGTAGCGAGGCGGCCAAATTTAGCTTAATTGCCTTCCTTGATTTAGCGTAACACGTAGGGGTTCTTTAGAATTCAGCGCAAATCGTTGTCGGACCCCCCCCCCCATGCAGACCCTCAGTCAGGACTCTGATAGCTGCATGCAAATAACTTAGCCTCAATCAGGCCAACCTAAAGAGCTATAGAGAGTAAAATTAAGTTCTAATGTCGGAAAAAAATGGCCATGAGTGTCAGTCCGCAGCTAGGGTAGTTTCTGAATCCACAATATCTCTCCATTTAGATAGCTTCTAGTAGAGAATACAATAAATAATTTCAAATGATAAAGTCCCCAGAAAGCCTGGGAAACGAGGCTTCTAGATGGACCAATCACTGGCCGGCGACAGAACAAAGCGTATAGGGAAATATCTCTAACGGTCCCAACTGCCATAATTCAACAGTCCGAGTTGAGACACGGTCACACAGTTGCAGCCTGCGTTCGCGTTTCGAAACTCAGCAAGAATGAGGTTTCACTATAGTTTTGACAGTGAATCGTCCTGGAGAAAGGTAACGTGACAATATTTATTATGATTAATGTCGTGTCCGTGAAGGCCAATGAATGGTTGTCAACGCTTGAAAGAAATTTGGAAAGGAAGGGGAGGGGGGTTTAACGTACACTTAACCGATGAGCACGTTATGTCATGTCATGAGCATGTAATACTCATTAATAAGATTTGGTACACAATTTTTTTGGACTTCGTGCTTCATCTGAGTTCGTTTGTGCACCCTTTTTTTTTGGGGGGGGGCGGACTTGTATAAGATATAGTTACTAGGCGCCCGCTGTATTTTTTGGACGTTTTGTCGGACCTTCTTATTCCAATACTTCGTACGGCTTTGTTTCTGTTCGGCCAGCGGAGAGAAATCAAGTTCAAAGTTTATAATTTTTTCACAGGTGAAAACCGGAAAATGGCTGATGCAGCGATTGCCGAAGACGCGTAGGAAAGCGCACCCCTACAAACGCGTAAGTAATTATGGATTTCTATGTCTGTTGTTATCTGGTACTGTCATATATTACCAGTGTGTGAAAGAATATGTAAATATTGTACATCTAAAGCAATGGGAGACGAAACACAGTCTTCATTTCCAAATGTTCATTCAACAAAACCGAAAGAATCACTCTGTTTCGAGAAGTCACAAAGACTTTAATCCCAACTTCCCCACATTGACAGATGAACAGAAAGTCACTTTTCTCTTAAAATCGCAGAACCCACAAATTTTAGAGAATGTTGGGCGTTTCGTCTCCCTCTGCTTCCAAAAAAGAAGTCAACCCCATCCTGTTTAGAAATAGCCAACACTAGTATTAGATTAGAATATTGTTTATGACTGTCCATTGTCACTATGTGTATACCATGTACTTGCAATTAGCCCTCGGGCACGAACTTGCAAATAAACTTCTATTTTTTATATATTCCTGAAGATGAATGCTTCAACTTTACTTCAGATCAGTGGAGTGCTTTACCATCATGGTTTCCAACTTTTGGCCATGTTGAACTGATTACTAAGTATATATGGATAACATCAGATCAGTGGATAATGCTACATTTACCCTAATATTACATATAGGACAAGCAGTTTTTACTTGAATAGGAAGCAGGCTGAATAAAATGTCTAACTGGAAACTGCCCACCCGAAAAAGTCTAGGGTCAGCAGGATTTTCTATGTCAGGTAAAGAAACAGGAAACATCATTTTTCCCCAGGCCTATCTAAATGTGTGACTGACTGTAAATGTGTATGCAACGTGAGAGTTTGTGCATATTTCAGAGAAGTCTCCAGATTTGAATTTGTTTGTCCCAGTAATTGTCTAAGAGCCCAGTTGTTTAGATTTTTGTTGTTGCTGGCATACCTGCATCGCTTACCAGGTAGCTTTGTTACACTAAGATGCCCCTATGGCATCATGCTGTAAAAAAAAAAAAAAAAAAAAAAAAAAACTTGGCAAGAACACTGTCTATGGTGTGTGTTGTGTGCCTCACCTCACCTGCATGAAAGTTATCTATCTATTAATCAAGATCTGTTTAAATCTCTCCAGCACTCTCCAGCCGAGAATTCGCAAGTCCTTGAGCAGACAACACCATGGCAAGGTATAAAATCAAGAACAAACTGTAATATGTCCAGAATAAGTTTTCTTGTTGCTAATAGGATTTAGCTTTTGATATCATGAAAACAATGGCTGAGAACAGTGTGATTACTCCAACCAAAACATGTCTTACGTTTTAAGGCTAAGAACTAGAAAAAAAATATTGTGTTTCCTGTTTCAGTCGTGAAAATAGTAAGGGTCTGCAGGCTAAGACATTATCTTTTTTTTTCTTGTAATTTTTTTTAGCCTTGCCAAAACTTTTAGTGATACATATCACAATACAGTTGAACAAAGTAGACTAAAATGGATTACGAAACTTGCCTTTCAATGTCAAACTGATTTTAACTTACACTGCACGAAAGCCTCATGTCCACGATGGAAACTGACTTCCACATCACAGTCCTTCAAAACCCGGAAGTTTCATGCCTGCGAACGAGCCATGTGCAGTCCTTTACGTGTCCTAGAATCTCGCAAGGTTGAAGTCGCGAGTAACTTCTGTACGTCATAGAATGTCAGCTGGTCTGTCTTCGCAGGCTATTAGTCTCTACCAGGCTCCGGGTCACCGTAGGTCGCACACTGTTCCCTAGCCAGCTGTCACATTCCTCTGGCCGGATTACTCCAGTCTATTTGTTACATTTCTACGTTTTTTCCAGCGAGGCGGAGTCTGGTAGAGACTAGCAGGCTAATTGTACTTAAGTTGACGGCAGGGTAGTACAGTCGTCGCTCCTAGATGAGGGTGGCTTTACTATCCAAACATGAGCGCTGTTTTGATACTCCACAACAATACTTCCATTGAAAGCAAAGTCAAATGCCGACTGCAGTATCAAAGATTCGGCTACAGTTGCATACGGTTGCTCCTTGATCCTTCAAGCCATGCGAGAGACCAGTGCCGGGCAGGTTAGACTAAAGGCCCGATGGCGGTCCTGTTATTATCAGTTGCAGCTGACTTCCTGTGCCGCTATCTTCAGTAGAAACTCTTTGCTGTTATAAAGTAATGACCAAGGCAGGGCTCGAAATACCCCCATCATATGCAGGTCAGTGCAGGTAAAATTGGAGCTGTGCAGGTATTTCTGGTGTCTACCTGAACCTTACCTGCACTGGTCTGTGTACTGGTGTTTTATCAAGTAGCTTTTATCAACAGGACAGTCAGAAGGTACGTAATTTTCGCGGATCGAGGTCTGTTTTCTTGCGATAGAATCATGAATTTTGTACAAACAGTTAAAAAGATCCTGGTTGACTGTTCTGATTACAATGTGCTATTCAGCAGCTGTAGGGTAGTGGGCTTTTAGTGTATTGTACAGTGCGGGCTGGCAACTGGTAAAAAAAAAAGTTTTTTGTTCTGTCTTAAGTTTCCCTACCACTTATCTCTCCTTCACAGGGCGAGGCTGAGGTGTAACTGTGGAATTAAGTGTTGCCAAGGATGATCTTAGTTGCACGCACCTGAATGTTCTCTTCTTCCGTTGGCTGTTACTTAAGCTGGGATGCCACAGGGGGTTGCATGCTCCAGAACCGGCCGTACAAAAATGGCCGTAATGAACGCAGGAGCGAAGACTTAGTTATCCTAATCTATTAAATGCATATCAAATGATCCATGAAAACATCAAGCTCCATTTATTGACCTAAGGCACCAATATTCTAGGGTCACTTTTCCAAACCTGGGCCTAGTCGGGCTGTTTACGGGAACAAAAACTAATGTGTACTACAATAAAGAAACATGGAAGCTCATTGGTTGATCTTTAAGAAGGCAACAGTGGCAGTTAAAAATTTGAACTGCGTGTACACCTTAGTGTTGGAAGAAAGTTTAGCATTGTGCTATCAGCAAGTTAGACTAACATGCTCATGACTTACTTTTTCACATTCACTGTGTTTTTATCATACTTTTTGTTCCCACAAACTAGCCGACTGTTTGTTGGTTGGGAAATGATACCCAGTATTTCTGTTGTTGTACCTAGGGAACAACCCCACCATGCCCAGCCCCAGTACCTCTGCTAACCAGGACCACATCGGTGTAGTAGCTGAGATGAATGCAATCCTTTCCGCTTTCACCAACAGATTGTCGTCCAATCAGGTAAGCTCCACATCTAATTATCTAATTTTGTGATAAGGGAAAAAGGGGGTTTTTGTTTGGCTTTTCAATTCACAGTTTAAATATTTCCGTAGTACAGTAGCGATCAGTTGGACATACAAGGCTTGATTTCACAGTAGGTCACCTGGCGAGGCTGCACACATTGGACTACCACAACCACTGTAGCCTTTAATGCCGTATGCTTGATATTTGTGATGGCATGTTTACAGTTTATGTTTAATAATATGTGTTTACATTTTGATATTTCAATTTTTATGATATCATTTTGCTACTCAGTACTCTTCACACCACGCTTCAAGTGGTTCTGTCCAGTGGGTTCAGTTTGATGTCCTTAACTAGTCCCATGACTTCTGCTATTGATTTTTGTTTGTTTGTTTTACTTCATTAGTGTTACCATTTATAACACTAATTCACCATTATTGGTAGGGTAACCTTTATCTGTTGTATTTAACACCAGCCTGAGGGTATTTCTGGATATCAAGTTGATGGACAGAGGTCTCAAACTGCATTATAATGAAAAAAATGCAATTTGAAACCACTGTCCACTGTCCATCAACATGATATCCCTAAATATCCAGTTTTAGGTACATTACTGATATGGCTCGTTCTCATTTAAATGTCGAAATGCTGTCGCCTTACCTTACGCCTTGATATGGAGCAAATTATAGACAACATCACTCATCTGGTTCCTTCATTTTCCACATCCCCTGTAATGTTTTACAACAGATGAAACAACATATGCGTATTGGTTGATGGCTTAGAAGATTATTATAGCCACAGGTGGGAGTTCACACCCTAAAAAATGGCTGTTGCCTGAGAAGAAACGAATAATTCTAATAGTAGCCAAAAATGTAACAATTCAGTTTCCAGAATGATTGTTCGGCAGATGAAAGCAGCTACCAAGGTCCTGGGTGATCATGTCAGATCGCTACTATCAGTGATCTTGGAGGCTGTGTGAGGCGGTTTATGCCAGGTGTCTCCAGATTCTGTAACAATTATGATGGTTGCCATGATTATATTATCCACGTAAAAGACAAGAAATTACCGTTTTTCTGACGCTATACAATTTTTCTGGCTTTACATTAAAGAAACAAGAAAGGGTTGTTGACTGTCATTTGTATCCCACCTTGCTTAACAAAATGTTGTACAGAAATGACTGTAACAAACGTTACCATTGTTTGATGTTTATAATCTAAGCTAAATCTATTTGACCTGGTGTAAAAAAGCTGCCCACTTTTCAAATATCCCTAGGGACATCCACTCATACCCAAATGATATCAATAAGGTATCAATAAGGTATGTCCTTTCGAAGAAAACAGGGTAACAAACGTTTGTTACCTGTCCTGTAATGCATTACCAATGGGACCGAAAATAATAAATAAAGTTGCTATTTTTTGGCTATGGTTAAAATAGGAATTTTCCTAAACAACCAAATAGTTTTCACTGAAAATAAAGCTGATTTGTTTTTTGACCAAAAAAATAAAAAATGCCATTTTCGACATTTCAATGAGAATGAGTGATATACCCCACATATAAAGGTGAACTATATGTACAGTGTAGCATTACATCGTTTCACTATTCTTCCTGGAGTCTGTACAAGACACTGTAGAGAATGTACATGTCATGTAAGTAACAAAACCTAATAGATACAATCTGTAAACAAAAAAATTGGATGTTTTATAACGTTTGTCTACTGTTCTGTGGTGTGTGCCTATAGATGGATGTGGACATGGATGCTGAGGAGTACAACAGTGACAGTGTGTCTGGCAGAGAGAGTGGCGGATCATCGATGACCGGATCCTCCCTGAACAGCTCACGCAGCGAAGACCTGGACCTCATGGACGTGGATGACTTCGGTAAGGCCTAGGAAAATAAATGTTGTGTTTCCTGTTAGAAATTTATGATTCTAATTGTAAGATTGGCAACCAAAAGTCATGACACCTTCTTGAGTTGATATTCGATAGGTGGGTTGGAAAGGGTCTGACGTAAAGCTGGTGTTATGCTGAAGGGAATCTATACTGGCCATATAAATTCAGATACAGATACAGATTAAGTCATGACACCTTCTTGAGTTGATATTCGATAGGTGGGTTAGAAAGGGTCTGACGTAAAGCTGGTGTTATGCTGAAGGGAATTCGAATCTATACTGGCCATATAAATTCAGATACAGATAAAAGAGGTTCAATATTGGCCCCCTAAGTTCTTAATAATGGCCCCTAGCAGCTTATATGGTAATGATAATTTGATATCTTGTGTTCTGGACATGCTGTGCTTGTGATTTTTCAGTGGTAGAATCTCTTTGGGAAGAAGGTATTGTAAGGTTGGATCCCTTAGAAGTTAACAAAAGAAACATGGAAGCCATTGGTTGATCCTGAAGAAGGCATCAGTCGCAGTTGAAAATTTGAACTGTGTTTGAAGAAAGTGTAGCATTCAGTACTGCCAATTAAGATTAATATGCTCATGACTTACTTTTTCACATTCACTGTGTTTTTATCATACTTTTTGTTCCCACAAACTATCTGACTGTTTGTCGGTTGGGAAATGATACCCAGTATTTCTGTTGTACCTAGAGAACAACCCCAGCACGTCCAACCCCAGTACCTCTGCTAACCAGGACCACATTGGTGTAGCTTTCACCAACGGCTTCTCGTCCAATCAGGTAAGCTCCACATCTAATTATATCTTATTTTGTGATAGGGGAGAAAGGGGATTTTTGTTTGGCTTTTAAATTCAGAGTTGCTCGAGGATACTGTATCCTGGCTCAGCAGGTGGGTATTGTTACAAGAAAGGAAAACATATTAACTTTTAAGGAAAAGGACAATTTCAACATTTCATTTATTACAGTAACTACAGTATAAGAACAACATGTACAACTACAATATATGTTGGAATCTTTGTTTTGTATCTTATATTTCTCATGTCTCAATGTTTTGAATAGTGTTTTGCATTTCTGATTTATTGTCCTTGTTCTTGATTGTAAGTTGGTGGATATTTGAAGAGTTATCATTGAAAGTATTGTTTCTAATAATCATGGTATAGCCACCAAAAAAAAGATCTACTAAATGGTTAATTAGTAAAATTAATAAAATGTTCTTAAATGATTGAATCTCAATTCAATGTTAACCCAGGCTCCTACAAGGAAGAGGAAGCGATCCAGTGATGACGTAAGTAATCATTTCTAATAGATATTTCATTTTTCATACATTCATGATTTTTGGTGTGAAAAGTAACATAGATGAGAGTAGACAGTCATTTCTTTCAATCTGTAGATCAGATCTATAGGGACATTTCTTAGTTCATCCCCTTGCTGCTCCTTCGTTTAAACAAGACATACAGTTCAAAACTGGCCAGAATTCTGGCCAGTGTAGCAATTTGAAAATATTTCTTTTTGGGGCCATTTCTAAGGTATCACAAGATGTAACCTGATGTAAATGCCTTAATGAAAATTTAATCTGAAGGAATTTCGAAATGTATTTCTTTGTGAATTAAATGCATGACAGTGTTCCCCCTTTCTGCTTTGAAAATGCTGTAATTGTGAGCTGTTATATTTAGATGCTACATGACTTTGAACTGCAAACGGGATCCTGTCATCAACCACATCCTTTGTTGTATTTTGTAGGAGTCCTCTGAGTTGCCGAAGAAGAGGAGATGCACAGCAGGTATGTTTTAAGTTTGAGTTTAAGTGCACCTATCCTGTCTGTGGTACTGAAACTGGGACTGTGGTAATTGAAGAATTCACATGGACTGAGATATAACACTGGTTCACCTTTATTCGCCGGGTAACCTATATCCGTCGTATTTCAAAACAAAGTATTTAGGGATTTCAAGTCGACAGACTGTGGTTCAAACTGCAATATTTCGGATTCATTGCAGTTCTAAACCGCTGTCCGTCGACTTGATATCCTTGATAGTCCATGTTAAACAACACTGACTACTCGACGGCCACGTGGCTCCTAGTATATATATAGAGCCTGCTGGAAAACTCTTGTTCTGGTCACCTGATTTATATAAGAAACATGTTGGTCGCCCAAGGCTATAACTTTGAAGAAACTTATTGAGTCAGAAACTGGTCTAGTGGGCCTGGAACTTTTCAGTGTGATGAAAGACAGACTGTTCTGGAAGTAAACTTTACTTGCTTCACCTCAAAATAGAGGATGAATAATTATGATAATGATGACATCCCTAGATACTGAAATTTTGAATACAACGGATTTAGGTTACCCTGCGGATAAAGGTGAACCAGCGTTATGGAATGTGCAGATCCTAGCAGAAATGATGTGAACAGGGTCACATACATGATCAAAAATAGCTTTGTTCTTCTATTGTGGCATGAGAAAATATCAAAGGAGGTATCAAGCACTACAGATCAAAGTTGAACTGCTATTGCCAACACTAGGGGTAGAGCTGGACATGCTATGGTCTTAATGTTTTGTTTGCAGATAACTTGTGATGTAAGTAAGAAGTGTGTATTAAAGGTAGTTAAATATGTACACAACCAGGCATGAATGATGCAGATGTGCAAGTCCTATGCATAATCAGAATACTTCATGGATGTATGAGGTCTCCGTTCCATGCAGTTCAAATATCAGAAATTAGGGAACACATCTTGCATAATATAATAAAAAGGATTTTTCTTCATTGGCGTATTTCTTTTGTTATAATCTGCTATCAGTTTTCAAATCGGTTACATACAGGTACAGGTACAGGCCAGAACCCGTATCTAAACCTCATCAAATGATGGTATGTTCAAGTACACAGTATTATTTGTCAAATGTATAATCTTATTAAAAATGTTCATTTCAGTGGCCATTGTTTAGTACACACTAGAAAACTGGTGCCATTATGATGGTTATTACTGTAAAATTGGATAATGTGTGTTTTTCCAGATGCCAGCAACTCTGCCAATGGCCCTGCTATCAGCTCTGCCAGCAGCTCTGCCAGCAACCCCTCCAGCAGCTCCGCTATCAGCTCTGCCAGCAGCTCCGCCAGCAACCCCTCCAGCAGCTTTGCTGTCAGCTCTGCCAGCAGCTCTGCCAGCAACCCCTCCAGCAGCTCCGCTATCAGCTCTGCCAGCAGCTCCGCCAGCAGCTCTGCCAGCAACCCCTCCAGCAGCTCCGCTATCAGCTCCGCCAGAAGCTCTGCCAGCAACCCCACCAGCAGCTCCGCTATCAGCTCCACCAGCAGCTCCGCAAGCAACCACAAACCAAAAGGTTAGTAACACAACACTCACTTTTTAGATATCCTATTAATTTGTCTCATACAACAGGGTTGTAGAAGCATTCCAGAACTGAAGCTAGTTTAAAAGTTAAACTCACTGCTCAGACTGTAATTGTACACATGGTCTGGCTCACAGCTTGGCTATGCCAAGTCACTCTTCAAGACACTGTTCCATATGGAGGAAAATCTGTTCCAGTAGTTAAGACATGATGATTCATCAACAAGGAAACAATAGTCTTATTTTATTTATTTATTTGTAAATGCCATGCCCGTAGGCTAGTTGCAAGGGTACAGACAGTAAAAAGTAACAAGTGTCTATTTTATACAACTATCTATGTGCATGATTCTACATTCTTTACTTGGAGGTTTGACTTTTTCTTTGGAAGCGGTGGCTTATGAAAAGTCCCACTTCTTTAATGATTAGTTGGTTCTGTGATTTTAACAGAAATATAGTTTTTTTGAGGTCTACTAGCTGGTGAATCGTTGGAAAATTGTTTTGATTGTGTCAAAAAGGTTGTTTCTTTCATCCTCATAATGGGGGCAGTTACAGATAAAATGTATTTCATCTTCCACTGCATCCATCTCACAGTATTTGCACAATCTATCTCGAACTGACACTTTTTTATAACGACCTTTTAATAACCACAAAGATACAGTTAGCCAAGCCCAGTAAATTGAGAACTTGGCTGTAACGAGTGCTATGAGCACTGGCTACACTTTTATTTTTCAAAATTGTTTGTTCAATGCGTAGCCTCTGAGACCACTTCTAGGCAGATTGAAGATTGTTGTACTGTAAATGCATTTAATTTTGCGGGGATTTAATTTCGCGGTAGCAGGAAAAAGGACTTTTCGTGGTGGATTTAAGTTCGCGGTAACACCATAGACTGCAGTCTAATACCATAATAGAAAAATGTTCGCGGTGGTTTTGAATTTGCGGTTAAGTGGTCACCGCAAAAACCGCGAATATTAATCCACCGCTAACATTTCTGCATTTACAGTAGGTGGGAAGCAGCAGTCATTGAGAGAATTTTATAGTCTGGCATATCAGGAATGCACTACGAATATCAAGCTCAATGTTGGTAAATGTGCCAACAAAGACTTGTACTCTAACATTCAAGGCACGTGTACCTTCCGCTACTGCCAAATGACCCTGTCGGGAACTCCAAATCCTCGCAAACTACGATTCTAAACCAGATGCAGGGTGACGTACGGCCGCTGTATGGTCACAATAGGCAATGTTTCTGTATCTACAGGTCGTGTGGCCAGGTGGCTCGCGGCTATAGACTATAAGTCAATGGAAAAAATTCAAGGGACCTACAAAAAGTGGCCGCAATGCAAAGGTGGTCGCTATGCAAAAGTGGCCGCTGATGCAGGTTTGACTGTATACAAAGAATTTTCATTCAGACGGCAATACAAGTCAATCTGCGTTGTAATGAAACTGGACATGCACCAAGGACATTTCTTCTATGTTGAGCAAATTGACCCTACATCATGTAAAAAAACTGCTAACTACCTGAAAGCATACAATCTTTGCTAATGTCAGTTATACATTGCACTTTTTTCACCCCACAAGAGACACTTTCTAGCTACAAGTACAAGTGCACTTAAAACCCAGGACTGTGTACATTGTATTTCTGACCTGGCACTGTCTTCCCAACTTTACCAGCCAATTTCTTGAATTGTCTTGATTGATTAATAGATTGAGCCTTGATTTTTTGGCAAAAGTATGTGTTTGTGGAACTCTAGTTTGGAGTGTGAGAAGGGTGAATTCTTCTTAGGGGAAGATATTTTAAGATATTTGGTTGTCAACATATCTACTAAGATCCTGACATAACAGAAAAAAAAACATTGTTACTGGGAAGGTCCTCTTTCCTAGTGCTTAACTTTGGAAGTCATACACTGTTACAAAATCAATGCAAACATCGACTCTACTCTCACCCTTTTATATATTGATTTTTTTCACTTTTAATGTTGCACTCTTGATAATGAGTCCACAAGTTAGAATTAATATTTTTGCAATAAAATCTGTAGAGCATAGTCCAAACCACCCCCCCCACAATATCTGGATGCAGTATTTGTAGTTACAGAATTCACACACAACTTCAGATTTGCTTGCAACCGGCTGCATGAATCTACAGATTTTTTACAGCGTGTCCACAGTTGGTAAGTTCAGGCATCAGTCAATAGACATTCAGGTTCAGTTCATGTTCTCTTCATGCCAATATTGAAACTGGCATGTTGTTGTTGCCTGTTATCATAACAAGGTTTCTTCTTATGGTTTTGTTTATACTAACACAGTTTTATTAACTTGCAATGATTGAGATTCACCACTAGCTGGCATTTTGCAAGCCAAAATGTAGTACCTTTAATACCTTCCAGTACCTTTAATAAAACAAAAATTTTGTGCAATACATAACAGGGCTCAAAATCCTTTTTTTTGCTGTCTTCTGCTACAAGTATATGGGATTCTTAATGCTGAGCCTTTAATACCATTTTCTTATACAAATTAGGTAGACTGCAAGTTGCTTCTCTCTTTTTCTGCAAATTGTTGACCGCAGAGAATTTTAGCCCTGTATTATATCTGCACATTGTATAATACATGTCACTACAAGTCTTTATCTTACTAATTAAGTATTTATTTTCTTAAAGGCACAACAGGAAGGCTATTAAGGTGTCTTGGGTGAAATGGCGTCACGACTCATGAAATATGAACAACATCACCACAGTGGAATTCCAGGTACATTTTATATATATTGTGCTTTTTCAATCCTTAACATACAGTTTCTGCATACCAGGAACATCCTCCTACGCAGGGACATAGTTAGGTGTGACGGGTCGTTCAGTGTAATATAACCAGCTGCTGCCGCACCGCGTGCTTGCGAAGCTGGTGTGTTACGCCGAATGGCGGTTATACCTTCTATATAGATACAGATACAGATACAGACATCCAACAGCCAAACTGCCTGTCTGGATGTACCCTGCTCTTTCAACCGTCACCCTTAGTTCCTGATCACCCTGCTTATAAATGTTAATGAGGTTACCCTGATACATGCGAGACAGCTTTTGAAAATGGAAAGCCTATTCTCTGATTGGCTGACAGCTGGTTTGGAGGGAAAGTCCACAGGAACTAAGAGTGACGGTTAAAAGAGCAGGGTACATCCAGACAGGCGGTTTGGCTGTTGGATGTCCCTGCATAGGAGGATGACCAGGAATGCCTCTAAGGGTGTTGGCTGTGAAGCAAAAATTCAATTTAGAAGGGGAAATTTCTTTCTCTGAACTGTCATGAATTTGAATATTTTCTATCTTCGAACATGCATGGGAAATGGACTAGAACTTGAAGTATTTGTAACACCCCAAGAAAACAGGAATGAACACAACACAGCTATACAGCAAAAATTTACAGGTGGATACAAAACTTTATCAAGGAGTTGATGATATTTTGCATTTTTTCGCAACACTGGTTTAAATGTGTGTCACAATATTAATTTTAAAGAGATTTAAGCTGTGTACTGTATTCTGTTTGATTATAGCATATGTTCAAAACATACTTCTTGTAACACGTTATCTTCTTTCTTCACTTGCAGTTGTTCTTGAAGAGCCTTCACCCCTTCCCTCACGATCACTGATGCCTGAGTCACCATTTCACTTGCACAACATTGAATTAAAAACTCACCTTGTCTTTGCCTCTTTTTTCAACTCTGATCTTATCCACTCTTGTGTTGGACTTGCAATGTTTGCTAGCAAATGCAGCATATCTCTTCTCATAGCAATCTCATAATATGCATTTAGTTCTTTTATACTTAGTACTCATCTTTTATCTCATGAAGTAGAAAACTATACCCTCTTATAAGCTAGACAACTTTTCTTTCCTGACAGCACTTGCTTTAAAACTTAGTTCAATAGATTCCAAGTTGCTCTCTTCAAGTAATACAACTATTGGTCCAACATGAAACATGTAAATAAGCTATTTACCAATGTGGTAACATTAGCATAATTGCATAAAGATATGCTTGTTACACAAAAATAAACTGTTTTGAAACCACACCAATCCAAAACTGACAATTTTACCCCATTCAAGAATTGACTAGCCCAAAGTCATTCCTGACCAAAATATCTGCCAAAATGGATTATTTCATCACCATCCAAGTTCAAAATGTTTTTATCCTGACTTGACACCCCCAATGCATATTGCACCCTTCCAAATGCACCCCTAACAGACGGACTCTTCCAATTTACGTATGTCTGCCATCTTTCACGAAACCTTTATGCCATTTGGTTTTCTTTTTTTTCATGTAATGATACATGTAGATAAACCTATTTAGATATTTTTAGTCTCAGCCATAATCATTATGTTATACATATAATTTTGAATAAATATGTATGTCCAAGCTGTATCACTACATTTTATGCACTCATGTGGGGTAGACATGTATGATTGTCTTTCTAAAAATACAGGAGGTTTTCTTTATTTCTTTATTTGAATTTACCACATGCAAAAACAAGTGGAAGGGAGGACAAAACAGGTGTATCAACACCTTTACAAGTTGTCCTCCCAAAAAAGTTTTTATTCTTGACAGTCATTAAATATGTTTTGTGGCATAGATTTTTCTTCTAATCTCACTTTTTAGTAAAATGCATTTAAATCTACTGGTCTCACTTTAAGAAGCCATGATAAGGAAATATATAAGCCATTTGTTGGTCACCCAGTTATTGTAATAAGTAGACCATAACATTTCAGTATTTTGTTGGTATTTCCAATACAGGTCTACCCCTGATGCTCAGGCGTCTAAGGTCCAGTGATGGATGGCTTAACGCCCAGAAGCCTGGTAGGTTGGAGAATCTAAAACTGTGTCTATGTTTTCAGGGTTCGAAATCCCTTTTTCTGCATAACTACACTGGTGTAGGTAACGTTGAAAATTACCAGACAAATTTTATCTGCACCACTTTGAAATTATGTATGGATCATACTAAAATTGTTCAGGAACCATTGCTATTTTTTCTTTTATACTTCACAGGTGGTAACAGCGCAGCTAATAACAATCCACATGCACCTACATCATAGGACATTTATGTATAAAATCCAGTACATGGACCAGTGCAGGTTAGGTGCAGGTAGACAGCAGAAATACCTGCACAGCTCCAATTTTACCAGCACTAACCTGCATATGCAGGTGGTATTTTTAGCCCTGATGTTAAAAAAAGAAGATATTTCTTAGTGCAGGTAATACACTAAAGCAGGACAATACCTGTCGGTGGTGCTGAAAGTTGAACTGCTGAACTCTTGAGTCAAATTTTACATCACCGGTACTGTTTTCTGACAGGCTCATCAGTGCATTGTCATGCTAATTGCACTGTTTGTTTTAAGTTATTTCTTAGTGCAGCTTACACTACACCAGGGCAATACCTGTCTGTGGTGCTGAAAGTTGAACTGCTGAACTCTTGAGTCAAATTTTACATCACCGGTACTGTTTTCTGACAGGCTCATCAGTGCATTGTCATGCTAATTGCACTGTTTGTTTTAAAAAAAGAAGATATTTCTTAGTGTAGCTTACACTACACCAGGACAATACCTGTCTGTGGTGCTGAAAGTTCAACTGCTGGAGTCAAGTTTTACGTAACCGGTACTGTTTTCTGACAGGCTTATTAGTGCATTGTCAAGCTAATTGTACTATTTAGGTTTTTTTTTTCATCAGTTAGTTTTCATATGGCCTATGTATAGTGGTGGTTGTTTTTTTCATTTGATGAATTATTTGTCATTACAGTGAGCTGGGCACCGAGTGGGTACTCTTTGCGGCCGAGGAAGTAATACAGGTACAGATATTTTGTTGTGTTAGAGTACTGTTAGTTAATGCTGGACTACTAATAGTACATGTATCAGAATACAAATGTACATCAGGACACTTCTAGATATTTCATAAAATATCAGACTCGTATTTACTTACTTGGGTGTGGGGCATATACGATCAGTAACGTAATTACCAATTCAATCATGATGCATTTTTTTGCAAAGCAAAGAATATTCGAATTCCCATCAATCAGTTGCTTGAATCATAAGTTGATGCGTGGCGGCTATAGACAGTTCAGACAGTTCTCGCCACGTTGTTCTACATTGGGCGTAGACAGTCCAGTCAGATCTGGGGACCCCCAGCTCCTGGCGTGTGTTAAAAACCAGCTCTTCCAATCTCCCTCTTTGGCGGCCTCTAGGAAACTTCCATGATCAGGGGTGCCTAAGCATTTGCAAGAACCCTATTAGATTCGTACGAACATTATGGGATATGCACGAATCACTATGCAAAAGCGCATGACCTACCCCACTTGCCCTATCAGGCAAGTAAGCTTTTCCATTGAGTAAGATTTTGATACACATCAGATTCTTATGCCGAAGATGACTGTGCATGGGGTGTAATGTAATTTATATTACTGATGTCATCCACAGTTCAGTACCAGATGGAGATGATGCGGATCCTGAGGCATGTCAACATCAACCATCTGCACATCAGCTGGGACCAGTCCACAGCACATGGAGCCTTCCTGAATAGAGCTCTGCTGGACTCTAAGTTCAACTAACGTATGTATGTACATGTATAGAAGCACTCTGCATTTATGAAGGTATGGTACGTGGTTCCGTATATTCAGCACATGTAGACGGGAGAACCATGATAGTCAAATTATGATGACTTGGTATTATATGTAGAATTATTTACTGTAAGCTAAGATTTTAAAAGACAGAAGACAAGTGCAAAAATTGACAACAAATATTTTTGAAGTAAATCTAAAACTAAACCAAAAAATCAGCACTAATTTTATGCTGACCAGAACATTTAGCGGTATTTTGTATTTTTCCTTATGGTACTCAAACCCAGACTGCAAAAGATAATGCACATGTGCCTTACCCAATTTTACAACATCAAAACAACAAATAATTTATATGAATGAATTTATTAGTTCTGTTTATGTATGTATACAGGTGTATCTGGTCACTCAATATAATGAAGACACAAAAGGGCTCATTATCATAATATATTCTATTTTCTTGCATATCTTTAACATCACTACCTTGTAAAGAAAAAAAAACTTATCTCTGGTGTTGGGTAAGAAACATTTTGCTAGTGTCATGAAAACCTTAACTTTAGATACAGAAAACATTCTTGAAACTGCAACAGGAATCCCATCTAAACAAGGAGATTTACCATATGAAAAGATCTATTAAATGATTGAATTAAACAATTACTTTCCGTGTGAGAAGACCCTCACAGCTAACTTATAATCTATGGGGAAAAACTGCAACAGTTAAGAATTCTTTGGTAAAAGACAACATAGGGCCCTTAAAAGAATGCAGGTTAGAAAAAAAATTAGTTTGCTTGTTTAAAATTTCTTCAGGGTTTCAGATTCGTACTTTCTGCACATTCTTCTGTGTGAGAAGACCCTTACAGCTCACTTATCATAAACTTCGGGGGAAAACTGCAACAGTTGAGAATTCTTTGGTAAGAGGCAACATAGGGGTCCTTAAAGGAATGTAGAGGTTAGAAAAAAACTCAGTTTGCCTGTTTAAAATTTTTTCAGGGTTAAATGTGATTCGTACTTTCTGCACATTCTTTCTGGTCTAGTTTATATTTGCTAGAAACTAGAAAATATTTTGTGCCACTCTCCCCACACTCCATCCACCTGGCCCTTGCCCTGATGAATATTCATATCAAGCGTTGATCTGCTGTCTTTTCTTTCTCAAAAGAAGACATGGACCTTCTTTCATTCTTAATCTAGGAACACATCAAATTTGGTCTTTCATTTCGCTTTGACTTTGCCATTATTTGGATCCAGTGATTTAGCTTAACAATGTTGCCAATGCTGACGTTACAGGGATGTCCAGTATTTAGTCCGATAGCTGTTACAGTTGTGTAATAACTCCTGTCTTCAGTTGGGTTGCTATCATTCTGCTCTTTTCACATGGGTAGACTCCTTCTTCACCTAAAAGTACTCAAAAAAAAATTACGCAGACCTCCAGCCAGTGCTCGCGCTGTTATGCTGAGTCATGCACGTAGCACACACGTGATGGACTTCCCAAAACTTTTCGTGTATCAGCTCCGTCAGAGGGCAGGTCTTGGACTTGAACAGTTTGCAGTATTTCTGCTGTAGCTGAGACTGCGATTGAGTAGGTCGCTTTGCTTTTGGTGTGGTGTTGCACCATAGGTGGGGATGCATGTGCAGCCTGTACATTGTGTTCCATGTGCTCTTTGTAACCAGAGTCGACAAACTCACCCCATGCTACCGCTCGCATCACTTCCCTGCAATAATCACGGATAGCGTTTGCCCATGGGTATCAAAGCTTGTACACGGTACACTCTACACTCTCGGAAGCCAGAATTCAATTTCTTCCCTCTCTGCTTGGCCATCTGTATGCTGGGGTCGGGGGCTACGAGCAAACTGAGGTTGCCAGTGCTAGGCTATAGAGGCTCAACGCTGGGGTTGAGAGCCAGAGGCAGACTTAGGTGGCCAGGGTTGGTCTGTACGGGCTGGGGTTGGGGGTTACGGGCAGATGGAGTTTGCCAGGGTTGAGCTGTACATGCTGACTGAGGGTGCCCAGTAGACGTTGCACCTCTGCGACAGCTGCAATGTCACGCCGTAGGTCCTGGATTTTGCGCACTTCGTCATCAGCAGGCTGTGACGAGGCTGCGCCGTGCACCACTGCCTGGTCTTGAGAGACTATACACTATACCTGTTCTTTGTCGTCTTGTCGGCTGGTGATGCGGCAATCACGTGGTTGCAATTGTATTGCCTCTCAAGATCAGGGTCAGTCTCTACCGATGAGAGGTTCTTGGCAGGAGCTCTAGGAGGGGAAGTGGATTGCGCAATCCGTCTCATGTGGCCTCATTATGCCACTAACTGATCTTTCCGCCTCCGCAGTTCTTTCATCTCCCGGCCCAATTCCAACATTTTCATCTCCAAAATAAGCGCATCATGCTCCTCTTTTTAAGTGCATTCTCGGCCGAAAGGGCGGCAATGCTGGAATTGGAGGGGCTTCATTGGCCATGATGACTTGGTCCATCAGGGGTCTCCGCCAAGGACAACGATGTTTGAAGAATGTTGAGGCCACTTTCTGCATCTCTGTAGATCAACTCAGTATCCCTCAGCCTAGGCAGGTTCTTGATAGACCATTTAGGGCGATCAGTCAGGCCTTAACAGCAAGGGATTTCTTGCAAAGTCACACAGGAAATTTTGAAAATTGTGCAGTGCAAATTCACTGCATAGTTGCAAATCAAATCGTAAGGTCATGTGATGTCATACAGACCAAACCATTCCGGGTGCGTGGGTGCCTCACACACAGTTACCAAGTATGTCCACTCATCCTATCACAATGTAATGATTATTATTATTATTATCTACCAATCTGATAAAGTGCTGCCTATGAACAGAAGGTGGGGGTGGTTTGTTTGCAGATTGCAAAATATAAAATACTGAATTGAAGGATTTTTGGTCAAAGAATGGTGGGAGGCGAGGGGTGTGGGGGAAGTTGGAGTTATCCTTGATAAGTATAGTTGGGGGCATTGGATATATCCCCACCCCCCAAAAAGCATGAGCGTCTCCACCCCAGGAGTTTGTCTCTGTCTTATCCTTGAACAAGGCCCCATGCCCGCTCCACAGCTACTCCCTTTCTGCCCCCCAAAAAACTCCGCCGCCGCCTCCATTGGTTTCAAGGGCAGCCCATTACGTGAGTTTGCCTACCAATCTAATTTAGTGCTGATCTCTAGGAACAGAAAGTGGGCTGTTTGCAAACTGCGGAATATGAAATACAGGGGGAGGGAGGGGGGGTTGGACTCCACAACTGCTGATATCCTTAAATCCACAAATCCTTAAACCACTAGACCACATGGGAGAACATCAGGTTAGAGGGGCGGCACGTATCATGGTATTGTACGTAAATAAAACCATGACTGCAGATGATCTTTGGTTAAATGATAGTTTGGATTGGAAGGGGGTGGGGGTGGATTGGAGATATCCTTAAGGATACCTCCCCCCTTCTGCTCCGCACCCCTGCCAAAAAAAGAACTACCTGGGGTGTTTGTAGATCCTGAAATATCAAAGTCAAGTCAAGTCAAATTTATTGCACAACGATTGTATCAGGTACAATGTATGGCAAGTAAAATGTATTACTAGCAACTACGAACTATCTACATGAGTATACTAATCTAACATAATAGAAAATAAGGCGGCATAGTGTATTTTACATTGTTAAACTTAAAGCACGACTTCTCTTTTGCATAGCATTATATATATATTGGCCTAGGTGGACAGATACAGAGTCGGGACATGATAGAATTACATTGAATATTTCTCTACTTGTATTAGGTAGTGTTGTTCTGTTGTTACACATGGTCAATAACTTTTTCCTTTCTTCATCATAACAAGGGCATATCATCAGGAAATGGTATTCATCTTCAATACTGTCTTTGCAGATGGGACACATTCTCTTTTCGGATGGTATATTTTTGTGACGACCCTTTTCAATTTCTAAACAATGTGCTCCAATCCTTAGTTTTGTTATGCTATTAGTGAATGATCTGTTTTGAATTGATAAAAGATAGTTTTCTAGCGCAAAGGTTGTCTTAATTTTCGAATATGTTGCCAGTTTACTAAAGTTTCTTATCTTTTGTCTCCAGTTCGAAAGATATGTGTCCTTTAGGCGTTCCTTGAACATGTTTCCAAAATATTTGGCATCGACATTTGGGTTTAGCCAAATATTTTGGAAACCATGTCTGCATAGTATATCTTGTACATGTGTAATCCATTCATGTTCTTGAGCAACAGCAGTGTCGTACGCTTTTTTAACAATTCTATCATTAGACATATTGTGTAATCTAAGCCAATATTTAATCAGTCGTGTCTGGGTGTCTATATACAGTGGAAACACACCTAGCTCGCCCAGTACAGCAGCGTTAACAGAACTTCTAGGAACACTAAGTAATACCTTACAGTAGTTAAGCAGTACATGTTCTAGATCAGGAATCTCGTAGGAAATATTAGGCTGCTCTAGTGTTACGTTCTGATTTCTCAGGGCGTCTGATTGATATGTAATATTCAATTTGTCAGTATACTTCTTAAATCGAACAAGAACAGGACGGGTAGATGATGTATCATATTTCCTGCCAACACGGATAGCCTTAAGTATATTTACATTCGGTCCCAGTATCGGGGCAATGATGTTTGAAACTGTATCCCTAACACTTTCATTCGGATATTCCTTTATTCCTTTAAGGATGAGCTCTTTGCTTTGAGCGTTTGTTCCAAGTATTTCCCCGCAGTAGAGCAAGATCGGCTTGACTAGGCTTTGGAATAAATCCAGGGCAAGAGATATCGAGGGATTATGATTTGATGCTAGCAATGATTTAAGTTTAAAGGATGCTCGCATAGCTTTTACTCTGAGTTGTTTATTGGCACGGTGAAATGATCCTGATGGTGTGATGTCTACTCCTAGGTAAGTGTAAAAGTTTGTGAAATTTATAGGTTGTCCTTGTGACTGAAAGGGGGAGCGTTTATTATAGTTAGCTCGCCCATTTTTTGAAAATATCATAACTTTAGTTTTTTCTCTATTGATCGATAGTTTCCAAGTAGAACAAAATTTATCTAGTCTTTCTAGGCAATGCTTCAGACCCGTTTCCGATTTTGAGATGAGCACAAGGTCATCAGCCCAGAGAAGGCTACTTATGGGGGTATCGTTTAGTATTACAGGGTCGCATAATGGTGATGACAATCTGTCTGGAAGATCATTAACAAATAGATTAAAAAGGAGTGGGCTTAGATTGCATCCCTGTCGTACACCGCAAGAAGATCTAAAGTAATCTGAAAGGCCGTGAGACGTTTTCACACAATATTCTATATTATCGTACATTGATTGTATAATGTTGAAGAAATTACCACCTATACCCGACGATAAGACCTTGTAGAATAAACCTTTTCTCCACACAGAATCAAAGGCTTTCCTGAAGTCTACAAAGCATGTGTATAATTTTCCGCCGGGTACAGATAACTGTTCATCAATGAGAGATTTCAGCACAAATATGTTATCACTGGTCCGAAAGTCCTTTCGAAATCCAGACTGAAAGGGGGACAAAATGTTGTTGTTTTCTAAGAAGTGCTGTAAACGGTTGCTGAGTACTGATGTGAACAACTTTCCGACACAGCTAGAAATGGCAATTCCTCTGTAATTTGATATCAAAATACTGGGGGAATAGAAGGAGGGGGGGGGGGGGTGATCCTCGACGCACACCAAGCCCCCACCCCCCATGACAAAAGCAAAATTGCAGTTTCCCATGCCGGGAATTGAACCCCGGGGCCCGAGCCACAAATCCTTATGCCACTAGACCACATTGGAGGACATGGTGAGAGGGGCGGCACATATGGTATTTTTACTAATTAAACCACTGACTGCAGATATCTTCGGTTAAATGATAGTGTGGAGGGGGGGGGGTGAATTGGAGATATCCTTATGGTACCCCCTCTGCTACGCACCGCCGCCCAAAAAAACTACATGGGGTGTTTGTAGATCCCAATATATTAAATACTGGGGTAATAGAAGGGGGGGGGGGTAAAGATATCCTTGTCACACCAAGCCCCCACCCCCCTGGCAAAAGCAAAATTGCAGTTTCCCATCCCGGGAATGGAACCGGGCCCGAGCCACAAATCCTTAGGCTGCTAGACCACATGGGAGGACATGGTGAGAGGGGGCCAGCACATATGGTATTGAATGTAAATAAACCACTGCCTGCCAGATAATCTTTGGTTAAATGATAGTGTGGAAAGGGGGGTGAATTGGAGATATCCTTACAATACCCCCTCTGCTCTGCACCCCCGCCAAAAAAAGAACTAGGTGGGTGCAGTGGATGTTTGCAGATCCCGAAATATTACATACTGGGGAATAGAAGGGGCCTGGCCCCTTAAACCACTCCCCCCCAAGAAAAAAAAATGCGGGCCTCCAGCCAGTTTGCACTGTGGTCCAATAGTAGTATGCCTGCCAGTCTGATTCAGTGCTGTAGGGAGGGTTAGCGCTAGGGAGTCGCCATATTGTCACTGCCATGAGTACAGGCAAAAACTCCTATATTTGCTCCACGGAGGCTGAATCATTTTGGTAGGCGCTGTCATTGAGCTGCCATGTAATATAAACCGACTGGGGGCCTGGGATATCTGTGCTCTCTGCAAAGGAACAGAAGGTGGGGTCCTGGGATGTTTTCAGATCCTGGTATATAAAAAACTGTATGTATGACTCTATATGGTTGTACATACATAATACATAATTAGATATTTAAGGTAAAGAATGTTTGCAAAATTTGTTGTCATCAGAAGCGTTGTTGTCATGATGAGATGGCCTCAAGTGACAGGATACAGATATCATTCTTCCACTACTGTCAGCAGGTGTTACGGATATGGGTAATTTCTAAAGTTTCAACTCACTTACTCACTATGGGACAGGGAAGAGTAGCAAGATGATTGGGTGGGTGTATAATTCCATAGATTTTAAGTTCTTTTATATACAACAAGAAATGATCTTGATGATGAGCTTTTCAACCTTCAATAAATGTCAGCTTGTTTTTGCCCTGGAGTAAGCCAGAGGGCGTGGAGATTGTCTTTTTTAGTGCTAATTTCTGGCTCAGGCTGTTTTCTGCAGCCATAAATATTCTGTAAGTGTAGGTCTTAGGTTTTGCTTGATTTTTTTGTAGGCGCACCTATCACTAGTGCGGCCTAACCTTTACCTTTTGCTTGATTTTTTTGTAGGTGCACCTGTCACTAGTGCGGCCTAAGCTTTACGTTTTGCTTGATTTTTTGTAGGTGCACCTGTCACTAGTGTGGACTAACCTTTACGTTTTGCTTGATTTTTTGTAGGTGCACCTGTCACTAGTGTGGACTAACCTTTACGTTTTGCTTGATTTTTTGTAGGTGCACCTGTCACTAGTGTGGACTAACCTTTACCTTTTGCTTGATTTTTTGTAGGTGCACCTGTCACTAGTGCGGCCTAAGCTTTACCTTTACCTTTTGCTTGATTTTTTGTAGGTGCACCTGTCACTAATGCGGCCTAACTTTTACGTTTTGCTTGATTTTTTGTAGGTGCACCTGTCACTAGTGTGGACTAACCTTTACGTTTTGCTTGATTTTTTGTAAGTGCACCTGTCACTAGTGTGGACTTTGAACCTTTACGTTTTGCTTGATTTTTTGTAGGTGCACCTGTCACTAGTGTGGACTAACCTTTACGTTTCGCTTGATTTTTTGTAGGTGCACCTGTCACTAGTGTGGACTAATCTTTACGTTTTGCTTGCTTTTTGGAGGTGCACCTGTCACTAGTGCGGCCTAAGCTTTACGTTTTGCTTGATTTTTTGTAGGTGCACCTGTCACTAGTGTGGACTAACCTTTACGTTTTGCTTGATTTTTTGTAGGTGCACCTGTCACTAGTGTGGACTAACCTTTACCTTTTGCTTGATTTTTTGTAGGTGCACCTGTCACTAGTGTGGACTAACCTTTACTTTTTGCTTGATTTTTTGTAGGTGCACCTGTCACTAGTGCGGCCTAAGCTTTACCTTTTGCTTGATTTTTTGTAGGTGCACCTGTCACTAATGCGGCCTAACTTTTACGTTTTGCTTGATTTTTTGTAGGTGCACCTGTCACTAGTGCGGCCTAAGCTTTACATTTCGCTTGATTTTTTGTAGGTCCACCTGCCACAAGTGTGGCCTAACCTTAACGTTTCGCTTGATTTTTGTAGGTGCATCTGTCACTAGTGCGGCCTAAGCTTTACTTACTTTACTTTTCGCTTGATTTTTTTTGTAGGAGCACCTGCCACTAGTGCGGTCTAACCTTTACTTACTTTACCTTTCAGGAGATTTTTTGTAGGTGCACCTGTCACTAGTGCTGTCTAACCTTTACTTTTAAATTACCTTTCGCTTGATTTTTTGTAGGAGCACCTGTCACTAGAGTGGTCTAACCTTTACTTTAGATTTTGCTTGGTTTTTTGTAGGTGCACCTGTCACCTTTACTTACTTTGCTTTTCGCGTGATTTTTTGTAGGTGCACCTGCCACTAATGCGGTCTAACCTTTACTTTTAAATTACCTTTCGCTTGATTTTTTGTAGGTGTCACTAGAGTGGTCTAACCTTTACTTTAGATTTTGCTTGATTTTTTTTGTAGGTGCACCTGTCACTAGTGTGGTCTAACCTTTACTTACTTTGCTTTTCGCGTGATTTTTTGTAGGCGCACCTGCCAGACTAATGCGGTCTAACCTTTACTTTTAAATTACCTTTCGCTTGATTTTTTGTAGGTGCATCTGACACCAGTGTGGTCTAACCTTTACTTTAGATTTTGCTTGATTTTTTTTTGGAGGTGCATCTGTCACTAGTGCGGCCTAACCTTTACTTTAGATTTTGCTTGATTTTTTTTGTAGGTGCACCTGTCACTAGTGCGGTCTAACCTTTACTTTAGATTTTGCTTGATTTTTTTTGTAGGTGCATCAGTCACTAGTGAGGTCTAACCTTTACTTACTTTGCTTATTGCGTGCTTTTTGTAGGCGCACCTAGTGCGGCCTTTTCTTACTTTACTTTTTGCTTAATTTTTTTTGTAGGCGCACCTGTTACTAGTGTGGCCTTAACTTACTTTAGTTTTTGCCTATTTTTTTTTGTAGGCGCACCTGTTGCAAGTGCAGCCAAACCTTTACTTTCTTTAGTTTTTTGCTTGATTTTTTGCAGGCGCACCTGTCACTAGTGCAGCCAAACCTTTACTTGCTTAAGTTTTCGCTTGATTTTTTATAGGCGCACCTGTCACTAGTGCAGCCTAACCTTTACGTTCCTTAGTTTTTTGCTTGATTTTTGTAGGCGCACCTATCTCACTACTGCGGCCTTAACTTTCTTCACTTTTTGCTTATTTTTTTTGTAGGTGCACCTGTCACTAGTGCAGCCTAACCTTTACTTTCTTTAGTTTTTGCTTGATTTTTTTTGTCATTAGTGCGGCCCCAAATCCCAATCAAAAATGGACAAATTTAACAGCAAAGGACCACTGTACTGTAAATGCATAAGTTTACGGAGATTTAATTTCGTTATAGCGGAAAAATGGACTTTTTGCGGTGGTTTTAATTTCGTGGTAGCACCATGCACTCTAGTCTCTTACTGCCAAGGAAAAATGTTCACGGTTAAATTTGCGGCGAAGCGGCCTTTGTGAAAACTGCAAACATTAAACCACCGCAAAAGTTTCTGCATTACAGTATATCATCAGGAAGTCACATGACATTTTTTGAAATGTGGGTGCCAATGAAGACGAAGGGCTTGACCCAGGCATTGACGCCTTTTTGTCAATGAATTAGCTTCGTGTCCGCAGTTGATAAAAAAAAAACTGTTAGATGCCAGAAAAGAGCATTAAAAGGGGATACATAATGTATCCATTTGCTAGTTTTTGTTGGTAGAAAGGGCTGCCAGGCATTGGCGCCTCTTTGTAAATGAATTAGCTGTGTGTCCGCAGTTCAACAAAAAACTGTTAGATGCCATAAAAAAGAATTAAGGGTATACATAATGTATTGCTAGTTTTTTGTTAGTAGAAAGGGCTCCCAGGCATTGGGGCCTCTTTATAAATGAATTAGCTGTATGTCCACAGTTGAACAAAAAACTGTTAGATGCCATAAAAGAGAATTAAGGGTACTAGTATACATCATTAATGTATTGCTAAGTTTTTGCTAGTAGAAAGGGCTGCCAGGCATTGGCGCCAGAGTCTTTGTAAATTAATATAGCTGTGTGTCAACAGTTGAACAAAAAACTGTTAGATTGCCATAAAAGAGAATTAAGGGTATACATCATTAATGTATTGCTAAGTTTTTGCTAGTAGAAAGGGCTGCCAGGCATTGGCGCCTCTTTGTAAATTAATATAGCTGTGTGTCAACAGTTGAACAAAAAACTGTTACATTTGTAGATGCCATAAAAGAGCATTAAGGGTATACATAATGTATTGCTAGTTTTTGTTAGTAGAACTTTAAGGGCTGCCTGGCATTGGGGCCTCTTTGTAAATGAATTAGCTGTTTGTCCGCAGTTGAAACTGTTAGATGCCATAAAAGAGCATTAAGGGGATACATAATATTTTTTTGTCAGTAGAAGGGCTGCCAGGCGTTCGCGTTGAAGACAAAAACTGTCAGATGCCATAAAAGAACATAAAAGAATGTAAAGTTAATACTGACGACTAAGACATTTAAATGGACAACTATAATAATTGAGATACTGCACTTCATCTTTATTTTTTGTGTGTTTTGATTTAATAGTGTTGAGGATTTGTTTTATATGTTGTGTAGTTGGCATCTCCATATGTGGTGTAAGAACAATTCTGTCCCCTTGTCCAGAGGCCATCTCATCTTCAGATGACAACATTACTGATGACAACAGTACCATTATCACTCGGACATCTAAATATTTCAAATTCTTGTAACTTTTAGTTTGGTTGACTGTCATTCAAGGATGTCTACATATAGATTCTTTTGTCCTTAATTCTTGAGTTTTGACCGGATAATTCACGTTACAACATGATCAAAGAATCAGCAAAAAATGTTTTGATTTACTTTCATCAGGAATTTGACCCACGACAAGTGACTTGACATGACTGTGACATGTGACAATTATGATTTGAATTTGGGATCTGCAACCCCCACCCCATTAGTCCAACCATCGGAAGTACACATGGCCCACGGAACTAATAAATCAGGATGTCCAACCCCCACCCCCTCCCTCCCTCCCTCCATCTGGAGTAACATAGCAAAAATTTGGATGTCCAACCCCCACCCCCTCTCTCCCTCCTTCTGGAGTAACATAGCAGAAATAAGGATGTCCAAAACCCACCCCCTCCCTCCCTCCATCTGGAGTAATATAGCAAAAATCAGGATTTCCAACCCCCATCCCCTCCCCCCTTCATCTGGAGTAGCATAGCAGAAATTAGGATGTCCAACCCCGACCCTCTCCCCCCTTCATCTGGAGTAACATAGCAGAAATTAGGATGTCCAACCCCAACCCCCTCCCCCCTCCATCTGGAGTAATATATGGCAGAAATCAGGATGTCCAACCCCAACCCCCTCCCCCCTCCATCTGGAGTAATATATGGCAGAAATCAGGATGTCCAACCCCGACCCTCTCCCCCCTTCATCTGGAGTAACATAGCAAAAATTAGGATGTCCAACCCCCACCCCCTCCCCCCTCCATCTGGAGTAATATATGGCAGAAATCAGGATGTCCAACCCCCACCCCCTCCCTCCCTCTATCTGGAGTAACATAGCAAAAATCAGGATTTCCAACCCCCATCCCCTCCCCCCTTCATCTGGAGTAGCATAGCAGAAATCAGGATGTCCAACCCCCACCCCCTCCCTCCCTCCATCTGGAGTAACATATGGCAGAAATCAGGATGTCCCACCCCCACCCCCTCCCCCCTCCATCTGGTGTAACATAGCAGAAATTAGGATGTCCAACCCCCACCCCCTCCCCCCTTCATCTGGAGTAACATATGGCAGAAATAAGGATGTCCAACCCCCACCCCTCCCCCCTCCATCTGGAGTAATATATGGCAGAAATCAGGATGTCCAACCCCCACCCCCTCCCTCCCTCCATCTGGAGTAACGTATGGCAGAAATCAGGATGTCCCACCCCCACCCCCTCCCCCCTCCATCTGGTGTAACATAGCAGAAATTAGGATGTCCAACCCCCACCCCCTCCCCCCTTCATCTGGAGTAACATATGGCAGAAATAAGGATGTCCAACCCCCACCCCCTCCCCCCTCCATCTGGAGTAACATATGGCAGAAAACAGGATGTCCAACCCCCATCCCCTCCCCCCTTCATCTGGAGTAACATATGGCAGAAATAAGGATATCCAACCCCCACCCCTCCCCCCTTCATCTGGAGTAACATATGGCAGAAATAAGGATATCCAACCCCCACCCCTCCCCCCTTCATCTGGAGTAACATATGGCAGAAATCAGGATGTCCAACTCCCACCCCCTCCCCTCTCCATTTGGAGTAATATATGGCAGAAATCAGGATGTCCAACCCCCACCCCCTCCCCCCTCCATCTGGTGTAACATATGGCAGAAATAAGGATGTCCAACCCCCACCCCTCCCCCCTTCATCTGGAGTAACATATGGCAGAAATAAGGATATCCAACCCCCACCCCTCCCCCCTTCATCTGGAGTAACATATGGCAGAAATCAGGATGTCCAACCCCCACCCCCTCCCCCCTCCATCTGGTGTAACATATGGCAGAAATAAGGATATCCAACCCCCACCCCTCCCCCCTTCATCTGGAGTAACATATGGCAGAAATCAGGATGTCCAACCCCCACCCCCTCCCCCCTCCATTGGGAGTAACATATGGCAGAAAACAGGATGTCCCACCCCCTCCCCCCTCCATTGGGAGTAACATATGGCAGAAATCAGGATGTCCAACCCCCACCCCCTCCCCCCTCCATTGGGAGTAACATATGGCAGAAAACAGGATGTCCAACCCCCACCCCCTCCCCCCTTCATCTGGAGTAACATATGGCAGAAATCAGGATGTCCAACCCCCACCCCCTCCCCCCTCCATTGGGAGTAACATATGGCAGAAAGCAGAATGTCCGACCCCCACCCCTCCCCCCTCCATCTGGTGTAACATATGGCAGAAATCAGGATGTCCAACCCCCACCCCCTCCCCCCTCCATCTGGAGTAACATATGGCAGAAATCAGGATATCCACCCCCACCCCGTCCCCCCTCCATCTGGAGTAACATATGGCAGAAATCAGGATGTCCGACCCCCACCCCTCCCCCCTCCATTGGGAGTAACATATGGCAGAAATCAGGATATCCACCCCCACCCCTCCCCCCTCCATTGGGAGTAATATATGGCAGAAATCAGGATATCCACCCCCACCCCATCCCCCCTCCATTGGGAGTAACATATGGCAGAAATCAGGATGTCCGACCCCCACCCCCTCCCCCCTCCATTGGGAGTAACATATGGCAGAAATCAGAATGTCCGACCCCCACCCCCTCCCCCTCCATCTGGAGTAACATATGGCAGAAATAAGGATGTCCAACCCCCTCCCCCTCCATCTGGAGTAACATATGGCAGTAATAAGGATGTCCAACCCCCACCCCCTCCCCCCTCCATCTGGTGTAACATATGGCAGTAATAAGGATGTCCAACCCCCACCCCCTCCCCCCTCCATCTGGACTAACATATGGCAGAAATCAGGATGTCCAACCCCCACCCCCTTCATCTGGAGTAACATATGGCAGTAATAAGGATGTCCAACCCCCACCCCCTCCCCCCTTCATCTGGAGTAACATATGGCAGTAATAAGGATGTCCAACCCCCTCCCCCCTCCATCTGGAGTAACATATGGCAGTAATCAGGATGTCCAACGAGCACCCCTCCCCCCTCTCATGGGAGTACATAATGGCCCGTGAAAGTGGAAAATCGGTCCGATGTCCCACTACCGCCCTCTCCCTTCCTCCATCGGAGTAAATTAAATTGTGAAATTGAGAAATCATACCTGAGGATCTCGACCCCCACCCCCTCCCTCCTGATAGGGAATAGATATTCAAGCAGCCTGTGAAAGTGAGAAATCATGCCTGAGGTTCTCCACCCCCACCCCCTCCCTCCATAGGGAATAGATATTCAAGCAGCCTGTGAAAGTGAGAAATCATGCCTGAGGTTCTCCACCCCCACCCCCTCCCTCCATAGGGAATATATATTCAAGCAGCCTGTGAAAGTGAGAAATCATGCCCCAGAGGTTCTCCACCCCCACCCCCTCCCTCCATAGGGAATAGATATTCAAGCAGCCTGTGAAAGTGAGAAATCATGCCTGAGGTTCTCGTCCCCCCCCTCCCTCCATAGGGAATAGATATTCAAGCAGCCTGTGAAAGTGAGAAATCATGCCTGAGGTTCTCCACCCCCACCCCCTCCCTCCATAGGGAATAGATATTCAAGCAGCCTGTGAAAGTGAGAAATCATGCCTGAGGTTCTCACCCCCCCCCCCTCCCTCCATAGGGAATAGATATTCAAGCAGCCTGTGAAAGTGAGAAATCATGCCTGAGGTTCTCGTCCCCCACCCCCTCCCTCCATAGGGAATAGACATTCAAGCAGCCTGTGAAAGTGAGAAATCATGCCTGAGGTTCTCCACCCCCACCCCCTCCCTCCATAGGGAATAGATATTCAAGCAGCCTGTGAAAGTGAGAAATCATGCCTGAGGTTCTCCACCCCCTCCCTCCATAGGGAATAGATATTCAAGCAGCCTGTGAAAGTGAGAAATCATGCCTGAGGTTCTCGTCCCCCACCCCCTCCCTCCATAGGGAATAGATATTCAAGTAGCCTGTGAAATTGAGAAATCATGCCTGAGGTTCTCCACCCCCACCCCCTCCCTCCATAGGGAATAGATATTCAAGCAGCCTGTGAAAGTGAGAAATAATGCCTGGGGGTCTCGACCCCCACCCCCTCCCTCCATAGGGAATATATATTCAAGCAGCCTGTGAAAGTGAGAAATAATGCCTGAGGTTCTCCAATCCCCAGAATGGGGTCACATCTGTTACGCCCCTGGTCACCACCTACCAGCCGTCTCTGATCTCTGTGTCAGGGGTTTGGCCCATGACAACCATGTTGTATGACAGTGACTTACAATCTTCTCAGTGTCATAATATTAAACTAAATGGTTTTTTCGACATCGCCCTGTATTCTCAATGATTTTGATTCCTTGGTACTGTCTAACCTATTTCAGAGGCATTGCCTTCAGTAAACTGTTTCCAAACTTTTCTGCAATCCTGACTTGATTGTGCTCAGGCTAGGTGGATGGAGTGTTCGGATGTAGCACAGCTAGACCGTATTAGTATTAAACACAACCTCGGACCTACTTCTCGCAATCCGATTCAAACTCGCTTCTAGTTGTGACATGTTGTAACTATATTACAGACTCTGGTTGTTTCATCACTGCTAGCAAAATGGAATATGATATACCAGTGCTGGCTTCATCCAGGTATTAATAAATAATCTTCTGCAACAAAAATGCACCTGATGGCCCCAATAGTACACCATCTGTGTTTGGTGGGTTTCTGTAGTCTAAGATTATATAAAGAAAAAACTTTCACTAGATTTTTTTTCATAATCTAATTCTTACGAGCAGAAATGAAAGATTGAGTGAACTTTGCTTGTATTAGAGCAGTTCCTGATGGAAATGGGGGCATTTTTTCAAATGTTTAATAATGGTACATGTTAGGGTCAAAAATGGTACATGTTAGGGTCAAAAATGGTACATGTTAGGGTCAAAAATGGTACATGTTAGGGTCAAAAATGGTACATGTTAGGGTCAAAAATGGTACATGTTAGGGTCAAAAATGCTACATGTTAGGGTCAAAAATGCTACATGTTAGGGTCAAAAATGGTACGTGTTAGGGTCAAAAATGGTACATGTTAGGGTCAAAAATGGTACGTGTTAGGGTCAAAAATGGTACGTGTTAGGGTCAAAAATGGTACATGTTAGGGTCAAAAATGGTACATTTTAGGGTCAAGAATGGTACATTCTAGGGTCAAAAATGGTACATTTTAGGGTCAAAAGCTCAATAGCAACCCTTTGCTTCAATTTTATCCAAACTAATCTGACTCTACAAAATGTAGTACCATAAAAATTATATTTATCAGTATTATGAAGTGGCAAGACATTTGACATTGATGAACAAAAAAATTCCAAATTAGATATCATTTTGCCCAAGAGAGGAATATTATTCTTGTAATATTTCTATTAAAAAGTCCTCCAGTTTAATATTTGTGTTTTTAAATTAATAACTGATTCATATTATGCTAATGTTCATTTTTGTATCTTTATTATATTATAGGGACCAGATACACCTGTATATGTTATATTCAATGTCTGTGACCATTTTTTCCTTCATGCATGTTTTTGTATCATACATGCAAATGAGGCACATGTGCACAGTCTATTGTCTCCGGGTTTGTCACCTAAAAGGAATTATAAAAAACTGCTCAATGTTTTTATCATTTTCACAACATATTCATATTTTTCACATATGCATATTTCTCTGTTCTTCTAAGTATTGCAGAAATTGTACGCAATACCACAAAAAGAGAACCAAAAGTTATCAAAAGTAAACTGTTTTTGCACTAGTCTTGTACAAGTTTTATAGTAGTAAATGATGAAGCCCATTGTATAGTATCATACCACGTTTATACCTACTTTGAATAGAGGAAAATATATATATCAGGTACATTTCTGTTAATAAGTTACTACGTTTCCAGTTCATGAGTTCAACACCTGTGTGGAAAGAAATGTTAGCCGATGCGAAGATGATATAGTTGAAAAAAATGTTAGGATACAAACTATATGATTATACAGTGAATGCTAAGTTACTAAGTTTCCAGTTCATGAGTTCAACACCTGTGTGGAAAGAAATGTTAGCAGATGCAAAGGAGAAATAGTTGAAAAAATATTGTGATACAAACTATATGATTATACAGTGAATGCTAAGTTACTAAGTTTCCAGTTCATGAGTTCAACACCTGTGTGGAAAGAAATGTTAGCTGATGCGAAGGAGATATAGTTGAAAAAATGTTGTGATACAAACTATATGATTATACAGTGAATGCTAAGTTACTAAGTCACTACGTTTCCAGTTCATGAGTTCAACACCTTTGTGGAAAGAAATGGTAGCTGATTCGAAGGAGATATAGTTGAAAAAAATTTGTGATATAAACTATATGATTTACAGTGAATGCTAAGCTACTAAGTTTCCAGTTCATGAGTTCAACACCTGTGTGGAAAGAAATGTTAGCTGATGCGAAGGAGATATAGTTGAAAAATGTTGTGATATCAACTATATGATTATACAGTGAATGTGAAGTTACTAAGTTACTACGTTTCCAGTTCATGAGTTCAACACCTGTGTGGAAAGAAATGTTAGCTGATGCGAAGGAGATATAGTTGAAAAATGTTGTGATATCAACTATATGATTATACAGTGAATGTGAAGTTACTAAGTTACTACGTTTCCAGTTCATGAGTTCAACACCTGTGTGGAAAGAAATGTTAGCTGATGCGAAGGAAATAGAGTTAGAAGAATGTGATACAAACTATATGATCATAAAGTGAATGCCAAATAACCATGCCTCGATAATGATATAACAATTACAGCTGCTACTTGTATTTTGATATTATATGACAGTTTTGCTGTCCATTCACATAGTAGATGTCTATACTTTCTGTTGTCATATTCTAGGTGTAAAGATAGCATACATTGTACATTTTTTGCTTTTGTGCATTTTTCCCAGACCCCACAATCAGTACGATAAGGAAGAGTTGCTATAGTCAAGAATGATGGCATTGATATGACCTTTGCCACATAATATGGGGTATGTGTTACACCTAGCCACATTGGCAGAATTGTACAGAACTGTGTGGAGTGAAATGTGAGCTGACGATGTGATACGAATATTTATACTGAATTATGTTTCAAGGGAATAAAGTCACTGGTACAGTGATAAAGTCACTTGGCTCTGTGATTCTCTTTATTGTGTGCTTCATTATTTAGTTATCATTATGATAAAGACAAGGGAGAAATAGGAGGTACCAATGAGGCAAAACTGTAACATTTAGTAAGGCCACAGCAAGTAAATTTTATAGATGACTTTTGCACTTATCAATTTTTTGGCCAATTTCAGCAAACAAGAAATTTTGTCTTATTTGGAGATGGTCAACATGACGAAAAGTTACCAAATTGAGCAAATGTGTTGCAGCCGAATGATTTTACCAGAAGTGACACTAGCGTGGTAGCCATGACTGTAATTCTTGAAATGAAACTAGTTGGATAATTTTAGTGGCACCAATATGGAAGCCATGAATGTATACGTAGTTACCAACTTTGTGATGCCAGTCTTCCACACTACTGTCAATACAATGTATTGTCGGCTGTGATACCATGTTTTGTCGCTTAGATTCTTTTTTCAAAGTTTATGGTATTTTGAAAATGCAGCCATATGCATCTTGTTTTTTTTCGCCCTATCTCACAATTTTTGCAGACATAAAAGGATGTGATCCATAAAAGTTACCTGGTGTGGCCCAAAAGAAACTTGGTGAACAATAGCAACAGTTCAAAATCCTCCATGAAATGTTCTTATTAAGTGTCATATTTTTGAAAGCTAGCTTCTACTTAAAGGTATGCTACGTAATCATCTTTGTGTCCCCCCAAGTTAGACCCTCCTGGTTGTAAGTAACAACTTCCAGGCCTCCAGTAGGCACCCTAGGGGGTGGGCTAATGAGTTTATCACACTCCAGCTGGCTACAGGGGAAGATCTTCTTCTTTTCAAACACTCAATTTTTTTTCACATCAAAATAGGATATAATCATGCACTTAGTCTATTTTGTAGGGTATCAATAAGCTGAGGTTACATTCCCTTCAAAACTGCAAGAAATCTTGCAAAGATTACGTTTTTCAAAAACTCTGGTGCAACTGTCATCAGACACCCCACTGTGCAGTCGGGTACACAAGACACTGATAAGCCAGATGTGGGCGTGTTTCCCTAGGAAGCATGGAGGTCCATGTAGGAAGATCACAGGTGGAGACATCATCTGACATGTTTGTATGATGCACTGATGTTGCAACCTCTCTCACTGAGCCTTGATATTCAATGCTAAAGGGTAGACTTAGCTTACTATGTAAAGAAATGGCAGGAAAATCTACTTTTTGTATTGTCCAAATATTACGTAGCATAGCTTTAACACGATGTGTTTCCATTAAATGTCTCTGCCCAAATTATATCCTATCTTTCGCTATATTAATATTTTCTTAGGCCACGTTGATTTGGTTATATAGATGACTTGCTTTGAGAACCCAAAAACTCTTGGAGGCGTGCGATAAATGAAAGTTTGGCAAAGAAAAAAGTTTTATTCATTATGAAATCATGAACAACAGAAGATTTTTTATTCTATCAGGTCTATTGATAAATAAATCTTTTTTACTTTGCAGCAAATATACAAAAGTAACGGTCTCCTCTGTCAGCAATGGAATACCAGTGCTGAAGTGGTCGAACTTTGCAGTTCTTAGTATCTGTATCGAAACGATTAATTCTCAAGCGGTTGTGCCATGTAATAAACACGGCTTTATTGGAAATGATGTCGATTGCTACCAAACATAAAGACCATGGCATCTCTATAAGAATAACACAAAACGGCTTTTCAAACTTTGAAATGGAAAAACTTACCAAGCTTAAGGGAATTTCTCTCCTGTACTCTTTTGTCGAACGTTTGTAAAAAGACTACTTTTTATTCTGACAAAGTCAGTTCCATGTAAAGGACACGTAAATCTATTGAAAATCAATGAATCTATAACAATTGCAGCCACACAGAAGTAAACATACCATGACCATAAGTAAATGATTATGATCCAAATGCAAATTTATTATTTTCAAACTAACCGTGTCAGAAACAGCATATGCTGAATAAGGAAAACATCGATGTTGAATTTCATTGGGTAAGGTTTTTACGTCTTTACAAATCAAAAGTAAGATTGGTTCACAGCGCCACCTAGGTTGTTCATGCAGTACTGTGACTGGTGCGTCTTTTGTAACGGTTACGTCAGCTATACTCGTAGCCTTCAAATTCACGCTTTGAGAGTACAGTGAAAGCCAGTCAATTGCACATTGGATTAACGCACACTTCTGTTCGCATTATTGCACCAGCCGGATAATTGCACCAAAGTCACTGGCAAATAAGCCATGCAATTAAGCGGCTTCTAGAGTATTCCTTTTACCCTTACCCTTAGAATCCATTGCTCTTTTCCTCTTAATGTGTCAGTCTTTTTGTAATGTCTTAAAATGGGATCTTACGCTGCACCTCGTTGGCCAAAAGGTGTTCCTTAACGGGGCACGTTTCTAAGCACACTTGCCTCATGCAAACCCGACTGTAGCTCTCCTCTCGTAGATGGATAGATGGTCGTTTGTGCATTGCCAAGCACTATGGACCTGTAGTAATTATTACAACAGCTAGGGGCCCCCACTGCCTGGTCAGTTGAGATCCAACACGCTCAGACTGGAAGCAGGTGAGCATAACGAAGCGCCAACTAATTCCCTTTGACTTTGACTTTATTAAGATCCACAATTAGCCTAACAATATCGTACATTGTCGACGAAGATATAAAGGATACGATTACTTGCGGAATATGATAAGATAATACTGAGCGCTAAAATAAGGACTTGTATCATATGTAATCAAATCATTTAGTAAGTGTCAGGTAGGGAACAGGCGAGTCTCTGTATGTAGTCTTTTTGTTTTACACGTGATACGAGTAGGTCTTAGTTGGTCGTGAGTTTTGACAAACTTTACGCACAAGCCTATACGGCTTTATGAAGTGTCTCTAGCCCTGTATTATGTAGCTTTTTATTTTTTATTTTTATTTTTATTGGGTAGTCCGTGTACCGAGCCTCAAGAATTGGAAGCGCCCTAGCTCTTTTAAACTCTCCCCAGCCTTACAGTCTGAGTAGCGGTCAGTCCTGGTTGCCATATCGGAACACAGTACTAAAACACCGGTCTGACATAGGCTTAAAATATGTAGTACGTCAATTTCCTCATTAATTATGCAAATTAGATTACCAGTTGAATAATAATGAAATTATATCAAGCATCCTTAAACTGTCCGCATACAGAAAAGCATGACGATCCGTTCATCCCTTCTTCGCAAGAGCTATCTACCGCTGAAAGATCCCCAACCGAACATGCATCCAGAAATCGAGATAATAAACCCGAAAGTTCCACTGTAGTACCATAGAAAGCCGCTAAGGTGCCCTTAATGTGATCGTTCCAAGGTCTCATCAAGACCTACCCACATACGAAATATGTATTAAGACAATCCATTCTGGAGTTCTGCTGGTCAACTACAGTCACACACACATGCAGACATACTGATACATACAAACATACAACAAACATACACACATATACAAACACACACACACAGCGGTAAACATACCTTCTCTCGAAAGTAATTAATTCTATATAAATGAGGATTCTAAGTGATCGCAGAGCGTAATTTTGAATCACGCAAACGACAATGAAAGGTCAACATGGAATATATAAACAAATCTGTCACTTTTTCATAGCTAGCAATATTAGCGAAGCAACCAACGTTGCAACGGCACTGAATCATTGAATTCTTCCATTCTTGCATTAGTCCATGGAATCCTCTGGGCTCTATGTGTTTTAAAAGTATGTATCTCGTTAAAATCTGATAAACTTCGCCAAATTCTCTTGAATACTTAGATACGTATATTACATGGATCAAAAACGTCCCCTAACATTCCATGTTATTATTGCAGATGAAATAAATAATGATTGCAAAGACGACATGAATTGCTAGGGGGCCTCAATGACACGTGGCAAATGTCCACATGTCCCAACGACATTTAAACAGCCTACAATTAGTTTCTAGGTTTGTGCAAAACAAACATTAAAAACTTTAATACCCATTTTTTACGCGTAAACAAAGAAACGTACCAGCCAACGTCGAGGACGAAATATAACAATGAGATTTCCTATCCTGTGCTTTCACCAATTTAGGGGTGGGTACCAGTTCAGATCCAGAGGATCAGGTCCAGGTTTGGACATGAACCTGATTCAGTATGTGAGAACTTTTGAATGGACGATACTCAGTCTATTACACAACAAAGAAATCTGTTTTGTGGAGTATTTGACTCCTACATGCGTTTTAAAGTCCTACAAGGCTAACTGCCTTTTGAAAGTTGGTAGAAATGACTTTAGACTCTACTCTGCCTCGCCTTTGATATTTTCCTCGACCGGTTATAGCCCCAAAACTTTTGAATGCTTGATAATATAATCTGTTTCTCTCCCAAATGTTCCAACATCCGGTTCACCGAATTTTTTAAGGTTCGGTTTTTCCGGACTGGTCCAATAAGAAAAACCGGTTTTGTACGTGTACGGTGTACCGGTACCCACCCCTATTCACCATGTTTCCTATCACAGAGGTGCCTAAGTATTCATATGAACTTTACGGAATTGATATGATCCACTACTAATATACGAGTTTTACCACATATTTTTACAATATTCTCGTCAAGTAATAACTGATTATTTGATAACACTCGTATGAATTCCGCATGTTTCCTATATCTTTAGTAATGGATCGTACGAGCTGTGTAAAATGCGTATGTATTCCATTAAACCCTTATGAATTCCGTAAAATTATCTTGAAGACACTCCATATATTGCATGATTTAAAAGATGATATTGCACAAGATAGCACTAATGGCTGCAAAAGTTTATTGATTGTGATATATGAGGTACTCTCAACAACACATAATGATTCTCCACATGCTTTTGCAACGCCTACAATTCCACGTGTCCCTATTGCAAATTAAATCAAATAAAGAAAAACAAATAAAACCATTCTGATAGCGATCTGTTATGCGAAAACAAAGAGGTGTTATAGTTTCTCAAACACGTATGTTTTCCGTAAACACATTCTGATTTCCATACAATTGATTCTCTAAGGTCTCATTGATGTATTACTCCGAGTGGGTAATAGATCCGAGCCAAAAAATTAACGGCTGCACGGGCGCATGTTTTTAGCGGTGAGAAATTCCCTTTCAGCCAGCGGAACTGATCTCAAAAGTTAGATTGGTGAAAGCTTGTTTGTAACTGAAGAAATTAGCAGCTAAAGTTTCGCAGACGCGCACTAGGTCGGATGTACACAGTCGTGGGTTCTGAGTGGTGCTAGCAGCAAAAAAGTGCGTTTATTTTGTGGGGATTGACTAATCGTCGTTTGTAATTGCTTTAAAAAAAGTTCCTACGTATAGTTTACGTTTTTCCCCACGATATAGGGTAAATGTGCTCGACATAGAATGAAAAATCTGCTGAAATTTTACGTAGCTTCATTATGAACGCGCCCATTTAAACCACGAATTATAACATAGAAGTCTATGGGAAGAAGAAACTCATCAATGAGACCTTCTCTTGTGTAGCAGTCTACCGTATGGATCAAAATTGCCTCCTAGCAGTTCAAGGCATTATTGCAGAAGAAATCACTCATTGCTGCAAGAATAATATTTGCAGGGCAAATAGGTTTTTGTTTCCAAACTCTGTGAGCTATCTTAGCTGTAACGACGGAGTAGATGAACCACAGAGACAATGCGTTTGGCGAGAAAAACAACCTTTTATTCTGGCGCTTCAAAACAATAGAAACAACACATGGGAGGCATGAGGACGAGACCGGAAATGCCTGCCGAGCTGTACATGAGTCATATAACACCAACCCGGCCTAAGAAGAAAATGCTGATAACCTTACCGTGTCAATACTAACTTATACAAAGGAAGGCTAAACTCGGGTGGTACATTGGAAAAGCGGTAGAAGCGCCAAATTACGTAAAGAAACAACAAAATGCTATAAATATATCGTAGGGTAAATACTATACTATAAATATATCGTAGAATAAATACGGGTGATACAAAGAACTTACAAACGAGCTTGAGGATATTCAAGCAACTAAGCAACAATTGTGAACATGAGTGGTTGTCCTTGTTGGTACGTAAAGTTACGCAACGGGACTTTTCAGGTAATACATTCAAGTCATGATACAAGGAACAATTGTGAACATGAGTATTTGTCCTTGTTGGTACGTAAAGTTACGCAACGGGACTTTTCAGGTAATACATTTAAGTAATGATCTCACACATGCGTGGTCAACATTGGGTGTAGGCCGAAAGTTACAGCAGTGCAATTTGCAGAACAGTCTTGGATATAGTTTGGCACAATAAGAAGTCGTATCAGTGTGAAACTAGGGGTGGTAGGGGATGAAGGAAGGGCACCCGCCTGCAACCTTCGGGAAACTTGGAGTTGGGGCTGATTGTGGACGGACGTAATGCTTGTAGGCGTCTGAAGACCACCTGCCCAGTGATCGTAGAAGAGAGTCAGGGACCCCCTGCATCGCGGCCCACGTTGCAGCGCCGATTCGGAAGGAATGGGGGGTAATTTTTTGCCAGTCTTGGCCGATGCGCTCGAGGCAACTTCTGAGGATGTGTGAAAAAACTAACGCTGAAACAGGGAACCCGTTGCTACGGATAAAAAGGCAGCCTACACGATTTCCCCGTAGCTCTAGGTATTCCTGTAGGCTTAAGACCGGGCAGTACCGGCTTCCTGGCTGTGATTGAATGGAAATGGAAGTGGGACGGCCACTGTGCTTAAAGGTCTGAAAGGTAACAATGACGGAAGAACTGAAAGGTCGAGGCGCAGGTACGAAGCTTATGTTTGCACGCTGCAAGGTGTGCTGCGAGCCAGGGGTAATTGCGACTTCACTGATGCGGGCCATTGCATAGAACATGAATAGGAACATTGCCTTATATAGCCGTTGGTCGTAGGCTAGAGAGGTTATGATCGGCAGGGCGTCGATAAAGGACTTTAGCGTGGAAGGGGAGATGGGAAGACGGCTGTCTGGGATGCGGTACTTTCTAGTGGCCGCCAGTAATTTTTGAATGGCGAATATTTGAGTTGGGTCGGGGAGGTTGAGAAGTTTGTGTACAAAGCTAATAGCAGACAGCTTAGTAGAGATTGTCGCGGGGGCTAGACCTTTTTGGTGCAGGGATGCAATAAATTTGGATAAAAGAGTGGTAGATATAGGGGGTACGGAGAGGTTTCGGCCGGTTAGTTCAATTGTGAAAGCGCGTAGTTGACGCCAGGCGGAACAGTAAGCCTGGAAAGTGGAAGGTGCCAAAGAAGAGAAGAAAAGATCTCTCACAATTGCATCAAGGCTGTCGGCTGCAGGTGGGGGGGCACCGGGATGGGGTGTGGCTCCATATGAGGGAATGCCTGGCGGAAGTGGTTGATCTGTAAACGAGATAGACAGTCGGCCATGACATTGTGTTTACCGGGAATGTGAGTAGCACGACAGAGGATTTGATTTTGATTTGATTTATTGGAATTGCAAACAATACAATACACGTGGGACACAGGCAGCGATATACTGGTGTCGTGGCCCACACATGAATACATACATACATATCAATTTGTACAATTGTTAAAATACAATCATTGCATACAATTTAAAATTACAATACAATCTATAAATCTGGGTATCAATCAGTCAGTCCAGTTTGCCAGTCTTCGTTTAAACAATCTGAGACTACCAGCTTGCTTTATTGCCTGGGGAAGATCGTTCCAGAGGCGGGAAGCGTGAGGAATGAAGCTTGACTGGTAAGTCTGGGTCCTGCAGCGTGGTATGTGGAGATGGGTCGAGTTGCGAAGCCGTAGGCGTGTGGTTCTGTGCTCGCCTCTTGTGGTGGGTATCAGCGGTTGCAGGTGAGGAGGGACTAAGCCATTCACCAGTTTATACATGAGAACCATGGACTGGGAATGTCTTCTAGTTGCTAGGCTGTCCCATCCAAGTTCTTGCATGACGACGCTTGATGGTGTTCGTCTAGCGGCCCCGGTGACAAGGCAGGCGGCTTGGTAGTGAACTCGCTCCAACATCTTGCTGGATGAAGAAGCCAGGTCCCCTAGCAGTACAGAGGCGTACTCTAGTTTTGGTCGAACCATCGTGTTGTACGCCATCTCTAGTGCCTCCCGGGATAGCTTGCCTCTGAGTTTCCACAGGAATCCCAGAGTTCTCCTGGCCTTGTTAGATGTAGTCTGGACGTGTTCAGTCCAACGTAAGGTCTGGTGGATGGTGGTGCCCAGGTGAGTATAGAACGGCACTTGTTCAACTATCTGTCCAGCTATGTAGATTGTAGGTAGCTGTACTTTTCTTCGAGGGGACTTTATACACATGACCTTGCACTTGTATTGTATAGGATATTGTATTGTAGGCAGACGAGAACAAAGCGGCGGAGTAATGGCATGATCTGAGGGTTTCGGGAGGTCTGGCGATTGATTACATATACAAGGGCCTCGTTATCTGTGTGGAGGAGGAGGCGCTTATTCGCCCAGATTCTGCCCCAGATGTGAATGGAAAGGACGATAGGGTAAAACTCGAGGATTGTTATGTTAATGGTGTTGAATGCAGAAGGCCATTCGCCATAGACCCATGCAGTTTGAAAGACGGCTCCGAAACCCAGTGATGCCGCTGCATCGGTGTACAGATGGAGGGTGGAATCGTGGGTAAAACTTTCTTCCAGGAAGAATGACTTTCCGTTAAAGGAAGCAAGGAATTCGTACCACATGTTCAAGTCGTGCCGCACTCGCGCAGGGATGTAGATTAACGTTGTGGAGGATTGACGAGATTTGGTCAGATCAATAAGGCGCCGCAAGAAGGCACGACCTGGAAGTACTACTTGGCACACGTGATTTAGGAGGCCTATAAGCGATTGGATTTGCTTCAGGCTAGCATATGAAGCCGACAGTAAAGACTGAAGTTTGTCTCTACAGTGTTGCAACTTATCAGAAGGTAATCTGGCTTCCATGGCTATTGTGTCTAATTCAATTCCGAGAAAGGTCATGACAGTATCTGGGGAATAGGTTTTGTCGTCTGCTAGAGGGATGCCGACCCCTTCACACAGACCGGAAAAGGCCGATAAATCGCGATTACAGAGGTGATAGGAGCGGTTAGCAAATAGAAAATCGTCCAAGATGTGAGTGGGAAATTGAATAGCCAGTTTTCTTCGGCATATCCATTCTAGGGCGGTGCTGAAACTTTCGAATATCGCGCAACTAGTACTGCAACCCATTGGCAAGCAGCGGTCGTAGTAGTATTCATTATTCCAGGTAAAACCGAGGAGATGATAGTCATTGGGATTGACAGGGATGAGACGAAAGGCGGATTGGATATCTGTTTTTGCTAGATAACATCCGGGCCCTAAGATCTTAATGTGTTTGATAGCTGTATCAATTGATGAATATGTGACGGAAGATAAATCCCGGGGGATACCGTCGTTAACAGAAGCCCCTTGGGGGTACGAGAGATCGTGAATGAGGCGAAATTTACCTGGCGTTTTCTTGGGCACTGCGTAGAGTGGGGAAAGGAATAGATTACGGAAAGGTGGATGTGTGAACGGGCCCGCGCAGCGGCCGGACTGCAACTCCTGTTGGAGTTTATCGTAAATAACATGATTGAACGTGTCTTTAGCTCGGTGGGGTAAGGGTGAAGAGAAGCCATCTCTAGGACCAAAATACTCCAGGGGGAACCCGTAAGTAAATCCGTCAACAAGATATCGTTTATCACTCTCAGGGTAGCCGTGGAGATAGTGACTAAGAATGCTAGCGCGGACGGGAGTGGGAAGATCCGGGGGAGGGCTTCTGGTCGCACAGGTAGGCTTTGTGGTTCTTGGAACATTTGAAGCAGGCGTGGTTATATTGGCAGGTAGGCCGCGCGCAGTGGGTGTTGGCCTGGTGGTGACGAAAACAATACCCTTTGGGGACCTGATCAGGGGAGGACTGGGTCGCGGACCGACGGGTCGGGTGCGAAGCAGATGCAGCCTGGCCGGTGAGGGCGTTTACATAGAGCTGCATCTGAGGAACATTCCATGGAGTAGAGGGGAAGGCCTGGCGGTGCTGGCGGAAAGAGTTGTCATAAGTATGCCAGTCCGCTTGTTTGGCAGCCAAGGATCGTATGAGGGATTGGTACGAGATAAGCTGCTGGCTTCGGGTGGGGTGGCACTGGATATAAACATAATGGAAAATTTGGAAGGCATCGAGCCATCGGTCGAGAGAGAGGGGCTGTTTCGTGCTTGCGGGGCGGTTTGCGAGTGTAAGTGTGGGAGGGCCTTCAGTTTCAGTGAGACCAACAGTATAATGAGCGCGAGGCTCGTTGGGGGAGAGTAGGGACCTAAAGTCAATATGCACGTCTCGCCAAGTCTTGTCCTTTATACCCCCTTCACATTAGGCGCGATTCGATCGGACGATGAGTCTGCGAGCTCTAAATTACGAGGAGGCATGACCCTGACGGGAAGGGGGAACTCTGCCATTTCTTCGTCGGCATCAGGGTCATGCCTTCTCGTAAATTAGAGCTCGCAGACTCATCGTCCGATCGAATCGCGCCTAATGTGAAGGGGGTATTAGGACGGCGGAGACTGTGTTATCCAGGGGAACCTGAGCGCCTAATGATAAGGTATCAGTGGGTGGTTGGGGGGTTGGCAGCGTAGGAGGGGGAGGAGGAGGGGGAGGAGGGGGTGGCGGAGGAGGAGGGGGTGGAAGCTGTAAATGAGGATTACCGCTGCCGATGATGGCTTGTGCCAACTGCGTTCCGGGATCCAGCCTGGCGGCCGGAAGAGTTGGGAGCGGAGGGTTTTGCAGGGTCAGTCTGGCTTCCCGCTCTTGGAGAGCCGCCTGGAGCTCGTTGAGTTGGGCTCTCAGTTCGGCTATTTCTCCCTGCGGGGGCGGAGGGTCCTGCACGACTGGTGGTGGTGGAGGGTTCTTGGGTTTTCGGGGGGTTCGGCTTCCGCGGCCGCCTCTGCCGCCACCCTGTCCTCTGGCACCTCCTCGCGTGACCTGACCTCCTCGGCCTGGCGGCGATGGACCGTGTCACAGGCATGGCTAGAACTCAAAGAAACAAGGATGGATTAAGTCACTGGAACTTGGCACAACAAACAGCCTTTCCGGCATTAACTATAACAGAAAACGTGTGCCAAATACCACCAATCTGGTATGAAGCGTAAACAGACGGAGATGTAAACAACACCGTACTACACTGTCCCAGGGTGTGAAACTGTCGTTAGAAGAGGGCATCGCTATTTATGTTTACGAGGGGCGACTCCCTTCTGAGCGCTGGAAAGGATGGTTTATTTAAAAGGGACAAATTTGCACAACAGCGAAGCAGGAAAGAGAAACAGGACGGGAAGCTAGAATCAACAGTACGTAGTCAACACCCGCCCACTCGCTGCAGAGCCAATACAGAGAAGCAGGAAAATAAAACAGTATGTGCAGGTGGAATCAAGGCACCGTACTAAATGCAACGAACCAGGAAATTAAAACAGTACGTGCAGGTAGAATCAAGGCACCGTACTAATACACCACACAGGTGTCATCACTGGTCGCTACAAAGCCAAAACAACGAACCAGGAATTAAAACAGTACGTGCAGGTAGAATCAAGGCACCGTACTTAATACACCAAACAGGTGTCATCACTGGTCGCTACAAAGCCAAAACAGCGAACCAGGAAAATTAAAACAGTACGTGCAGGTATAATCAAGGCACCGTACTTAAGACACCAAACAGGTGTCATCACTGGTCGCTACAAAGCCAAAACAACGAACCAGGAAATTAAAACAGTACGTGCAGGTATAATCAAGGCACCGTACTTAATACACCAAACAGGTGTCATCACTGGTCGCTACAAAGCCAAAACAACGAACCAGGAAATTAAAACAGTACGTGCAGGTATAATCAAGGAACCGTACTTAATACACCAAACAGGTGTCATCACTGGTCGCTACAAAGCCAAAACAGCGAACCAGGAAAATTAAAACGGTACGTGCAGGTTGGATCAAAGTATCGTAATAAATACATACACATGTGGGACACTAATCGCTAACAGCTGTCCAGCTAGAAGAGTGTAAGGGGGGGGGGGGTGGCAGTAAAAGTATTGGGAAATTACAGACAACACGTGTCAAATCTGGTCGCTATGAAGCCGAATTGGCGGACCTGGGAACGTAGGGACAGAACAGGGCAGGTAAGATCAAACCATTATAATAATATAAGTGTAACGGCTGACGAGCTGCAATTGTGAGTGTCGGAGTGGGTTGGGAGGGAATTCGCGTATTTTCCGTAACAATGTGGAGCAGCGGCCGGTCGCACGGCCGACTGCCACGAGTTTACTGGCGGACTGGGGGAATTAACAGCACGTGGCCCACCCGTGGGGTGGTAGACAGGGAACTTTGTTGCCATGGTAACTGTCGCGACATGATGGGAACAGCTTGCCCATCGTTCTACTCCAAAAACCCTTCTGAATCGCTAGGAGGCGTGCATGACACGCGGCGAGTGTCCACATGCCCGATTCTAAAGCTTATGATTTGAGTTTACAGACTTGTCTATAACAAATCAAACTAAATAAAGTAAAAGAATAGCAAAACGATTTTACAACCGATCTTGAATGCGAGTTCAAGGCGACTCGTGTCTTTGTGTCTCAATCGCTATATACTAGACAATAAGCGTGCATTGTGTCAGTGACAGTCAATAAAAAGACTCTTTTTACAAAGCCACATCTTTATTTTCATCGACATTTCGGTAACCGTCTGTGACCTTCCTCAAGACAATTCGTAGGAAGGTGACAGAGCAAAGACCAGCCCTGTGTAACAGCCTCGGCTAGTTGGGCGATAGATAGATAAATAGATGAATAAATGAATGAATAAATCAAGGTTACAGACAGTCTAATTTTTTTTCTCATTGATAGAGGAGACAGACGTAGTGGTGGCAGACAGTTATGACATACCAATTGCAACCTGATGAAACTATTCAGGGATGTCAGTGACACTTCTTTCAAGTATCCTACCAATGGTGCAGAAAAAGGGTTATAAAAAAGTGATATGACAAAGTGTGGTTCTTTTTTATTCATTTCATACAAATGAGTTTATAGTAACAAACAGTTATTTTAAATTAAACACGTTTTCTGCACTGCATTGCCATAATTGGCTAAGGGGTAGTGACCACATTCTTAAAACTAACAACACGTCTTATAACGAATCATCCCCTCTTCTAAGTCAGTCACAAAAATACTCACTACGCAATTAGAAGATGTCAGTAGTACTCAAGATTACCCGGAATTCTCTCAAGAAATAGTACATTCACAACTGCATGATAACGTCTTAGTCAACTTCTATTTAAGGTAAGACGATTTTAAGAAACTGGCTGTGTGTGCCGTACCAATGAATAATCTGAAAATTTTGAAGAAAAAAGGATACAACTCATGTAAAAAATTAAGTTGAAGGAAGCGTTGTTATAAATTTCTTTTAGTTTGTGAAAACATTAAAAATAATCTCCTTACAGTAAATATAGCGCTGTATACGTCCATCACAGGAAACAAGTTCCAAAGTTGTATTAGATTGGGTTTGGAAAAATCATCGCAATTCACTCGAGCTATATTTTGCAGAAGAAGGAAACATGAATTCATATTTTGCAGTAAACAAATGACACAGCACTTATGAAACACATTCCGTGCAATTTCCAAGAGAGACAGACAATTAATTAAGTTTTCATTAACCATCTGTTTTTTTCTGACTGCGCCATTTTGGGAGGCGTACCATCACTGCAGTAGGTGATTGTTTTTGCACAGACCAGACAGACTTTTACAGGCTTCGGTAAAGCTCATGTTTTCAAAGGTATGAATTCAGCCTGAACCTTCAAGTACCAATAACGACAATACCGAATGTGTAGAACAGTTTCCATGTTGGAGGTAAGAAAAGTCTACATTTTGCTTGCGTTTTAGTTGTTGCATTTTTTATGATGTTTTATATCTCTACCGATATTTGCTTAGTTATCAATTATTGAACTACATGTGTATTATGATTTCCTTCCATTTTGTTAATTGATATAATACCTTGGGTTATATTACTGTTTAAGGCATAATTTTCACATCTATTCAATCCTTATAAACTTATGAATTGTTAAATTGTATTATAATTTGTTACTTTTTGGGGAAGAGCATGTTTAACCCTATGTTCAGACGGGGGGGGGGGGGGGGCTTTTGAGGCCCGCGCCGACTTCGATGTCCTATAACGCCAAAACGGCTTACGCTAGAGCCACCAAATTTCGTGAGTTTTCCTAAAATATTGTTGGCAACAATTTCACGAAGTTTGAAACATTTTCCGTTTTTTTCGTGTTGCCATGGCAACCGTTTGTTTACAGGCAGTTTTGCAAAAAATCACTATTTTGGTTCTAACAATGTATTTTTCACATTTATTTGCTATATTACTGCTATTTTGTCACATGAATAAAATCTTACATTATTTAGCATAACTTTCTTAATTACATATGCATAAATTATGCTAATTTGATGGCGTCATCGGCCCAAAATCCAAGATGGCGGACCGTATAGCCAGATCAAGAATAACAAGCTAATTATCCCTTAAAATTTGTAAGTACCTGGTATTTTTTCATCAGAAACCATCTAAATGAATGAATTTAGTCTATTTCCATTCCCCTTTGTGATTATTTGTTGCAAAAAAAGTATTTTTAAAAATTCAAGGTGGTGGATATAATATGGCGGAGCCCAACTAAAATGCATGACGTCATTTTATGACGTCATTTTGACGTCATTGATGTTGCTATTGGCAACGCAAGTCGTTATAAACATTATCATTCTGTTATCTACACTTGTTGTTACATTTTTGTAGCATAACTTGAAGTTTTCTGAGAATACCCCTTTTTCATGGGTCCAGCCAATATAATCAAATTGATGACGTCATTATTACGTCATCGTAAGTCAATGTAACGTCAAACGTCAAATACTTGTCAGATATTATGTCGAAGTTATGTCCTGAAAATTTGGTGGCCCTACGACACCTCGTCTTAGAGTTATAGGACTTAGAAGTGGAGGGCCTCAAAAGCCCGGTCTGAATAGGGTTAAGCCACATATCATCAAGTTGTGTTCATGTGATTGCAGAGATTGTTGTCTATTTCAGAATCTATACTGTTTCTAAAATACGTAAAAGTTGGTTTGACCTTTTTAACAAAACATTAGTAATCTTGGAATATGGTGTAGTTTTGGACAGACACTGTGTACAGAATGCTTTTGAATGAATGTACAGAATTTTATATTGCTTACTTGCCCGTTTTTGCATCATGACCTACGAGGGAAAATTTTGTGCATGCAGTACAAACAAGAAACTTCAGTTGCATTTCTAAATTTGTGTTGTTCCATTTCCAGCAGGTCAGATGAAGGTTTCTTCCACAGAAACCTAAAGGTCTTATATTTAAGGGTATGGCAAATGAATCTTAAATGAAAAAGACACGCGTCATCCCAGGTCCAAGATCATCCTTCAGTCAAGAGCAGGACCAATCGCGTGCCCAGCAGGTTCAATTCCATTCGTGGTTAGAATGTCTAACTGGTTTTGACTGGGCAAGTACACGTGATTTATGTGCTCTACTGGTGACAAGAGATCCTGTCCCTATCATTGGTCAGACTGTCTAACTGGTTTTGACTGAGCAAGTACACGTGATTGGTGTACTCTAATGATGACATAAGATCCCGTTCCTGTCATTGGTCAGACTGTCTAGCTGGTATTAACTGAGCAAGTGCACGTGATTGGTGTACTCTATCTACTGATGACATAAGATTGATATTATAGTGAATAGAGATCAGAGTAGATGTAGATGTTGTACAATAATGTGTGTACTGTGTATGCCAAGAGCAACTCATTGTTTCAATCCCGAAAATACAGGGCGAAAACTTTTATGTCCCTGAATCCAACAAACTAAACCCGAACAAGAATATTATCCAGCATGATTGTTATTCACGTTGTAATCCTTACACTTATAAGCATACCGGACAATTGTGAAGCATCAGCACTTACACATTTACTCTCCTACGGATGTAACGTTCAGAATTGGCACAATGATAGTTTGCATTTGCTAAATTTGACCTGTCCATTTCGGATACATTGTGACAACAAAGGATTAACGAGTGTTCCCAAACAACTGCCTTCGAACCTCTTTGAGCTTTACCTTCCCAACAACGCCCTGACGACGTTTCCATGCATGGCCCTGCCCAATTTGAACAACATGATCTTAAGGAACAACAACATCAGTTACTTCCCTTGGGACTGTTTGAAGAACATGCCAAGTCTAGTTTATCTGGATTTGGCACATAATCAGTTATTCCGTGTCAACCTCTATCCTGTGAAGTCTTTCTTGTCCAACTTTGAAAAGCTGGATGTTTCCTATAACAACATACAGACATTGTCATTGTGCGATCTTGGTTGGGACCCGCATGTACCATGTGGACGACATATACCGTACGAACCTATCATAGAGGGCAACCTTTTCCACTGTGACTGCAACCTAGCTTGGGCATTTGATTTCGCGGTGGAAGCTGACATGTGCCGAGTTCTGAAAACACGTTGCGTTAGGAGAAATGATATTGTACGCGCCATGTATTACAACCCGTCTCTGTTCCGTTGCAAAACACCACCTATAAGAGAGAACGTAGAGCTCCACATGTTAGGCATAGAATGTGATAGAACAGGCGCTCGTAACTGTTCCGTGGGACTACACCACTCTGACGCCAACACTTCCTCCTTGTTTCCAATAGCAACAAATAACCCAGAATCATGGCCAGAGGAATCCACTACAGAAACGACACAAACCGTTACTATGACACCAGCCTTGGTGGTGACTGGAGCAGTAGTTGGACTAATAGTTGCCGTATGTGGTGTGGGGTTAATTGTGTGTCGTACCTCGGGTAGGAAACAAACCAGTAACATGACTGCGCAACTTGGTCAAGTAAACAACATGGCGGCTGGCCAAGTTGTAAATAACGTTCGTCATCACCGAGCTTCTACCAGTCAGAACGCCCAGGCTGATGATCAGGAAGGCTGCAGCAATGGTCCGGAAACAGCTTTGGATACTTGCTTAAACGAAACTATTGTACCTGACACAACAGAACCGTATGCAAGGTATGATGTTTTTGATGTGCCTCAATATGATATCGTGGAAGTTGAAGTTGCAGGAAAGACCAGTCCTAAGGAAACATGTGTCGGTATCTTACCTGGTCCAGAAACACAAGCCTGTGATCATGCTGGTCAAAATGAGAACTTTATTGACGACAACATGGTCGATAATCAGGTGCAAAATCCAGATACAAAGTGTTGCTTGAATGAGGGTAAGGCTAACAAAATTGAACCATATGCAAGGTCGCCCTATGTTTTTGACGTACCTCAATATCATCTGGGGGAACTTGAACTTGAAGCTAAAGCCAGTCCTAAGAAAGAGGAAGGTCCAATCCCTTCAACTGGTGAAGTTTCACAGGGCAGTGAACAGGAAAGCCACAACGGAGAGGGTGTCGATGCAAATGGAACTGATGATTTAAAGCGGTGGTTTGATAAAATGATAGCCTCTGGTCTTTAAAATGTGATGACTTTTCAACTTAGAAAAGTAAAACAGAAGAATGATTGTATGAATGTTCTTGTGTTACAAGTAGCAATTTAATGATTAGACAGTTGGCACATGAAGCACCTATGACATTACTATACCACACCACTTGAAACACCTTGCGTTTTATTGGTGTTTCATTCATTTGTGTTTATATCATGTGTGTTTCTGTGACTCTTGCTTTTTTCCACAGTATTTTATGATTGTTTTTCCTCGGTGTATGGGCACACAGTCCAATACCTCTGCGACCAGGGTTCGTGCTAGTCTAATGATTCCTTCTGTAGCCTGAGGGTTGCCATGACGACGTTTATACCTGGGCACATAGAGAGAAAAGGGTATGAATAAAATATTTAAAAAATATCATGTGTTGTGTAGTTATTTTATCGGTGATGAGCGGTAGGAAATGAAATATTAATTAACTTCGCAATGCGTGGTAAAAGCTAAGAAAGTTCTGCCTGTCAGGATTAGTAAGAATGAACACATTTTGTCCGCCAGGATCGGTAGATAGTAAAGTAATTACGTTCAGAGTGTCTGGAACGAAGAAAATATATTAGGTAATTACTCAAGTAACGCGAGTGGTTTTGATGTCTTACACACGAAACGTTCTGACACCCCAACTCTGAAAACTAATTAGAAAGTTAATCATCCATGAAAAATTGTCATATATTTGTGTTATGGTTTGACTGAAGTTATCGTGGTCATATTAGAAAAAAAGATACATGCGCTGTGCTGTTAACAGCTGTAGAATCCGATATCCGTTAACAGCATGCTTTTGTCATCGTAACACTTCTAAATACGCTGAGCATCGGAAATCTATTGAAGTTTGCACTGACAAAGACGGCAAGCTGTTGAGCGTACTTTTCATACACAGTGGTGACCTATTTAGGCCCAATCTCTCCTCACTGGCAAATTCAATTGTTTGCGTCAACATGACAAGACTTGAATATGTCCAGTTCACTTGTAGGGCGGCATCCTTCTGCATGGCGGTGCAGCAGGTACGTTACACTGTCCACACGCTTGATGGCCTAGTACGCAGCACTCAGAACGTTTTTCTATATGATGGTTTCACCCAAAGTAGAGTAGGTACATGGGAATTGGGCACAACATGGCAAAGAGTAGAACAGAAACTAGCTAGGGGGAATTAACATATCAAACAAATGGCTGAAGATCTCTTTACAAATCAAGCTGTCATATTGTAGACCTGTATTGATAAATAGAGTAGTAAAGTTGATACTGCCATCTGAGAAGAGTGCAAGGTTTATTTGTGCCTGTGTTGTTATGTTGTTTATAAATATTGTTGTTGAACATACAGGTAAACACACCTGTCCATCTGTCGAACACAATATACAGACAAGTAAATAATCCTGTCCCTGGTACTGAACACCTTTTACACATATCTAAGAATACCCGCCGATGGTGCTGAACACTATTCATGTGCTAGTGAACACACCATCCACATACAGGTAAACACACCTGTCCTTGGTGCTGAACACCATCAACACAGGTAAATAATCTGTCCCTGGTGCTGAACACCATCAACACAGGTAAAATATCTATTACTGGTACTAAAAACCATCAATTCACAGGTAAACACATATTTTTACAGTCTTGAAATAAACACGTTCTTTTACTAACATGATCTAAAATTGTTCATTGTAATGTAGATAGTTAAGAGCTAACATTTACACACATATGTGACTTGTTTTCTGCACGATTTATTATTCTATACCATACTATTATATACAATTGGAATTTGGTTAACTCTTTTGAGCCACCCAAATTAGTCTGCCTTACACTGGTAAACAAAATTCCATTCAAAGCACAAATGGGTGCTTGCTGGCAACATAACGTCCTTGCTCTGGCTAATAATACGTACATATTCATCAATATGACTCGAGACTAAACGTTGTCGTAGTTTTATAAATATTATTAAAGATTTTACTGTGTAAGATTGCACAGTTGTCGGGAGCTTGCACAGTACAGATGTACGAGCAAGCACAGACTGTAAGGACCCCCGTCACGGGGTCCGACAGGAAACAAAATAGCGGACCGTCCTCCCAAGTTCCACCTAACCGCGAGGGTAGCACAAGTGAAAGTGTCGATCATGGAAATCCTTCTGGGATGCATGGATATGGACAGGAGACTTCTTCGAACGTGTATCAAGAAGCTGAGCCGGTAAAACTGGAGAACCTGTCTGGAGATCTACCCCATGTGACAGAAAGCTCAACAGGTAATCTAAGACTCTTAGACTGGTTTTCTCCTACACTAAGTTTAAAGAACACACGAGACATTAGTTTGTGTATTGAATTGAATTGATATTGAATTTCTTTATTTCAGGTATACAACACATAGAAGAAGCTATACATACATAAGAACACAAACTATACATAACACATCTTTAAAAACTTATGGAATGAGATTTAATGAATTATTTTACTCCAAATTTATACTTGCCATTATTTGTAGTTGAAAATCCACACTTTTTAGGTTAGAATGTTTACTTTGGTTTTCAAAAATAAAATTCACCATTACATATATATTATTTAAACGACAACAACAACAACAAACATTTCTCTATTAGATACGGCGAAGCCAGAACCAGACGGAGCCGTATGTAGCCGTAGCTGCTGCAGAGTGGCTGTCCTGGCAGTAGTGGTAACCGCTGTTACAATCATGATGGGTATCGTTCTACTGATGTTCGTCAACGTCGGTACCAACAGAAACGAACAGGTAATGTGTTTGTTCTATTTCCCATTTTTATTGCATTCATATACATTTAGACGATTTTGACGAATCATTTTTCCCTTGTGTGAAAATATTTGTTACTTTCCCTTATGATAATAGACCAAGCGTTAAAGAAATTGCTATGATATCAGAATATTTATCAAAAGAAGAATGTCAAAATATTTATTCTAAACTTACATTGCACCAACATTTAGGATCTTTAATCTAATTAAATTTAGATCCAGTTTATCTGTTTCAGTCAGTCAGTCAGTCATAGTCATACGGTGTATTACAGCCCCGTTGGGGTTATACCGCCCCTTACGGGGTGCTATACACTTTCTTCTAGCTGAATACGAGACGGGGATGCGCCGGGTGAATTATGTTTAGAGACTCGGATTTGAGAAAAAAAATCCTGCAATTTCTAAATTTATTTTTTGGCTAAGCACAGGAAGAAATCAAGAAATATCATTGATTTCTAAGTTCTACTACATGAACATGCTAGCTAATACCTTAACGATTATTCCGATGTGTCTGTTCCCGGTCCCTGGGCCGCGTTAGTGAGGTTAAAACAAACTTTGCAGTCGGCCGGGGCTTGCTGACAAATACTTTATAATCGACAATATTTTACTTTATCGTGCATGTTTAATATGTAAATATTTTGACATATACTACTATCTATTTACTGTATATCTGCTCTCATAGCGAATGCAATACAATTGAGAAGCGATAGAGAAAATCAAATTGCTTTATAAATTTGGAAGCGAGTAAAAATATTACTTCAAAATAGTGTATAATGTATTACAAGTAAAACCAATGTGCGGGGAGTGGCAGACTAATTTGATGACTCAGTATAAGACGTAAACACATCAATGGAAATCGGTCAAATAGCCCTTGAGTATCTGGTTATTACCTTCATACAATTGAAGGTACTGTTTTCGTTTTATGGTTAGTGACATTACAGACGTCTACAGAAATTTCCATTCTTTGCCAACCGGTATTATACTATTATACCACTTTGCTTAAATGCTTACAAAAGAGTGTAATTCAACATATATGACAATATGATCATTTTGTTTAAGCATATACTACTTTCATTTAGATGTCATATTTTTATTTACTCCTATTTTATGACACTTATCCTACTACCACCATATGATCTTTTAAAATGCTGTACCCGAAAAGCGTGTTTGGTATGATGAAAAGTGTTTTGTTCATTTTAATACTTCTAATGGCGACATAATTGTTTCTTTCTTATGTTTTAGTCGTGTCTGTCTGTTAACAGCATAACTCGGGAAGCCTTGGATGGATCCTGATAATATTTAGTAGGCGGGTAGGGGTCAGGAAAATGAAGGTCAAGTTCGATAATGCCCCCCCCCCCCCCAACAGCTTGGTCTCAACCATATTTGCAAAATAAAACGAGAAAATTATAAATGCTTTACTTTAAAACCAAGACTGCAACCAAAAGCTTGTGCTCAGACGATCTAATTTTGCCGGTTTAGATGTCATTGTAATAGGTTTGAATTATTTTGAATAAAGGTATATCTAAGCCACGATACTTTCTTCTTAAAAAACTAAATGAATGCCTTTCAATATGTTTCATACATTTAAAAGTGTCCGTGCGATAATCTCTTCAGTTAAAATTTCAAATACCTGTGTGATTCTTCTACTTTTATAAATATCCACAAGTATTTACAAAACGTTTCCAAATGTAAGAATTAGATTATTGCCCGCATAGAACTAAACCCCATTTTCTACCTCTGTATATTTTAAGATTTCAATGCTGGGCACTGGTGGATCTTTTGTGGTCAGCAATCGATACATGTCACTCGAATATACTTTGGAATTCAAATGCTTTCTTTACAGCCCACAAAACTACAATAAAAGTGATAATGAAATCTATTGTTATGTCGACGGTTTTTATTGTTTTAAAGTATTAATGAGTGTTGTTGTAGGTGTGTTGTATTTGTGTTCGATCCTTTCGCCTGTCTGTATGTATGAAGATTGTTATTCGCGATGGATGTTCGCGGGGCATTGCTATTAACAAGAAAAGCTTATGTTTCCTATTGATTATACAAATGAGGTCCTCATTTGCATGTAATATATCATTTGCTCTTTTCCTCTACCTAAATAGCAATTTGTTCAAAGTATGAAAGTCTTAGCAAAGAAAGCTATTGTAGTATTGTCTCATAAATTATGTAAAAGAGACCATAATCTACATGACTTACGCCCGCATAATCAGCTTAACGTACACGTGTTGCCAAATTTTGCAAGAATGAAATCTTCGTCAATTAACACTATAGAATTTTCTCAATAATTACGTAAATTGGGAAAAAAATTGCATTATTAATGTCTATCGCTATTTCTCAATTTTCAACTTACATATGTCATGTTTAAGTGTCCTAGTAGTTATAAGATACTGTGGTTTAATAAACTGTGCTCATTATTTATGCAAATCACCCGTTTTTTGCATCAACATCTTCTAAGTTAAACTACCTATGAAAAATCACGAGGATCTGTCATCCCCTTCCCGAGTTATTCCTTTCCAAAAGGATGGTGCAATTGCGCACGCGCGAACGAATTGCTACAGATTTTCGGGAATTTTTGTAGGATATATCCTTATCAGTTAGCTTCGTTATACCGCCCCTTACGGGGTGACAAACCCTTACGCTGGCTAATTACAAGACGGTGATTCGCCAGACCAAACACTATGCTATTAGGCTAGCCCCTGAGGCATCGCCCAAAATGGTCGAAAACCTTAAGAAGTATTCTATTTAATAGTGGTCTGTGAAAAAAAGCTGATATATACCGGATATTTATCACATGCACTTGAAAAGTAGAAAAGTGGAATCTTATTCAAAAAATTTTAATGAGGCCATATATGACCGCATTTTCTCTCATTTCAAATGTCTTGCATTGTTTGAGAAAGCAAACTAAACCAAGATTGTCTGTTTGTCACATGAACAGGCTAATGGGACCATCAATGTCTTACCTCCTATAACTAGGCTATGTTTCACTGTGCGAAAGGGTGTGATTTCCGGACAAAGTCGGAGTTGACATATTTTTGGACATGCTAAATATTCGGACTGTGTCCGGGCACGATGTTCAATATTTCCCATATCTGGAAATATCATGAGTCAGGAATTGTCTTGTTATGTATCCGGACAAATAAGACTTTTCTGCTTTTCAAGATACGCGCCATTGACGTTTCTTGCCTCCGAATACGTGATATGTTCTACATTCTTTACATATCCAAGGTCCATATATTTCGATAAGGAATACCCGGACAAATTAGGAGTTTGCACGAAGCATGATGTGCATTATTTCTGGGCCATTGTCAGATGACATTTTCAATTCATTATGTCTCAGAATATGATGAGTCATGAAATGTTTCAGCACAAGCCCGGACGGATAGAATTTCCCGTTCTTCCGAATACGTGTCAGGGACGTTTCATGTTTTCGAATTCATACTATTTTCTTTTCTTTCCATTTACGAGACATATCCGCGACAGATATTCCATGGATTAGTTTTAGGACAGATTCGAAGTTAGCATATTCTGACCGTTACCGATAAAGGTATTCTATACGTGAATTGTGAATCGGTGATTGTTTTATTGCGCATCTGAACAAATAAGACTGCATTTTTTTGCCGAAATTTTCGCTCCTTCCGAATTTATATTCCGTTCCATTTACGACAGATGTCCAAAACAGAAACATTCCAGAGATCAGTTTTCGGGCAAATTACTTTTCTTGCCATACATGAATCTGAGATTGTTTTGTTGGGTATCCTTAAAAAGGTTTCCTATCTTGACAAATACACGTCATTAACGTTTTTGCTTCTGTATATGTGTTTTTATTCTACAACGAGTATGCCCGATGTCAATGTATGTTTACTCTTTAATTTTCTGGTAATTGAAGCTTAAGCTTCCATATACATGTGCAAATATACTGACATCGACATTTACAATCAAATGACACAGAAAGCAATCTTTGCAATGGTAACAATTATGAGTCATGTATTATTGTTTCTTAACATATCCGGACAATATCTTGAACAAAGTTCAGTCAAAACACTCCACCCCAGCGGTGCAGTTTGGGATAGGTCCATATCCGGACAATATCATGAATAAAGTTCAGTCAAAACACTCCACCCCAGCGGTGCAGTTTGGGATAGGTCCATATCCGGACAATATCTTGAACAAAGTTCAGTCAAAACACTCCACCCCAGCGGTGCAGTTTGGGATAGGTCCATATCCGGACAATATCTTGAAAAAGTTCAGTCAAAACACTCCACACCGGCGGTGCAGTTTGGGATAGGTCCATATCCGGACAATATCATGACAGAAAGTCACTCATGATATTGAATACCAGCGTTGCTGTGTGGGAATGGCCCATATCCGGACAATATCACGAGGCAACTTTACTTGTAAAGCGGTTATGCAAGCTGTGCAAAGTGCCGAGCAGACCAGTACGTTGGCATGTCAACGGTGCGCCTACTGGGGCAGTCGTTGCAGATAACAGCCTACACCGCGCCACAGCGTTTGCTGCTGTGTACAGCTTTGAAACTGGTAAGTACATGATGCATTTATTCACAAAAATAATGCACAATGCCATGTGTTTTCGTGAAACAGGCATGATGGATGACACTAACTTGCTTGGAACCATCTGGAGGAGTCCTTAGGTAACAAGACTATATTAGGAAGTCACATGACTTGACTAGACCAATAGTAGACCAGCTGGTGACAGCAGTTAGGTTTGAAACTAGATTTGAATCTCAGTTGCCGCTGCCGCTAGCCGCTACCGGACCAAGAAGTGAGTAGTGTAGCTCTCTAGTACATAGATTGTATATACATAGCAGTTACCGTTCTTAGTTCCGTATATGTCTGTCAGCAATGTCTGTTATCCCTTCCTAGTGTTTTGTGTATTTAATAATTAGTAGTGTGATCTCTTTGTAAAGATTGTTGTATGATAGATCACTTCTCTTTCAGCTGGAACCCCCGCGTGTCATCCCCGGCTTGTTTATAAATTGCCCGTTCCATAGTTAGTTAAATTCTCATATTATTTTGTGCTGTATGTGCTGTAACGGCTGCTTCTAAACTTTCCTGTCCTATTGTTTTGGCTGGCTAAATCTTTAATAGAACCAAGGAGAAACTGTAATCTCCTCACTAGGACCAATGTGATTGTGTGCATATAAAATTCCATTCGTTCTCTGGGGGTCCTTATCTGTGCCATCTGTGTGGCCCGCGCCCTGTGATGATAGCCGACTCCAGATTCCTGCCTTTGTCCCCGTCTTGTCCTGCTGTGATTTTTATGGCCGTGTTGTTTGAATAATTTTACATGTACCGTTCATGGGTTCGGGGCAGTTACTAGCCGTTTTTTTCCATTCCAGCCGCTGAGCCTCTGTTTCCCAATCGCCTGTCTTGCCATGCCGACGACCGAGGCCTACCTCCTGGTAACACTTACGACAGTCTGTGCCTGGTGCCGTTGTACTAGTATCCTGCCAGAACTGTTTCTACTCTGAAGACGGACGGTGCCTGGACTATGCAATGGAGCGGACTGTCCCCGAGACGTGCCGTCGATATTGCGGGGTCTTGCCAGAGCATCTTCCGTCGCCAATGATCGTCCACTACCACAAAGACGCAGAAGAGGGCGCCCCGGACGATGATTCCACAGTCAACACGATACGGACTTATAGAGGACTTGAAAATGGACTGTCGTACTGATTTCGTAATGACATTTTTATACTACGAATATTGATTGTATGGTTTATAACGTTAGACTTGTGTCGGATACTGTACATTTGATATTGTACATTTAAACTGATCAGTTTTGCTATGATGTTATTGACTTGGGCTTGATATTATTGGATCTGACAGTGAACTGTTTAACTTTGGCTTCATTCGAGCTTCACTTTTTGTGAAGACCAATGAGGTTGTAGTGAGCTAAAACTTCCTTGGTAAGACTAAGAGACAAATGCATATTGATTTGCCTCTTGACGTTAACATGATCTGTTCCTCCACATAATGTATTTGTTGTGATACTTGTGTCATCTGATTTATACAGGAAAGTCTTTGAAAAGCTTTCACAAAATGTAGCCTTACCGAGTTAGCATTTTCGGGGTTAAAACGGACAGGAAACGTTAAATATTAGGTATTTAGCATGATCGTAAAGTTACTGGATATTCTAAAATAATGTGTTGTATTGTTCCTATGATGTTTCAGTATATCTTAAGTTTATGCAACCTTTCCGGGGCGTAATAGCCCCGAACGCGCTCAGAAAATATGAAATATTCGGAACGTGTTTTGTCTCCAAAGAGTCCTAGAACGTTCCATTACTTGAAATCCGGATATGTGACATGATTATATGGTCCCATTCTTGACTCCTGAAATTATCCGGATTAATACGAAATATTCGGAGCGTGATTTGTATCCAAAGAGTCCGAACACGTTCCATTACTGGAAATCCGGATATGAGACGTAATTATTTGGTCCCGTTCCGGACTTCTGAAATTATCCGGATATATACGAAATATTCGGAACGTGGTTTGTCTCCAAAGAGTCCGAAAACGTTCCATTACTGGAAATGAGGCAGGAATTAAATGGTCCCGTTCCGGACTCCTGAAATTTTCCAAAAACGCAGGGGAGTCATGTCAGATTTCGTCCGGATATTGTCCGGATATATCCAGAAACGGTCCCGATCCGGATGTATACAAACATAGAAACGTCCGGAAATGACACCCTTTCGCACAGTGTTTGTTTTCCTGTCATGGATATTCATGGTCTTCATTTGTAGATGAAAATATACTCCTTTGGTAGAATGTTTCATACTGCAGCAGATTGAGATATCAGTATTAAGAGTCTACGACCAGTTCTATAGTCTTTCTTGATAACTATATCACGATGTGCAAAAAAACTGATCTTTTTTATTATTAATAAGAAAAATTGTCCTCTTTAGATTTTTTTTCAATAAATGATTAGTCTTCATTGATTGATACTTATGTATCACTCAAAGTAGAATACTCGTGTACAATACATGATAAAGTGTTTTACATTTCAGTGCAAAGTAAAATTTGACTTATGATATTTTCTACTATCAAAATACAATTTCAACCATGGAATAAAAAAGGGATTGGGAGTTTAAAATAGATATACGATCAAAGATCAATTATATTTCTTTCTTTTCATTTTTACTTCTTTAGACCATACCTGACCTTGCAACTACTGTGGGTATTTTGACTCTCAAGCAAAACCAGACTGCCATTATGGAACAACGTCTTGTCCAGAAACGCAACATGACGGGTAGGTTGAGTTTACCAAAACCTTACATATAGCCTTTGCAAATTTATTTTGTATCTAGAAATGCATATGCATCATTCTGTTTCTAGGTCTGAATCTAATATGATAATTAAGAATTAAGTATTAATGACCCGACCCGAGGTGTATATGGTGTCATGACGCCTGGTCCTTTTGCTATAACCATCGAATAAAACCACCGAGTGAGCGAAGCGAACGAGGTTCTTTATGATGAACCGGCGGGCCATTAACGTTATTTTGTCATACCTGTGACGCGAAAACGTTCGATACGGGTGTTCCGGACCGGGTGATAACTTTTCGTACGGCCCGGGCTCTAAGTTGTATCACACGGGCTCCATTCGAATAAATCGAACTATTTCGAGCGGGACGAGTGTGGCGCCGTCGAGAATTCGAATACCTGATTCGGACGTTAGAACACTACTGTTGTAACTCTTTTTGTTCGAGAGCACCAAATTTGTTCAACTTCTGGCGCATTTCGCATCCAAACATGTGTTTTCTCATGTGGGTATGACATAAATAAAATACAACACGGTGTATTCCGCATCACCCTCGGTCCCAGCCCTCCCGCGGGTCGGATCACCCTCCGGCCTTCGGCCGTCGAGCGATCCTTCCCGCGGTCGGGCTAGTACCTCGGGTGACACGGAATACACCGTGTTGCATTCTATATTTATCATATAGCCTACCAAAACTTGCAAACTCCTGTATGGCACATACTGTATGGCTTCGTACTATACGTGTGAATCCCTTCGTCGAATTTCTGAAAAGTCACATTTGTTCTTTGGCACATACATTCGTAAGGAGATTACAGATTGCATTTTGAAACCAAAATTTCCTCAGAAAATATTCGAAACATTGCAGTCTTTGGATTTTTAGAACAGCAAAACTCATTATCAATGTCATTTAGAGCTGCCTCTTGCAGCCTTTACTAATCCCCTCTGTCCTAGCATATCTTTCGCTCCTTTTGATTGGTCAATGCCTGCATATTCTTTACTTTCTTGTGCGTATCGCTCATCTGATTGGTCAGAATGAATCGACACCGGCACTGGTGTCGATTCATTCTGATCAATCAGAAGGATCGATACACACCGGCCTGGCCGGAATCTGATATGTTACGGCGTCATAACCAACGTGGAACGGGGCCTTCTGATTGTCCGCGTCGCCTGGCTATATGACAATACCACATGATATGCCTGATGAAAATTAAACGAACAGTTGCCTGTTGCACTGTCAGCAAAAGTTAATAAAATATGTACCCCATCTGATAACTGCCACTTTAAGGATTCTCCTTTGTCTGACAGGATTTGCCTATTTAGTCTAACAGGATTTGCCTATGTCTAACAGAATTTGCCAATGTCTAACAGGCTGACAAATGAAAATCCTGGGTTTCCTTATTTGTTTTTGCTCGTCTTATGCCAATGGACCCATTTTGATTTACAGCTGTACAGTGTCCACTGCTGTCCCGTCCCATCAACGGTTTTGTGAGTTGCTCCAACTCTTACGGAGACGTGACCAACTTCACGTGTGACCCAGGATACAACCTTGTCGGCACCTCTTCACTGACTTGCCTCTCTGACGGAACTTGGAATGAAAAGTCACCGACATGCATGGGTAATATGATCCAAAAAGTCCATACATATGTCCCTTTCATTTGAATTATGTTTCTTGATAAGTATGATATGTTGAAAATGGGATAGGCTCTAATAAAAGTTCTTGTTTTTTCTGCTTTCGTTATCTTGCCAATGGATACAGCTGTACAGTGTCCATTGCAGTCACCTCCCACCAACGGTTTCGTGAGTGGCTCCAACTCTTACGGAGACGTGACCAACTTCACGTGTGACCCAGGATACAAGCTTATTGGTCCAACTTCACTGACCTGTCTGTCTGACGGAACTTGGAATGAAGAGTCACCGACATGCATGGGTAATGTATTCCAAAAAGTGTAGGAGTATGTTCAATCCGTTTGAGTTATGTAACTTCATATAATTTGTGAAAAAGCGAATCGTCTCTGATGAAGGTACCAAGTAATCTTCTATGTCTTTTTGCTCATGGAATCGCGTCTTGTTTTGCATACAGCTGTACAGTGTCCATTTCTGTCCCACCCCATCAACGGTTTTGTGAGTGGCTCCAACTTTTACGGCGACATGTCCAACTTCAAGTGTGACCCAGGATACAATCTTATTGGCGCTTCTTCACTGACCTGTCTGTCTGACGGAACTTGGAGCGTTCGGCCACCGATATGTGTTGGTTAGTAAATAATTAAAAAATGAAAGAAACATCCTTGAGTAATTATTATAGATTGAGTCAACTTCATTCGCTTATTTCTACCCCAATTTGCTCGCTGTGTTGCATCTAAATAACTTCTAAGTAATCTACATCTAAGTAATCTTTTCCCAATATGTTGAGTTCAAGATACACTATGTAAGATTCGGGCCAACAACAAAAAAACAAAGACAAGAGACCAGAAACGTCATCTGACTGACAAGTGTGACCACATAGCTTTTGTGTGGCTTCGTATCCCAGGTGTTTGTGAACTATACAAAACATGGTACACGAGGTCCACCGTGTGAGAAACACAATCTCACATTAGCTCTTGTTTATAATAACAATTTGCTGGCCACCGGTACAATCATAATCTTCTTCTGTGGAATGCTTAGCTTTTTACCTTAGGATAGGATAAAGCTATGAACTCGATATATTTCAAGAGATACAAACAAGATGGGGGTCATGTTATTTGCAAAACTGCAGAAACTAATGCAAATTTTCGGGTTCACCGAAACTATGGTAAAACTGTCAAAAGGCACCTCACTCCACAGGCTGACCACGGCGGTCGGTTGCTAGGGTATTCTTTCCCGTTGCTATGCGCGTTCGACAGAATATCGGGTTACTGGAGGCCTACTTTTGGCTTACCGTAAATATTTGAAAATAAACAAAATGTTTTGACAAAGAAAATGTTTTCAAGATTAAATTAAATTAGTAATTTTACATACTCTGAATCTTGTAGTTTGACTTTAGATAGCTGTTTTGTTTCGATGTTGCTCAAAAAGACGACCATTTTCTGTTTTCAGGAAGGCTTTTAATTTAAACAAACTCTTCATGAGATTGGCCGCATGTGTCATCGAAAATTCTCGATTTTTATATTTTTCGTCATCTACGAGAAAAATTAAACTTTCTGTTTTTTGGGATTTTTTTATTTTTTCTTTTATTTCAAGTAAAGTTACAGTCGAAAATTTGCAAAAAAAAATGCATTTTTCGCACTTCATTGCGAATAGTTCAAAATTGAAGGCATTTTCTTAAAATCCCCCAAAAACAGAAATCTCGGGAAAAACCATTGCGGTCATTTTGAGCCGTCAATGAGTTAATTTGGACGCGATCTTAAACGATATTGCACGCATGTCATGCCGCACGGAGAGCGGTAGGGTGTAATTGATACCGATGTAAACAACACTTAGCTTCGTTAAATATTACATGTCGAAAACAAAGTGATAGCATGGAGGTACTGTCCAGAAAATTGTTTATATTGGTGAAAAACTATCTTTTTGTGCTGATTCAAGGTAGCTGGGGGAAAAAAGGCCACACAGCCGTGTTTTCCAGCAAAGACCGCAGATGACCCCAAATAGAACACGGGTTCGAATTCGGCTGGACATGGGAGGTTTTGAGCCCGTATTTGACCACCGTGCATTGCAGTGAGTGGTTTTAATGTCTTCTCAACACACAGAGCAGACAAGAGAGGAGGTGCCTAAAATATAAGTTTCTCGACTGAGTTATCAAATTTCACAACCCCTTGACATATGTCAGGGTAAAGTAAATCATTTGCTGTGGGGAACGATGACCAAAGAATGAACTAAACTGAGAACAAAAGCAAAATTATAAGGAGTCTAACAGCAAAATGTCTGTAGCCATGATTGTCTATTGCGTGTTGATTGTGACTAATCGTTACTTAATGCATTTTTTCATGATAGGTCCTAAGAAGTGGCGTGATGACGGGCGTTGCGGGCAGGGCTACCCTGCTGAAGACGGTAACCCTGCTGAATGCGACCCTTACGGGGCATCCCCGTGCTGCTCTCCGGTAAACTGGTGCGGCAACACTGCAGACCACTGTAACTGTCCGACTTGTGTCAACTACAACAAAGGTACATAACTGGTACTGGAACATGCAAAATATCGCTTTGTCATCAGAAATGATTAAGACATTGAATGTACATGCCAAAAAGATACCATATGAAAAAAACGTCTGAATTTCGATATCGCACCCTATACTGTTATGATTATCAACAAGGTTTGTTAATAATGAGGGAAGATTTGCCATGTAGTTCGCTTAATCGAGCCCTTCCCAGGCACTGGGGACGTCTGATTAGCGAAGAGTTTGCGCTGGGGTAATCAGGTGCCGGTTTCAACAACCCGTGATGCTGGTTCTAGACAGGATAAAGGTACTATTGTGCGATACCTGTAAGGAATGACACCGTAGATGTAGAACTAGAAATAGATATGGTTAGGTCTAAATTTGCCTTGTGTGCTGTATATTACAGTTACATTTTCTTCACTACCAACACAGATTAGAGAGTATAGTGTAGATGTATAGGGGAATGCTGCCACCACCAAGGCTACAAATGACAGCTACAAATTGCAGACTGTACATCACAAACAAGAACAGATACTGTAGTTCTCCTATCACATACAGCATATAACTTGATCAATAAATCTGGTCAATAAGTCCCATCAGCCTATGCTATTGCAGGGCTCAAAATACTTTTTCCTGTATACCTGCACTGGTGCAGGTAGCATTGGAAATTACCTGCACCAGACAAATTTTACCTGCACCACTCTGAATTTATTAAGTATGGATCATACTAAAATTATTCAGGAACCATTCTTTTATACTTTATAGGTGGTAACAATCAATAATAACAATCCACTTGCACCTACATCATAGGATATTTATGTACAAAACATAGCACATGGACCAGTGTAGGTTAGGTGCAGGTAGACATCAGAAATACCTGCACAGAAAACTCAGCTCGGTGTGCACAAGAGAGGTAAGAGCTACCATTACAGGACTGGAAATACCACCTGCATATGCATGTTAGTGCAGGTAAAATTGGAGCTGTGCAGGTATTTCTGATGTCTACCTGGCCTGTCTACCTGTCCTGGCTATCACGTCAGGCTACTCAGATCCCCCCATTCATAGCCCCATCATATGGCACTCAGCCAAAATAGCTGATTGACAGGCATAGTAATTCCTAATCTCCAACCCTGCCAGAGACCTGATGTTGGCCTATCCTGTGACCACTGGCTGGGCCCTTCGGGAATGTGTCTGGGAGGCTTTCCTTGCAATGTCAGGAACACAAGTACTAGCACTGCGTGTAATTACTAGCTTGCAACTTTCAGACCAGTCTAGTACATATACTAGTAATGCCAAATTGCTGAAGTAACAAGAAAACCTTACCATTATAAAATTTGTTTACATAATAAGAGGAGAGGAATACGACGTGTGACGTTACCCGGCAGAAATAGTGCGCGTCTATTGGTTTTCGCTAGGCCGCGGCTGATATCAAAATGACCTCCCCCCCCCCCCCCCCCCAGCTAGCCGACAATGAAAATCCCTTTCCATCTATTCCATGTGCAAAACCATGAAAACGTTAAAAAATTAAACTCTCTAAAAGACATCACACCTTGAACCATTAAAATAACGGTACAACGCTTTCTTTCACTTCCCCAGCGGACTGCCATTTCCCGTTCGTGTACAAGAAGAAGACCTACCACTCCTGCACCAAGGTGGACTGGGATAAAGAATGGTGCGCCACAACTGCTGTGTATAATAATCAGTGGAAGAATTGCGAGTAAAGTATGATGAACAACATATCTTAGCAATATCTGTTACGCTCCGTATTAGCCAAAGCCAGGCTCCATATAGACAAAACATTAACGATGTTGTGCCTGATGCAAGTCCAGAGCACTGAATTGTTTTCTGTAATTTTGTAGCTCACACCTTAATGTTGTGTTATAACAGTGGGAGACTTATAATATCTTAGCAAAAATCTGTTAGACTTCATACAGACATTAGCAGTCTTGGGTGTTATGAAGTACTACTTTTTGTTTTCTATGATTGTATAGCTTATACCTTGATGTTAAAACATTGCGAAACTCGCTGCATTGTTGGGGATTGTCGCTAGTGGCGAGTAAATTCTAAGGCTCTATATTCACATTATAACATTGACATGTCATTTCTTGAAACCTTTCTCGTCGAACAACCTGTAACTATTTACATGTTAGTTTGACAAAGCACTAGTATGGCAAAGCCTGGAAAATGTATAATGCTGTCACTGTAAAAAAAAATTAGGAATCGAAATAAGGTTTTATTTCTATGCTGCAAAAGTGTTTAAAAGGGTTTTGTAGAATTTTCTATATGTTATCCTATGTTTCACAGGGATGCATTTTGGGACAAATGAAAATATTTGCGGCCTTTAATGGTCAGAGTTAGAAGGGAAGAGATGTTTGCAACAATATTTTTGTATATATTTAATGATAACTATGTTATTTAAATGAACTCGATGTAAAATTTTGGTGAAATTGAGTCATTTACTGACCAGTGTGAAGCTGGACCTATTCAACTTTATGTTGTACGCCGTATATATACTACGTAACTTTTGTCCTGATCGTTTAATATATATATGTAAATCTATCCTTTTCATTTAGGCTTATTACTGGATTGATTTATACCTATCTATTTCACTTGGCACTTAATTTGTAGTACACATTTTTTGATGGGTGGCTACTTCATATTGATTATTAGACTTCAAACTTCCAGCCATCCTCGCACAATTTCCATCGTTATTTATCATTATCTTATCGATTGTAATCACTTTCCTGTGCAAATAAACAATAAACAATGCCTTTAAACCTTACGTGACGTGTGGTAATGGATAAACTGGATTTTATGTATACTTTATACTCGGTATATTTTGATTATATACTATTAATATTGTGTGTCTTAAGGTAATGAATTTGAATAAAATGATGGGGTAAAATCCATAATGTTTACAAAGTTTCAGAGGCTACTTTCTTTTATCTACCACGAGATATATGTCGGTTGTTCGGAAACCTCAGATGTAGGTCTAACGTCAGGATTAATCATGTAGAAAGTACGCCATTGACTAATACTTACCCGATATGTGTGCGGTTGTTCGGGTGTTCAAATGTAGGGCTGACGTCAGGATTAATCATGTAGAAAGTACTCCATTGACTAATACTTACCCGATATGTGTGCGGTTGTTCGGGTGTTCAAATATAGAGCTGACGTCAGGATTAATCATGTAGAAAGTACGCCATTGACTAATACTTACCCGATATGTGTGCGGTTGTTCGGTTGTTCAAATGTAGGTCTGACCTCAGGATTAATCATGTAGAAAGTACGCCATTGACTAATACTTACCCGATATGTGTGCGGTTGTTCGGGTGTTCAAATGTAGGGCTGACGTCGGGATTAATCATGTAGAAAGTACCCCATTGACTAATACTTATACCCGATATGTGTGCGGTTGTTCAGGTGTTCAAATGTAGGGCTGACGTCAGGGTCAATATGGACCATCCTGTACTGAACTGTAGTTGCATTATGAGCAATTGCCAATCTCATATTAACGTTATTTAATCAAACTATCGCCTCCGGTTGTTGTTAAGAGTATGTTTCCTTCCAGCTTTTAAACGATGCTGTCAAATCAGGTTTAAACTCACTTAATAACCCTCAATAGTGGTATTTGGCTACGGCCAAGTTCAGAACTTGCGTCTTGAGCACATTATAAATGTTATACACACTAAAATACCTGTTTATGGGTATGACAGCACCTTTGTTGAGGATATTGAACTTTGAACTTTGTTATCGGCTGACGGATGATGTAATATGGACATCAGCAGAGAGATGATTGTCCAGACTTGTGTTTGATCAAGTCAGGCGCACAAAGCTAACACAAACACCCGTGAAGGTGAAGAGTTTTACAGAGTCCTTTCCACGGAAGTTAAAATGTTGAGGGTCTGTGGGAGACTCCGAGAGGCGGACGCGAAGGGTAGGAGGTACGGACTAGCCCGTGCGGAGACAGGCTACCTCCGTGCCTTGATGGACGCCATGGCTGACATGGACAAGATGGCGGAAGTGGAGCTGCTCAAAAGTCTGGGCGACGTGAACTTGGATAAGGGAAGACTCGGGAAAGACGTAGGGAAGTTCAACATGACCTTGCACGATGGTAAAATTTGGCCCAAAAATTTCCAGACTTCTATTTGGGGATTTAGAACACGAATCATGTTCCATCTGACGTAATCGAACAGAACGCTGACGAGATCGAACAGAACGGGCGTTCTATATTAGAGGTCATCCGCGGTCATCCACAGGTTGTTACTGTAACAGTAAACACGCAGAAAACACCCTTGTTTTCCTGGGTGCCGTGCGTCAGAAGAAAAACTAACATTTTCACAAATATAAAACGTTATCTGATAAGCTTAGTTTTGCTGCCGCTAAGTCTGGAATATGTGACATGTAGCAAAGCTGCTCGCGTCATTATTGGTGACCTTGAATATTACAACACTTGTTTACGGCGGTATCAATTACTCCATGCCTCTATCAGTGTAACTCGACATACGACCAAACATGGTATTTAAGTCGCTCGCAAAACGCGTGCAAATCAACTCTTTGAGGACTCAAATTGTCCACAATTCATATCTCCAGGTTTGTGTCTTAGGGATTTTTGGAATATGGAGGCAATTTTGAATTACGAGTCTTTGAGTGTGAAAAACGTGATTTTTCGACCTTATCTTGGCTGTAAAAATAGTTCTAAGTACAATTCTAAGTTAAAAAATCCCTAAGACAGAAAGTTTGATCTTACTATCATTACTCATATGATATAAAATATTTGGATTTTCAGTCAAATTTAGGACCTATCTAAATATGGTATTTGTTTTTTTGTGTGCACCAAACACCCTTTCTAAATCAACCAACTAGGCATATTTTAGAAAACATTGAAACGAAACTGTGCAGCACACGTACACGGTAAGATTTGACATGTACACATTGCCAATTTTCATTTAATCTCGACGAGATACGTATGAGAGGTTGCTTTTCTAACTATCACGATCTTGTAGAAGATGTTTCAGTCACCGTCAGCTCTCCACGGGGACCGCGCGGGAGCCCCGGTAACCCGATACTCTACGTTCGAATGGAAACTTTTGAGCCAAATTTTACCATCGTGTTGGCGCTTTACGTGGCTGCTGTGGTAAGACGTGACCATCAGGAGCAGGGTGAAGGTATAGAACACCGCTACGAATACACGGAGAATATATACAATATGTTGGTCCCTGTTATGGTGAAGAAGGCAACATTGATTCAGATTGTTTTATTTGCATGATCCTGCCCATATGGGTTAAATTCAGCAATTCGATTGTGCTATAAGGGTTACTAATGGCTAAGTACTGTTATATGTAGTGTTACAATACATCTGGAGCTATGCTATCACTTTATCTGTCGTTTACATGTCTCTTTCCTTTTCTTTAAACAGATGCATACGCGTCGTAATTAAGCTCACAGAGTTTTTGTTGTAAAATATTGTCTGTTACGGCTGTCATTATACCTACAAACAGTTCGTCTCTGGTTAACTGTTTACAACGTGCGTCTTCATAGAGAACACTGGTAAAAGAGTTGCGTAAGAACACGCTAATATAAGATGGACTTCATTTTCTATGCGGTTGAAGTTAAAAAGTTTACAGAGATTATTATTAGGAGGAGTCCGTTTATACCTTTCCAATTCCATTTGTAGGGGATGGTCACTGATTCTTAATCTAGCCATGGCGCGGCGATGGTTGATTCTTTTTTCAGTAAGAGTTCAGTCATGTTCAGTCATTAGTGAAATGTTTGAAGGAAATTTTGTTTTAGTCATTGCTTCACTTAAAACTGAACTGGTGATATATTACGATCGTGGTTTAACAATTAACCCTGTCCAGACTGGGGAGGGGGGTGGGTAAAAGTGCCTGCACCAACTTTTACGTCGTATAGCTCCCAAACGGCTTGTGCTAGAACAACCAAACCTGGTGACTCTTTTTAGAATATTGTTGGTCAAAAAAAGAGTAATTTTATAAATTTTCGTGTTTGGTTTGTGAAAGGCATATTTTACAAAAACACTAATTTTGGTTTAAACAATGGGATTTTAATATTTTCTTGCTAAACTAAGTAAAGACAGAGAATATCTATTGCGTTCTGTAGGCCACGTAACAAAATATCGGCATAAGATAAACTTGTCATAGTTTGGATGGATGAAGAAGAGGGGTATCCAGGTCTCCTGTATAAAGCGGAATGCCTCTCCAGTTTTGGCTACTGTATTCTAGTTTATATAAAACAGAAGGCGGAATGCCTGTCCAATGTTATGCTGTTGAAGCGTACTCGGGTCCGTAGAAAGCGAGATTCTTGTCTATCTGGGCCTCCAGCGAGCTGAAAGACGGCCGCTCGTCAGGTTTCAAGCGCCAACACTGCAGCATCAGGTCATACCTGTACAAAAGTACATATAAAGGTGGTATCTCACTGCACTTGCGTCACGCTTGTGTCACTGCGGGGTTCGAAACATAGTCAACGAATTTCAGAGATATAGAACGAATTTTCTTACGTTTTGTGTATTTGGCTGTCTTCTAAGTCATACGTTTACGTATTACACAATATCTAAATTATAAAAAAGTAAAAAGAGAAAGTAACACAACAGTGCTGCAGTGAGCGAATTCCGCAGTGACGTAAACGTGACGCAAGTGCAGGGAGATACCACCTTAATGATCGTTAGATGAACTGCATCATCAGGTCGTACATTTTGAGAAAGCGACATCTAGCGATCGTTCGGTGAACTAAAACTCGGCTTCAAGGAAAAGGGATCAGCCTACATGTCACACGACCGTTACCCCTGGTATGTATATGTGTTAGGGAGGTAAAATAAAAAACACACAAAGTAATCATACTAAGTACATGACAAAAAGTGAATAGCAGAAGAACTGAGCATATTTAAAGAAACACAAATCTAATAAAAAATAAATAATTATGATAACACCACATAAATATAGAACTTAGATATACAGAAAATATGAAATTCTAACCACTATAAATTCATGGATTTCCTTCTGTCTCGTGTTTTCGCTAGATCTCTTATCCTTGATTTGAAATCTGTGTGGTTGCATGATGCCATTGCGTTTGGTAATGTGTAATATGTTTTGATGCTTCTGTAGTCAAACGTCCTTGTTTTAGCGTTTGTTTGGGTTTTGATCGAGAGAATGATCCTCTTGTAGACAGCCTCGTGTGATGCTCATGTGTGGATTATTTGTAATTGTTTACAGATGCATTGAGGTTGCACCTACTGACGGCGGAAAGAGTGCAGAAAGCAGCAGACTTACATGACATGTGGACAGTCGTTTGGTTGGGGCATCCTGAATCCAGCCTGCAGGCGGTCTTTTAGATTTGATGTCGCCACGTCAGGGTAAGGATCGCCCCCTAGCGTACATATCTCGTACAGCACTATTCCGAACGACCACCTGTTTATATTAGGAAAGGTGACGGAATGTTACAGAAGTCTTCGACTGGGTCAGAGTTTGTAGCACAGTGTGATTTCTGTTTTGGTATCATAGTTAGACTGTAGTGTAGATAATATCACTCACACGTCGCTCTGTGCGGTGTAGGCTTCCCCACTCTCCAGCCGCTCCGGCGCCATCCATTTCCATGGTATCTTCTGAAGTCTATCCTGCCGACGGTAACCTCGGCTGTAGATGTCTTCTGCCAGCCCAAAGTCGGAAATCTTTACCTTCAGGCGTTCCCCAACCAGGACGTTCCGAGCGGCCAGGTCTCCGTGGACGTAACGAGACCAGGCGATGTGATCCTGAGATTGGAACGTCCACAGAAAAGTCGTGACTAGTCTGTCATACCACACTATAGAGTCTGAAATATGAACGTCCACCGTAATATCTTTGCTAGTCTGTCACATTACGCCATAGAGTCTTGAATATGTAGGAGCGGCCACAAAAAGGTCGTGACCATTTCAATATTCAGCAAAATAACTTAGCTAAAAGAGGGATTGCAAGCTAGATACAGGTGGTCATCACCGTGGATAAAGTTTACTAGAAAAAAATCACGGCAGTATATATTCGCAAAACTAGTGTTGCATCATATAATCGTAAAGAAATAGTGTCTGGCAAGGAAACCAGAGTTCCCAGGTTCAAGTCCGCTTACATGCCATTCATCATGTCCCTTTTGGAAAGGCTTTCCTCACTTCACTTAGGTGGAGAAATAACCTCGCTAGGGTTAGAGCCGCCTCTGGGATAGAATATTAAATGGAGCTCCCGTTCCGAGTTAAGGCCCATAAGGAGAGCTACGCAGCCTCGAATACGCAACAATTATCGGAAAGAATATAGGTACTTGATGTGAGTGAATTGAACATTACAGCCTGATATCCGGCATTACACAGTAAAAGGTAATAGTCAACTGTTATGTCAATCTTCCCACAAATGTGGCGAATGTCAATAAATAGATATATGAAAACGATGAATAATCATAATAATTTAGGAATTCAGGACGTGAAAGAGAAACATCTATGATCATCTATGACGTCAGTTCTCGTACCGACGGGTACCATACGACCAGCATATTTAGTTGTTGTTTTTTTGCTGTCACCTTTTTAAAAATGTCTAAACGCTTGGACATCTTTGATCATCTAGTTTGGTTATAATGAGGATTACCAATGATGCATTGGTAGATTACTTTAGATTTATTGGGATTATTATTTTTTCATTACTTTAAATTTATTTATACTCAAAGTTGTAGATATCGTCTTGAAGTCCGTAAGAGTTCTCTTCCTGTAGAATCGTGAAATACTTTATAACACTATATAATTTAGAATAACTTTAACACATTCAAATTTTAATGGTGTTTTGGGGCATAAAGTTTCAATTTCACATTCTAAACGTTTTCAAATGGTCTTTAAAGTTGATGAAAGTTTTTTTTTTCTTTTTCAATTCATATAATTACTAACGTGTGCTTCCTTTTAAATGAGGAAACAAAACAATGTGATCCACCTGCCGGCATTTTTTCAGGAAACTTTTCAGGTCCCCGTACGGCATGAACTCTGTTATGAGATACAGATGGTCTCGCACCACGGTGCAGCAGTTGACCAGACCCAGCAGGTTCTCATGAAACCCCAGGTCCACAACAGCGCGGATTTCCTCCAGGAAACACAGCCTGTCGTTCTCACTGGCGCTGTCTATGGATGGAGCAGTACATTTAAAATGACATAAAATCCTGTAATTAATTAATATTTCAAACATAGAAACGGTTACACCCGTGAATAATTTCACCAAGTCGGTCCTTGAATAAGGTCTCAGAACACGATATTTATCCAAAAGTAGTTCGGGTATAAAGTAGTGCCTTTTATTACTTGCAAAGGCCGTAGTTATTCTTCCGTGCACAACAGGGAGGTGAGACTGTAGTGAATGGTAGAGAAATACGTCGGTGCTGATACTGTATAAGTTAGATTACGTTGCTTCTTCGGCCGGCGGGAATTTGTGCCATGATACTGTTACCGGCACTTACTGTGCGTCACCTGCAGTCCCATGACGTCCGCTGGGGGTTGAATCAAAGTGCCTTTTATAGAAAAAACGAACCGGCAAATATGTGCTCCTTTTTAGATATTTTGTAGGTTGTACTCTCAACTTTAACATACTAAATCATTGTAAATTGTATCTGCACCCTAATGTAGGTTTTGAGTGGTCGTGCCATGGGCGGTGGCCATGGGTCAATGAGTTTTTGTTGAGTAACAGGAACCTAGCCGCACGCTGTCTGCCGTGTACGGCCAATCTGAAAATACCTCGTCAGATGCTCCCTAGCGCGAGTATTTCCCGTCATCCTTTGCGCCGCCTTTACCTTAAGTTTAAATGTTCGCACGCTCAGCTCGCTGCTCGGCTTTAGGTGCAAAAACTCCACCCGGCAACTCATGCAGCACAGTACTATAGTGTATGGGCGAATCAAAGAATCAAAGACAATTCCTTGGCCTACCGCCTATGCTGAGACCTTCAACCACAGTGGAAATACCCCGGGGAATATATATATATATATATATATATATATATATATATATATATATATATAAGGCTTTTAGAAGAAGTTACATCATTGAAATTAAATGGTACCAGAATTCAATACAATTCCATTTTACAGCTGTCTTTGAAACAGGACTCCCAATACACCGAACCGAAATGAACAAACCCGCTTAATCCTTTATATCCTTTATATATAATATCTAAGGGTTAATGACCCGCCCCGAGGTGTATATGGTGTCATAACGCCTGGTCCTTTGCTATAACCACCGAATAAAACCGCCGAGTGAGCGAAGGACCAGGCGTTATGACAAAGGACCAGGCGTTATAACACCATATATACCGAGGAACAGGTGGGTCATTAACCCTATTATCATATAGCCTACCCACACTGACCCATTTAAGAGTAGATTAGAGCAGTGTAGAGTTTCCAGTTGAGTACGAGCGACAAATTCTTTTCTAAAACATACATATTTTATTCAGTACATACATTTGAACAGTGAATTTGAACAACATAAAACTTGAAATGTATTTCTGTTCCAAGGCTTAAAATTAAAATAAGAACAAAGTCTATTCATTACTAGTATGTTACAGACTGTTGCACGCTCCGTATTTATCCACTCGCCCATTCTCCAGTTTGTCGACTTCGTTCGTATCAGGCGCTAAATCTCTGCCGGCTTTCCTGAGGTATTCCGGGATCCCTGTGCTTCACAGCTCTTGAGAATCTCGTTCACTACGAACCCAGACACGACTTCTCCGAAGAAAGGTAGCATTTTGGTCCTCCAGCGCCATGACCGCTACTCAATGGCGGACCGTAGTGTTATTGTCGTCTGAACTTGAATGGGCGGGGGTGCAAATAATTTTATTTTCCATTTGCAGTTTAAATTGGACATGACTTGAAATAGATTTTATTGTCTTAAATATTATAGGTAATTCAATGTTGTTTTAAGATAGCAAATGTTTTCTTTTGAACAAAGAAACACGCACTACCGATGTTAATAGAGGGAGCCATCCCCCCTGCCATGCCTGTACTTATTCCCCTATCTTGGCAGATGGACGATTCCTGGATATCTCATTCTAATTGGCCAGCGTCCTGTTTGTCTGTCCTCCTGATTGGTTTAAGCTTTCAAAAGTTTTATCACATATGTGATAATCAAAATTTAATGCACGGCTGTTACGGCGTCATAACCAGCATGAAATGGGGCTTTCTGATTGGCCCACGTCCCATGGCTATATGATGATAGATGTTGAATATCAAACTCCCCATCTAGTGGCGTTTAAAAGTCGTTTGAATTCTGGTGTTACACGCGCATTCGTCCCAATGTAAATAATAACATGAATAAAGGTATGTCTACAACCTTTGACAGTTTTAATGACGACGTCCTCCGTCCTGTCGTCCCGAGTCAGGGTTGCCCGGTAAACGAGGCCGAACGCCCCGCTGCCGATCCTCTGGCCAAGCGTCACCCGGCTGGGGTCGATCTCGAATTTCGGGAACTGTGGCCTGGGGGGAACCAGTGGGACAATCTCCTCCATTTTCCTCCTGTGGACTGAATAGCAAATGAGACGAAAACATTGTAAACACAACGAGAACTTTGTTTAATTTTCTTTTAACTTTGTTTATTCATGATAATCTCTATTGGTGCATGCCACTTTTTATTAAGATCATGAGGAAAAATGTAAGGGTTAGACAAAATATAACAAAGATGTTGGGTCTTGTAGTGATTTGTACTAACAGTAACATGTCCTATAGAAATGAGTAAAGAGATACAACAACGGGTGACATTTCTTTCCATGTATTTTATTCAATGTTGACACAGATTACTCTGACAGTAAGACCATGTTGATTTGATTATATGAATAACATTAACGCGCGCATTAATTTTCGCCCGTGTCCCAAAAATGTGTTTAATCATCCTGAACAAAAGTACAAAGCAGCTGCAAAATGAGCAGATACCTTCTGTGGATTTTGAAAAAAAAATATCATTCAGGAAACACATACTAATACGATACCACAGAATGCCAACGTGGATTCAAATGAATAATCTATTGTTTGGTATTGCATACTTTGTGTGTTTGGTTTTGTGTTCAATCTTCCTAACCACTTAGGTGTTATCATGAAGGCAACTTTTTGGCTAAATATCTCTATTCAGTTTTGGGGTTCCCAGAGAACGTCATCCATATAAAATCAACATGGCCTAAAGATTTATACAGATCAATAACCTACCGTTATCATGGGATAAATAAATCTTGCTTACTTGCTATATCATCTGGTATAAAGTCGAGCTTAACCGATTGTGGACTGTTTTCTCTTCTTTCTCTCCTTTTTCGTCTAAGGAAGACCATAAAGAAGGCAGCTGCCACAATCAGCGCCGTGGCGATACCGGCACTGGTGCCGCCGATCATGATGGCTTGAGTGGACGTGGGGCTCTGTTCTGTAGACACTGCATGTGTTATAAGAACATTTTTTTCCATTTTTTCCTGACACGAGAACGACCAACATTAGGATGCGATGGTCCTCTAATAAAATGGGTATTACAATGTATACTTAGTTTGCAGACAATGTGGGAATAAGGCTTTTCAGAAGCGGTGCAAACGCTGCATGATTAACCACATCATGAGATCCCCATTTGCAGTGTACAATAGTTTCTACGTCGGATTGAATACAGTCTCTTACGGGTTTTCGTATGTTGTAGAGCAAACTTCTTTTCTACTCTTAAGACTTTTAGAGACCTTTAGATGTAACGACGTAGATTTAGTTGGCTGGAGATTTTAGTAAGACTCAGTACTGCCTTCTACCTCTATTTGAGGCCTGGGAAGTTATGTTCAGCAAACCGAATCGGTGTACTCTTTTACTTCATATTTTAAAAAGTAGAAATTTCTAACCCCATTAGGCTATGAAGAAAATACATTCAAATCTAACTGAAAGGCCTGTGTTTTGTGATGAAATGACTTGTATCTTGTTGCGAAACGACTTGCCTTGTGGCGTAATGACTGTGGCAAACTGATATGATGACAAAACTATCTGAAACCTATGGAACTTCAAACATCCATTAACAGAAAAATATTTAGACATAAACTTAGATGGACGATAGCCATGTTTGTTTTTGAAAAAAATCACCTTGTCTTTGACATCCTTATTTTGACCCCAGTCGGCAGTCCACACAGCGTCATAAAGAAACTACATTATCATCAATTTTAGAATTTTCTATTTTTATATACTTTTGCTGCAAACTGTTCTCAGAAACAGGAAATATTCTTTAAGTAGTTGAACTGTAATATCCAACACCAAAATTGGACTCACCCAAATTTTCGACTGCACAGCATCAGTCTTTGTCAAGGAATGAACAATCCACTGCTGTCGTGACGTCACGTTATGCAGATAGAACACGTGACTCAGTGAGCAGTGGATTATAGGTTGCAAAAAGTCTATGGCGCCCACAGGCGGAACAGGAACAGGCGGGTCATTAACCATATTATCATATAGCCTACCCACACTGACCCATTTAAGAGTAGAGTAGAGTAGAGTAGAGTAGATCTAGAGTTTCCGGTTAGTTAGGAGCGACAAATTCCTTTACAAAACATACATCTTTTATTCTGTACATAAATTTGAACAGTGAATTTGAACAACATAAAACTTGTAAGTGAAATGTCTTTCAGTTCCAAGGCTTGAAATAAGAACAAAATCGATTTCATTATGTTACAAACTGTTGCACGCTCCGTATTTCTCCACTCGCCCATTCTCCAGTTTGTCGAGTTCGTTCGTATCGGGCGGTAAATCTCTGCCGGCTTTCCTGAGGCATTCCGGGATCCCTGTGCTTCACAGCTCTTGAGAATCTCGTTCACTACGAACTCAGACACGTCTTCCCCGAAGAAAGGTAGCACTTTGGTCCTCCAGCGCCATGACCGCTTTTCAATGGCGGACCGTGGTGTTATTGTCGTCTGAACTTGAATGAGCGGGGGTGCAAATAATTTTATTTTCAATTTGCAGTTTAAATTGGACATGACTTGAAATAGATTTTATTGTCTTAAATATTATAGGTAATTTAATGTTGTTTTAAGACAGCAAATATTTTCTTTGAACAAAGAAACACGCATGTCAAAATGTCAAACAGGCGTACGAACAGGGGGTGAAATACCGGTTCTACAATGGATATTGGAGAGATGGGAAAGGAAAACCAGTGACTTTCTAAAGGTTACATGACATTGTCCTGATAAGACATTTATTCCCACTACTCGCTTCAAACTTAATTATAGTTTGGCTCCTAAGCTTAACTACACGGGGAGCAAAATCCTACTGAACTGTTCATCATGTTAGACCGTGATTTGCCGATATTGTTTATGTTGTTTGTAGAATTTCTTCTCTTTGTGTCAGTAATTGTTACTATGTTTGCAAGTGTACAATTATGTCTGGAATCCCATCCACCTGCTGGTTCCAAGCCCACTATTGTTATTCATGAGGTCCACCTGGCGAGCCAAATCTCCATATCAAAGACTGGCACATTCTCGTCAAAATTCCAATTGATACCATTTCTACTCCCTTTCCTTCCCGCCTCAAAGTAAGCTTTCGGTAGCTAGTTTCAATTGTAATGGCTTAGGAAAGAAAGAAAAAAGACGGGAAATCTTTACCTTTTTGAAGGACAAACCGTATTCAGTTTTATGCCTACAAGAAACTCATTCCAGTGAAGAGCGGGAAAAGGAATGGATTGCAGATTGGGATGGACAGATTTTGTTTAGTCATGGAAGAGAAGATAGTTGCGGGGTTTTGGTATTATTTAAAAATGATTTGTCTTTTCAGATAAATGAAGTCAAAAAAGATAATGAAGGAAGATTCATTATATTAGATTTGACTGTTGGTAAACTTCGTATCTGCTTAATTAATATATACGCACCAAACAAAGACGACAAAGTCTATTTTGAGAATGTGGAAAGAAATATCCAGACAATGGTAAATTGTAACGATAATGTAGTATTGACCGGTGACTTTAATACTGTTTTTGATGTAAGTAAAGACAGAGCTGGCCAACAGCCAGTTAACTATCATCCACATGCTACCCAGGCACTCTTGGAACTTTCTGATACACTTGATTTAGTAGATATTTGGCGATTGAAAAACCCTGAAACTATACGTCATACGTGGCGAAGAAACAAACAAGCCAGTCGCCTAGACTACTTTTTGATTTCATTCTCTTTAATAACAAAGGTTACAAATACCTCGATTGAGTACGGCTTAAGATCGGACCATTCTCTAATTGGCATTTCTGTGGTAACGTCTGAAATACCAAGAGGGCCTGGCTTTTGGAAATTCAATCAAGAACTTTTAGATGATCCAACATTTTTTAAGGAGATTTCTAGCTTTATTTCAGAATTCTTTTTGTTTAATAATGGCTCAGCCAATCCTCACATGGTATGGGAATCGTTCAAGTGCGCCGTGCGCGGTCAGATAATTAGATATTCGTCTTGGAAACGGAAACAAAGTAAAAAGTCTGAATCACTCCTTACCAGTGAGATCGACAGCCTGCAGAAAATATTAGACGCATCCCCAGATAGTGACACCTTTCATAAATTACAAAGGAAAAAATATGAACTAGAATTAATTTACCAAGCAAAAGCTAATAATTTAATCGCAAACAGAAGAGCCAAATTTATGGAGCAGGGGGAGAAATGTACTAAATTTTTCATGAACTTAGTTAGTAGGGGTCATGCAAGGAAAAACATGACGACACTTGTGAATTCAGATGGATTGATCTTCACGGAGCCTCAAAACATTCTGCAGGAGCAAGTAAAATTCTATGCTAACCTTTATGCGTTTGAAAATTCGCCCATGTCTTTAGACAGTGATGTATTCTTACCCTTTTTTCCAAAAGCGGCCCCCATCTTATCATCTGGCCAATGTAGCAGTTGTGAAGGTCCGATAACAGAAAAGGAATTGAAATTAGCTGTCGAATCTTTTTCCAGTGGAAAGTCTCCAGGTCTTGACGGACTCCCTACTGATTTTTATAAGACCTTTTTTAACATCTTAAAACAACCAATGCTAGACTCATTCAATTACTCATTTCAGGTGGGGCATCTGTCTGAGTCCCAAAAAATTGGTCTCATTTCTCAAATTCTTAAACAGGACCCAACTGGGCAAGATAAAAACCCCACTAGTATGAAAAACTGGCGACCCATAACATTGTTAAATTGTGACACCAGAATTTTATCAAAGTGCATTGCCTTGCGTATGAAAAATGTAATCTCAAGCCTTGTCTCATACGATCAGACAGGATTTTTACAAGGACGTAATATAAGTGACAATATACGAAAAATATTAGAAATCATAGAATATTATGATCTTAACGAAAAGCCAGGCTTGATTTTTATTGCGGATTTCCAGAAAGCTTTTGATAAAATAAGACAAGACTTCATTCTCAAAGTGTTAAGATTTTTGGATTTGGAGAATCCTTCCTGAATTGGATAAAGATTTTATATAAAAGTGCTGTTAGTAAAGTAATTAACTATGGGTATATCTCTGAATCATTCCCCCTCACCCGTGGAGTTCGCCAGGGCTGCCCACTTTCTCCTTATCTCTTTATTTTAGGTGCTGAAATACTAGCAATCAAAATCAGAAGTAACAACGAAATAAAGGGTTTAAATATTCATGGCATCGAAACAAAAATCTCTCAATATGCAGACGATTCCAACTTTCCACTCGCTGCAACACTTGGCTCTCTGCACGCCCTTACCGGCGATTTAGATCTCTTTGCGTTGCTATCTGGCCTAGTTCCTAACTTTGACAAGTGTGCTGTACTTGTACGTATTGGCTCCCTAAAATATACAGACTTCTATTTACCCTCTCCTCTGCCCATACGATGGACAGATGGACCTACAGAAGTTTTAGGTATCCATATTCCTGTAAACTTTAAAGATATTGTGTCAATCAATTTTGACCGAAAATATATGAAAATAGATAAAATTTTGAATCCCTGGAAAGAAAAAGGACTATCACTTATGGGGAAAGTCACTCTGGTAAATACACTTATAGTTTCACAGTTTATATTTTTGTTAAGTTCGCTCCCGTCTCCATCGTCAGCTTTTTTCGACAAATATGAAAAAAAAGATTTTCAAGTTTTTATGGCGTGACGGACCCGAGCGAGTTAAGCGAAAGACAATATATAATGATTATGATCAAGGTGGATTAAAACTTCAAAATCTGCGAGCTGTCGATCTCAAACTGAAGGCCGCTCTAGTGCCAAAACTGCACAAAAACGAAAACTGGTTTTGTTCTAAATTATTGTCCTTCTCTAGTCCTGTTCTTAGAACCAGTACGTTTCCTTTTGCACAGCTTAAAACGAATGACTTTGAAATCTTGATTAAGAAAGTAGTCAGTCTGTTTTTTCGACAAGTTATACAAAGTTGGTTGAAATACCAACTACGCCCCCCAGAAAATAGCATACAAGTCAAACAGCAACTCCTTTGCTTGAATTCACATATTTGTATAAATAGGCGACCCTTTTGTTCCTCAGCCTTCTTCAATAAAAAAGTACTTTTTGTAAATGACATTATTGATGCTGAGAATAATTTTTTGTCTTTTGACAGCTTTGTAGTCAAATTTGGAGATGTCTGTACAGCTTATCAGTATCATCAACTTTTGTCAGCTATTCCTCCTCAATGGAAACATATTCTAAGACAAGGCTCCTCAGAGCTACGTGTTTGCATCCCTGCCTGTAGAGATGTAACCTGGCTACATAGTAAAAATATTAATAAATGCTTATATGCTTTCTACATGAATGAAGCCAGATTATGTGAAACTTCAGACAGGATACAGTACACGTGGGAAGATTATTTCAACTGTCCAATACCATGGCAAAAGGTTTATAGCCTACCTTACAAAATTTCCATTGACTCTAGTGTTTGCATGTTTCAACATAAACTATTATTCAAATACTTGACCGTGAACAAGACCTTATACACTTGGGGTTTGAAGGAGTCGCCCTTATGTGAATATTGTAATGAAGATGAAGAAACAGTCTTCCATCTCTTTTTTCATTGTAGAGTTGCTACACGTTTCTGGATGCAAGTAGAAGACTGGTTTTTCGTCAATACTGGGGAACATTTAAATCTAAACCTGTTTAAAGTTATCTTTGGTGATTTGAATTGTCGGTGCCCAGTTTCTGCCAATATGATTATCCTTCTTGGCAAACACTTTATTTTCAAGAACCGTCAACGCTCTCTTAATTTACAAGCCTTTATTTCATATATGTCATACTTCCATAGGCTAGAATATATTATAGCAAAAAGGATGGATAAGATAAAAGAACACTTTGGTAAATGGGGGAAAATAGCTTTATCGTTAAAATAGTGAATAGTGAATAACATATATACAACTTCTGTTTATCATTTCCTTGTTATATACAAATGTGTACACTGCTATAAGTTATCCTCATTGTTTTCTGGTCTTATTTATCTTTTGTGTCCTACATGTACTTTCAGTATTATCGCTCTATGTATGATATGTGTATCTTGTGTTTGAAAAATCAATAAAAAGTTATATAAAAAAAAAGAAACACGCACTACCGATGTTAATAGAGGGAGCCATCTCACCTGCCATGCCTGTACTTATTCCCCTATCTTGGCAGATGGACGATTCCTGGATATCTCACTCTGATTGGCCAGCGTCCTGTTTGTCTGTCCTTCTGATTGGTTCAAACTTTCAAAAGTCATTAATGCACACGTGCAATAATGAAACGATTAATGCACGGCTGTTGATGATTCTCCATCTGTTACCGCGACATAACCAGCATGAAATGGGGCCTTCTGATTGGCCCACGTCCCCTGGCTATATGATAATAACCAATAACCAAACAACCTACAATCCACTGCTTACTGAGTCACGTGTTCTATCTGCATAACGTGACGTCACGAGCAGTGGTTTGTTAATTCCTTGACAAAGACTGGTGCTGTGCAGTCGAAAATTTGGGTAAGTCCAATTTTGGTGTTGGATATTACAGTTCAACTACTTCAAGAATGTCTTCTATCAACACAGATGAACTTTCAAGTTAACAGGAAATAGTATTTACAAGTATGTTGAGGCCTTATATGAATGTAACACAACCTTACCTTTGTCACAGTATGGGCCTGTCCAGCCGACTTTGCATGCACAAGTGCCATCTGCACTTCCCGTGGGGCAATACCCGCTGTCGTGACAAACCGCGTTTGCCACAAAATATGACAGGGCGCCACCTTTCACGTGAGGAGGGGAACTACAGGTAGGGTCATCGGAAATTAGAGCAAGCAGACGTGCCGAAGTCATCAGACCGTGTAAACTACAGTCACACCTCCATGGGTTTCCAGCTATGTAAAGGGACTCGAATTTCTGAAGACGGTTGAGATGTGAGAGTAATCCAGTTGGAAGACTCGAAATGTTGTTGTTGCTTAGATGAACCCATACCAAACTGTTCAGGTTTGAGAATACCTCACCCGACAGGTCAGCTATATGGTTATCAGATAGTCCCAACCCCGTCAGACTGGTGAGATGTGAGAATACTGCAGTGGGTAGACTCGAAATGTTGTTGTTGTCCAGGTAAAGCTCTAACAAACTTGTTAGGTTTGAGAATACTTCACTGGGCAGATTCGAAATGTAATTGCTGCTCAGGTTAAGTATTTCCAAACTGGTCAGATTTGAGAATACTCCATCCGAGAGATTAGCTATATGACTACCATCTAGCCGAAGACGCTGAAGACGATTGAGATCTGAAAATACTCCAATGGGCAGACTCAAAATGTTGTTGTTGTTTAGGCGAAGCTCTAGCAAACTCGTTAGGTTTGAGAATACTCCACTGGGCAAATTCGAGATGAAGGTGTTGGATAGGAGAAGATCTTCCAAACTGGTCAGATCTGAAAATACTCCAGTGGGCAGACTCGATATTTTATTCCAATTCAGGTCAAGCGTTACTAAACTGTTCAGATGTAAGAAAACTCCCTCCTGCAGGTCAACTATGTGGTTACGAGATAGATCTAGATACTTCAGACTGGTCAGGTTGACGAAATCTGCATCAGACAGGTTCTGTATATTATTGAAGGACAGGATGAGGAAACTGGTATCCACTGGTAAGTTGGTGGGGACGTTTTTGAGCCCCTGTCCGGGACACTTTGTTAAAACCATCCCGTCATAAACACAATAACATCTCTCCGGGCAGGTGAAGGCAGCGGTGACGAGCCACAGGAGACCGAGGACACTGACTGCAGCAGCCCGGCACGTCACACGGCTCCTCTGCATGCTGCTGCTGCTGGGACAACAACATCAGACTGTACAGATTGTGACATAGAAATCAACAATATAGGAGAATGCTTTTACACAACCATGATATACTTACTGTGCTTACGTTTCAGTGTCTATCAGACACCTTCCTCAGAGCTTCTGACTGGAGTTCCATTCCTCGCAGCTATACGTATCGGATATACATGGCGCTTAGAACTGCGGCGAGGAAACAATCATAAAAGCGGTTAAGTTTATAGTTCTCTAGTGCAGGTTCACCACTGGGGTTGATTATCCAGGCTGTCTCATTAGTCAAATGGATAATCCTTGTTTACCCTGGTACATTGATCCCTTCCCAGTCAATTACACTGTCCACTGATTTTTCTTCTTCTATTGAAATCGACAGGATGATATGTACACGTCCCATGGTGTTGTATCACTCCTTACTAGGACCCCCATCCAAGAGACTTGTACCATCATTAGGAGAATACTATATTAGGAGCCGAACCAGTCTACAGATGACGTATAGAAGTGTTGTCTTTCGTTGTCATTACTACATACTTGCCTTTCAGGGGCTACGTCTTCCAACAAAATTTGGAACGGTCATATGGAGTCCCGTATCCCCGGTGTTTGCTAAGTTCTTTATTATGGAATGGCTGGAACAAAAGGACACAGGACCTGTCACCTGCAGACCAGAGCTATGGAAAAGGTACTTGGACGACATGATGGAAGTTGTGAAGAGGGGAGTCCAGCAGAAGCTCACAGACCACCTCAATCAGACCGACCTCACCGAAAGGAGGACGGCGCAGATAAAAATTTCAAGTGTACAGATAAGTTCAGTCCCAACACCCTCTTCACCAGAAGTTAGGAGTCATTCGCAATTTGCTAGACCGTTGTAACATAGTCATCACTAGCACTGTAAAGAAGGGCAAAGAACTATGACACAACATGTCAAGAGGGCTCCACGATGGGCTTTCAACAAAGTCAAACAACGGAAGATGAAACGCAACTAGCAAGAAAGGAGTACTAAACAAAAGAAAAAGGCTAAAGGTATTGTGACTGTCCCTTATATTAATTGAGTTACGGAACCTTTAAAAGGGGTTTTCCGGAAACACGGCCAAACAACTGCTGTTTATACCAAAGAACTGTACCCTGTGACCAGTGCACATAGGTGAAACCGGAAGAATTTTTAGAACAAGACTAGAAGAACATAAAAAGAAATCTGCCAACATAGATGCCATAAGATATATTAGGTCTCAAAAAGGCATGGCCAAAAAGAAGAGAAGAAATCTACATTAACGGACCATATTGCCAGGAATAACTGTGTGATTGACTGGGAAAGGACCAAGGTCAAAGACATAAATCGGCTACAAATTGCAGCGAAAACCAGAACTTTAGTCAGAAGCTCTGAGAAAGGTGTCTGATAGACACCGAAACGCAAGCAAAGCGAGTATTAACTTCTTGTATAATAAATTCTACTATATCCTACATTTGACCAACCTGATGAAATTATTTTTGGATCACAGAAATTGATTATAATAATTCTCACAGGATATTCTGGGAAATTAGAATGTGGATATTACCTAAAACTGTATGTTGTATCCTGCAACATATCATAAAAAGTAGAACGGTACATACTATCGGATATGGAAAAAGATCCATTCAACATTGCACAGAAAATTTTGATTAGTACATTTATTGCATGTGAGAGGGTGTATTTCGGACATTTTAATAAAGTTGCATAATTGACGTCTGAAAAGATTGAACCAGGTATACTACGTGCACAGCCCAAAAATATTGTACACAAACTAATATGATTTGGCGCTATTGTCTCTATTGTACAATTTCCAGAAATCGGCTTTCTATATTATAAGGAATATCACTCAATTGTACCCGCACTTCCTTAGATCAAGGGATACCTTTTACATGTACAAGCAATCCGGTAATATATTATTATAAAATATACCATTGGACATCAGTTTAGATATCTGGAAGTTTTAATGTATTTAGAAAAAAAATATTATCAACATAGATTTAAAGTTACCTCACGCATGCCGATCTTTGTTGCATGCGTAGGCATGCATGAAACATACATGATTTTATAAATACACATCAGATGGCTTGTAGATCTACATGTATGCATGTGGTGTTATCTGTTCATGCTCACCTAGACTATCTCAAATGTCTTAAGCATCAGAATTGTTTAAAACCTGGCAATAACATACGTAACAATCCATTATAGAGATGCAGAACATATGTCGAAAATTTGAATAATACTTCTAAAATCTACTGAGAAATACTGTATTAAATTGGGGGGGGGGGGGGTATTTAGTTTCTAGAGGACCTAGAGATTTTTTGAAGAGAAAGATTTCTTTTTTACTTAATATTCACCACGTAACACGACCTGAAGGTCATTAGAAGGTGTGACCCGAAAACCACTCCATGATCCAAGGTTATGGTTACATTGTAACTGTAACAGCATCTCTTCGTCCTATGTCAGAAGTATCATGATTGAGACCAGCTCAATTGCTCACTAAGATTGAGGACAAAATGAACCAAAAGGGGAAGCAGAGGTCACGAAGGCTGCTCGGAAAATTCCCTTCCACATTTAAGCCAAAAACGTATGACCCACTCACATCGGGAAGATCTCCTACTCTGTTTTTACGTGCTCGGGTGTGGCTCTCCCCAAACACGGGACCTCCGTTTAAGGTCATATCCGAGTGATGGCCCTAGCCGAAGCTTGGTACCAATTTTTCACCCAGGTGAAGTGAGTAAAGTCGTGCAAATTGCCTTTTCCAAGATCTAAAACATGGCAGGTTTCGAACTCGAGACCTCTTGGGCCTGAGCCCAAAGAGCTGTCGTTTACGTCACGTGATATCACAACAAAATGATGATCACCTTGTTTTGACATTGCGAAAATTCTCCCATATCGGCAATATTTTTGGGGTTTGCAATAACTTTATCTATTAATTTCATTCAATTTATGACAATCAAAGGGTTTCACAAAACAATCATTTATATAGACGAACTCCTTGTGCCTAGTTTGCACCCAATACCAACTTTTTAGCTCTTGCATGCTCTTGGCTAAAGGTTGGGTCCCAAAGGGTCCCAAAGTTTAAAGTTTATATACATGGATTCTGGATTTTCTGTCCATTGTCAATTCATCACTGTCAAGTCACTTGACAGTGGAACATCTATCAAAATAGTTATCGTATTAAGAACTACTCTCGTAGAGAGTATGTGAAATTATCTTTAATTATGTATAGCATGCAGACATAAATGTCCCTACGGGGGAGCACGATGGGCCTCGTAAAAGCGTTGATACAAGGAGGCTTTAGCTTTCTTGGTTGAAATAATTTTTTTGGGCACAAGTTTCGGAAGAGACATTTTTTCGCACACGGCGCATTAGGAACGTTCTATCACAAAATATATGCTGTAACTGCAAACTATGAAAATACAACGTGATTGATGGATAGCGTGTAGCATTTAAAACAGTACAAGATAAGTGAACCACCAGGAAACCATTATATCACCGCCTGCTAGGCCGGGAATTTCTGTTGGGCATAAAAGCAGGAATGTTGACACAATAAAATCTAAATTTAGTTTACTAAATATCATACACAACAGCCATGCTTCTGTCATGATTGTCATGATAAGGCCTTATTTGCATCATCCCTGGGAGAATACCATATTACACTTACTGTATAATGTATGGTTTTAAATCAATAGTCATGATAGGTAGATATGAACATCAGATACAAATGATTGAAAATTGCCAAAATGCACAGCAATTATTTGTTTTAGAATAAATTCATTTTTTCCATTTTATAACTCATCAGTTTTTTCAGGAAGGTTTGGGTTCTAAAATGATATTTATACTGTAACATGTGGCTGCCTGTGCAGCTAAAACTATGACTATGTTTTTTTTTTGTCAGTGGTGAACCAACACGAAAAACCAAGCAGGGAAGAAGCGCACTTCCAGTCGTCCTTGGTGATGCTTCCATTGTACAAGGATGTTTAAGGCTCGTTATCATTGAAATGTGCAAATAATGTGATGCACGGTTGAAAAGGTGTAGTTTGGGTATCAATGAAAATGCATAGAAGCTATACTTTCTATATATTCAATTGATATGTTTTCTAATCAGTAAATGCATTGTTCTGAAACAATACCGTATACGCTAAAATTAGTACTGTTGCAAATGACTGTGTGCTGACGTAATGAAAAAAAAACCCAACAACTTCGTATTAAGATTTTGGATTTTGTGTCTCAGTAAGGTCCACATGTTAGACTTCCAGGATTCTGTACTAAATTTTATATATATATATATGTTTTATGGTATATGTTGCAAACGTTGACCACAGCAGACCAAAAGAAGATCAATAATATCATTTTTGACATGGTGACCTGTTGCCCTATAGAAAATAAAATGGAGTACGTATAACAAATGCATGTGCATTGTACACTTTAAATCAGTCAGTCATAGTCATACGCTGTATTACATCACCGTTGGGGTTATACCGCGACTTACGGGCTGGGATACCCAATCTTTATGTCTGGTACTTTTTCAATATTCACTCTAAAGAGCTTAACATACTCAGATACTTAGACAGAGGGAGAAAAACACTGCGTGCAATTAGAATAAATGATTATCAGTTCCTGACTAAACTAGACACCAGACTTCACGCTACTTAGGCCTCTGTTTCATCCTGCTCTTTTATAAACCAAGAAGCCTGGATGCTAGACTGCTTCTCGGGCGAACACAGAGTAACAAGCTTGTTTATCTGTTTACCAGTAAGTAGGAGATGTTTAAAATGATAAATTTAGGTCTATTTTAAGCTGACTGTTCACGTGTCTATAGTCTGGTACATAATGGCAAGAGCACAGGAAGTGTTGACAAAATAGATACATAAACTAAGCAATCTACTTTTTTTTTCAAACTTAGTCAAAGGATAAGGAAAATCTTACCAGATCCAACGTAACTGCAGAAAAGTGTTATTCGTACTCAACTGACGATGGACGTGGTCAAAACGGTTTTTTGAAATCGGAGCTTTTTGGACAGTTGACGCCATCTTGGATGTAGAATGTTTGAGGCGGGGAAAATCCAGGAGATAGGATGGCAGGGTGCCAAATTAGCACTTACCCTAATGCTGAAAGTAGGCGGGGGAGTGAAAAGTGAGGTCTGATTTCCTGGTATTTCTGGACTCTGACACGCCCGACAAACTTGACATGTCAACAAGTACACAGGAATTTCCGGCCATTTTGTGTCAGGTCACTAATATCTCCGTATATTCTTGGACATGGACGCGTGCGGTAGTTTGTGTATCTCGCACATGGCGTGCGCTGATTGTCGCCACGCTGAGGCGAGTGAGGGTGAAGAGGCAGTGTGTTTTAGAGGATAAAAAATAACAAGCTGTTACAAAGAAAATGGTACGGAAGTGTGTCTATAAAGTTTTCCCGGAATAAAGAAATTGAATATATATATATATATATATATATATATATATATATATATATATATTTATTTATTTATATATGTATGTATTTATTTTGTATCTTGGTATTAACAAGGCGTATCATTTCGGTGAAAATAAACTATTGTTTGTTAATTTGTGTAAATGTTCTATAAGCATCTCACCGGACGGTGTAGCCAACCAGTCCGTGCTGGCACTTTATCCATTTACGTGACTAACGTTATTGATTTTCCCCGGGCCCTATAACATAATCAGCTCACTTTTAAGGGTCCATCAAAATCATGAGTCATGTAAGAGGATACGCGCCTATTTGATAGAGAGAGGGTCCGACAGAACTTTAGGATCTCGACAATAATATATGGCCCAAAATTCAGTTAGCATTGACATATTTCATGCATTAGGTGTGAGCATGATGCAAGAACAACATTGTGCCGGTGTGACAGCGATCTCGCCCCCCCGGCGATCTCGCCCCCCCGGGGGGCGAGATCACTAGCGTTTTCGCCCCCCATTAGCGTTTTCGCCCCCCCCCCCCTCCCAGAGCAGCTGGCTACTACATATTACAGGTGCGCTACCAGTATATCTATACTGCACCTGGGGAGTAACGTATATGGTGTGTTACCTGGTACCTATATGGCACCTTATTACCGTACCGTAAGATGTCATACCTCGAAAGTCGATATTATATTGTTCGGTGCAAACATGACATTGAAATGAAAAAAGACAATTTTTGCAGCTGAGGTGGCATAAAACAGTGCTACTGTGAACGTATAAATCAACACCGTCTATGGTACGGAATACGTCAGCTATATGTTTTCAATTTGTCACAGTGTTTTCTTTCTTGTGCTGGAAACATTTCCAAAGCACTAACAAAAACACACGTGAATAATAGTTTCTCATTATAAACACTATCTACGCGCAAGTTGATATAGCTGTTGCTAAATGCTACACAAACACTGGTAAAAGTACCTGTCTTAACCCTTGCCCTGCGGGCCCGGTTATATAACCGGATGCACATGCTGTGCCTGTGTGCGGGTCCGGTTATATAACCGGCTGGGGGTATTCCCCACAGGAACCTTTGTGGCTTCTGTGTGGTAACCAGGAACAGCTGGGAAGAAGATGGGGGCTGCATGAATGGGGTCAAGGGTCAATATCCTGGTTGCGCAATCAATCCCAGAGCTCTTTGCGGGCATAAATTATGTTAATGAGCAAGATGGCCGACTGTCGTCTGCAGATATGTTTTTTAATGTTTTTTTTTTCGTGTTTTGGGGCATAAATTCTTAGTTTAGTCGCTAAAATGTCAAAATTAACTTGGTAACAAGTGCATAAGGAGCCTTTCCCCACTGATTCTGAGGCAGAACATCCAATTTTGGGCAAGAATGGTGAAGAAATGCTGCCGAACATGAGAAAAGAAGATATGCACGTGAACTTTACCATTTTTATGGAAAATTACCCCCCACGCAACAGGAAACGAATTAGGACAGTCTGTTAAGCTGCAAATTCGACCTTGGTTACTTTTGTGGAGGTCATTAAGTACCTTGATGTGGCAAATAATTAGTGACAGATGGAGCTGATCATATGTTACATTATTCTATTGAACAGCCTTATCAGCACCCAGGACAATACCTAGCCATAAACTCACCTGCAGTGATACCTGGGTAAATTTTTTTGCTGCATATGTGGCTCTGATGTTGTCAATATGTCATAGGAATGTTGTAGTGTTGATACTAAGATTATTTATGAAATTCAGGTATTATTGATACAAAAGTTTATGGAAATAACTTGTTTTATTGATTTATTACCCTTGCATATCATTTTGATGACTCAGGGTAAAACTTTCAAGACATTACTAAAAAGTAGAGACTCTCAGCTTTCTATTGATGTGTAACATTATAGGGTTACTTAAATGCAAAGTAACTAAAAAATAGCAAAGTAAAAGCATTTCCCATACTTTGAAGAGAGTCATGTTGGAGGTAAAGATATCCCTTGGCCAGGTGCATATACCAAAATGTGCGTTATTCTAATTAATACCTAATATTTGCATAATTAATAAAGACATTACATAATTCTTTTGTGGTCACTTCATTGTAGAGACTTCATATTGGAGATATATAGGCTGCTTGAGGACAGGTGAATACAATGAAATACATCTTATGTCAAGACTCAGGTATATGCAATAATGAGAATACAAGGGACCAAACCCTCCTTGTCTGAAACAAGTTCAACTATCTTATTACCATGTAATTACGTTAATATTGATACTATGAATGGAGTTATGTATCAAACTCGTGTACTTATATCATTCTGAAACTACATTTTGTAATTTATACCAATCAACTTCTAAAATGTCATGTAAACCCGTTTTTTTTTGGGGGGGGGGCGAAATCGCTAAAGGGGGGCGAGGTAGGGGGGCGAGATCACTAGCCGGGGAGGGCGAGATCGCTAGTGATTTCGCCCCGGGGGGGCGAGATCGCTAGTGATTTCGCCCCCGGGGGGGCGAGATCACGGGGGGGCGAGAACGCTGTCACACCGGGTTCCTTTGGCGGGAGCTTGTTTACATTTACCTTTGCCAGATGGTTATGTTTTAAGCGTGTTTGTCTGTGAGTAAGTGAGTGAGTGAGTGTGTGTGTGTGTGTGTGTGTGTGTGTGCGCGCGCGCGCGTGTGTATGTTTGTGTGTGCTTGCGTACGTGCGTGTCTGTATTAACAGCATAACTCGAGAAGTCTTCGACAGATCTAAAAGATATGGGCAGGGGTCAAGAAAATGGAAGTCAAGTTCAAAAAATGGTCCCCAGTGTCTTTCTAGGTCACTGCAGCAAAAGTTCCATTTTTTAAATTTCTTGTTCGTTGATTTTTCAGTGTTAGATAGCCCTTAGGGCAGAGAGTAAGTACTTCAAGTTTGGGACCCCTACCAGCTTCTTTGGAACTGCACGCGCCGGATTCCCGAGAACGTGTTGATGAAGCGTCATGATTTTTTTTATATATAGCACGGAGGATAGAGGTACCATCCCAGAATTCCTCAATACACACTTTGCAATACACACTCCCAGGTGGCTGACTGTGAGCCAAACGTATACGGACTTGTCATGTTGCCTGTGAAAATGCGGCAACTGGTACAATATAATTGTGTTTTCTTTAATTGTCAACAGACTCATCTAGTTTGCTGGTTGGAACATTTTTGCAAATTGTGTGATCAACACCAGTTAACAGAAGCTGACTAACTCAACACAGTATGTATTGTACTTTTTTCAGCCTTCAAACTCCTTAAATTCTTATGCAGTCTGTCTTTTTAAGTGCGTTCTTCAACTCAGCGCCGAAGTGGTTGAAGTGTCTTAGACTACTATAGCACGTAGATACAGGCTTTGGCTTCGGCCCAAACTGGCTATTCTATTACATACCCGCAGGTGACACCTGAAATGTCGAAAATGACATTTTTTTGCTGGTTTGACCTACCGAACAATCATTCTGGGAACTGAATTGTCACATTTTGGCTACTATTTGAATTCTTCGTTTCTTTTCAGGCGACAGCCATTTTTTAGGGTGTGAAATCCCACCCGTGCCTATAATAATATTCTAAGCCATCAACCAATACGAATGTTGTGGTGCATCTTTTGTAAAACATTACAGGGGTTGTGGAAAAATGAAGGAACCAGTGATGTTGTCTATAATTTGCTCCATATCAAGGCGTAAAGTCAGGCGACAGCATTTCGACATTTTAATGAGAACGAGCCAACATCGTAATGATAGTCAAAATCCTACGCATGCTGGCTGAATTCAGCACAAAATCGCGCTAGGTACTGTTGAAAAGCGATGACACATCAAGATTTGAAAATGATACGGTCGTTATGGGCAGGGGTTTGGTCCCAGTATTTGGTGGTCGCGTTGGCCAGGTGTTCGTTGTGAAGAGGTCACTTATTGCTTTCGCCAAGGGGGAGAATTTTCGGGACCGAGAAAATTCGGTCGTAATGGCCAGGTGGTTGCTAAGAAGAGGTGGTCGCTTGGGCAGGTTTGACTGTACGCAGAAAGGAGACATTTCAATTTTACCGCCACAGGTTTGTACCCATAATCACTTGCGCTTGAAACGAGCCTCTATTTTGTGAACGTCGTCGTTTCCAAGGCCTGGTAGAGATCAAGTACCAGACGTAACGATAACATTTCATCAATACTGTAATTGTGGGGCCGCGTAGCACAGTGATAGTGTATTCGGCCCGTGACCGAGAGGTCGCCGGTTCGAATCCGCCTGCCGTGTTGCCGGTCTTGTGCCCTTGGGAAAGGCACTTTACACGACTTTCCTCACTTTACTCAAGTGAAAAATGAGTCGTCCCTCGGATAGGACGTTAAATGGAGGTAGGTCCCGTGTATGGGGAGAGCCATACCCTATGCACTTTAAAGAACCCGCCACATGTGCGAACATCTACCCGAGCGGATCAAACCATTCCGGCCAAAATAGGGGTAGGGAATCTCCCGAGCAGCCCTCGTAACCCCTGCTTCGCCTATTGGGTCAGTTAGTCCTCACTCATAGTGAGCAATTGGGCTGGTCTCAATCATGATGTTTCTGACCTAGGGCGAAGAGTTGCTGTTACAGTTCCAATCATGTAACCCGTAACCTTGAGTGGCCTTCAGGCCTTGTTACGTGGTGACCATTGAGTAAAAAAAAATACTATCATGTTATTATCATAACTTCTTGTCCTCTGCAACAGAACATGTTTTCAGTCACAAATATGTAAATGACTTAGGCAAATTATTTACAGATTTACCTTTATTTTTCCTTTGGGTGTAAGGGTTTTGAATTTTTTTATATTTTTTTTTATATTGAGTCCTAGTATTGGGTACTTATATCCTTCGCCCAATGAAACGCATTCTCCTACGCATAGACATGCATCGGTGCCAGCAAACCGCCTCTCGTCTGTTGTCGTTGGATATCTCTTCGCAGAAGAATGATGAAACGTTGTGAGATAATTATGAGGTCACGGTCATTTTTTTCACCGTCCGCATAGTATACGTGCATTCTCGAAACGTTAAAAACGTGAATGGCATTTATATTTAGATTGGGCGCAGGCAGACGCAATGAGTTCTAGTAAACTTTAAGCCATAAGGTCAAAACTTCTTTGATGCTGGATAGTTGCATTTCTGGTATGGATCGCTAGGCGACACATATGATCCATGAATATTCTATGGTTAAAGATAAGTGAAGAGATAGTAAAGACTGCCAGGCGACGCTTTTGATTCATGAGAATGGATCTTTTGTCAAGATTCCCAATAACAATGAAGCCAAACGGACTTTATCATCAGGATGGCATCCAAGCAAGCATCAATTTTCGTCATTTTGCGGTGTCATATCAAGACCAAATATAGTTACTGTTTAAGTTATGAAAAATAAGGTATGTATCAAATGTATTACCCGTATCATTTGTTTGTTTATTTGACATCGAACTGAAAAAAATGCTAAAAGAATTATTATTGCTCTTTTGCACCCTTAATTTATAATTTGAGTTCCTGTAACATATTAAGATTAGAGCCAAATGACCTGAAATGTGTTACATTGGTGACTTACAACTACGTCTATGAACGTCTTGGCCATTGTTGAAGAAGCTACGGAGGGATTCTAATGAAATTTGGTTTATATGTAGGTCGACCAAACGTATGATTTAAATTGTGGCTACCCACGTCCCCCAGTGATGCAGAAGAATGCCGAATTTGTCAGAATTTCTTGTTTTAAACAACTGTCAGAAAATATAGTTCCTGGGCTCGTGAAGACGTAATACTATGTGTTTGGTTTCCCTAGCGGTGTTTCTGGAACTGCAGTGGGACTATACTTGAAAGCATATAAAAACTAGAAAGGTAATATTTGCAAGCAAATACAGAATGTTACCTTCACATGGTTTAGTCTAGCATTTCTACCTGGAAGGGTAAACTGATTAAGTTGCAGATGTTGACACAGGATAAGTCAAGACATGCAAGAAGGTACAAATAAATTTTGATGATTTTTTATCTGTAACGTTATACATCTTGAATAATGAACACAACGTCCAATATTGTTCAAAACAAGGTTTCTCATCATCATCTCATCACAGCCCCATAGCTACAAGCCACAGGGGCAGTCTGTCTGTCCAAAAAGGTTATCCATTTCTGACGGTCGTCAACAGGGTTTACTCGACGACATTTAGCGTGTCGTCTGCGGGAGCGTCAAGGCCTATGAATTTTTTCGGCTTGGGGAGGTCCAGGGAGAAATTTCTTGGCTTGCGGAGAGAGAGCCATGGAAAAAAAAACTGGCTTCCTTCAACAATATGTATTCAAATGTTAAAAAAAATAAAGCTTTGAATCACTTGGGAAATTCATATTCTCTGACTTGGTGCAGAACGCGAGCCGCGAAGTTCAGTTGATAACATAAGAATAAGTTTAATTTTGCGCTTTCCGTCATTGTTGACGAACAAGCTCGGCGCGTAAGTATAGACAAATTTTGAAATTTTGCAAAAATCTCTAAAAAATCAGCTGATGTTTGCGGACGGTGCTGACTTTGATGATAATTCCTAACGCGCGCCGGCGGCGAGAGAGAAGCGAGAAGCGACTGGTCGAACCCAGTCGGTGCCGCGCCCCTCCCCCTAATGTTCTGGTCAGTCGCATCGTGCTAGCGCCCATGTTTTTGTTGTCATTTTCCCGGCCCCGATTAACTGTCAGTTGTTGCTACCATAGAAGTAAAAAAAAAATCGAACAATATGTGAAATTAAATAAGGTACAGTCAAACCTGTATTAGGGGCCACCTCTACAGAGGGGCCACCTGGCCATAGTGGCCACTTTTTGTCGGTCCCTTGGGTATTTTATCTACAAGTTGCCACCTCTATACAGAGGCCACCTGTCTATAGTGGCCACATTTGTTTGGTCCCTTGAGTGGCCACTATAGACAGGTTTGACTGTACTTTCAAAATAGTCTCCGGTAAGCCGATCGGACCTCATATGCTTGCGCTCTATACGGGGGCGGGGCCCTACATGAAACGTGACAAATAGGTGTGCTTTTGATTCTGTAATTGACTGCTTATAAAATATGGACCGAATCTACCGGTGTCATCATGTTGCACCAAATTTGGGCTGACCGTCTATGAAAATTAAGATGTCGAAGATATTTCCCAAAAGGTAGGCAGAGATTTGTTGATGTTGGCGGTGTTGTTTTTTTCGTAATGATTTTCTTAGTCGGACCATCGCAAACAGTGCATTCAGTCCCTTTCCCCGTGAAAACATCAGCTAGATTGTGCTAGATACAGCCTCACATGAGGCAAGAAGTACATACAGTCACAATTTTATTGTCAAATATTACAGAATTGAATTCTCGTTTCTATCTACTTGAATTAGACTAACTTCTGAAGAGAGCAAAATTAAAACAAGCGTACCAAGTTACGGCACACTGCGTAGCACAAAATCGGAAGGTACATTCACAGCTTGAAACGTCTCACAAAGTTTACCGCTTGTACTACGCAGCGCGAAGGGTTCTCCTCAGCATGCTCAGTCACACTTTTACGTTTTCTATGAACCATATACCCAGTGTGAAATCGAATGTTACACATATCCTGTTTATGTCGCAGTAAGAGCGCAGCGCGATCGCCGTCTAGTGGAAATTTCGAAAGGGGGCCTTACCAACTACTGTAAATCGCACAAATTCACAGAAACAGCTGATTAGCGTAATCGCTAAAATTGCCACAAATCTATTATATTCGTTCACGTCCCGCAGTTGCCGGACACTCTCAGAGCAGAAATTGATATGGCTACCCCTGCACACTGCAAGTGACCTTCACAGTACGCAGCACATCTCCGCTATGCTTCCTGTCACAGTCAATCTGTGTAAATTCATTCATATTTTGAACGGCCCAATCATTTTTTCAGAGCCCGCAATTCATATTTCATAAATTTCTTTTATTTTTAGCAAACAATTTTGATTTACGTTTGATGTGCGTAGTTTGTTTATGCCCTCATTATCAATACGTGCCGCAGTCGGTACACTTCAAACCCGTCCGCCTGTCAATCATGCAAACTTCAAGGGGTTAGGTTTCTGCTACACTTAACTTTCGCGTTGGCTTATGCTGATTTGTGCCTGGGGATTTGTGCTGTGCCGGCCACTCCCACCGTGTATAAAGCTGTAAGTAGCTTTGTAATTCACCCAGACTTCGTTTCCGTGCTCCACTTGCTTGCTGGGGACCAACGCAGCGCTGTGGTAACTTACGTAATTACATGATGAACAACAAGGTGAACGGAATATAATGACCGTGACCTAACATGGGGAGGGCGTTCCACGCTGCAGTTAATCGTGTTTGTTCAGGTCAGTTTAATGGCGAAATAAACTCATCAAGTCCATCGTTTGTGTTTCACATACCTTTATGTCTCAGGCGTAAAACTTTGAGTTTGCATGACGATCGTTATGCATGTTTTTTTTATGTAACAGCCGGCAACACGCAGTGACCTTGCGTCTAACGTAGTCATGTGTTGTTTTTTTTTTGCTCAAATGTTCTTGTTGACTCAAAAATCGGTTAACTACAACCGTGACACCAATCCGTGTTTCATTTAGACGACAGCTCTATGTATGAACTTGAAAAACGAACAGTACTCGCTACATTTTTATGATTAACGTTATAACGTTATGTCAGTTACTTATCATGTCAGGAGACATCCAAAGAAATCACCACATACACGTAACGTTACCACAGTTGTCGGCCTGTCTGAGAAAATTGCAGTAGTGCTCTGAATGCGTTTGTTCACCAAATTATCGCGTGTGTACGCACGAGTGCTGGCGTACTACACATCGTGTGTGTTCTCGATTCTACGTAACTCAAACACAACATAGAATCCGAACAATGTTTGGATGGCTCAGAGTTAAACTGACTTGTGCAGGTAGCAAAACCTTTAGCTTAAACAAAATCAAGAAAAGTATCGAAACAAATGCTTAGATTTGACTCGATATAGACCTTAACCGAGACACATTATACTTTGGGGGCATTAAATTTCATTCTGCCTGCCCTCAATTTCATTCTACCTTCATTGAAGTTGATATACTAGTATGCAAAAGGTGCCGATATTCGGCAAAATAAAGTCAAAGCTCTGTGAATTTCTTGATCCGATTTATTACTTCTTGGTAAAATGAATTCCACAAATCATTCAGAGGACGGCTTCTGCCTCAATTCAGGCCGTCCAAAGCAAGATGAAGTCATCATTTGACGGGCGGACACTTCCGTGTTGCGTAGTGGCGGTCGTTGACCTCGTTCGAACACCATGTTCCATAACTCCCGGGCGGGTTCCATAGCTACCGGTCGTTGACCTCGGGTTCTTGGAACGTGGTTCTAATGTTCTACGGGGGCTCGAAAGTTCGATTTTGTGTTAAAATTGCTAGTTTTTTCACCCTTTTTTGCCCCATAAAATCATTTTTTGGTGTCTTTGGGGGACCAAATGACCAAGGTGCAGTGTCTTATGTGCAGACCTACCAGCTTGCTGAATTACGAGATATTCCAAGGTCTAGTTTTGGAGATATTCATGTTTTTTATTTGTGCGGAAAAGAAGAAGAAGAAGAAGAAACGATGCAAAAACAGTATGTACCTTCTGTGAAGGTAACATAATGATACTTCAAGAGGCATCAATGACCTTTAATGATTAGGGACAGCTGGGTAGGTTTTGAGATGATTGACGTAAGAATATAATAATTACAAGTCAGTACCTAATCTACATAAACAGTGATGGGCCTTTGTAGTCCGGATGCATTGTAAAGGACTTATTTTCCCATTATGTTTTGGTCACGCATTTATATTACATTATATACGACTCTTTTGTGATTAGATAAATGTTAAACAGCAGATTGCTTTGATTTAATTTTTTTTTCATATTTTTGTGATGATACGTTTAAATAACTATTCCTTCTGAATTATATCAATCTTAAACGTAGAGATTAACAGTAAGTTTCACTCAAGTATACATATTCTCTTGTATTCATAATTTCCCTTGGGCCAGATTTATTCATTTGCCTCATATAAACACACTCAATCATGCTGGCACACTTACAAACTATTCAAAGATCACAGAAGCTCATTTAGCGATAGCAATTTTATTTTATTAGAATAAACAAAAAAGCACATAAATTTCACTTCCTTAACATCTCCAGTCTCAATGACATACAGCAGATATAACAGTGTTGGTAACGGTTTCATTCTTACATTGTTCTATAGTAACATTTCTGTCATAATTGTTGTTGTTGTTGTATTTACCTTTGGAGAACGGAAGAAACGACATTCAGTTCAATAAACAAAACACTACTTTAGCTGTTTCCCTTTACACGACTTTGCCATAACCATAATTTCCCCATTCATTTCATTGTCATTTAACAGACATTTATCATTTAATGTGGTTATGAATGACACGTTGGTTTGCTATGTTACCATACATCTGGTTCTTTCCATTTCTCTTGGTCTTCAGCATCTCCATCCAACATCCATATTTGCATGACAAGATATTACAAATCTGCTGACATCATTGATGTACAGTCGAAAGATTTTCAACTGCACAGACTTCGGGTCTACCTTTTACTTATCGTTACCTATGGATATGCTATTAGCACATCGTCTACCTCTATGACAGAATCACCATTCCAATACTTGTTATCTTCCAAACATTTAGGAATACTCACAACCTGGATGTGATCAACTTTTCACCAAGTAAGCTTGGTATGATATCTGTCATACGAAGGACATGGTGTGCTTGTATATAAAAGTAATAAGTAATAAAGCTAGCGTCTACCTCTATGACAGAATCACCATTCCAATACTCACTCTCTTTCAAACATTCAGGAAAATTCACAGTCTGGATGTTGTCAACTTCCCCCCAAGTAAACTCGGTATGATATCTGTCATCAGAAGGACATTGTGTGATTGTATATAAAAGTAATAAATCTAAGCATATGTTATTGGCACATCGTCTACCTCTATGACAGAATCACCATTCCAATTATACTTGCTATTTTCAAAACATTCTGGAAAACTCACAGTCTAGATGTTATCAACGATTCACCAAGTAAACTTTGTGTGATTCTGTCAAAAGAAGGACATTGTGTACCTGTATATAAAAGTAATAAGTGATAAATCAAAGCATAATCTAATGGCACAGCGTCTACCTCTATGACATAATCACCATTGCAATACTTCCTATTTTCCAAATATTCAGGAAAACTCACAATCTGGATGTGGTCAACTTTTCAGCAGTAAACTTTGTATGATAGCTGTCATAAGAAGGACATTGTGTGCCTGGATATAAAAGTTATAAGTAATAAATCTAAGCATGTGCTAATGGCACATCGTCTACCTCTATGACAGAATCACCATTTCAATACTTGCTATCTTCCAAACATTCAGGAAAACTCACAATCTGGATGTGGTCCACTTTTCACCAAGTAAACTTGGTATGATATGTCATAAGAAGGACATTGTGTGCCTGTGTATAAAATGTCAAAGTAATAAAGCTATGCATGTTCTGATGGCAAAGTGTCTACCTCTATGACAGAATCACCATTTCAATACTTGTTAATAATATCTTCCAAACATTTAGGAAAACTCACAATCAAATAAAAGTAATAAGTATCAAATATTATCATATTTAATTGGCACATCGTCTACCTCTATGGCAGAATCACCATTCCAATATTTGCTATCTTTCAAAAATTCAGGAAAACTCACAATCTGGATGTTGTAAACTTTTCACCGAGTAAACTTGGTATGATTCTGTTATAAGAAGGATATTGTGCGCCTGTATATAAAAGTAATAAGTAATAACGTTATACATATTCTAATGTCACAGCATCTACCTCATGACAGAATCACCATTCCAACACTTGCTATCTTCCAAACACTCAGGAAAACTCCCGTCCTGGATGTGTTCAACTTTCATGAAGTAAACATGGTATGCTTCTGTCACACGAAGGACATTGTGTGTCCGTATATAAAAGTAATAATTAATAAAGCTATGCATATTCTAATGGCACAGCGTCTACCTCTATGACAGAATCACCATTCAGATACTTGCTATCTCCAAAATATTCCGGGAAACTCACTATATTAATATTGTCAAGTTTTCACCAAGTAAAATTGGTATTATTCTGTCATATGAAGGACATTGTGTGCCTGTATATAATAGCAGTTATGAATAATAAATCTAAGCATATGTTAATTGCACAACGTCCACCTCTATGACAGAATAACCATTCCAATACTTGCTATCTTCCAAAAAATCAGGAAAACTCCAAACCTGGATGTGGTCAACTTTTCACCAAGTAAACCCGGTATGATACTGTCATAAGAAGGACATTGTGTGCCTGTATCTATAATATGATTATAAGTAATAAATCTATGCATAGTCTAATGGCACAGCGTCTACCACGTTGATAGAACCATCATTCCTAGGCCTTTTTGTATTCCATGTATTCCAAGACTTTGGGACAACTCACAACTCTAATTTTTCCAATTTTTCACCTAGTAAAACCTAATATAACATCTGTTATTAGAAGGAAATCCTGTGCCTATATCTAAAAAGCATACGATGATAAGTTGTAAAGCTATGTATATGTTAATGACACAGCGTCTAATTCAATGACAGAATCAACATACATGCTATCTTCCAAAAATTCAGGAAAACTCACAATCCGGATATTTTCAATTTTTCACCAAGTAAACAGGTATGGTTCTATCATAAGAAGAAAGTGTGAAGACATTTCAAAACTGAACATGTTACAAATATATAAAACCGTAAATTGCACTTTAATAGATAATTATTTCGTAAATGAAAAAGGAAGGGTAGGAAATGAACTGTATAACCATGTTTTCCAATAAAAGCTTTTGGGACTCCAAGTAAACATGGTGTCATTTATCACTACATTAGAGCAAGTTTGGAATCAAAGTGAATGTTTATGTCATGCATAAAATCAACTTTTGTTTTGTTTGCCAGCAAAACATCAAAATTGATGAATAAAGTAAATAAGGGCATGTACATTTATGCTGAAGAAAATCGAGATACCAATTATAAGTTAGCAAGCAAACTATTGGCACTCAGGAAAACTCATCATGCTGTCAGGAACTGATGAAGTCAATTCAACCTGTCACAATGAAAAAAAATAGCCAAAAGTAAACATGCCATATTAAATAAAATCTTTCTATTAAGTTAGATGTTAACAGTACTTGTATTTGTCTCTTTATTATCATGATTTTTATGCAAACAGCCAAGTGTTAGATTCCAGAAGCAACATGGTTAACCTATGTTCATGACTGTCGATTGAAGTAGCTGCCCAGCCATCATTTACTTTAAAACGAGTAGAGGACTAGCTGACTGATGTTATCGAAAATATGCTTGTTTGCCGCTGTGTGCACATGTGAGAGACAGATAGGAAAGATCGATACAGAAAGAGATGTGAGTCCTACATGTGTCCTTATGTCCCTTATAAAAGTGACTTTTAAGTACATTGTAGTCACACTTCACGTACAGATACAGAGAGAGAGAAGAGGGAGAGAGGGAGAGAGAGAGAGACAGGGATGAAAGACGGACAGGAATGGATGGAGTAGAAGGAAGTAGATAGGCGTCGATTACATACCTTGGTTCCTGTAGTCGACGCAACCCGGACATTTGCAGTGGGCGTCGGTCCTGTCGCACCAGCCGTGTGGGGAACAGCATGGGTGTGGTCCAGCAGGGTTGCATGCAGCGGGATAACCGTTCTCTGCGGGGTAGAGCTGCCCGCAACGTAAATCACTGCGGTAGGACTGGAATGTTGAAAGATGTGTTAACATTGTGGTCATAAGTAAAAGTGAAATCTATTATAAAGTTGACATTTTATGCATATCTACATTTCTTATTGTTGAAATAGTATCTTGGAATATATATATATATATAACCCATAATAATAAAATTTTCTATTATCATGAATGAATGAATGAATGAATGAAATTAGGTCAGAGGTATTCCATTTGATATTATCATGTCCTGTTCATATATCTGCCTACGTACAGTACGTAGGCCAATTTATTTACAAATCATTGCAAAAACGGGATAATGCTATATGATACTCACTAGATTGTTTATACTGTTATATTATATTATATTAGTTGTTAGTTATTTGTAGTTCTATAAAGTTCTATATGAATCCACTTACGTTTGCATGAATAATCACTAGAGGTGACTTTTCCCTGCATGTCGAAGGAAGTATTTGCCCAGTTAATCACGTTGCCATGGTGATCACAGGACGCTGGTTGCTCACTAATTTCAGCTGGTGACAGCACTCGGTCCCAGAGGTTCACCTGCGACAGATCTCCGATGAATGCTTGAGACGTCTCGAACCCTCCTCCGACTGTGTCTTGGTTCTGACCGAGGATCCATGTGCCACCAGTCCCCACCGTAGCTCCTTTGCTGAGCCCCGAGCCTGAATCCAGCCACTTGCCGTCAACATAGACTTGCCAAGCTCCATTGTAGCTGCGCCAAGTGGTACATAACACATGCCAGGCACCATCCCACACAGGTAAGGGAGATGTGGTAACACACTCGTGATCTGTCCATATCTGGAAGAAAATAACACGTGGGTGAGATTGACTATCTTAGCAGAGATAGTAGGACCTGTTCTATACATGTAGTAGGGCCTGTACTATACTTGTAGTTGGGCCTGTAATATACATGCCAAGAACATTGTTTCAGACGATGTGATAATGTGACCGAAAGACTTTTATTATGCCCTATATTTCTGTTTTTGCAGTTCTGCTTTTGATATACTTGATTAGCCACTATACTCATTTGAGGAACAGATTTGGAATCTTCGAAACACTGCTCCCATTAGATTAAGTTACAGATATTGTAAAATGAACAAAAAAATCTTGTACAACCAGGCAGCCCAAAACCTACAACTAGTACTTTAACTTTTGGTACAAAATAATTGGAAATAGAATGCTATAACTAAGCGAATTTCGTCGTTGTTCTTATTTTAATCAGAGATGATGTAATGAATAGATAAATCCGATAACCAAGAAAATAAATTGATGACAAAGTGACATAAACGTTGATCATATTAAACGCGTTTTTAATGGCAATGCAGCAAAATGTAGGATATATCGTCTAAAGTTACACAGATTTTTAGTGATTCTTCAGCGATTAGTACCAAAATGAACATTTCAGATGAATATGTGCCAGAATGGTACAATCATACAATGAATTCTGATAGCATAGGTTTCAAAATAATTTGCGTCATGACTATCTATGGAAGCTAATGTGAAAATACCTCTAAACGATTTGCATTGTCCTTGAATAAGAGTATCTCGTTGTGGTGGCCACCTACAGCGTAGCTGATCAGTCCCATTGCTGTGTGGTAGTACCCTGGGCTGCGCATGTGCAGGCATAGAGTGAAACTGCTCAAGTCACGTGGCAAAGTCGACCACAGCTTGACGTAGTTACTGGTACTGCGTGAAGTTGGGAAGGTCATCTTCTGCAAGTCATCTGAAAAAACAACAACATTGACTGACATTACAGACATGTACTTCTATCAGATGATGGATGTCTACGGCATCATATCGTATCTATAAATGCACCGTAACATAGCGTAAATACGTTTACGATATACGTAATTTTCGATTACTCATACGATATCGTCTCGGAACAAAAATATCGCTATTCTCCGTTATACTAAGCAAAATGCACTTTATATCATAATTTCCGTGTCAAAATAGCGTATCTAAAAACCGTACCTCAAAAGAGAGAAATCTGTCTACGATATTCGCATTTTCCGTTGTAAGACTTTTTTAAATGCTATAATTGAATAATCGTAAATTCTTTTACGTTTAGCTTCTTTCTTATTCAAGGTACCTTCAAAAGACTGAAATGTCGAAGAGCAGATGTAGTACGGATGAGAGGAGACCATAACACAGATCTAAAGGTTACAAAATCAGACCTTACCACATGACGGTACGTCACAGTCCTCCCATCTCGTGCCGGGATCCGTGGTGTAGCACCAAACCCCGCTCCAGCTGTCCGGATTCCGGCAGTAGTTCTGCTCCAGTCCGGATGATGGGTACTTAGCAGTTGTATAGCCGTGGTCATGAGGTGTCTGACTGTCCCAGCGCTGACACGTCTTGCCTGTTCTGGTCACGGCGACTACTCCACGGTAGGATGATCCGTCTCCAACCTGGCAATTTCCTGGTTTATACGATTTAAGAAGACAGTAATTGATACACGCTGGCTTAATTTTAATCTGGGATGGGAGGATATAGTTGATGACAGGTGTGGGGTAAAAACGCATAGCTTCATAAGCTACGTGTGTGATTGCATTGTATCGTTACGTATTATCGCATTATCTGCCGAGACAGAAAAACAAACAAAATTAAACTTAATTTGTTCTAAGATTGTTTTGGAATCGTTCATACGGCCCCCTTCGTCTTACCGAAACCATGATTTTTTCGTGCATCTTTTTCATACGAAATTTTGACACGGAAATCATGCCATAGGATGTCAACACTTTGTTACGTGTAGCTTCTATTTTAGGATCATGTATGTGTGTAGCATCAATGACCTCGGGCATCTTACGTCCGATGTGACGTGAATTTAGGTCAAACGTCACGTATATAACTTCAGTTCTATGGCTATTTATTTGTTTCAAAAATACGGGAGCTATATACGTGGCGTTTGACCTAGATTCTAGTCACATGGGACGAAAAATACGTGACATCCGGACTATTGCGAACACGTCACACGAAAGCGCGGCATTCATTGTATCAATAACTTACTTAACGATCAATGACTACAGATTGAGTAGATCTTGACTTGTCCACATCCCACTTTTTAGTCACGTCACGTGTGGCAAACGTCATATTTCTGGAATTACCTATTTCAGTATATATATAAGCCAAGAATCAATAACATTTCAAGAAGTCACGTATGCCGCAAGTAAGTGTGACGTCTCTGTAATACGTCGTACGTCACCTATTTTTCGTCCCATGTGACGTGAATTTAGCTAAAACGTCACGTACATGGTTCCCGTATTTTTTTAAACAAATGTATTGCCATGATATGAGTTAAACACGGATCTGTGACACGAAAATGATGCCATGATATGTACCCTAAATAAGCGATCATACGTCGACGATGCCGCAAAACATAACAGACCTTCTTTCGGTGGATACAATGTCTGCAGTTCCGTGGTACAAGATGTCATAAGCATAACAAGTGGTTTTGTAAAGAAATTGTATCGCAAGGACCAATACCCGCTTTTGTTAGGTTCCCCAGTTTGATAAATGATGTACTTCATGATAGATGGACAAAATTTTCCAACCTGGTATAAGAATCCGATCGTATATCTGGCCAATTGATGAAAACGATTTCTCCTCATCTGAGCAGAGCCTGCTTTTCAAAAAGCATCCGTTGATTGTGTTGTACTGAAACGACAGGCATGTCGAGTCGGCACAGCACGCTTCCGCGCAGCCCTGGAGGGTGACACCAGGAGGACTGGATATGTCTGAACCTGGACAGTCCGTCCGGGGGAAGAGGCGAAACGCTGATAATCCACATGTTTCTGAAAAAGATGAATGAAGCTTGAAGCCGGTCACAAGCGCGTACGATTAACTGCGATTTACACAGTACGTCGTAAGTCGGGGGAACAATCTGGCCCAATAGTTTAAATATAAAAAGCCGTGGTCAAAAAGGTCGTAGTACATCGTGCGATGAGGTCATAAGAGCGTACCTGCGTCAATCGCAGGTAATCATAGTAAATCGGGGAGATGAAATGGATTTTGAATATGTTCAAAGTTTCTACATCGCCGTACGATTTGTATTGCCCCATAGCAGACGTCATTACGGGTATCTTTTTCTAATGATGACGTTAATGATTCGTATATCTTCAGCATGTTGTGATATTTAAGTTTTCCCTGATATTGTCGATATTGAAAATGGAAACTACATCAGTCGCAACTGTTCACAGTAGCAACCAGAGAACAGCACGCCCATAAAAGAGCCTGCCTCCAAGGCAAGGTTTTCCACGTTGCAGATTCAGTATAACGCACGTGCACGTGATGTTTGAAGGCTACATACACTTCTGTCATACCTCAAACATATCTCGCATCAATATATGCCCTCTTTCCTTACATGTGACTACCATCAAGTCGTCACGCAATGCTAGGTGGCGCGTTCAATAGGCAGCTGCATAATTTGGCTCGTCTCTGCTTTCGGGCCTTTTAACCCCATCCAGACGTGGCCGCGCAAACTTTGACCTCCTATAGCTCCCAAACGGCTTGTGCTAGAATAACCAAACTTCGTGAGTTTTCTTAGAATATTGTTAGCAACAATTTTAAAAAAAATGGTAAGTTTATGATTTTTCGTGTTGCCATGGCAATGACTTTCAAAAAGGCAAATTTTACAAAAATCATTAATTTTGGTTTTAACAATGGGAATTTCAGATTTTCTTGCTAAACTAAAGATCTGTTCATATATCTTTAATATCTAAGACATCTTAGTTGAACATTTATAATTAAATATTCATAAGTTATGCTAATGAGATGACGTAATTGGTCAAAATACAAGATGGCCTACAATATCATGATGAAAAGTATAACAAGCAGAAGTCTTATAACACTTAATATAATAAGAAACTTTTTTAGTAAGATATTTAGGTATTATGGGAATTCCCCGTTTTAGCCATAAATATCAATTAATGACGTCATAATTACGTCATATTACGTCAAAATGATACAAAAAATTTTGGAATTATAAAACTCGATGAGCACAACCTCCCTTAAAATTTGGTGATCGTACAGTAAGCCGTTTTGAAAATACGAAGGGGTGGGGTCGAATGAACATAAAAAATAGATATGTCCTGTTTTAAACAAAATAACAGGGGCCGCTTATGACAACTTGGCTCTTATGGACGTCTTTAGTAATGGGACTTCTGTGCAAGAACGGGGTCCGCAAGGCGTCGCTGATTTTCGGTCACATGTAAAGAGAGGGGGGGCATAGATTGCTGTGTGACCGTTTGAAGTATAAAGGACGTCTTAAAGGTCGCACGTAAAAGACGTCACCTGCCTATGTCACAATCAACGGGAATAAAACACAGGAACATGCGACGTGTTTTGTTTGTCGGACATGACGTGTGACATCTGTAAAAAATATCGATATGCTCCATTATACTCAGCAAAACGCACTTTGCTAAGGTATCGTTATAAGAACTATCGTAATCAGATATACGATATCGTAATTCAGACAATGTTTCATTATACGGTATCGCTACGTTCTATGTCTGATTATCATATCTAAAACGTGCGATATTTCGACCCGGAAATGATACCATATAGAGTACATCAATATTTTTGTCCGATACGATAATCGAAAATTACATATATCGTAGACGTATTTAAGCTAGTTTAAGGTACGTTTTTAGATACGATATTTTGACATGGAAATGATGCCATAATATGTCAACAAAGTGAATTTAGCTGCGTAGAATAGAGTATAGTGATATTTTTATTCCGAAACGATGCCGTATACGTAAAACCGGGAAATACGTAAGTCGTAAACGTATTCATGCTACTTAAGGTACATTTTTAGATGCGATATTTTGACACGGAAATGATGCCATATCCATTAGTGGTAAGACCGCCTCCGAAGGAAATCTTACGGAAGTGCATTCAGAACCTTCTCTGCGTTCGGGCTGCGGATTTACGAGCCATTACGGGCGACGCGCGTGCCCCGCACAGCGAGTAGAGTGAGTAAGGAAACAGTACGTACGTGTAAGTGCGGCCTGCAGACGGTAACGTGACAATCGCAAAGTGATCTAAGCTCGTACAACTCAATTACCATTTGCACAACGAACGATGCACTCAATCGCTCACGGCATGCAGACTACATGGTTATTACTTAAGCAACCGTGCGAGTGACGTATGTTGGCGTACGTTGACGTGCTCTTGCCAGTCCTTCTACACGTTTTCAGAAAAAAAACGTGTCGGACATGGCCTCCCTAAAGAACGTACGGACAAAAAACACGTACGGCGGGAAGTGCCCTTAGCTTTAGGGAAGCTGACGGGAAGCTGTTGTTCCACTCCAGTGACTAGTGCTGAGCCAAGCAGATTACAATATTGTGCAAGCCTTTCAGCAGCTCAGAGACAGCATGAAAGCACAGCATTTGTGGCATGGAGTCGATTTACTAGGGAGGATAGAAGAGGATGGCGAGTGGCAGGCATTGCAAACACACTATATACTAGCATTGACTACATTCATCATGTTATGTATGAAGATGTAAATTTAAGTGAAATGGCAATAAGCCATATGATAATTCGTTTCAGAGTTACAGGAGTCGAGCGGGCCTCAAAAGAGATGTCCAGGGATGACAAAAAAACTCCGGTCTGAAAAGGGTTAATTAATACCTGAACGGATGGCGAAGAGCCACAAAATTTAAGTTCAAAAGGTATGAAATATTTTCTTTCCGCGTTGCCATCGCATCCTGTTGTAGAAACCCGTCTTGATGAAGATCACCAAATTCGGTTCTAATGTATTTTCTAGCTTTCTTCCTACATTATTTCTATTTGATGTCATGAATGAAATATATTGTAATTCAAATGTAGTAAATATTTCATAATTGGATTTACATAGATTAAATTTATTTACGTTAAAGGCCAAACTCAATGATGACGGGCCATATCACCAGAACAAGGACAACGAGGTCATTGTACCTAAAATTAATAGCAATCTGTTATATTCTAATTCAAAAACGTTTAAATGGAAATCTTTGATCTATTTTTGATGTTTTGGGCGACATGTATTGTTTAAAATTTAAGTTAACTTGAAACTTATTTTTCATGATACAACAAATAACTTTACTTTTACAGCATTTTCTGAAGAAATAAATTGGTGCTCATATGATAAGTCGTTTAGGAGTTACAGGAATTTTGTTGCTAGACGCTGTTGATTTTATGTACCTTGTGAGCTAATAGACTTTGATAGCAGTAAGGCACTTTGTGAGCTGATAGCCGTTGATGTGGCACCCTTTGAGCTTATAGCCGTTGGTGACAGTGTGGCACCCTGTGAGCTGATAGCCGTTGATGACAGTGTGGCGCCTTGTGACCTGGTAGTCGTTGGTGACAGTGTGGCATCTTGTGAGCTGATAGCCGCTGGTGACAGTGTGGCATCTTGTGAGCTGATAGCCGTTGGTGACAGTGTGGCATCTTGTGAGCTGATAGCCGTTGATGACAGTGTGGCACTTTGTGAGCTGATAGCCGTTGGTGACGGTATGAAGGCTTGTTCCTCAACATGGAGTTGATTTACCTACGACAGATTATTGTTTAAGTGTAGCTAAGGCCACAGTAAGTAAATTTTATGGATGACATCCTCTGCAGACTGCGAAAATAGAGCGATAGGGCGACAAAACCAAGATGAGTGACAAAACAAGATGGCTACATTTTCAAAAATAGGCACCATAAAGTTGTGATGACTGTTGTCGAAAGAATGCAAGGTCAAAACATGGTATCAGAGCCAACAAGGCATTCATTCCTGTTTTCAAAACATGTACTGGTGTGGTAAAGTGACACTTGTGTGGTAGACTGGAATCACCAACAAAGTTGTTAACCACACTCATAGCTTCCATAGTGGTGTCACTTTTACAACTATTTCATAAGTTTCATTTCTAAAGCTACAGTCCAGGGTACATCGCAAGTGTCACTTCTGCAAATACAATTATTAGGCTACAACACAATATATCTAATCATTTTGGCACTTTATCGTTATGTTAACCATCCCTGCAGAAGCCTGAAAAAATTCTTTTTGTTCTGAAATCAGGCAAAAATTAATGAGCGCGCTGATGTCATCCATAAAATTTACTTGCTGTGGCCTAACCTGTTATTTCTTGTCTAAAAATAACGTATTTCCAGTTGACTAGTTGGGCATCATTATTTTTGGTCAATACGCCACTGGGTAGTAAAGGGAGAGTTAGGTTATTTTTCCACTTATTGTGAGTTTGGCTAAGGTCATAATTCTTTGTCAAACATTAATTTCTCTTTTTGCCAGTCACTAACATGAAAATACAATTAGTTATACTGTTAGTAGGAAGGGTACAGAGTTCTGGGTTCTTGATTATTATTATGCAATTATTAGTGATCTGGAAGAAACATGTCTTTTATACTCTGACTATGAATGAAGACAATTTCAGATGTACAATAGGAAACGTTGTAAGACAATTCAGGTTGAAGACAACGCGCCTTTGAAAAAGGAACCCACCACCCAGTTTAAAGGGAAAACAAGTGACCGTAGGTAACATACTCTGTGACCTGATCATGGTTTATGTCGGTTGTGATGTTTTCCACATGCGATTGCGGCATACGGAACATATAGGTGCGAACACTCAACGCACAAAGTGATTTCTGTTTATATACCTAATATATAATTTACATTCATGAAAACTACCCTTCAATCCCTGGTGCAAAATACAATTTCCCTCCATGAACATACCATTTCTGTCCCTGCTAATCCCCTCTACAAAATGTACTTTCGGTGTTCCGGTCAAAAAGATACGTTCCTACCCGTCAGATTAAAGGCGTGGCCACCCCACCTATATAGTTGTGAATCGCATACAGGACACATCACATCAGCTTATACCAGAAACTTACTTAAAAGCTAACATACCTATCACTGCCAAATGTAAAACAAAGCGAAGTCAGCGTCTCAATCGAACGACACCAAATGAAAACAACAACACAGCTTCACAATGGATACTTGAGACGCACACCACATTAAAAAGTAGGTCAATGACAGCTGTGGACAAAACATAACCCCATATCTGTTCGGAGATAAGTAATTGCCAGACGCCATCGTCTATAAGCCAGCTGTTCTACAATACCAGGGAAATAGAGGTAATTTCTCAAATTATTACATCGATAATGAAAACAGCTACCGCAAAAAAAAATGATCCCAAGGATCAAACACGTTCTAACCATAAAATGCATATGAATATCAACCGCGCAAAATGTTAACAGTATGCTAAGTCAAACCAACCTCAATATTGGAAACGCAAAGCCCGAACGAGATGCCATATTCCGACGAGAACAACATCTGCTTGACGGTATCAAATTACTACAAGGCTTAAGGCGCAATCATAAGGAAGACCTTAACCACTATGCTGGACGGCGTAGGGGTGAAAACTGAAATTATTACGTCCATAATAAAAACAGCTATGGCGAAAAAAAAATATCGTGCATCATTTCCCAACGAAGTACAGATGACATGCCAATCCACATGAGATTGTGGCTTACGGAACATAGAGATATAGGTGCGAACACTCAACGCACAAAGTGATTACAAGACTCTGTTACTGGAGGTTACCCTCCAGTGTCACAGAGTTATAATAACAGCTGTCAAGGAATTGCAAGACAATGATAAAATAGACCGTGCCACCTATCTAAAATTCTATCCCACTTCAGAACAACCCCCAACCTTCTACGGCCTTCCCAAAATCCACAAACAGGGTGTCCCCCCTACGTCCATAGTGTCCAGCATAGGATCAGTCACCTACGAGTTAGCAAAATTTCTAGCTGAGATCCTGGGACCTTTAGTGAGGAAGTCTCAACATCATGTTCAAAATAGCGCAGGCTTTGTCGACAAAATCAAAGATCTCCGGGTAGAAGAAGATGAGATCATAACTTCTTACGATATCTGTTCGCTTTTCACTTGCATACCTCCTAAGGACGCAGTCTCGGTAGTCAAGGAAGCCCTGGAGGCTGACAACACACTAACAGACAGAACCAAGCTATCTCCAGACCAACTGTGCAAACTGCTAGACCTTTACCTAGGGTGTACCTATTTCACTTTCATAGGACAGTTCTACCAACAACTACATGGCTGTGCTATGGAATCACCAGTGTCACTAATTGTTGAAAACCTTTACATGGAAAAGTTTGAAGAGAAGGCTATCAGTACTTTCAAGGACACTCCCCCACTCAACTGGTTCCGTTATGTAGATGACACGTATTGTAGGCTAAACCAAAGACTAGCTGATGACTACTTTGACCAAATCAACCAAGTAGATAAGAACATCAAGTTCACACAGGAGTCAAGTCATGACAACATGCTCCCCTTTCTAGATACCAAAACTATCATAGGGAAGACCGGCAGCATTCAGTTCGAAGTGAACAGGAAACCGACGCACACTGACAACCCTTTGGAACACAAACTGGCAGCGGGCAGACAGCATTGTTTCTTCTGACAAAGCCAAAACAGAGGAACATAAACACCTCCGAAGTGCATTGACCAAATGTGGATACCAAAACTGGACCTTCACCAAAGCCCTCAAACCCCCTGGCCACTCTAAGAAAACAGCCAAGTGCAAACCATTGACCGATAGAAAGAAAGCCAACATTACCATCCCTTATGTCCAAGGAGTTTTGGAAAAAACTCCGACGGATCTTCAAAAACTTCAAAATTGCCACTAACATCAAACCCCACTCAACCCTCCGACACAAACTGGTACATCCAAAAGACAGGCCACAGAAAGGTACTAAGGCCAATGTTATCTACAGACTCAAATGTGAAGGATCCAACTGCACCAACACATACATTGGCGAGACTAGCCGGCCACTAAACGCAAGGTACAAAGAACATTGCAAACCCAGGGCCAACGGCTACTCCTCTGCTATTTTCAACCACCTAGAACACAACCAAGGACACTCCTTCAACCTCCAATCCACCGATATCCTAGACCGCGAAGCCTGCTGGTTTGAACGGGGAGTTAGAGAGGCCATTTATGAGAGAATATCAACAGAAAAGGGGGGGCTACGTATTGAACTTTCCGGCACTTGGGACATAGCACTACCCCCCCCCCCCCCCCCCGCAACAAACTTTTAGCTCCTGTAACTAAAACAACAAGAGCTAAATGACTCATTTGCATTAACTGTGTCTTATACTTGCTTCCCTTTGAAATCCAAATTGTATTCAGCTTGACTTTGCCTTACCTTAGTTTTCTTTGGAATCCAAATTGTCTTCAACCTGAATTGTCTTACAACGTTTCCTATTGGACATCTGAAATTGTCTTTATTCATAGTTAGAGTATAAAAGACGTGTTTCTTCCAGATCACTTCAGTGCCACTAACGAAAACTGGTGGATTCCAGTTGAAACGTCTGACCGTTTCCAAAAACATAATCAGTTGCTTGAGTAATTACTTTTTGGCGTATGAAAGTACGTTGTTCCTTTGTTCAGTCTTCGTCCAGGTCAAAAGATACAAAAACAGTTTTGCTGCAATACTCACGTCACATGCCAAGGCCCAATTTTTTTTCCTTTCCAACACGTATTGGTATTGTTGTTTATTGTTGTTTATTAAGAAACCTTTTAGCCCTTACTTCCAAGGTTCAATCAACATAAATAAATACATTTTAAAAAATACAACAATCACAAAATATTTACAATAGAGCACAGTGTCTAGAGGTCAGAGGTCTAGATGACAATGTTTGTGGTGGCGTGTTTAAAATTGGATAATGTACACAGTGCCTCAATGTCAGATGGCAATAACTTCCAGAGCATAATTGCTCGGTACAGGAAGGTACGTTTTCCACTGTTTGTTTTAGGTTTGGGTAGTCTGAAGTTGTTGGATACAGAAAATCTAGCATTATACATGTGGGATGAATTAACTCGTATGAAGGAATTGTACACATTTTGTGGTTCGTGGCTAGTGAGGATTTTGAAGAACATAATCAGAGTACTTTTAAGTACTCTGATACTGTAGGCCAACCAAGCTCAAGATGCATCCGCCTAACAGATGTGTCTGATTTACATTCTAATAACAGTCTACACGCTCTATATTGTACTATTTGCAGTTTTCTCATATTCGAATCTGACATACTGGCTAGCACTGGTGAGCAATATTGCACTACTGATAGCACCAGGGCTAGCTTACACACATCATCAGGTATATAACAAGCATATCTTCTAACATAGATTAAGTTTCCAGAGAGTTTTGTTTGGAAATCGCGAACTAACGCCTCCCCCCCCCAAAAAAGCAGTCCCGTTCGAAGACTGCAACGGACGCTAAGATAGTCCTGTTGCCTGACTTAAAGCTTAAATATTTGTACATGGATACTAGTCTGGTATAAGTTACCAATGTATGGGGGGGGGGGTAAAAACTTCTCGTATTGGTATTCACATACGGAATCCATTTTGTCTTGATTTATGCTGACTAAGGAAGTCCGAAACACGACAACACAGACACATCCAAAACTATATCTCACTTTTTACGTAGATAAAATTTCAGAAATTTAGAGTATTCAGGGGAAACGATTAAAAGAGCATTCAAAAAACATGTTGCTAGAAATAAGCAACAAAAGCATTTACGTACCTTTTGATCATCCTGGATGTTTAAGTACAGGTAGAACCCGACAAGACATCCGCCAATTATTAATAACGTCAGGACGGCAACAGCAATAGACAACCGATAGCATGTACAAACTGAAAAAAATCATCGTGTGTTAGTAAAGAAGAAACTATCAATACAAGAAGTTTTTAACCCCCCCCCCCGTACATTGGTAACTTATACCAGACTAGCATCCATGTACAAATATTTAAGCTTTAAGTCAGGCAACAGGACAGTCTTCGAACAGGACTGTTTTTAGGGGGGGGGGGGCGTTGTTTCGCGATTTCCAACGTTGGCTACGTCTGCGACTATCTAACGTATCATTCCTTCACCTATCACATAGATCCTCCAAGGATCAATGACGTCAGGACGCCAACACCAATAGAAAACATGTACAAACTGGCCAAAATTAACTATGTATGAAAAGATGAACTACTCATCTAAATTCTTCATTTTTTTAATACAAATTATATTTTTCAAAGGTGAAATACTGCAGGCAAGATATAACGGTTATTTTGACGTTATGTTATTTTTTTAAACTTTCAACATACATCAGTCAGTCGGCTATAACGTAGCGTAATTACGGTAAAGTTTCCGTAGGTGCATCCTTAATTCGGCACTTTCATTTTACTATTTTTGTTTTATATGGCCAATTTCTACTATTTTTGATAGAAATGTTGAGCCTCGTACTACGTGTAGAAAAAAGAGCGGAGTGGTAAAAAATCCATTGGTGTTGCTGCAATTACGAATTTCTTAAGCTCCATGAATATTCAGAATAGCTCCACAGTGAGACTTTAAAAAACTCTGTTGATGATTTTACATGCGGTACGCCTTGCGGTATTGTAACATGGCAGGTGTTGATGTATTGTAAAAAGTGTTTTTTTTTAAACAAACAACATTTTAGCCGGAATGGCTTAAATATATAATATGAAAAACGAGATATTTTTTTGGGGTACAAAGTAACGGAAGTAAAGATACTAATGATGTCCTACGGGAAATTACATTCGACAAACCTCAAGAGGTCATCTGGGAAAGGGGAGAAATTAGAATTAATAATTGGTCATTTAAAGAGAGGATTTATGAATTTTCAAATTTCATAAAGCCTGGAACAAAAAAGGAGGGAATTGTACAGATGATTATACATGTACGTGTCTTATAAGTCATCGCGGGCTGGGCGTTACTTAAAGCAAAACTCCCCATTCCATTCATTTATTCATTCATTCACTAAATCAATCATTCATTCACTCAATCATTCATTCATTCAAGACTTATAAATTGCATTCATATATTTATTCATTCATTCATCCACCAATTCATCCATTCAATCATTCATTCATTCATTCAATGCTATGTAATCTAAGAAAGACCGCTTCTATTGTAGTGACGCTCATGTCAATATGAATTTTGTACTTTTTGTCATCAAATTACCTGACTAACTAAAGTTGGTGATAATTCCTAAGATATCATACATCCGCTCTTCATGAGAAGTATTGCAAATACAGAAATACACACTAGAATGGACAAGCAACAAAAATCTTGGCTACCTGTAGACGTGTACGTACGGTTACGTTTCACCTCCTCGGCTTCTTCGTAGGTGTGTGAAGACGCTCCTTGCGATTAGTCAGCCCCGTTGCCATGGCGGACACGCCCGCGGGAACCACCGTGATGGACAGGTGGGGGTTGAGGCGGCTGCCGGCTGGTTTGGCCGCTATCAGGGCGCGGGAAAGAGGACCGGACCGGCTCTGCTTGTTCGTACATTTGGACCGTTCTGTTCCGACAAATGTTGTGCAGTGTATTACTGCGAATAATACATGAATATAGCAAATAATTCCTTGATTAGTCTGACGACGTAAGGCCACATTAATGCTTTTATCTGAAGGGATGACGTGGCATTAAGTCTATGAATTGAATTTTTCTTTTCAAGTAGCCGGCTAATTTTCTGGGAAAAGAAATTTGAATTGGGAGGGAGAATCATCAAAAAGTTTGTGCGTCAGAACTCAGTGTTATCATTAAATCCCTGTGTTTCTCTGGAGACGTGACAGACAATTTTTGTTAGTTTGGGTAAAATATAACGCCATGAAGTGTAGTATTTCGTAGCGCTGTGTACTATAACATGGTGTTTGCTCTTGTGACTAACATTCAGTTCAACATTTCAAGCAGACACGCTCAGAGTTTCTTTGAGAACAATTTATTTCAGTCATGTGATCATGTTCTTTCATAATAACAGTGATTGGCAGGTGCCAGGAACTGCAATACCCGTATACGGTCTTTCGAATATAAGAATATCTATACCTACACACACACACACACACACACACACACGCACACATCTACACACATACACGTACGCACTCAGAGCCACGCCCACATACCTTCATGTGCATTTCTACATCGAAAATATATACACACAAGGAGTACAGACTGATAAGTGAATGGCTGCAAATCCATAAAAAAATTGCATTACTATGTTTTTGTTTTGCATCTCTTACGGGACTAGGAGATCAGTCTACACTACTCTAAATCGCTATATCTTTCAGTGCATAACACTACTCGTAATATTCATTATTCTATCTTGTATTATAAAAATTTGTGTGGTTTAGGGGAAAACTAAATGGGACCTGATTTTAGAAATAAGTTTTGCCATTGAACTCATCTTCGATCTATCATGGCGTGAGAAAGGTTTATTGTGCGGAGTGCCAAAGGATGGCAGAGTGGTATCATCCAGATTATTATCAAGCACACAACTCAGGTAGAAACAGCAAAAACAATTTTCTTTCAACCGCATTGCACGCTAGTCAATCTCTGCCATCAGACTATTATACTTTTAGCGTCGTCTGCTCAGTGATTATTCGTAATTGTAATTAACATAATACACCGTGAGGGTTAACGTTAACCCTTACATTTGATAGTAATTTTCTTTTTAGTGTCAACAAAAACAAATACAGACAAAATGATTCCTTCCACCAAATTTTATTCTTTTTTTGTTTGTTTGTCAGTGTTTTTTTTTTCCCATCCGTACGTTACCTTTATTAGTTAGTAATGCATAATTTCGTTACATAAAGAAACATTTAACTAGCGTTATCATATAGCCAGCCGCCGTGGGCCAATCAGAAGGCCCCATTCCATGTTGGTTATGCCGGCATAACACCTAGATTTTGGCCAGCCCGGTGTGTATCGCTCCTTCTGATTGGTCAGCATGAATCGGCATCGGAATGAATCAAGCCTTGAAACTGAATGACATTTCACATACAATTTATATGTTTTTCAAATTCACTGTTCAAATATTCATGAATTTGCCGCTTAAATTGGTCAGTTTGGATAGGCTATATGATAATAACTTTAATGACCCGCCTGTTCCTCTGTATATATTGTGTCATGACGCCTTTTTTGCTATAAACAGCTCATAAAACCATATCAAAGCAAAAGACCAGGCGTTATGATACCATATACACCTCGGGGCGGGTTATCAACTCCAAATTAAAGTATTTATTAATAAGTATACCTTATTTCGGCTAGTCACGATTGCAAAATTACTGTCGTGCGGTGTTAATAAGGAATAAAACCGTGCTACGGTAAATATGGAATCATAACTATCTTAAATTCTAATTATAAAGTTTTAAAAAACAAGCTTCAAAATTAGGGCAAATTGATTTGATTATATGGATGACATTCACGCGCGCTTCAAAACTAAATAATAATAAAAAAGTTTTAGATCATACTTTGAATCGTACATGTACAAAGCAGCTGTGAAATGAGCTTGCCGTAGATTAAAAGAAAAAATACATCCAGAAACACATGATGTCAACATCAATTCCGATGTCAAAGAAGACAACTGTGAAAACAAACAAAAATGCGAAAAATCTATTGGTCGGTGTTTGTCATTAGTTGAACCTTCAAGACCACTTAGACTTCTTAATGAATGCAACTTATTTTGTGCCAAAAGGTTTTTTTGCCAAACTTTTTTTATTCGCAGGCTCGAATTAGTTTTTGGATTCCAATATGATGCCACATAATCAAATCAACATGCCCTCTATGAATGAAACATCGGCGGGATTCTTTGGTTCATGGGCCATATTCCGGATGTTTGGAAAAACAGAGAACGCTGGGTAATGCAGCGGTAAACAGATCTCATGGTAGAAAACTTGAATTGACTTTTTAATGCTCGATTACAATATTCCTTTAAGCTTTTCAAACAACATCCATTGTCTTTTATTAGTAAAAAGAAAAGTTAAGTTTTGTTTTACATTTTATTTTCTCAGCTGAAAGACAGTTATGCTCTCCATCGTATTATCCGGATATAAAGATTGGTTTAACTCCTACTATTCAAATAACTCCTACTAGTATACTATTCAAATAACTGGATGACTTTTCTCCACAAACGTACTTCCGATGATATCACAGGCAAGAGCAGACACAAGGCGCATGCGCCCTATAAACGATATATTTTGCCTCTAGAGTTACCCATAATATCCGTTGTCTGGAATATGACCCATTGTTTCAAAGTTCACCTGTATCTAAGAATACAAAATGAAATAAAAATATTAAAAAGGAAGAACTGCTGTGTATATTGTGTAGATAAGGAAATTAGGGCTTTCTAATGGGGAGGAACCAGGATTGGAGTTGTCCTGTCGAAGGCACCTGTTTGTTATTTTGTTGTTTTATTTTCTTGGTAAATTTTGATGCAAAAAGGATTTTGCTAAGAATTATTGAGAGTATTTTTACAATATCTGGCAAAAAAAGTGACAGATTATGCTTTGTGCTATACGTCAGCTTCTTACGATGGTTATTATTAGATAATAACAAATCTTAATTCAACAGCCCATCGTATGGTATGTTTTAGTATGGCGTTTATGCAGGTAGTTTAAATTAAACTACAGTGATGAATAATTGAATGACAGTGCAATTTATACAGTTTCGTTTAGAATTATACCACACCATAATCTCTAAAAATGTAGTGCTTTTAAACGAAGAAAAAAAACAAAGAGCTGATGGTTTGACGTCATTGCGATGTTGTGAGTCTGACGTCAGCACACGTCGTTGTCTCATTCGGGTCCGCCGTTGCCTGTATAAGGAAGACACGGTCTTTAGAAAATGGAACATATTAGTCTCTACCAGACTCCGGGTCGCTGAAAAACCGTAGAAATGAGACAAATAGAGGAGTAAGCTGGCCAGAGAACTATATCCGGTTAGGGAACAGCACGTGACCTGCTATAGCTCTCTGACCGGCTTACTCCTCCATCTGTCCCATATCTACGGTATTACAGCGACCTGGAGTCTGGTAGAGACTAGGAATAGGGGTAATCATGCACACAACAATGACGCTTTAAAATGCTACGTTTGCAACTTTGGAAGACTTCTAATCATGTACAATATATAATAAGAACATTTTAACAAAGCTTTTTAACAACTTTACGTATTGTAAAAAACGTACTGTTGTAAGTATTGCTGTACACGTACAGATATTGTAAAAAGACATGAATATGTTTACAACTCTGCATCTATAACTAAAACATGATAATTTCAATAAATAACTGGGTACTTGGCCGCCAAGAATAGAAATGCGTCCTTCCGTATGTCGCGATAAAACCCAGTGTATATATATATAATGACTTTCCATTAGACTTCAGTGGTGCCTAAGCATTTTCACAAACCCTATAAGATTCGTACGGACATTATTTGATACGCACGATTCACTATGCGAAAACGTACGGACCTTATGTGATTCGCATGAATCATTATGTAATACACACGAGCCTTATATGATTTTCACGAACATTATGCATGTCACGTGACCCGGTGGTGGTCAGCCGGGTCGTGCAAATCGCAGAAGGTTCGTGTGTGTCAAATAGTGATTCGTGCGTATCACATATAAGGTTTGACGAATCTCATATGGTTCACGCAAATGCTTAGACACCCCTGGACTTGCTTACCGGTGCCCAGCTGGCAGATGTACGGGTAGCTGTTCTCGCAGGGCTTGATGAACCAACGAGGAACCCTCTTCTGGGGCTTCCAGAGAGTCACACAGTCCCTCTCCTGGTGTGGAGCGTCGTACTTGAACCTGTCGTAACTTCCTAGGGGGGTCCCGTCATTCCAGAGGAAAGTGTTCTCAGCGTTAAGGTCGTCCAGTCCCATCCAAAACCTCCTACAACAAGACCATAGCATGTCCAGGTCAAAAAATGCAAAACTCGAAGTTCTGATGCAGTACCAATGTCACACACTAGGGGGCGCAAATTTGACCCTAAACTTTGTCTTTTCAACACCTGCCGACATACAAAATAATTATTTATGAATTTGGGTATAAATAAATGTGTTATAGCATTATAAAGGATATAGGGTGCACTAGCTGAGTTCAACAGCACTCTCTTTTGACTCTATTGTACACGCTGAGTTACTGTTTTTTGTGGAATGTTTGTGCTATGTTTAGGATGTTGAAAGTTACTGAATTTATGTATTATGTATATCGAGATGTGGGACCGCGTGGCACGATCGGGAGCGCGTTGGTCTCAGGTCCGAGAGGTCCGGGGTTCAAATCCGCTTGCCGTGTCACCGATCTTGTGCCCTTGGGAAAGGCACTTTACACGACTTTCCTCACCTAACTCAGGTGTAAATGAGTACATAGCTGCGGATAGTGGCAGGCCTTTGTGGTGGCGACAGGCCATAGGGGCATGTTCGGGCATGACGCACCCACCATGACACATGAGTCAGGGGTAGGAGGAACCCTTTGCATCCTTGGTCGGAAATCCTCCTAGGAGACGGAAACTCCAAACAACAAACCTACATCTGCTGGGGCCGTCTTACACGTTGCATACAGTTGCCCCTGTAGGACTAGTGCGCAAGTGGACGAGAGGGTGGAGAAGGACGTGCACACCCCTCCTTCACCTTAAAAACCCACGTGCAGGCCAGGCAGATGGGTCGCCTTAAACCCGTCCGCCTACCATTGTCTTCCGAGACAGACGGATGCCAAAAAAAAAAAAAATATCGAGATCAGATTTACCTTTCCTTCCGGCCCTTGACACTCTTCACCTTCAGATGGTCCAGGATGGCTGTTTGGGTGGCGTGGTCCTTGATCATGATCAGTGTGCCGCCGTGACCTTGACAAGCCTGTAGGGCCGCCGAGTAGGTCAACCGTTGGTTGTGTGGTCGTCGGCCATTGGAGGACCAGAAGCACTTGCCCCCGTAGACACCAAAATTGCTGGCTGGTAGGAGGCCAGGGTACAGGACACCGCAATCTGGGGTTTCATAACGTTCAAAAATGTCAAAAAAACTGAACTAAGCATTCTCTGCTGAAACAATCCCTCTGTCTGGGGTGTCATTAGCAATCGAGCAAGAATTTGCAATATACTTATCATAAAAAACAGCTGTTTATGTCTTTTGTTGAAAATATAAACTATATATATTGTAATTGTTGACAAGACAATGAAGATACAGAAACAGTAGATCTAGATAGAAAGGGATGAAAGTATTGAGAGAGAATGTAACTGGAGAGAGATGGTAAGTTAGGACACATAGTTGCATGAGGAACAATGGCTCGTATTCTTTCAAGCTCCCAGCACAGGTACCGGTGGCGTCATGACAAGGTGTTGTCGACCATTACTAGCATCCTAGAAATACTTAAGTAGAGAGGAGGAAAAAGCGCCACGTGGAGATGAAACGCGTGCCAGCTATGGCGTTTGTTAGAGAGGGTGAGAAGAGTCGTCGTCCTGCAACAGAAAGAGCAGCAGGCGAGAGCATGGTAGCTGAAGGAAGAATGAAGTGCGAAGGATAGGGGAAACAGCAGAGGCTGTCTCATGTTGGCTGTGTAGGAAAGGGGGAAGTTAGCTGGAAGCCGGGAGTAGTGGGTTGGCCACCACTGCTGGACCCGGCAGAAGGAGGATGTAACGGATGAGGGTCGAAACATCCGATGAGAGCTGCTCCGTCTGAAGACGTGACCTCCCCGAGTGACGACACTCCACTCATCCCTGTAAGTGAGTGGAGTAGTAAAGGCATCATTGATGTATTTACCAACAACATGCGTTAACAAACCAAACCAAACCTACTCACCCAAATCACAGTTCAGGCCATCAGCATTCAAAGAATAACCGTGACGACAGGAACAGACGAAGCTTCCTCGGTTGTTCGTACACGTTTGTGAACATCCACCGTTGCCACTGTCACATTCATTGACATCTGTAATAAAAAAAGATCTAATTTGAAATGCGTTTGGCAAAAGTATCTACTTTAGGTCTTATCATAAATCAAAATTTATTTGCACACTAAATAAATTTAAATGGTGATGCTTCTATAAGCAATAAGAAAAACAAAACTTAACAGCGTTCCATGAATGTTATGTATGAATACCTTAAATAAATACTATAAATTTATTAAAAATTCTTGCTCGAGGGCTAATTGCAAGTGCCAAATAAGGACAAATAATGGTAAACAGTGTAGAAAGCGACTACTTTAGTCTAACTTATAACTAACCTATGGGGTTTGACCTCTTTTTCTGAGACAGTGAAAGACGAGAGATCCCACTTTTCTGTAATGTATGGGTTTCGCGACGTTAAAAGGAGAGTAGTTTTCTTTTTGTCTGTAAACGTGGATATATTAGGATAGAATTTGGTGGCTTCTTTTAAGAGCTCTTTTCTCTCTTGATCATAGACGAGGCAGTTTGAAATAAAATGTGTTTCGTTTTCTACCATATATAACGTACTTTACACGTTCTTTCGCACATGGGTAACTTCTTATATCGACCTTCTTCTTCAAGTTTCGAGGAAAACAACTGACCATCACAATTAAGTCCATCGGCATTCAAGACAAAACCAGCCCCACAGGAACAGACGAAGCTTCCCCCGTTGTTGGTGCACGTTCCCTCACAACCACCGTTGGCATTGGCACATTCATCGATATCTGCAATAAGATGGTTAAAAAAAAGCTTACGGCATCCGAATTCATCACTGAAGGTATAACCTAAAACACAGCTACAAGCTTCCACTCTAATACATGTCTTCCTATGTTAACAATGGTAACGTTATAAGTTCAAAGATTTATTAGAACATTACATGACGTAGACGGTATATTTGTTATACTTTTATGACCCCTCCCTCGCATACTCAGTCTTATTGGAGGATTATAGCCGTTAATCAATAAACAAGGGTTCAAACAATCAAATACGAAAATATTGGTTATTACGTCACTCGTGCAATCTGCACTTTTATTTGTATTTTCCCTGGCCAGCAGTTGAGAGTTTTCATTTGTTCATCAAAAACAATCATCGTGTCTCAAATATTAATTCAACTGTACCTCTGCTGTGTTGATTTTCTTTGAGTAAAGAAGAAGATGACTAATGGCGTTCGATTCAGACTCAGCATCTTCCTCTACAGTCGTACATTATTGGATCACAAAAATGTTTCTTTTGCATCCATTTGATATATATATATAATGCTGTGTTATCATTTCGTCTATTCTATTCTATTCTTCTTTCTTACAATAAGTAAGTTCACGATTCCAGATGAACCTTAGTAAACGGTAGACTACGTTGCAGTCTTCGGAACGGGGCTGTTTTTTGGAGGGGGGGGGCGTTGGTCTACGATTTTCAACGTTGGCTATGTTCTCTTGTGCCGGGAAAGGGAGTTTGCCGAGGAAGGGAGTTTGCTGTGGAAGGGAGTTTGCCGTGATAGCGAGTGATACCTTCCTCGGCAAACTCCCTTTCCCGGCACAAAAGAATATAGCCAACGTTGAAAATCGTAGACCCCCCCCCCCCCAAAAAAAAAACCCAGCCCCGTTCCGAAGACTGCAACGGAGTCCAAGTAAACGGTACAGAAAACTTTACTACCAGAACAGGTGACACCGTTGCCGGAATAGCCAGGGTTACAGGCGCATGTAAAACTGCCTGGTGGTGTGTTGGTACAGAAGCCATCGGGGCTACAGTTGTCAGACCCATCTGTGCATTCATCATCATCTGCACAAACGGAAATGCAAATTTGATTCCACATAGTACCAGGCATGGTTATAGAATGGCTACCTATCATAGGACTAAAAACATCATTTATTATGAAACACATTGATTTTTCTGTGTCTGCGTGATAAAATTTCAAAGTCATGGAATGAAAGGTTACAGTGCAAAGGTCATAGAATGAAAGGTTACAGTGCAAAGGTTACAGAATACTTCCATACCAGTACAGGTCACGCCGTCGCCGGAATAGCCTGCGTCACAAGCACAGGTGAAACTCGAGGGTGTGTTGGTACAAGTAGAGCCTTGTGGGCTGCAGTTGTCAGTACCATCAGTACATTCATCAAGATCTGCACAAAATCAACAAAAAAAAGGCATGAACAACGGGTAATGGGTGTAATGTTTTGAAATTCTTTAATAAGTTCAAAGTTTAATCAACATCAAAATACAACACTGCCTGATTTTATTATCCCCCGAACGTAAGGAAAGCTTCCACACGATCATTTGTAGATATAGTGATAATTATTATCGATCTTAAAATCAGCCGACAATCCTGTGACGTCCGAAGATCGTCGACAATGTTAAGGTGGTATCAAGGATACGATCATATATGGGCTGGTCTGATATGTATCGTAAATTTCAGATCCAATTGATTAAGGACCATTTTGGATGTATCTTTCATTTATATCCTTACTGTTAACCATACGTTAACGCAGGTATTCTGACGTCCTCACTTCACTTCACTCGTCTGACGTATTCTGACTGAATCAAAAACCTGATATCACAAAAGCTTGCTGCTTACTGCGTAGAAATAAATGCAGATATTTCCCGTTTCTAACCGAACGATGGCAGACGTGAAATCTTATCCTCCTAGATCTTTATGACCAAATTCATACCTACCGTATGGCGGAAACAAATATGACAAACTTTTAACCATGTGAACTATATCTACTAAATGCTTACCACCAAATATTTGGACTTCGCACAGGGTCAGTATTCTGGAGGCTCCGGAAAGATGGATGCCCACATAGCGTCCCCGCATTTCCGGACATGTGACGGACATGGCCGACAGACTCAGCGCGATGTTATGGTCCCCTCCACACTGGGGGTTCGTGGTGACCTGGGCGGAATCCCCGATGTGGATGTTGAAGGGGTTGAGTCGGTCGGAGCAACAGTCCCGGCGGTTGGTGATGACTACTCTGTATATGTTGGGAACAGAACAATCATTATAGCACTTAGATTTTATACACATATTGCGGAACACTACATGTTAACACAGACACAGTCACTATTACTGCTAACAATATAAGAACTTCCATTTGTAGCTCTTCCTTTACGAATTATTGATTTACAATAATTTTTTATCTAATGTAGAAGAAAGAAATACAGATTCTGATCTGATTTGGTTTATTTGCCTGTATAGAGAGAAACATAGCCAGGTCTAACCAACTAGCCGAAGGCTATTATCAAGGGTTAGCCCTGGTAACAATACAACATGCAACAACAGCGTTACGCTTACCGATACGTGAGGTCTGTTTTTCGAACGACGTTATACAGACAACACAAGATACGAATAACTTTGACTACAGAGACGATCTGTGTTTACAATATTGACTAGCAGTCGTACGCGTACGATCTGTGATTTTCAAATCACTTAAAAACTATGATGCAATTGATATTACTGTGTTATCTTTATAAAGCTAGTTTAAGCGATTACCACATGGGAACGCTATAATATATACATACAGATACGTGCAGATCGTTCAGTAAAAACAAATTTTACATGCACTTCATGCTAAAAATACAAATGCTGGTAATCATTAAGTGCGAGCACACACACACACACACACACACACACACACACACAAACACATACACACACTTGCACCAGTTTAAAGTGAAGAAAGTGGCCGCAGTAGACATGTTGGCTACTATATAGACAGAATTCTTAAAGCTTGGTTCAGTTGCAAAAATGACCACGTAAAGAGGCCAAAATGACCAGGAAGTTCTTATGCAGAGGTAGTACAAGTTCACATGTATGTGTGCACGTTGGTGTTTTGCATATTTACTGAAGTGTCTGATATATAAACATACTGTAGATATATACATATATACGTACCTGCGAACAACATAAGATTGGCCGAGATCCACCCACCAGGTTGGAGTAGCCTCCCCCCCATTCGCTGTGTGTGAACAGGAGCCTTGGGAAAAGGTGGTTGTGATTTTCCCGTCAACGGCATGACCGGCATCGCCACCCTCACCAGTGCTTGTTTGAAACGCTTGCTTCCTCAAGGCGATATTGACACCTACGGGTATTTTTGGAATACAAATTATTCATTTACTATTTATTCACCAGGCTATGAATTTCATGTGATTTTATGTGATTGGGTATAGTTCAATGGAAGATATTAGTGTTGTCTTCAAATCTAATGAATGTGCCAGTAGGACTTAGTCTCGGTATTTAGACTGCCTATCTAAGAGGCTGTCAATAATCAGCTACTTAGGTTTTAGAATATAAAAAAAAAACTCACATTGGCATGGTTGTCTACTTTGCTCTACTCTACTCTACTGTTACTCTACACTACACTACTCTACTGTACTCTACTGTACTCTACTGTACTCTATTCTACTCTACTGTTACTCTACTCTACATTACTCTACTCTACTCTACTCTACTCTACTCTACTCTACTCTACTTTACACTACTCTACTCTACTCTACTCTACTCTACACTACTCTACACTACTCTACTTTACACTACTCTACTCTACCCTACTCTACTCTACTCTACTCTTCGCTACTTAACGATACTCTCCCTTTTTTTAGAAACATCGAGTTGGCTTGCGCTGATACTCACCAAACGCAAATGATTGGGGCCAAGAGCCGTACCTGAAAAGAAAAATCCATGTTACATGTTGTCATAACATGAAAGCTGTATATATGTTTTAATTACATAATGTTTGAAAATTTAATTACTTTGAATTTTGAGAGATCATGTCTGTAAAAAAACAGCAAAAAACTTTGTTGGAAACTCGGGCTAACTCAGAAATTTGATTTTCCTAATGTTTTCTGTGGTTATCTTATAGTGAGGTGAAGCAGATGTTTTAATATGACGAGTTGTAATATTTCATCTATGCTCTACTACGACATTTAAGAGTAAATGTCTGTAAGGATCGAACAATGGTGGCAAAGGTGAAAAAATCGATTTGGCTCATATTTTGCACAGTGATAGTACTTGGTCCACAACCCCTCAAAATAGCTTTCATTTAGATCAAAACTCCTTGTTGCCATGGTAACGGGCCAACAAAGTTTTCTGGCCATTATCCCCAATTTCCGCATCTCAAAAACACGGAAATCGGCATACTTTACGGCATTGTCACTCCAACACCTTTTATTGTATCGTCAAAACAAAACAAGATCTGAATAGACCAACGTTTTGGCTTTTTAGAAATTGTTGTGAAATTTCCAACGAGATAAAATTGAGTTCTTGGGCAGCATCAAAACAATACAATGTTTCAAGCTTCAAAATAACGTAATTTTTGGCCCAACTTTGTAACGCCATAAGTGCCGAGCTGGTAATTTTTTTGACTTGAAATTTGTACCCTATATAGATGATTGATATATCTATCAAATGCATTCTTGCAAAGCTTGGGGTCTTGTTTGGTTGTCACGTGGTCGTCCTCAAAAGTAGGCCAGTTTTTGCGTTTGACGAAAATTGTGAATTTTAGTCATGTTCAAAGTACTACATGTGACAAAATAAAACAGAATTCTAACTCAACTTATTGTCAAAGAGAGATATATGTATTGTCTATTTAATAAATGCTTGAAGAGTTTTAGATCGTGACGTTTAGTCACGTGGTTGTCCCTGGAAGTAGGCCACTTTTTTGCGTTTGGCAAAATTTTGAATTTTAGCCATGTTCAAAGTGGGAAAATGGCCAGAAAACTTTGTTGGCCCGTTACCATGGCAACAAGGAGTTTTGATCTAAAAGAAAGCTATTTTGAGGGGTTGTGGACCAAGTACTATCACTGTGCAAAATATGAGCCAAATCTATTTTTTGACCTTTGCCACCATTGTTTGATCCTTACAGACATTTACTCTTAATAAGAATAGTGTTTTAAAAGCGCATTTGAAATATCTTTCTACAAATTGATATAGAACATATATACACAAGTTGATTTAACCTTTCAACTAAATTATATGCAGGAACCTGTGCTAAAGGCCGCAAATTATTTGGAAATATACCAAAACACTTGAAACATCTGATTCACCTCACTTTAAAAACATTCTAAGCAAAACTTTATAACATTTTTCTTGTATATAATAACAAACAACATATGTTAGAATATAAAAAAAAATAGTTAGAGGATTCCAAAGTCCATTCCAAGTCACCATGAGGGTTTTTAGGTGATATTTGTAATTAGTCTGAATTATTTTGAATAAAAGAATATCTGAGCCACAATAATTCAATCCTTTTAAAAAAATTGACTAAGAAAATTCTCATATATTTGAATTCCTTTGAATATTTTAGAGATATTTTGAAAGCAACTGTACAAAAATATCTTTATTTAGAATAATTTTAAAATTGCTGTGTGATTATTTCACATTTACAAATATTTACAAATATTTGTAAACTTTGCCAAATGGTAAAATTAGTTTATTGCTCCCATAAAAGTAAGCCCTATTGTTGTATCTGTATATTTTTAGATTTCACTGCTGGGCACTGGTGGATCCTTTGTGGTGGGCCATTGTTGCATGGCATCCAACCATACTTTGCAAGGATGTGTGAATTGCTATCTTCTCAGCCCACTAAACCATTTACAAAAAAATGGTAGAAAATGGTAAATAATGGTAGAATGCTGTTATCATTATTTAGAAACTATTAGAAGTATCCAATTCCATACCATGAATATTTTCAAAGTTTTACAGGGCCAGGGAAGTGTCTATGAAGTTGAAACAGTGTTAAAATATTTCTGAAGTATCAAATGTCCTAGACATATAACTACAAAACTTTCAAATCAATTCTAAACAATGGCAACAAACATCCGCACGGTGTCTTGGAATGGACTCTATGTGCCTTCACTAAATGACTAAATGAGCAATTGCCGTTTCTAAGGCAACCAGCAACCGTAGACATAAAACTCTTTTTGCATGTTTGGGTCGATGTCACACACACACAAAGTTTAAGGAAAAACGATTTTTTGTTGTTCAGTTTGGCCTGCTTTCGCTTAAAGGGACATTCCACTCCAGAAGGGCGTGATGTTTCCAATAGATAATGTGTCAATGAATACATAATCAGCCGAATTTTGTGGAATTCATCTTGGGATAAATTACGCGATGTGTGTTTTGTAAAACAATATGACCCTCACTAAACCCATGCAGACCCTACCAATGCATTCCCTATACGTGTAGACGCTTCCTTTATCGTGAATAATTTCGGCATAAATGAGGGGCGCTTAGCAAACCAAGAAGGTCAATTGTTCACAGGATATCAAAGAACACATAATAAGACGTGTCTTTCTTAGCGCCCCTGAAATTAGCTTTGTAACCTTACCTAAAAATTTTGCATTGTATTCAGCCATAGGATTAATTCAATTAGCGGATACTTGGGGAGTTTAGTAGAAGACTGAATGCTTTTGAGGCACGTGGAGTAACTGGGTACTTTATCGTATGATGTGAAGTAGTATGTATTTATTACTTCCTAAAATTGATATCTATCGGAAAATAACACTCCCGTGTGGAGTGGAATGCCCCTTTAATTTGTACAGGCAGATGCTCTTAAACAGGTAACTCACGACACGGTTGTGACTCCGTTCTGTGTACTCCCGACGTAGGAACTCTCCCCGGGCTTCCTGTAGACAGGTGCGGTACCGCCACTGTCTGGGATCCACCCGGCATGGATAGCAGCACGGCAGATACTGGAGTCCTGGACACACAGCACAGTTAATTAGTATAGAAACCACGGCATAGTTATTTAGTATAGAAACCAGAGACTTCGACTGGCTGAAAACATCATCTTACGAGATCGATGTCATTCCCTAACCAACGCATGACCAGGCATTTTGTGGGAGCAAAGGCTATGATACAAACGACAGCAAAATACGCAAAAAGTAAGAATAAACTAGTCATGATCATGATTTGTGAATAGTCTTTAAATATACCATTATGTTATATTTGTATGTAAGCTTTTATAGTGGGTGCTCTATTCATAACCCAGAGCTTTTTGTCAAATTCGTTGATGTGCCACCGATCCTGTACCCGTAGGAAAGCACTTCACACGAATTTCCTCACTTTACTCAAGTGATAATAAGTACCTAGCTTCGGTTAGGGCGGTACCTCGGGTAAGACGTTAAATGGAGGTCCCGTGTTTAAAAAAAGTACACCTCGATCACGTAAAAGAACTCATCGCACTTGTCGAAAAGATTAGGAGTCTTTCCCGGTGTGAGTGGATCAAATGATTTTGTCCAGATTTTCAACTTGTACTGTTCAGTACAAACCTGGTGTGTTACGCTATAAGGCTGTTTACCGGGTATGCAAAACAAACACATTCTTCCTGCCCCGAATTCGAAACAGCCAAGGTGGGCCCCAGTATGAAAATGTGACGATAGGATTAGTCTGCTGAAGTTATTAATACGAATACGTGTAAACGATACCTTTAGCAAAGCTTGGTAAGTTAGCAGAATGTATTAAATGATAGAAATATATATGATATAGAAAACTAAAATTTTACAGACAACTTACATCCGTGTAGGTTTCAGTGCCCCAGACTGTTTTGGAGACCGAAGTACAACCAGAGGGACAAGTCACGCTGCAAACATAAAAGAAACGTAATATGACGTAATATGACATAAAAGAAACATAATATATAATAGTAAACAGTCTACAGGAGTTCAATAAAACAGCTGTTTCACACGGATGCTAGCGTTGCTATTTGATTCAAGAAAGGTACAACTGCAAAAATATAAGAATATATAAAAATAAAATAAAATTCGGTGTACATGCCAATCAAATTCGGTGTCGGTTGGGTAAAGTTTAGCTTATTCATAAGACTGCAGTAGATTTTAGCATAGTACTTGTCATGTGGTGCCATTGGTCAAACGGTCAGGTGATCTCTCATCTCACCATTTATGGATGACCGTAGAGTGATTTATGTGCAGACAGTGGGTTCTCCGGCTGCCGCTGGGCCTAAAGCAACCCAGCCAGCCTGCGCTGAGACATTTTCCTCGGGGAAGCACGTGACCGCTCAGGAGCAGTCGCATCAGATACCGCGACGCTTTAGACTCCATACGACAATCTCCCCATCAGCTATACCGGAGGACCAATGATTACGCATGACAGATACGAACCAAATGTTGATGCTTACCTGTATGCATTTTTAGTCATGGTCTTCTCTTCCGTGGTGCAGGAGATATCGACAGGAGCTGTTGAATTAGAATGGAGTATTTTAAGAGTCTTGTAGAACGTTATATTCCATTTTAAAAGTTGAGATAAAGTGACAGGCATAAAAACTTCAAAGTACACATTAATTCGGTTTTTTTCCTTCTCTTTTCCTTTCTTTCTTTCTCTTTCTCACTATTTCTCTCTTTTTTATTCCTTCCTTGCTCTCCTTCTTTTTTGTTTCTTTCATTTAGTTTCTTTCTCTCTTTTTCTATATTTGTTTCGTTCTGTTTTTCTTTCCATCCTCCTTTTTCATTCTTTGGAATCATTTATTCAATATCAATCAATAATAGGTAACATTTAGAACAGCAAAAAAATAAAAGGCATGACAAGCTTTGACAATTAATAGACATAATAGAAAGCCTTACCGCTTTTACATCACTTGTGCAAGTGAGACCATTGCATTCTTTTAATGTGTGTTAGAAGATTAGTTGCTACAAAGACAATAAGAGACAGTCCTTACGATTACAAAGCAAGTTCTCCCCTTCGAGGTAGATTCGCATACGATCTGCCTTTCCAACATTGGCCGCTAGATGGGGTGAAAAAATCATGCTTTAGACAATAACAACTAAGCATATTGTATTATTTAAATTCCATTTGTTTTCATATTGTAAAATCTATGTTTTTTAGGTGAAAATAAGTTATTCCGATAGTTTACGTGGTCGGCATACGACACATACAACTGTAGTAATGTCCATCAAGTCAGCAGGTTTAAGCTATAGTAATTTATATCAGTTAGAATGTGATTTAAATCAACACACTACACCCATCACAAAGCAAACAATTTATTGAACAAAACGTATCGATAGTTTGAAATACCTTAGGCCTAGGTAAAACATGTTGTGTTTCTGGTTCTGTCATTTAAAAAATTAGGTCGGTAGGTAGGGTCTTTTTTATATTTCGATCTACGTCAAATACAATGCATATAGGCACTGGTATTTTCAACACATTTTGTTATCATGCAGATATGCATTGTACATTGTGTATTCTAACATTAACTTTTCACAACATGCCGATAGGCTGAATAAAAGTTCCAAAATGCGGCTCCAAATGCTTTTCTGAGGGACGACTGCTGTGTGCAAGATGACGGTAGCTCGAGGGATGAATCTGCTCTACTATATATCTGTTTAATAGAGTGTGATGTACAGGAATACTCTTTTGATTTCTTCACTCGGAAGTCCATTCACAGCGCCCGAACAAAAAAACAAGGGTTGACAGGGTTTTGCTAGGGTCGTTAGGGTAACCGGAAACAAAACACAATTTCCTTGCCCCTACGAAACACCAGCCATACTATACAATTTGCCCGTACAGTTCCTGAGTAAGCGGGATGTTATGTGGCCTAAGCATACACAACTTCTTCCTGACACCAAAATCTACCTGCCACCCGAATATCACGACCATAGCATATCCAGGATACCAGATACAAAAACCGAAAGTTGTACTGCAGTACCAAGGTCACGCACCAGTGAGACCACACACAGACGAACAAAAAAAAGCTATACCTCCATTTTAAGAAATACACAAAGGCACACAAAGGAAAGTTGAGGAAGTTTGAGGATGATGTCGGAGACCTCGTGACTGTCATGAGCAACAGAGCCGTCTTGAGGAACTTTATAGTGTTTTCTAAAGAAGGACTGAACTGACTGAAAGGAAAGTGTGTGAAGAAGAAAACTGGTACTTACCGTCAGCCCAGTTGACGGCGGTGCTCAGTTTAGAATACAGAACGTGAGGATGTACAGCTGCTTCTGCCCGTTCCCATGCGCAAATTCCGCCCGTCCCAGCGTCGGCCACCACCAGCCAACCATGGTCGCCGTTACATCCGTTATAGAATTTGTTGATGTAGAATCGCCTACAGGTCAAGAAATATCTATTTCATCACCCTTGTCTTTCTGAGCCCGTATATATATACGGGTCGCACTTATGTGGTGCTCGGTTGCCGTATTCACAAAACATGGCCTATTTGGCCCCTGATTTTTGTACGCTTGGAGTTAAAATTAAACCGGGATCCGGCGACAGCTATTCTTTGTGGCTTACCCGGGAAAGCACTGAGAACTAATGATTAGCCCCCTGAGAAGTAATGATTACGGGAATCATTTCTCGACTACGCCTAGTAGTGAGTGAGTAATGCGAATTTTAAAGAAAAGTCATGGTGGTTGTTGTGAGACTTTTGCAATGTTCAACATTTAAGATTCATAGCACGACAAAAACCAGAAATGCCAGACAAATGTAGCAATATAGATAAGTGTATGACAGCTATTTCGACCTATGGACAGCCATGTAATTAGAAAAAAATCAGCTACATTTCGATATGCATTTCTGCCCCCCTCCCGCACATTGAACTTCACAAACTATCTTTAAACGTACTGAAATTGTGACCATGAAATATTATGCATATTGAAACATACATATTGAAATATGAAACATAACATTATATTTCAATAGAAATTTAACATTAGTGTCCTTCTTTTATGTACCTAAAGTTGAGATGAAGCATTGTGTACTAGTGGCCTTTCTAAAGGTTTTGTGAACATGCTTAATAATAATGCTAATGTGGGTACTTTGGCCGAGTGAGGAGAAAAAGGCTAGTAGGACTATTTTGGCAAAGGAGTAAACTGACTGGCAAGTAGATAGCTGAATTGACCTCAAAAGACTGACTGCAATCCCATGAAAACTTATCTGTCCCTATTTAGCCAAAATTCTTCTTCTTTTTTAAACCATCTTCCACGTCTGGTTGGAGACTAGAAGTGGCTGACTGTTATACAAACGAAACCTACCTTTTAGGAACTTCATCGCCTACAATTGAGAAGACGTTTTGAGTTGAAGTTTGGATGTCAGTATATGGTGATGAGAGAAGCCGAGCCTTGGTGAACCAGTTGGTCTTGTCGGAGTTTTGCCCATTGAATATGAACTCTTTATTTCCGTCGTAGGCCTCCAATACAATCTTCACCTGTTAGGAAGTGAACATATTTAAAATTAGCTTCATGAAAAATGTGTGTGTATGTTTGTGTGAGTATGTATGTGTGTGTACTTGTGCGTATGTGTGTGTGTGTCTCTGTGTATGTGTATGTATGTGTAAGCGTATACGTGTTTGTGCCCGTGCATGTGTATGTGTGTGTGTGTAATTGTGCCTATGTGTGTGTGTCTATATGTACGTGTTTATGCGTGTGTATGCGTGTAGGTGTATGTGCCCGTGTATGTGTCTCTGTTTATGTGTGTGTGCGTGTTTGTGTGTGTATTTGTGTTTGTAAGCGTGTGTATGTTTGTGTTTTAGTATGTGTATGTGTATGTTTGTGTCTCCTACGCATGCCATATAAGGAACAAGCTGAGCATCCAGAGGAATCAAGTTCATAACCCTCAAACACCCGATTGGGGTCCATTTGGACCCCAGGCGCAAACTTTGAAGTGTCATTTGAACATTTTTGATCTATAGAAAAACTCCTTCCGTGAATTTGTCAGTCAATATCTGCTGTACCTTCTCCTACGTTTTTACGAAGATTGGTACAATACTCTGGAAACTATAAAGAAAGTCTGTGTTCAGTCCGTCTGTGGTCCAAACGCACCCCAGCAAAAATGTGCAATTTAAAAAAAAAACTTTTGAGACTAACTCCTGAACTACTTATCGTATGACCACTAAACTTCAGAGATTGATAAACATGCAAAACTAAATCCACACAAAAACTTTTGTGTCATCACCATATAATATGACGGCATTATGACGTCATTTAGCTTATAATTATAACGGGGGCCATGTTGGATTTCGACCAATGACGTCAAGAAATTAGCATCACTTATAAATTTTAAATCATGAATTTCATAGAATTTAATTGTTGTTAGAAAACAAGTGTAGATTACCAAGAAAACCTTGTTTAAATCGAAATTTGCGAATTTTGGCAAAAATATGCCTGTCATAATTCCGTTGCCATGGCAACCCCAAAAAATTATAAACTTACTTTATTGACTATAAATTTTTGCTAACAATATTTTGTGATATATTACGAAGTTTCGTAGTTTTAGCTCTAGCCGTTCATGAGTTATACGCCATACAAGTTGCTGAGGGCCTGAAAATTCCCCTCTCTGGTCAGAATAGGTTTAGTGCAAAACTGGTCCTTCTGATCTTTTGCATAAATTATGATGATAGGCTGGAATTAGTAAAACTTCAAAATATTCCTCTTACATTGACGAAGCAATGTATGTACAATGATCACCGATAGGAATTGGAATTAAGATTTTATGAACAAAACATTTTGGGGTCCGTTTGGACCCCACTCGGTCATTTTAGTCGCAAAAAAATGTCGGGTGCTTGAGGGTTAAATGATTAATTAAATTATTCGCATTTATCAATTAATTTCAAAAAATCAATACACAGAAAAGGAAAACATGCAGGGGAGGGCAGATGCATGATTGAGACTCTTGATCGTATTGATTGTTCCCCATTGTTTACATGTTTATGATTGTTTCCATGTGACCTGTACTTAGCCCAGTAGAGCAAAAATGTGCAATAAAGGTCTTCATTCATTCATTAAATCTTTAAATAATACATAATCACATCGGAAAAAATAACTCATGGCATGAATTGAAAGTACAAAATGACGTTTCTTTATTAAGCAGGAATATATTACAAGTTATTAATAATAAAGAAAAATCATAAGATATTCAAATCATACATTGTCATTTGCTAAAATAAAAAAAAAGAAACAACGAAAGAAGGAAAACACAAAAAGCAGGACCAAATTATACTTGGATGGTCTTTAAAATCTTTTTTTACACGAACCCGACTGATAGTGAGCGAACTCCACTGCTCCACAATGGAACACTTGTAGTGACGAACTTCTGCACCGGCCGCAGCATTCCAGGCATCCATGACTGTCTGTCCCACACCTTCTTCAGTAGCGAACACCTCCAACCAAACTGCAATTGAAATAGAACTATATGTGAGCAGTTTCACCAGATTGGTAAGTCACTTAATAAAGAGATATAGATTTGCCATTACTTTATTTTCACCAACGTTTCGGTGACTTTTTGTCACCTTCATCAGGGCAATTCTGACTAGTACATAATTATCGTACGGCATAAAGGCGTCCCCGATTTGGAATATATTACACCGCTAACTGTAAAAAAAAATTCCCTACCTCCTTTCGCTGGGCCCGCCACTAACATCAGGACGAGGGCCAAACAGACCGCCGCCGAGCGGGGATCCATTCTGTTCACCTGCAGGAAAACGAAAACAAGTTAGGAATTTTTCTACACAAGAAAAAAAAATCATGTAGCCGACATTCTTTTGGCCATTTGGCGCTAACCCGGGTGACCTCAATTACACAGTAATTGTCCCAGGTGAAGCCATAGTGACTAAAGTCATTGAACCACCAAAGCCCATACTCTTTTTGATTAGGTTAAACCGACCTGATTTTATAGATGATGTCATCTGCGTTACTTTTCTTCAGTTCTTCTAAAAAAAATCGTGGCCACATGTGACCAGATAGAATCACTGTTCTATCAGAATTATGCTTACCAGAATATCTGCTCCCTAGTGTAAAAGGGGCACATGGTCAAGTAATTTTTCCCTATTTGACAAGTATGGCAACAAAACATTATCGTCTCTTACAGTCTTCTTACAGGTGAACATAAGACAAACCAGACCCTGGGAAAGAATAAACTGAATGTTAGGCCTGTGGTTTAGTAGCAGTTTCTTTTGCTTGGCCATCATTTTTTAACCGCATTAGCTTTGGGGTCTCCAGAGGATGCCATCCATAAAATTAAGTCAGTGTCACTTAAGCGTGCTCGAAAAGTGGCTCTACTACACTTTAGTTTTTGCTTCAGATGTTGGTATTACCAAGTCGATCTAATACAAAAAATAACATATGGAATTTAGGGCTCCATTAAAAACTAGAACCTGTGACAACAAATATCACAGAGGGCGCTTAATGCTTACAAAATGCCCAAATCGTAGCTAGAACATAAACACATTCAGACGTAACATACCTCACTATGTGACACATTCTTGTGCCCTTAGGGATCTATTTATCAAATGAATGGCTGCCTTCGACATAAAACAAAAAAGATGTGTCCTGTATCTGTCTCAGGGGGAGGTACGTAGATCGTTAAGTGGTTTAAATGTTTACTTTAATCTGGCTGCAAGCGAAAGTGTCTCTAGAGTATTGAAGTATTAATCCCAAATTCAGTGTGAAAAATAAAAGGAATCCATCAATTTGTGTCAATATTTGCCACTCCGTACGTTAAAAACTGCTGTATGCAAATGCTTTCGCGCCCTTGTAGTGTGACTTAACCTTATAACGAACTCAAAGAAATGAAAATCTCCGGCAACATATTCTACATACAGGTACCCTGTAGGAGTTGGCTTCAATCATAAAGAATTTGTTTATGTTATGTTATGTTTGTTACTGGTATTAGGAATTCGCTCGATGAAAAGTGGCCCGCAGTCCGATTTGAGCATCTCATGAAGAAAAACCGGTTCAAACAAAAGAGGCGAATGCAGCAGTCAGAGGGTCCTTTCTGCGAAGCCTACATGCGGCAAGAGAAACAAAAGATCTGTCCTCTCATTATCCAATCATTCTATCCCAGTGCGTTTGGTAGATCGTTATCAGAGGGTATGTGTAGTCTGTACTGCCTAGTGGCTGAAAAGTGTCTCTACATCTAGAGTACATGGATTAAAATCATGACTGTTGTCGCTCGACAACTATTCTGGAAGGGGTCGTTGCCCTTTTAAAATACCCGGTGTCACAGTTCAAGCAAATGTTCGCCTATTTGTAGATCAATCGGAGCTCGTTAAATTTCAAAATCGCTCGAGTTTCGCCCGTGTTTTTCATTAATACCCCCCTCACATTAAGCGAAAATCCATCGAACGACGAGTCTGCGAGCTCTAATTTACGAGGAGGCATGACCCTGACGGGAAGGGGGGAACTCTGCCATTCATTCGTCGTCATCAGGCTCATGCCTCCTCGTAAATTAGAGCTCGCAGATTCGTCGTCCGAACGATTTTGGCATAATGTGAGGGGGTATGACAAATCTGCTCTGTGTCTCAAACGGGACAGTTCAAAAAGTGTCTTTCCTGCTTTTTTTTCATGGCGCACAACTGACATCGCATGGAGGTTTAAATCCCAACGGACGAGCTGTTAAAAGTCGCACGAAGCCTATAGTAATCAACAGGCCTTACTTTGGCTACAAATGCCCATTTGGAGTTTGCCGAAACGTCAGCCGAGCTCAGTTCTTGATTTGTGACGCCGTTTTTTTAACGAGGCATCAACAAGTGGTCTATTGCTGATTGCAGTCGTTGAAAAGAGCCAGGGAAACGTCCCTAGCATAATGTACATTTTGTACTGCCAACATTACCATGGCCAGTGGACGATTGCTTCTAGTTCTTCATTGCGCTAAACTGGCTAAAGTCAAAAACACCACACGCGTACGCCCCTTCATAAAATGACGGAGCTGTCAAAGCTTGAAAATCCTCATCGACGTCAAACATTATCGGAATATCTAAGTCAATTTGATGACGCAAGAACATCTAAGATAATTCACAAATCCTTGCTTTAAAAATGTATCTTTTTCTATAGAAGTTAAACACTCCACAGCCGGTTTTCAGCAGAATGGTCACATTTCAATAACTTTGATTCTTGAAGAAGCAAAGCAGAACGGTGCGATCAAATTTGCTGTTTACGACAAACAAGCAAACAAACAAACAACAAGTCTGTCAGCCTACTGACGTCATCTGTGCCACAGGGCTTGATGCTTAGTTACAATACCTACGTAATGGACACGACAATCTTGATTGACAGATTGTGAAGGATTAAAGAAAAACACTGTGGGAACAACGGAAAACCGGAGCTTTAAACTCCATCACCGTCTTTAATAGCATCCGGGACCTTCTCTTCTTCCTAAATCTATGCTTTAATTTTGTCCCCTTATATATGTAACGCTTTTTGTGAATCAGCGCCCTTATCATTCTACATGTATCTACAGATAAAGGTGCGGAATAGTTACTGGGCTGCACTTTTAAAGCTACGCTGACACCATCCTAATACATTGGTCCTAAGGACGTTATCTAACGTCCTTGGGAGTATAATCTGACACACCTGTATCCTACACGGGTCGGGCCGAACAAAGTAGCAGAAGTGGTTGTACGGGTTACTGACAAAGTCTCTGTATCTAGAATACTGGATACCAACTTAAACAGCCGGCAAGAACAAAAATTGGAGAAGAAATGTCTATATTATGACCGTCTAAATGTCTTAAGTTTTCGAGCAGCTTTGTTAAATGTGTTTATGTTTTCTTCTTGAAATATACCATTTTGAAACAGAAATTAGAGCTTCAAAAACCTGTCCCAAACTGATGGTAATGGGATATACAGTATCTCTCTGGAATACACACTGACTGTTTTTCTTTTTTTTTCAATCATTATATTAATTAGTCGTATTGACGATATACAATATTAAAACAACAGGCGTACTACATGTATGTACGTACAAGGTTCGTATTGCCATTATCAATACGTAGTGGTACGCACATAGCGTGTCTCATACGCATTCAAATCGTTTTGTGTCAGATTTATGTACGCCTACGTTTTATAAAAACCGCACTGCGCGTATGCCTGCGTACCTAAAGATGACACAAAACGATCGAGATCTGTCTGAGAGGCGTATTACTTAGTATACGGCACGACTCCGTATAAAAGCAAATGTCAACATGACCCTCATAAGTTTTTTATACATGTATGTAACATGTGTAGGTCATAGTTGTTTTTATAATAACATACATCCAACTAAATATGATGTGTTTAGGATACGAAAATGATGCAGTACAGAATCATTTTATAGATCGTCGCGAGGGGAAGGAAAAGCATACAGCCCGTCCTGTTTCGTGCTCACCCACAGTGACTGTAGATTGCGTCGTACGCCGTTGGTATTGAATTTGCTGGACCTACGACACACAAAAAATGGAGCGAAATGTTTTCTCTAAATTTATTTCCTTTCAGTAGAAACGGAAAAAGAAAAGATCTGATTTCAAATAAAACTTTAAAGTTTGAATACGTTGAAAAATAAAGTTGCAAACCGAGAAAATACACGTCAGACCTGTTTTTTTCTCAGTTTCACAATAAAAACTTTTTTTATCGAAAGCGTTCGTCATAATATGTTTGACACTAGTCAGCTAGACCGTCATCGGGGCAACAAAAATGAGCTTCTTTTACGTCATTCTACAGAAACATATACGTCATCTGTTGCCGAATGGGGCCGTGTGGAGTCACAGTATGAACAGGACAATATTTTTGTCTGCTTTAAACGATTTTCTGGGTGTTATTTCTGAAGTCGAGGAAGTAAAGTACCGTAAAAAAATTTAAAAAAAGGAACAGACAAATACTCCATTATCTCTCTTAAGTGGTGGGCGAGAGAAAGTTACCCCAGAGAAATTCTCTAAGTAGGTCAGCCTTAAAAAATACAGTGTAGGGGTTTCAAAATACTAGTACATGTACTAGATTTTGATCTAAATGAAGAATAACAACGGCTTAATAAAGCCTTCTTCTACAGTACCGTGACAGGGGAACTAGAAATGTACTCGTACAAGCCCACCCAACTTATTGTAGCACGCAAAATGACTGACGTTAGAAGTGGGGACACCTGATTTCAACTTAATCTATCATAATTTGTCACCAACTGAAATATCAAATACTAACTTTAAAACATATTTACATACCATTCGTCAGTGAACTGCCCGTAAATTTTCTCAAAGAAAGGGAACCTCGAGAGTAAAAAGTGGCACACCCGTCTTGTAGTGTATGTCGGAGTAAATAGACTGACCTCGGCTGTCAATCACAATTATCAGTTCAACCAAGGTAGAATATCAATTATTGTTTCGACCAAAGAGATAAGATATTAAATGGGTGCGCAGATGAGATCATAAGTTAATGTGTAAAGCAGAAGTGGTTGAACGTCAAGAGGGTTCTTTCCAAGAAGACCGCAGACGGCAAAATCTCAAAGAAAATTATAAACTATCTTACTGACGTCATCCAAGCCAAAGGGCGTAATGCTTAGTTACCATCCAAACACAATGGACACGACTATACGACCTTGCATGTAGTTCGCTTTTCATCATTTAGGACCAAAGTCCACAAAGTAATATTTCATTGGAAGAAATAAAGACCGGCATCTTAGATTTTATCTCCTTCTTTGGTAGGAATTAAGACATGGCTGTATCAAACGAATCCTTTAAGTTTGTCCCTTATTTAGGTCAAGCAATTTGTGTAAACAGCGCCCAACATACCTTACAATGGTTATAAACCCGTTCCACTATGGCGGCGCTTTCACCGCGCTCTCTCTGCTACCTAAAATGTGGCATATCGTTTAACGAATTCTATAGAAAAGAAACGAATATGTCTTCTCAGTCACACTTTTACGTTTTGTATGGTATATCCAGTGTGAAAGCGAATGTTACACATATCCTATTTAGGTCGCAGTGAGAGTGCAGTCTAGTGTGGAAAGGGGGCCTTATACATGCATCCTGAGATACAGGTGGGAAAAATAGTCACTAGGGGTGCGTTTTAGATGCTACACTGACAACAATCCAATACTATAGTCCACAATGGATCTGCTAGATGACATTGTAAAGAGAAGCCAATCGTCCTGTAAGCGTTTGCCGCTGAATCTGTAGCACGTTGTGGGTATTTCTTTAGACGTTAAAACTGTGGCACCGAAGTTAAGCAACATAGTAAAATCATAGTTAACGGCGTTATATGAAAATGAATAAACATCACGTGCAGGGTTACTTCCTTTAGTAACGAATTTCTATTCTTCGTAAAACGAAAGCAAAAATGAACGGACTAATATATTGGTAGGCGACAGAAAGTCAACTTTGGTATATTCTCTAAGTAGGTCAACCCTTTTAGAAAACGAAACGTCGGCATCACGTCTAGAAATATATGATACGATATGAAAGAATCTAGAACCTTTACTAGGTGTAGTCTAAATGAAGAATGACAAAGATTTCATCTCCTTTAGTTGGAAGCAACACCTTGCCGTTTTAAACGGACATATTCTTTAAGTTTGTCCCTTATGTTGGTCAAACTATTTGTGAAAACAGCGCCCAGCGCGTCTTACCTTGGTTATACATGTATTCGGAGATACGGGTCGGAAACTAGCTACGGAATAAATAACAAACAACGAGGTTCTAATTTACGTCTTTATACAGAAACACACACGTCATTCATTGCCGAAAGAGACGGTGAAACGTCACTGTGAACAGAACATTTTTTTTTCTGCTCTAAACTTGTTTCAGTGTTGTTTCGGAAGTAAAAGACGAAAGGCACCGTGAAAAGAATGGAAAAAAACCTGTCAGACTTCACTATTTTTTACTGGTGGGCAATAGTAGCCTGGGTACCATCCGGATAGTACGAGTTCACTCCGGCGTTCATTATGTACTATATACACTCGCTTCTAGCTCTGGCATGCATTATGCATTATTTATACAGTTGCTTCTCCGTAAAGAAGCGAACATAGGAGCGAGCTACCATCCGGATGGTACCCAGGCTAGGGCAAGAGAAAGTTACCCCCAAAATATCCATAAAGTAGGTCAAACTTTTTAGAAAACACAGTGTTGCCATTGTTTTCGGAAATGCAGGACAGGGTTTAAAACGTCGAGTACCGTTCTACGTGCGATTTTAGTCAAGAATAACCTAATGCACCCTCATTTTACAGTACCGCAACTGGCACAAAAAAATGACGAAAAATCTAAATGTCGCGCACGCATCAGGCTTGGTATGACTGCCGCTCGAATTTTGAACAATGAGACCGACATGGCTCAAAACTCTTGAAGCATGTCTGGCAAATAAGGTAGCCTCATGTTAACTTACCTTTCGGCTTCTAAATTCAACCTGATCTATCATCATCTAACGCATTGTGTAACTTGAAAATAAAAATGTATGAAAGATGTTAACATACCGTGTTTAGATGAATTGCCCGGACAGTTGTCGCAAGGAAATGAAAAACTCAGGAGCAAATTGTGGCACACCCGTACAACGAAAATATCGGCGCGAAAAAGACCGACCCTGGCAATCCATCACAACTAATATTATCACTTCAACCAATGAGAGCATGCCAATTAGTGGTTAGACCAATCATAGAGAGTTTTGAGGAGTATGGCAGAAGTGGTTGAACAACAACCCGTACTTTTCAAGAAAGGTGAAGACGGCAAAAAAACAATAGATGTGTCCTGTATATGTGTTACATTGTTATATCCCAAGGCGGTAGGAGGATCAGTAATACCCCTTTTGTACTAAGATGGCGCTATCACCGCACTCTCTCTGTCTGTGACCTAAATTTGACACATCGCTCAACGAATCGTATAGCAAAGAAGCGAATCTTGTTACACTTTGTGTGTTTTGCTGTCTTCTCAGTCACACTTTTACATGCTGCATAATATACCCAGTATGAAATCAAAGGTTACACCTATCCTATTTAGGTCGCAGTGAGAGCGCATCGGGATCGCCGTCTAGTGGGAAAAAAACAGCGTGTGTAGTCCGGGGATTAATGATAGCGTCACTAGATCTAGAGTATAGAACTTAAGTTCGGGTTCTAGCTGTAACACCAGTCAAGAACAATGCGCAAAGGTCCACTCACATGAGTGCCTGTCGCTTTAAATCCGCAAGGCCCCCTTCCCACTACTACACGGCGATCGCGCTGCGCTCTCACTCAGTCACTGTGCCCTAAATAGGATATGTTTATCATTCACATACACACATGAAATATCATACAAAACGTAAACGTGGGATTGAAATGACGACAAAACACACAAAGTGTAGAAAAATCCTTTCTATCCTAGACAATTCGTTGAGCGATATGTCAAATTTTAGGTCGCAGAGAGAGCGCGGAGAGAACGCCGTCCTAGTGGAAAGGGGGTATGACAAATCGTATTGACATGTTTGCTTCTTTCGCGTAAAATTTACCTAAAAGTAAGACAAAAATATACATTCATTAACCCATGTTTTCATTAATTCTTTTACCTTTGTTATTTCCTACAATGTTTGCTATCTGTTTTTGGATTGGCTCTCTATGCAGAGTACGGATTGCAAGAAGCTTACGATCAGAGGCGCTGTTAACACGCTTCAATAACCTCAGTAAGGCCTACGTAACAGTTCCTCGGTCAGGCTTGTTTTGGGAACGAAAAATTTAAGTTATTCTCATGAATATATACAAGGCAGACTGTTATTATCTTTTTAAAATCTATTTTGTGTTTTTTGTTGTCTTTTTATATCGCACTTTTCGTTCCCCCCAACTGCCCCAACTGCCCTGTTGTGGAAATGTGACGTTAGCCTAACGACAGAAATTGCCCCAGCTGTGGCCATTCAGCTGTAAACATGACTACACCTGCGTGCATTACATGTCTGTAGGAGGTCCTTGTTGTTCACGTAATGGGCCGTACTGTGCGCATGCACACGTACCTTAAACTGACACAAAAATATGAGGCACGTTTTGTGCGAAAGACGGTTTATGAATAAAATGTACTGACCTCACACAGACTTAAAATACACACTCGGTTCTACACATGTACAATTTAAGGTTATGAAAACCTCACACAGGGAAGGACTCTTTCAGATAAGTGGTTATACAACTCGCTCGAGACCTGGCTAACCTCAAACACAGGACCTCAATTTTCTTATCGAGGGACGTTCCCGTGTGAGTGGTTTATAACCTTCAATTGTGTAGAACCGTTCGTGAGTGTAACGTTATATTTTAAGTCCGTATGGGGTGCGTACATTTTCTTCATAAGCAGTCTTCGCACGAATCGTACAGATATACAGACAGGGTTGCCCGGCTAGCCGGAGGCTATTATTAAGGGCTAGCCCTGGTAACTGACACTAGGTCCACTAGGAACGAATTTTTCTACATTTCGTGTGTTTTTTTTGCCTTCTCAGTCACAATTTTACGTTTTGTATAATATACCCAGTGTGAAAGCGAAGGTATCGTACATTCTATTTAGGTCACAGTAAGAGCGCAGCGCGATCGCCGTCTATAGGAAAGGGGGCCTAATTAGATGATAAACAGTAGCATTGCGTTCATCGACACATGTTTAAATCAGATTTGGTTTCTGTATACGCAATGACATACATACGCGCGCACACACACACACACATACACACACACACACGCACACACACACACACACACACACACGCACACACAATACGGTCAGATACAGAGGGTAGTTTTTTTAAGCAAGAATAACCGTTCGTACATTAGGAAATAAATGTACATTGTAACTCCTCCACCCGAACGGGACGTCCTACCACGTCTGTTTACGGTTACTGTATATCTTGGTAAAGACACTACGGAGTCGGTAATGCTATATTTCAGACACGCTATCTTTTTGTCACAGCAACAATTCTGGGGAAGTTGACCAAAAAAACTGTGTGTAGTTAATCGGTCTTATACCTAAGTGAGTTAACGTTCATTAGAAGGAGACTAGGAAGTGTCAATGTGCATTTGAGTGATGGATTGAGAGGAACGTGTGAAATAAGTAGTCGGGGTGATCGGTTTTGCTGTAAGCATATCATCACGGCTCTCAACCAATTTAAGGAATGCTCCTAATTTGCATGTGTGTAGAGTAGTATGCCCCGAATCGAAAAGGATGACTCGCATTTGAATAATAAAGCTCTGTTACCTGCAATGGACGGAATACTACGTTTGAAACCACCACCTGCCTTCGGGCTCTGGATTGTAGTTTCCATAATCCGAGGCTGAGAAGATGCTCCTTGAGTTGATTGTCGGATGGTGCTGCCTCGCTTTTACGACAATTATCCAATTTTAAACTGCAAGTACCCAATATACACTAGACGCAAGTTTGAGCGGCCGTAGGCCTGGCCGCAGCACTTAGGACAAAGAAATGTACACGTCCGACCATCGCTCGCATAATGAAACGTCCCTACATAGTATAAATGGCAGTAATACACAAGCTTTAATCTCAAATCCTTCACATATCAGGTGGAGGCGATAAAAGGGGATTTATCAACCACCTAAACACAAACTTTTGACACCTAGTCATTTTTGGGGGGCACGGACTCTTTGGAATAAACTCGGAGTAATACAGGAATGAGACCATACGCATCATGGCTGCCACAGAGACAGAACGCAACGACAGCACAATTCGTACTCGTTCCTACCAAAACGAGAGCTATCTACACGGGTTTCTTGGAGCTGTAGGAGATTTACAGAAGGAGAGGGCATTTCAGGATGTCGTCTTTGAGGTCGGGAACCAGCAGTTTCCCTGCCATCGACTTGCTCTGTCTGCGGCCAGCCCCTACTTCAGGGCCATGTTTACCAGCGGTATGGTGGAAAGTCGACAGAAGACAGTTGTGTTACAGGTATGGGCGACGTGATGTTTGTTTAGAATAGAGTAACGTAGGGAACTTTCAAAACTACTACATACGCGTCATAGAGAACATGTAAGGTGCAAAATGGGGGGAACTCATTTTTACCAAAACCAAAAAAAAAAGGTACTTTCTTTTATATGTGCTCCTGCCAAACAGCCCGCAAGGGCAACGAATGGGGGGGGGGGGGGGGGGGGGGAGGGGTCCCAGATTAGGGCGGGCAGCCGTCCTGCCTAGCACGGAAGTACTTATCGGTGTGAGCAATGACCACTGTGCCGGGCAGGGCATTCCATTCCGGAATGGTTCAAATGTGGATTGATATTTGAGGTGTGTCTATATTAATCCTTGCTTTTATGCATACTTTTATAGAAGAGAATGTAAGATACAATTTGTAATATAACTTCTTGCTATATATGTTTGAACCATCATTGTTTAGGGTTTGGATGCAGGCATATTTAAGGAGATTCTGAGTTACATCTACTCGGGAACCCTTCATGTGTCCCTGGACAAAGTGCAGCCCCTGTACCAGGCAGCCGACCTCCTCCAACTGGACTATGTGAGAGACACCTGCAGCAGCTACATGGCCATGAACGTGGAGCGCGCTAACTGTTTGGACCTATATAATTTTGCCGATGCCTTCTGTATTGACATTGTCATAAGGAAATGTTTGCAGTGGATCGATAGAAACTTTGCTGAGGTAATGTTATATAATATTTTGTATTGTAATCACCCTGAAAGTTTCCAGGAGGAGCTACATTTTAAGCAGTGGTTAAAATTTCTAGAAAAATGTCCTAAAACGTATTTAACTAGAGAAAATTGAATTCAAATTTATCTTCCTTCATAATGAAAGAAACTGTTGTCAATAGGATGTCGTATATCAATTCAAACTCTGTGATCTTCATAGCTATACACAGAACACTCTTAAGGAACATAACCTACTCTGTATTGTTAACTGTCCAGTTTCAACGACACTCCCTCACTCACTTTTCGGTATATCGTCAATAGTTATGTTAAAGACGCAATTGACAATTTTTTTCACAGTGCCATGTATTTGCATGTCCTCTGCACTTCCATAGTTTTCCTTTAGCGACGACTTCTTCAGCCTGAGTGTGAATCAGCTGACTGAGATCATCAGCCACGATGAGCTGAATGTTACAGAAGAGACAACAGTGTGGGAGGCTGTGGTGAGATGGGTGCAGCACAGCAGGGAGGGCAGGTGAGTGTTGTCCAAATTTGAGTGTTTGTCAATCTTGTGCCTACTTAATTGCTTGTGCGTCTTCCGAAAATAATTTCATCAGGTTGGTAGATTATAGGACATAAGAATTTTCTTTTACACAACCAGTTTTTCTCACCTGCTGACGTTTCGATGTCTGTCAGACATCTTCCTCAGAGGCACAGAGAGAAGACAAGAAATCCGCAGTCACGGATCACGTTGCCAGGAAGAACTGTGTTATTGACTGGGAGGGGGCAAGAGTTATAGACAGGGAAGACAACAGGAGGATCCGTTGGATTAAAGAAGCTGTCTGGATAAGGAAGTCCACCCCAGTGATGAACCGGGACGAGGGGGGGGGGGTACGAGCTGAGCCACGTTTGGGATAGTGTTCTTCTTGCCGCAAAAGCGCCACCTACATCGGCTACATATAGCGGCAAGAAGCAGAACTCCAGTTAGAAGCTCTGAGGAAGATGTCTGACAGACATCGAAACGTCAGCAGGTGAGAAAATCTGGTTGTGTAAAAGAAAATTCTTATGTCCTGCATGTGCGTCTGCAGACGTTTATTGGTCAGGGACTTTTTAATATCCCCAAATTGTCTACATGTCCCAACATTACCCCATGTTATCATTCTCTTGCCTGTACCATAAAGACTGCACCACCTACCTAACATCCTCCCTTACATCCGCTTCAACCGGCTGACCTCAGACCTCACAAAAGCCATCTCGGAACATCCACTAGTATGGGAGGATCCAGAGAGTTGTGATGTCATCAGGAATTTGATACGGAAGAGGAAATTTAACCCGGTGCCGAGACTTGGTATAACCATGGAAATGGTTCTGCTGTCCAATGTGGATGTGGGGTGGGTCCATATGTCTTATACTTCGTTTAACTTGCCTTGCCTCGCCAATGCCATATTTTATGGTCCTGCAGTACACATTTCCTACGTATCAGACTGGCAAATATAATCTGCACCTAATTTGACTGACCTAAAGCAACTCTCAATGGTGTTAAATGTTACAAATAAAAGCATATATATTTTCTTCCTTTGGTTTTAGCCAAGACCCTAAAGATAATGTTTGGTAGTCCAGATGTATTGACAGTTTCCGATGTATTTTATCTTTCTCTAGTTCCAATGAGATCCTGTTCATGAATCCACAGGAAGAAAAGTACATTAGCTGCGGGTATGACGAACTCCCTGATACCTCGCCCATCACCAGGGCCTTGACAGTTACCAGTGATAATGATATTTACATCCTGGATACTAAGGAATTAAAAAACAAGAACGTACTGTCCCTGTTTAGGTACTACCATGCAGAGAATGTGTGGGAACATGTAAGTAGGTTCACAATGTCTAGGGGACCGGGAGATAGTTTGAAGTCCTGCTACCAGCTCCTGCTTGAAATTGATGGGATTTTGTATTACATTATTGCTGATCGACATGGCACTGGATTGGCGTGGATGCGAAAGTACAACCAGCAAACAGACCGGTGGCAGGAGTGCTCACAGTTGCAACTAGACGATACTGCATACTTCTTTTCGGTAGTGTCTTGCGGGCCACACTTATATTTCCTCACAAGCACGGAAGTGCATCGCTACAACCCAGGCCAGGACCAGTGGATGAAGCGCACCCCACCGATCATCATGGATGAAGTCTGCACAGCCGTTGCCATAGGAACCGAGGTTTTCTGCACAGATCATGACTTCACTAAGACAATGTTGTATGACACAAAGTCCGACTGTTGGCAGAAACTACAAGGCTGGCCAAGGTCGCTGTTCCCAAGTCACAACGTGATGGATCTTTATCTCAGTCTTTTCGCACTGGATAACCAGCTGCACATACTGTTGTCTTACAATAGCGACTTCGAGAAAGAGGAAGACCTTTATCTTGTATATGTGTATGACAGGGCTGCTGGTGCCTGGCAAGATTTAAAGGGCACCTTACCTGGTAAGACTTACATAGTACAAGCTTCTCATTGCTCTGTGGCACGCATTTCTCTGCCGTATCTTAAAGGGGAATAAAAGCGCAGCACTCCTTGCGCTTTTCGGCATTAAGCAGACTTTTGATATCAACTGCTGTATGGTGATGCGACTATTGTTTACAGGTGACCAATAGCACAGCTTTTTTTTTATCATAGGGGGAGGATATCAATACAGTATAATTATGTTATTTATCAGGTTCCCAAACGAAGCAGACAGGATTTTTTTTACTCACGCGTTTTACTGGTATTCTGTCTTTTCGGAAATTTTTGCCATCCTGGTATTGCAATAGGATTTAAAATCTTATATTAATGCTTTCTTATTTGTATGCATATTTGCATATTTTATTATAACCTGCACTACTATATTGATGTTAAATCTTACAATCATTAAACGGGCCAGATATCATTCTAGTTTTTTCCGGTCTCCCATACTGCCCTCAATCAGCTCACGATCTAGTTTTTATTAAGTATGGAGTAAAGAAGACATGGATAAGTACTTAATATGACACACAAGCTAAGATATATACTCTTGTACATGTGTTTATTACTCTGCAGGTATGATTTTTTTTTGCTAAAAAACGCCAACTTCGAAACTATATGCCTGCAATTTGATTTACATTCAGTGTAGATTTCCTGCAGTTTGAATACTTTCGCATTTGTTGATCACTTTATATGTTACTCTGAGCATTGTTGCATTTCTAGCAGCTATCTACTGATCAGACAATTTTAGACTCTATAGAGCCATGGAAAGTGGCAGTTTGTGGCACATATTCTTCATCTTAGAACACTGAAAGTAGGTGTCACACGATCTGTATGCTATGTCATGTTACGTAGATAAAACAAGCGAAATGTTGTTATGTAAATTCAAGTAGATTATGTTGGTTGATATGTTACTGTACCAAAGTGTATTGTGTGTATTATGTTGAGTCATTTAAAAAAAAAAATTAATACTGATGGAAACAAAGAATTGTCTTTTCCGTAAACTGATATGCTGTCGGAAGGCCCATACTTCGGAGAAGTTTACCTGTCACATAAATAATTCTTATGTTTTGTATCTCTTATCTGAAGACCCGTTAACTAAGGTGGGTATAACGTTAAAATCACAGCAGGTCATGAATGCATGCAATCAGCCAGCTAAGTCTACCGTGGAAATAAGATATTCACAGGATATACGAGAATTATTGTACACAACTTTTTTTTTCGACCTTTATTTAACCTTGATATATCATTCGGCCTGAGCCGTTTTTCAAGATTTCAAGGGTGGAGGAGGTCAGAGGTCTAAATACCTAAAAAAAACTAAATTAAACTTACTTGCTTACGTTTCGGTGTCTATCAGACATCGAAACGTAAGCAAGAAAGTTTGAATTGGTTTTGTACAAGAATTCTCATATATCCTATATTATACCAACCTGATAAAATTGTTTTCGGAAGTATGATATTCACAATATGCGAAATAACTAAACGAGTGTAGTTTTACGTAACATGTGATCTGAGATTCATCATTAACATAATATCAACATGGCTGCGGCACTCGAAGACCGTTTCGTGTTGCCATAGCAACGGGTATCGCCAGGAGTATTTCACGTCAATGATGTTGATTTTGTCAAAACAAGTCGTAACAAACATTATCATTTTGTTATCTGCGCACGCTGTTACGTTTTTGCAGCATACGTATTTTTTCTGGGAACACCTTTTTTATGTTTCCAGCCAATGCTTCTATTGAAAGTGTGGGTATCTAAGCCCCCAAACTGCTAATGAAATTAGAATTTGTCCGATAAAGACAGGTGTGAGCGTGTATTGGAGCATTTTAAAGTATGGACATTTTCCGGTTGGGATGCTTACCTAGAAGCATAAAACAACATCGCTTTGAAACAACATCGCTAGGTGGCACTCTTGCACACTGCTGCAGATCAACGGGTGTATGGCTGTTCAAAAATAGCCAAAACTTACTCTTATTTAGTGACATCAGTCGGGCGTAGTAAAACTAGTTTGACACGAAGCTAGGCTTTGGGCATTCATAAACTTGCATGTCATCTAATGTAAATAAATATTCGCGTTAGTTCTGTGTGCCCGGTATGTCGTTTCACTGACAAGTTTTAACGAATACATACACTTCATACTATAGGGTAATATTGCGGTACATGTCTGTGTAATTCAGAGTTTTATTAGTTGTGAATCATATCAATTCCGTAAGATTCGCATAAAGACTTGTATTGGGCACCGCTATGATAGTGAACAAGGTGTTAGCACATGATAGGAAAATTATTACTGCATTTAGTCCTCGATGTTCACTGATTTATTTGAAAAATGATAACGTCGCCTTCCTCTCACTTCAAAGATCGTTTATATAATATCTTTATGTTGTTTTTGCCTTGTTTTGTTTCATTATTTGTAGACAAGTCTTAAAACTCAAATTATAAGCTTTAAAATTGTCAATCAGCCACGTGGATAGTTAGCACGTGTCATTTCTGCCGCCTAGCGATATTAATTATCCTAGGAGGCAATTTTGATCCATACGGGGGACTCTGATACCATAATATATGACTTGCTATGAATTCAAGAGGATTGTATGGAATTTAGAAGGTCTTAACGAAATAATGGGTGTTTTACATAACTCTTGAGTCAACTACTGTAAGTAAATAAAGAAAATAACATTACGGAGTTCTTACTTCTTTCAACGTATACACAGTTATTTCCAATAAGTACCATTGCAAAAACGTATAATTCGCATGTTTCTTAGTCGTGAATGGTCTAAATTCCATAAATCTCATCTAAATTCTAAGTCACCCCTTTGTAATAAGTAAAAAAAGGGTTAGCACGAGTAACGCAACTTTATTACAACATGACATCTAGTTCTTGATGTTGACTGATTTGTTTGAAAAACAATTAGATCTCTTTGTTTTCACATGAGAGAGAAATGGTTTATTATTGCCATTGACATTAAAAAACACTTGCAGCACATTTACAAATGGCTGAATTGTCGTTTTTTCACACTCAGTACTTCAACCTCTAACTCAAGTTAACACTTTTAAAATGATCGAGTCACAACATAACATCTACCGTTTACAATAACTGGTCAGTTACTATACAAAGAAAGATTCGCTAGTATTCACAAATTACCCTTAGTCTTGGTTCAGGAGCTTTACACAGTACGGTAATGTGCTATTAGCGAAACGAGCAGTTCTACACCGGAAGTGAGAGAGTTTGTCTTTGTTTCTTAGAGACCTATCATGGGTATCCCCTCGTCTAGATGGAAGCCAATAACTGAATCTTTCAGAGTTGACAAGAGTTCGTGCAAACCGTAGGCATAGATTGTCCCTTCTACAGTCCAGTCGACAAAGACCCGAAGTGTTCAGTGCACTGTCGTAAGTGACGTACTCCCGTCCTAGTATAATTCTCAGAGCCCTCTTCTGCACGCGTTCGACTTTCGATGACAAAACTCTGGTAAGACCGGGGTGCCAGATGACACAGGCGTACTCAAGAAGAGGCCGCACGAAACCGATGTAGACGAGTACAAGGTCACTTATGTCCAGTCCGTGTTTCTTCAGGTTTCTTATCATATAGAGTCTCTTACTCCCTTTGGTGACGATTGAGGTCACATGTTGAGTCCATTTGAGGTTGTTCTGGAGGATAAGTCCCAGGACACGTGCTGCCTGGACAACCTGTAGTTGGGTTGGCCCAACAGTGATTGCTGGCGGCGGTGGAGGATTTCTCATGAAGCAAAACACCATCACCATGCACTTAGACGGGTTCAGGGCCATGAAGTTAGTATCAGTCCAATGTGTCAGGCCATTGATGTCGTCCTGAATCCTTGGTGCCGCAGACACATGTCGTGATTCGGAGACAGACATGTCATCGACATACTTAAACCCATCTGAAGACGTTTCGTGACTTGGGAGGGCGTCATTAACCAGGGCTAGAAAAACTAGTGGTCCTAACTTCGTTCCCTGGGGCACACCACACGTCAGAGTTTGCCAGTCCGAGACTGTGCCCTGATATCTCACACGCTGGCGCCGACCTGACAGGAAACTGCTCACCCAGGGCACGATGGACGGGCGGACACCAAGGTCAAGTAGCTTGCAAATGGCGGTCTGGTGGTGGACATAATCAAATGCTCGGGAAAAGTCCGTGAGAACAAGTGTTGTCACGTAGCCTGGTTTGTCTGATGCCTCAAGGATGTTGTGTACAAGACGCGTCAGGTAATGTACTGTTGAGCAACCATGGAGAGAACCGAACTGCCGAGGGTCCAGGTTAGGAAGGATATCCTGCATGCACCAGTCACGAACGATTCCTTCACACACTTTGGCAAAGATAGGTGTTAGAGAGATAGGTCTTAACTTCTCTAGTCGCGGTGGCATCTCCTTTGGAATGGGTACAACATCAGCATCCTTGAACATGTCCGGTACTTCACCTTGACACAGGGAGGTGTTCATAATGTCACATAAAGGCTGGGACAGTTCAAAGGAGAATTCCCTAATAATCCTTGGCGAGATGCCATCAGGGCCAGTAGCTTTGCCAATCTTAACACTTTTCAGTCTGTTCCACATGTCCCAGACTGAGACTACCGGGGGTGGAGCAGGCGACGGAAGATACGCTGGTAGGTCCTCAAGTCGAAGTGGCGCGTGCTTCTGTGACACCGCAGCGAGGTGAGTATTGATGGCGTTGGCCACGTCTACAGCTGATGACGGGGAGACACCTGGGATGTCAATGTTCAACTGTCCTTTGCCCATGTTGCACATGCCTTTAATAGCTAGATACCACTTCTTTGGGTCGGCTTTTTTGAGACCTTTGATCTTTTTCTGGTAGAAGGACGTCTTTAGCAGCTGGATAGTATGTATAATCTTGTTGCGAAGGCGTTTCAGCTCTTGCAGGTTCTGTTCCTTGAAGGCTTTCTGGCGGAGCAGGATCAGGGCTTTCAGTCCCGGTGTCATCCATGGCTTGTCTCTTTCATGTAGGCGGACAACTTTCGGTGGAAAGTACTTCTCCATCGCACTGCACAGTGTGGAATAGAAGGCTGAACACTTGTCCGTTGCACTGACCGCGCCATAAACTTCTCCCCAGTGGTGCTCAGTGATCCACGCTCCAAACGACCGTAAGTCCGACTGTCGTAAGGGCCTGACGATCTTCTTAACAATCTTGTTCTGCATAGAAGAACGTGACTTACTGGACCAGATCACGACGTTGTGATCGCTGGCGCCTACAGGAGGGTCCACTGTTGGCGGTTGGTAGCATTGTGCAAGGGCATCGCTGGCGAGAACCTGGTCTAGGATGGCATTTTCTCGAGTAGGAACAGTTACTGCAGGCTTCAAGGAGTGTTCAGAACAGATGGCACTTACATCCAGACGATTAAAGTCGCCAAGGACAACAACACCAACGCCTGGGTACTGTCTGCGGACGTCGTCAATGGAATCCGACAGGAAATCCAGAAGAGCGTCGTCACGAGTGGAGTTTGGAGGGTGGTAAACGGCACAGAGGGCGATGGACGACACGGATCGAGGAAGCCAATGCGGCCGCAGTTGTATCCATAAACACTCCAAACCCTCAGGGACAGGGTTGAGAGGCTTCACCGTTATGGAGTTCTGGACATAAACGGCCACCCCTCCGCCTCTCTTGTTGGGACGGTCCCTGCGGAACACGCTGTATCCCTCGATAGACGTGGCTTCCGCCGGCAGATCTTCAGAAAACCACGTTTCAGTGACAACGGCAATATGGGCTTCACTGGAGTTGAGGACCAAGCTGAACTCGTCCATTTTATTCACAAGCGAGCGAGTGTTTGTCAACAAAATGCCTGGCATACTTCGAGGTTGCGAAGCCTTGACATGATCACACGTAATGGGACGCAGGTGCTGTTTACGAACACTGCTGTTGATGGCATCACGGTGGGATTGAATACCACTACATCGGGATTTGCATATGAAGTCAAGTGACGGATTTACAGGCCTATTTCCAATAACAGTAATTATGGGTCTCTGAAGGTTCCTACCAGCTCTGTTTCCTCTGTACCTGCCTCGAGTCTTCAGGACCCCAAGACAGCGAAGACGTGACTTCAGCAGAGGTTCAACTGGCAATGCCATCCGCCTCAAGCTGCGCAGAAATCCAACGGAGTACAGTAGCCCTGAGGACGCCATGACACACACGGTCACGCAGAGATACAGCCACTCAGTCCGAGCTGTTTCCTGCACACAAAGTTCACTTCACGGAGTAGGTTGACTGTTCCGTAGACTCCTCAGACATTTACACAACTGTCACAACACATATATTGCACAAAACCCGGATGAAGACACCGGAGCGGGGGTCTGTAGGAGAGAGGTGTAAACCGCGGCTGCTCGCTACAGAGCGCCACGACGAAATCCCTAACGTGTTTAAAGTTGGCATCTGATGGTCAGGTCACCATGACAGGTCACCTTTGATCCTATTCAGACCGGGCTTATTTGTCAATCCTATAGGTGGCGTTTGAAGTCTCAAAGATGCTGTGTTAACATCTCCAAGGAGCCAGCGACATTGAACAAGCTACATGGACCTATTAGTAGTACAATCCTGCGCCTAACCTACCAGCTCCATGAAACTACACAGGGTTTACGTCGATGATCTGGGAATTTTCATACTACTTTGGACAAGCGATGGTGAAACATTAGACAACATCCTCATATTATAGCTCTTTATTAATCTTAATTCAGGCCAGCTCCACGCACTATAAATACATATGAGACAAGTCCCACTGGAAACAATGTTTGCATCCCTCCGACTTGGCAAACAAAAGACAACTGCACGGTGGAAAGTACCTTGGCGACATATTGTTTCAACTCCAAGCACTTGAATACAAAACGTGGTTCACGTCACCACCATAAAAATCAGTATAGATAGTAATGGATACGTTCTAATAATAACGCTAAAAGACTCTGTTAAGATCGCTCAGCGCACTTTGAATCCAAACATATGTTTCACTTCAACCTCTAGAATTTGTAGATCTCTTCAGACAAGCATCGGTGATCATGAATGTTCATATCGCAGCTCCTACCAGCTCCGCGCATTAGAAATCCATACATACGGGTCAAGTCTCTCTCGAGACGATGTTTGCAGCCCTCCGACCTGGTGAACAAAAGAAACTTTGTAAAAAAGCGTGACACATTCTTTCAACTCCACGCAGTTTGAATACAAAACGTGGTTCACGTCACCACCAAGAAAAGATCACTCCGTCGTGGAAACGCTTTCAGGAGCCACAACATTACAAGACATCACATTTTGTCAGATTTTTTTCCGTAAATGAAAAAAGTCACTTACCATATGGCGCTAAAGCTAAGGGCACAGCCCACAGTACGTGCGGATACGTGCTGTACATGTCTACGTGCCATAACGTGAGCAGTTTTTTTTTATTCGTAAGTGGTAAGTACCTCCTCCGTACAAACTCGTAGGGAATCCAACGGAGCACGCAGACACGCCGTAGAACTTTACGTTCAGGCAAAACTTTGTGTGCCATCGGACTGCAGATTTGGCCCCCGTACGTGTCAGTTCGGGCGACGCGCCTGCCTTGTACAGCCTTAACGTTTTCAGAAATACGCGGCCTCAAAAAAAAAAAACAAAAAAAAAAAAAAACATACGGACTAATTGCACGTACGGCGAGTTGTGGCCTTAGCTTAAGATAAGAAATAAAGGACGGGCTTGAAACTCTATTGCATATTTGACTGGCAGTCACCCCCCCCCCCAAAAAAACAACAACTTAACAATTCTCTTACAAAACAACGCCTCCACATATATGAATGCGATATCACAGTGACCTCATTGTTACATGCCTTAAGCTAAGGGCACAACCCGCCGTACGTGCTATTTGTCCGTACGTTTTTTTGGGAGGCAACGTCCGCCACGTATTTCTGAAAACGTTCAGGCCCTTAGCTTTTAACTACGCAACTTCTACATGGCCAACATCAAGTAATAATACCGTACTTTACAGCACGTTTTCCAATTTATCTACTTTACTTAAAAGCTGGTCAGTTAATTAGTAAGACTTGACCTATTCTATGCTAAAGATTTACTTTGGCAAACGATGCAGTTTGCCCCTATAGAAGCAAGTCCTTATTTCACTGTAAATATTTAGTTAGCATACAGATGTTTAGATTAAATACCAATCTAAGAACAGTTTCTTCAACGCATTCAAACAAGTTCAAACTGTTGAAAAGAAGCAACGTTATTGCCTCAAAATAGTTTTAAGTCAATATGACAGGTGAGCCTATTTATATATGGCGTCGTCATCGGGATATATACCAATTTAGCCAAATCAAACCCGTCCTAAGCAACCGCAAAACAAAAAAGGGTTGCTGAGTGAAGTTATTTGCTCACGGCAATCTGTTTGGTTAGTTGTCTGATGTGTTGATGCATGCGTGGTAATCCTGGCTGATAAAAGTATAAGTGCGGTACTGAGACAAACTTTTTTCTTAAGTTTTGTGAACCTCTTAACGTTATTAAGACAGCTCAGGGTATACGTAATCGCGGAAAACAGGAATCCTAATTTACAACAAATGCAGGCCGCTGTCAATCTTTTTTTTTTTTATAAATGGAGGGAAATATCCCCCGGGGACTGCAAAAATGGTCGCTGGTTGGTTAAGGCAATTGGTTGCTTGGAAGAGTGACAGAATAACTGCACATTTGGTGGTTGCTCGGAAAGGTGTATATGTACCTGCTGGCAATCACAAGTTTTCTTTTTGCTCTAAGGTAAAATAAAATCGTCTCTTTAACAAATATTGTGTGTTTTTACTTATTTTGGAACTAAAATTCTTCATAAGATTCGCAAAAATTTGCTTTACATTACACAAATGATTGATTTATATAATCATATGGCAATAATGTTGCCCGTTGTAATACAAATATGCGCATTTCGTTCAAGTTCTAAGTCCAAAGAACACACCATAAATTATCGGTACGGACGTTTTATATGGGGTACTAATGAGATAAGTATATATAAGTGCGACTTTCCCGAACATCGAGACGCTTGACAGTAACTCCGGACAAGTTCACAAGTCAAGTCTGAGTCTGAAAGGAGGTAAGTAGTGGACTGCCGTCTGGTTTTGTATTTGACATTTCCGTTAAAAATGGAAAGTTGTATACTCATGGTTGATATTTTGGGAGTTTCAGGTAACCCACTTTGTCCTCCAAACTATGTGGTACTTTTTCATCTTTATATTTTTTTTCGATTTTTTTGTGTGGATAGGTGGCAGTAAATAAGTCCATTCATTTGTGGTTTAACTAAAGTTTGCATTGAGATGACCTATGGGATGAGTTTTTAAGTTGTCTTTTTTGCATGTATGTATGTAAAATATTACATTCTTGCATAGGGGGGTCAATTTGTGAACGCTCTATTTGGATAGATTAATTTGTATACATCTTTTCTTTCATATTTAAGTTCTACCAAGATGAGATTTTCCATAGGTATGAGATGTTATCCTTTCTCGCAAATACATTTTGCCTGTCTTGTTTCAAATTGTGTCTATAATGCTCATTTCCACCAGACAGCAATCCCACCCCAAATCAGCAAGAGCGCATTCCGAGAGCGATAATTACAGAAGAAAGCTCTTACTCTGTAATCTCTCTTGCGACACAAGCGAGCTCTCAGCGCCACCAAAAATTCAAATCGTGTCAACTTTTATGTGCTTCTAAAGATTTGACATTTTACTCAACGGATTTTAGAGATAAAGAACTAGTATTTCTTTCTCAGATATCGTTAAGTTGAATCTGTTATAACGTATTCACCAAGAGCAGTAGACGCCTCTTTTCTTTTCTGCATAGTTTTAAAGAACGCTTGCAGATAGATGTGCAAAAGTTAGGTGTGACGGGTCGTTCAGTGTAATATAACCAGCTGCTGCCGCACCGCGTACCAGCAAAGCTGGTTTGTTTCGCCGGAAGGCGGTTATACCTGCTTTATAGATACAAATACAGATTTTTATGTCTTGTGCGTTTTACATATATCCTACTGCCAACAATATGTTACTTCTTACATAATTAAAGAAGTAGGGCTGAAATTATACAATTTTTGTCATTTTACAATTGCCCAACATGACTCTCAGTTCATGTATGGTTCGATATTGCTTTTCTATGAATATCTTGAATGCCATTTGGCGGTACAATTTATGTATACTCGTGGTGTCTAAGGCTACGTTGCTATGATTATGCTCATGAGAAAGGTCATGTCTTTGTTTGGATATTTTTTCTTGTTTTCGATTTAGGTTTACAAACTTTACATTAGCAATGATAAAATTGAATATTGTGTTTGAACTAGTTCAAATCAAAGACGCCAGTAGTGTAAGGTGGGTTCACAAGTGCGTAAAGTTTCAATTGCCTGTGAGGTCTCTATTAAATTCCGTTTATACACAGCCGCACATTTGGAGCGTTTGGGAAAAAGAAATGATTACACATCACGCCCCTCCCCCCTGGCACATAAATTACGACTTCAGCATATTGGATGCATTTGCATTACACAACTTTCTCCAACACAACTTAAGGCTTCTTCATACGAGAATCAGAATAAGTCGGAATGCCGTTTGTATAAAATTGTTTGTATATTCCTTATAATTCGTAGTGTATTCTAAACATTTTACTGCAGTTACGTGCGCCTATGCTTGTGGTCGTCCCGAAACTTTTTTTGCCATAATCAAGACTTAAAATGTGCATTTTCTCTGGAAAAATATTGAACGGCATTTAGATGTACTCTAATTGTTTTCACTGCAGTACAACCGCATTCCAGTGCATTCCAGCATTCTGATTTCAACCGACCGTCCACAAGAATGCACTCTAAAGATATCTGCAATACAATGTTAATTTCAAGAATGAACTACGAATACCCAGTCATATACATTTTTTTTATAAAGGCAGCATTCCGGCTCATTCCGCTTCTTGAACTCCCGCCCGAATGTGGCAGGAGTTTTGTTCAGAAATTCTTCATTCCAGCTAGTTCTGATTGATTCTTATTGATTCGGTTTCATTGTGAATGCCCTGATATGTCGATCACTTGCCTAACGGACGTCCAACAAAAGAATATTCCGAACTGCTTTTTGATTATGCAATAAGAAAACCCACCGCTCCCACTGTTTCCTTATTGTGCAGATTCCATAACCTAAATTCCGTAACTTCGCAGTAAGGAGGTCGAGTGTAGCACAATCGGCAGCGTGCTGGGCTTAGAGCCAAGAGATCCCGGGTTCTAAACCTGCCATGTCAACTCCAGGGCGTTAAGTGGAGGTCCCGTGCTAGAGGAGAGACACACCTTAAGCACTTATAAGAACTACTCACACCTTTCGAAAAAAAGTAAAGAGATGATCCTGTGAGCGGTAGTACAATTTTTTTTCCGTCTGGAGTTAATGAACTACCTGGATGGAGGCTTGAGAACCACCGTCTCGTATTGTTCAAAGGGTGTTTACATCATTCACTCGGAATTTCCGGGAGAAAATAGTGACGTAATCTCCGATCCGTCACTAACAAAGATCCAAATCAATTTTATTCAAGCCAAACCAAACCAAACCAGACAAACCACAAAGTTTTGTCATCATTGCTTGACCGACAGATGAATCAAAATTCATATTTATACCAAATATCCATAGCATTCTGGATGTTCGTCGCGTACGTTATCTGCACGCTATCTGTTTGCCCGACTTCCGAAGGAACAGTTTTAATCCGTGCAGCATGTCAGCATCGTACGTTGTATGAGCATTGCACATAAGTTAACGCCTCCCAGCGCCCGTACCGCAATATTAGCGTATAACCACTTAGGAACCGCGAACACAGAGTGTGACTGCGCCGCACCCGAGCCACGTGTGACCGATAAACTGCGAACATATATCGATAGATTTGCGCATAAGAAAACTATCAGGTGTACTGTGCGAATGTCTAAGAACTAAAACTAGCACAAAACGATTTAGATGTTCTGAGGTATGCACTGTGCGTGTGACAATGTATGAAAGAAGTTATTAACAAAAAATGTCAACACAAAACGCATACTCACTTGAAAACGCTTTCGTGGTTTTTAGAAGTTCTGGTCGTGTTGCGTGTTTTCGTGATCACGATTTGATAACAAACGCATACAATCGACAGAGAAGTACAAATATTCCAACACCGGTTGACATTTGAGGTATGGATAGTTGGTAACGCGGGGTTAGGATTGCTGTTGATTGACTTCAATTGTATACGGAACGGACATATTATGCTGAAGCGATTATTGTTTCTTTTTTAAACACATTGCTGACAAAGAATTTTGAACCTCAGATCGTGTATATAGAGTTGTCTTCTACATTAAACACAGGCAGGTATATATAAATACGGGTTCTCAGGTATTTCTTTTGCAATTTCAGCACAAACCATCAATACATTCTATGCAAGGTCACGTGTGCCATACTTGTGGTTCTTACATAAGACGTATACAGCACCATGTACAAAAACACCATGACGCAGCGTTAGGGTGAAGCACAAGTAGGAGAATTTCGTCACATTTATTATCATATTTTTTTAAAAACCCTCTCACATAAAAATGCCTATTTCTTGTTTCATTAGTTTACAATCAGGATGAGTTTGACAGCATGGAAAATAACATCTCAGATTTTTTTCAACAATACATTGAAAACAAATTGGTCCCGAAACATTAACAAAAACAAGAACAAGTGTCATATTGTCATAATGCAACATTGACAAACGATTTGATACCGCATGCGCACTGGAGTCTGGGATCAGCCATAGCCAATTGCAAGTTGAGAAGTGTACAAAAGGTGAACCTGGATGCCTTTGTCTGGAGCAGGCAGATTAATTTATAACTCGGTACCGAGCATTGGCACTGACTTCCCGTTCCGTTGTACAGAGTGAAGATGGAGCAGAAAAGCGTGGAGGTCCTGCGGTTAACACCTCGTGAAACGGTCGCTCTGAGACCGGGAGTCAACCTCATCTGTAGGGAAGCTGGCAACTTTGTCATATACAAGGTGTGTATCTATAGGGCTAGCTGAATACCTAAAAGGTGTACTTTTCATAAATTGTATGCCACTCCTTTGAGACTAAGGCCCCATTTTCCACTAGACGGCGATCGCCGGCTGCGTTCTCACTGTGACCTAAATAGGATATGTGTAACCTTCCATTTCACACTGGCTATATCATACTAAACGTAACAGTGTGACTTAGGAGACAACAAATCACACAAAAGGCAAAAAACTTCCTTTCTGTTCTATAGAATTCGTTGAGCCATCTGTGAAATTTTTGGTCGAAGAGAGAGCGTGTCAAGAGTTCCGTCTTAGTGAAAATAGGGTGTTTGTGCACGGGAAGACGAGGGCGTAGAGAAGGACAGAAGGAAGTGCACACCCCCCCGTCACCTTGAAAAAAGTCAAATGCAGGCCAAGCAGACGGCGAGTAATAAATGTCTGCCTACCATTGTCTTCCGAGACAGGTGGATGCCAACCTATAAAACATAATCCTGGTACAGTTACGGGTTCAGGTATAGGTATAGTAGTTTTAGCGTACTGGTACGGACCTGTAAATGCGACTTAGCTGGTCTCTCTTCTGTTATGATAACGTCACGCTTAAGGATTGATTATACCAAAGAAAAAAGTCTATCTAAGTTTCTTGATCTACAATAGGAAGCGTGCTAAAATTGCCGTCTTTGGGTTTGGGATAAAGTAAAAAAAAATGCTATCCACATGCAGTAGTGTTTATTTTAGTTTGGAAATATACGGGTGTGCAGTTTTAAGTACATCAAAATATATGTCTCTACACACAGAGGAAGTATAAAGGTCCTTATATAAAATTAACCGCCATAAGCAGAACCATATCTTGATTTTCTAACAAACCTTTCTACCGGCCTTTACAAAGTAACAGTTTGTTGTTTTTCGGTTTTATGTGAAGTTAAATGCCCCGTTTGACACATGATCGTCTCTTTTATGAAATCCATTGCAATTTGAAGGTTTATATTTAGCCAGGTATTTTAGGTATATTCTTTACTCGAGCCTATTTAGCCGTTAGAGCTGAGCGCCTATGTGTTTCTATTTACATGCGCTTTTGTGAGATAATCTCACCCTTGGGTGTCCATTCCGATGTCACTAAGACAGTATCGACACTACTTGTTTATTGCTTATGCTGTTACAGTTTCTTTTCGAGAGTGTTTTGACACCATTTAACCTCGATTATGACGATAATATTACTGTAATTTGATCTTTAAGATTCTTGGTACAACTTAGGATGCGTTTAACATATCTGCTGGTCAGAGCCTCGGTTGAACCAACCAGCTCCATTTATTGGTAAATCGTGTTGCCAGTTGACAGCATGGCTTGCTTAGCAAATATAAGTTCAATAGCGTAAAACAGAAGTAATTGAGTATTGTGAGCCGAATGCACTAGTCACGGTAAGCTTATTACTACCCTAATTCTGTGTACCTGTCTTCGAATAAGACGGACGCATAGTTCTCTTTGGAGCTTACGAAAGTATCTGTTCCTGATCAATGTGAAGTTATATTTTGAACAAAACGCGGATGGCGTTCTGTATCTTGCATAGAACTAGTACTGTTGAGAAAATTTGGCATCACGCCATGATAGAACTATGGTCTGTAACATGGTAAAAATGCTTGACTGTATCAATGAGATGCAGTTATTGGTATAGCAATGTTGAGAGCCTGCATACAAAAGTACATTTTGTAGACGATGGATACGACAAGACCTCAGTATGTAGGGAATTATGACAGTGCGACAGCAAACCAGTCATACAAAGGGTAACGTTCACCGCAAATAGCAACCGTGTCAAATTTTATCCCTTATAAAGCAACTTAATTAATCTTAATTAAAGAAAAGCGTTCCAAAAGACACGAGTTAAACTTATTAATAAAACTTATCAATATATTACATCTAGTCTAAGGTAAAAAAAAAAATGTGCCAAGAAACACAGAAATGTTATTCAAGTCTCCGAATAAACAACACGTACTAATATTAACACTTGTAGGAAAACAGGATTATGAAGTCACCGGAAATTCATTCTGTTCCGAGCTACGAGAACGTGGCCAAACACGTGAATATTCACAAAAACGTAGGCAATAGCAGACCAAGCAATGAATGCGTAAATTCACAATTATTATTTAGAATACATTGTAGGAACAGTCACGTATTTGTATTCTCAAAATCTGCGTTCCAGGCGGTCAAATTATAAGACAATTAAGGGATACTACCCTACCGTTTAAGCTACTTGCACACAATACCATACCAGTAGGTTCATCCTGTGGTGTTGCATGCGTGTGAAAAAGAAGATAGAAATAGAGCTATACAGTCTATACTACATCTGCTTGGAACGTACTTTGACCAGGTCATTGATCAATGCTATCAAAGTTTACAGTTAAGTTCGCTTTATAGCAAAAGAAAGAGTACCTACCGACATCAGATTCTGGTGATGAATATATGATTGTGTACCATACTATCAGGCTTTCAATATTATATTTATCAAATATAAGAAAAGACCAGCCTTTATGTGGTTGACTTGTCACTGATCATTAATCAACAGAATTCTATTAAACTATTAGGATCACAAATAATTTTGCTTCATTATTTTTCTTTTGTACACACGTCAAGTAACACGCCTGCGTTTTAATTACTCTGTGATTGGAGGGTAAACTCTAGCGATAGAGTCTTGTGAACGGTTTATGCGTTGAGTGTTCGCACCTATATTTCTATTTTCCGTTTGCCGCCATCGCATGTGGTTTGGCATATCGCCTGTACTACGTTGCAAAATGATGCACATTCTTTTCTTCGTCGTACCTGTTTTTGAAATAATTTCAGTTTTCACCGATACGACGACCGGTATAGTGGTTTAGGTCTTCGTTATAATCGCGCATTAAGCCTTTTGGTAATTGAATGTCGTCAGGCAGATGTTGTCCTCGTCGGAATATGGCATCTCGTTCGGTTTTGCGTGTCCAGTATTGAGGTTGGTTTGACATAGCATACTGCTAACATTTTGCTCGGTTGATAGTCATATGCATTTTATGGTCAGAACGTGTTTGATCCTTGGGATCTTTTTTTCGCGGTAGTTGTTTTCATTATCAATGTAATAAGTTGAGAAATCACCTCTATTTACCGGTATTGTGGAACAGCTGGCCTATAGACGATGGGTATATAGGTGCACCCATGGCTTAACCCTGTTCAGACGGAGCCGGAGGGGGGAGGGGGTCTCCGCGCCAACTTTAATGCTGCACAAAACTATTGAGATTATGTTTATATCAAACTCAGGAATTTTGGTGGTCCTACGAATAGTCGATGAATAATTACAGGAGTTAAAGGGGACGGGCATCAAAAGACCCCCCCTCCACGACCACCCCCCCCTGAATAGGGTTCAAGCAAACATTAGCTTTAGAGATGTAAACTGTGCACAAATATGTCACGAAACATTTGATTTTATTAGTCATCTGCTTGTCGTTCCTTTCTTGTCTTAACGTAAACGACAAGGACTCTTGTCTCTGTAACTTAAGTGCCAGGGGCTGTAGTAAAATCATTCTTTATTCGGAGATAAAAGAAAGTGGCACGCCCGTGTATTCCAGGTAACGTAGGTCATTACTGACCGAACATGCAGGAGGACATTGACAGACCGGCATAGCCTCCCTCACCGGCCTCTCTGGGAACCTTGTCAATTTTTTTTGGGGGGGGGGGGGGCGTAGGTCGATTCGCGATTTTTAACCAGGAATATGCCGGGAAAGGAATATATGCCGGGAAAGGAATATACACCGGAAAGCTTGTACAGGCTAGGCGAAATCGGGTTCCCGGTAGGCCTGCTACTTGTCGCTATCTACAAACGCAATAATGATTAAGAATGCATTTCAGACGGCCAATTAATGTATTCGCGAGAAGTTATTCACACTGCCGCGAGAAGTAATTCACAGCATCGCGACAAGCACTTCACACGTCAACGTTAATAGTGTACGGCCCGAAGCGTGTCACAAACCTACGTAACGTTACCGGAAACCGTGTTAACGAATAATTAATACACATGCAAAACTTACATTTCAGAAAAGTGTAAAACATTTTTTCTATCTTATTGTGCATGTGTCACTGGGACCAGTGGGTTTAAAAACATATTTTCATACACCATCGATGATCCGACCGGCAATCTGAATGTGGGAGGGGGGCGAGAGTTACGTAAAAAGACGGTCGCTCGATCTCAAAAAATACACAAAACGATTTCCTACATGTAACGTTAGTACAAACAAGTCTTAGCTGATCAGCAACAAGGGCCTGAAGTGGCAAGATGACGATGACCATGGTGGGTTCTCTGGCGGTCGACGGCAAAATCTGATAGCAGAGCGACTTGCCTTGGCCTGTAGCAAGGCCAACAAAACATTCATTGCCTTCGCAGACCGCAGCAATGGCCAGGGATTGTCCTTCCCTCAACTCGGGGAAGTCCCAGATTTCCCTGGCTGCCCGTTCTGCCCTTGCTCTTTCGTACATGATGGGAAGTTTCAGCATAGTTTTTCTAGATCTTTCTACGGTAAGTACTCGTTTTCAAATGAGCCGTGTTTTGAATTGCGTGACCCGACGACCGTTACAAAGTTACGGGTCATCGCACGACGGTGCGTGTGCCGGGCTGCCAGTGCTGGACGCGTTTATGACGGGAAGTTCGCATATCCATACGAAATGGAGATAAGTGTTTTCTAATGTGGCTTTGTAGATATCGACAAGTAGCAGGCCTACTGGGAACCCGATTTCGTCTAGCCCGTACAAGCTTTCCGGTGTATATTCCTTTCCCGGCATATATTCCTTTCCCGGCATATTCCCGGTTAAAAATCGCGAATCGACCTACGCCACCCCCCCCCCCCCCCCCCCCAAAGTTGACAAGGTTCCCAGTGAGGCCGGTGAAGAACCTTTAAATTATAATAGTGTACAGTCGTGTCCATTATATAAAAGACCTCTTAGTTCTTAAGATTACTTGACGATAGATAGCCGTCCACCGTAAACACGATTCAAACCGACTGACTGGCATGAGTAACAATGGAAAATAGAGGGTAGAATGAAGAAAATTTCTACAAAAATAAACATGTAAACATCAATCCATCTATTATTCCACTGATTATAGCATGTGATCACACCCTACAGGACCCGATAAACCCAGAGGAGCCGTACAAGGCATGTCGTAACATCTGTAAACATCAGGGTGGCAAGTTCGTGCAGGATGTTGAAGACTCCACTGGCAGGTTTGAGTACACATTCATAGCCAATATAAAGTGTGAAATAGTGTATAGATCAATTACGGCATGTGACACAGCTGTATTAAGGGGTATTCTATATATACGCCCGAAACTTCAAAATACTTGTCATAGCACCAACAAATTTCGCTGACTACATTATGATGACGACATCTACTTTTAGGTTATCAGGTTTTGTGGGTAATAACACAGATTTTGTTTATAAGCAGTATATTACTTCAAGTACACAAGCCCAAGTGGTGACAGCGCGTAGAGCCTTTAAATTTTTCTTGATCTAAGACTTTTCTATTAAATTCTGATTTTTCCAGGCTTTTATTGTATCTTGATGTAAGTTGTACATCTTTAACCTACATGTACCTACCTACCTCATAGCTGTTATGTTTTTATCAACAGCATTGCTAATTTGGTTTGGGTTTGTTTTCCTGCCATTTTACATCCCGAGAGTTCGACCGTTCGAACGTGGTTCGGACGGTACCATTATATGGCTTTATCGGGGGCCTCCCTTTGTCAATCACGTCGAATTATGGCAATATTTGATAAATACCTTATCAATATCCAAAATGGTTAGCATTTATACGTCTCAAGTAGCTAGTGTGCCCCATGTTCATATGTGTGTAGTGAGTTCCTGTTTTCGCAAAGTAACGTTACATGATAAAATGGTTACCCGTGGGGTCACATGCGGTCTAAGAGTGGTTCGAATTTTATGTTCGGTTCCATCACTCTTGTAACTATGCGGGACCGCGCCCTTTTTCTTCCCCCAAGCGAGCTCCATTGAATCACAGACCGTAAATTACCCGAGTCCCATGCTTCATTTTTATGTGTGAAATTAGTGCTCACTTGCGAAATTTGTCAATATGTAATTCTCATGAAATTTAAGCCCGTTACATTACATATATCCTTCGGCTAGCTTGGCAACAATGGCTGTATGTATACCAGTTAGATCACTAAAAAAACGCACGGTTCTGACTGTTACATTTTACATTTCCTAGCGTTCTACGATGCACCAAGCACGGCTGGAGACTGGACTGTTCCACCATGAAGTACGTCAACCCTCCGGACAGCTTCAACCAGGAGAGGTTAGGTACGGCAAAGCTACACTCAGTATTTGTTTGTTTGTTTGTTTGTTGCAATCTCCAATTAGACTATACAATGGATATTTTTTCTCCCTGGAGTCAATTTAAAATTACAAAACAATCAACTAACATAAAGTCACCATAAGTGTGCATAAGTATAACATGATAAGAACTAAAAGTCAACTGAATGTAAAATTGAAGTAAACGCAGTGAACTTAAAATAATTAGGAGAGGTCAAGGGTCAGAGGTCATCAGTAGCAAAAGCTGTAACATAAATACCAAAACATCAATCGTTGTAACAATAAAAATAAAATAACCAAGTGGGTGTAATGAACAAAAGAAATGAACAGTATACCTAAAATAAAGTAACTCTCAAACTGTTACAGAAAACCATTCCCAGACAATGCGATCATTTGTATTTACAGCTCATACATGGGAGGTCCAACCTGTAAGCAAACAATCGAATCGTATGACCTATGACTTAAGTTTTAATATGATACATGGTACCAAGTTACGATTTAAAAGACGAGACAACGCAAAAAATGAATCAAAAGAAATACTTCGCCATCAATGATATAAGCCTGGCCGACCGAAATTTGTGATTGCTCGATAGTGTTAAGAGAGTATGAGATCATTGTTTTGACCAGACAGTACTTTTCCTTTGCTAGTCTCCTTGAATAACCCATTCTGACATTATGTTCCAGTTCCTGAGGTAGAGGAGGACGGCTCGCTGACCCTGGTGGAGCTGATCCCGCCTGAGCCGTGGAAGGTCGACCCGAGAGCCCCGCAGGACATTCAACCCGGAGAAGTACAGGTCTCAAACAGACTACTTTCATTTGGTTGTCATGAAAAAATTAGTCAAATGTCATCCTTTTCTAATAGGCTAGTTTTTTCTCAATTTCAATGACTCGAGCTTGTTTCTATTGTGATTTCTGACATAAAGCCACAGCCTACTTCTGTAAACCGGCCTGCATTCCGACTTGACCTACTCAATGATAAATAAAATTATATGTTTTAAATGATTACCTTCGCCAAGAAAGTTATGCTTTTAGTTATGACATGTTGGGGATTAAGTGATGTTGGTATCACTGTATATATATAGGGAAAAAGGTGTAACCTAAGAAGCTGTTAATGGGTTTCATGATATTTGTTATCCGTTTATAATTGCCACGAAAAAAGGCATTGCGCTTTGAATCGCTTTTCTGTTATAGATTATCTTCTTAAGTTTAAGATAGTAGCCAACCTCGCTTTTTATTATGGGTGGTATAGCGGCCAATGTTCTAACACATGTAAAAACGGAAGTCTGTGGCCAATCTGGAATCAAACTTTTAAATATGTATATTGCTCGATAGCTGACGTTTTTCGCGCATGCGTGTATGGAACTGAGGCTGGGAGACAAGATCATGTTCTTCGACCCATGGCTGACTGGACCCGCCTTCGCTAGGGGATGGTGGCTGATCCACGAACCGCCCGCTGATTGGCTGGATAGGCTGTCACGTGCTGACCTCATTTATATCAGCCATGTGCACTCCGATCATCTCAGGTTTGCGACGATTGTTCCATTTTTATTGGAGGTTTTTGTTATAGTATTTATTGCACTTCATGAAGGCCATGAGAATTGTGATTTGAACAGCACTTAAAACCTCCAAAGATATTGAAACATACGGTACTTGCAATGTAATAGTATTTTCCGGAACGTTAGTACTGAAGTTACATAGAATAACATATCAGTGTTCATTGTTGCCTTTGTGTGTTTGTAGAAAACCTTATCTTGCTTTTGTATGCCATCAACTTCCACTTAGCAAACCTCCACAGCTCTGTGAGGCTTCCTCCGCACTTGGGTGAACTCTGGGACAGTTTGCCTGGGTGGAGATCGGCGATAAAGCGTTTGAAGTGGCTTGGTACTTTCTTCTCTTCTCTGCATTCTTAAACTATTCTGCATCTTAAATATTTTTACCTTATATTTCCGACAGAGCTTTCCTTGTACATGTATGTACTTTTCAGATCGGGGAAAACGTGATATAGAGTTATATAACGCCATTTGTCGTAATCGCCAACGTTTCAGATGACAATGTGTTCTGGATATTGTTGAGAAGAAGGCTTTCATTATATCCTTTTTTTAATGGCAGTGTAAACGGCAGAATTATGCGATATACATGCTGTATTTTTCTCAGCTACCCAACTCTGACGCTGCTTGCAGAAAAGAACCCGGACATCCCGATCTACGTGGGTGACACGGCCATGCCGGTCTTCTGTAAGCTGGAGCAGAGCGGGGTCAGGTTGAACCGTATTAACGTCTGCAGCTTCGGCATGTGGCAAGAGGTGAGGTGTATCTGTATTATTGCGTGTTATCTACGCTTAAGATTCTTTAACTTGTTAAACTGTAAGATCCAACACAAAATTTGACTCACAAAATATTTTTACTAAACAGCACTAGTCTTTTTCAAGAAACGGCACCTAAAGAAAGAACACCTGACTCACAGAGCAGTGGATCATAAGTTGCGGGAAGTCTATAGTGCCCGCCGTCTCTTTTCAGGGATTGTTGTTAAGCTCTGATGTAAATGGCTTTTTAAATCCTTTGAGCAAAAAAAGTCCATGAATAACTTCTCTCAAGAACACAGATGACATTTTAACTTATGCTAAAGATTAATGCAACGTGTACGTAGTGTCGGGTGTCGCCTGTCTCAGCTTCAATAGCCCAGGGCCACACAGCTTAGGGGAGTCACTACATCAAGGTACATGTCCACTGGTGGTGGTGTGTTAAGCTGTCTCTTCCTTTTTACAAATGCTGTGTGCTAAATAGAGAAAGCAGCATGGGTCTTTCGTATAACTGGACTAAGAATCAAACCCCCAAACTATTGAATGCGAGGCAAACACCCTGCTTACTTCATCACTGCACCGGTCCGAAAAGAAAATGATATAAATACGTATGCATGGAAGGCAGGGGCTATGCTAACTCTTCACTTTTACGAATAAAAAATGATACGTGTTTGGTTTAATTGATTGATTCCTTGGTTGCCTGATTTATTATCTACAGATCAACGCAGATCTCCGTTTTATGATCCTGATGGACGGTGTGCATCCTGACATGGACACCTGCATCTTAGTGGACTACAAAGGTAAGACAGCAGGACTTTCCGTATGAATTTGCTGGTTAATTTTTTGCTGGTGCGTAGCACCAGCTCTGAGACTCGAGAAGCGGGTCAATGGATCCATGCATGGATGCATGGATCAAGTAAGCCCTTCTTATCTTATTCTTTGTTGGACCGCAGCAAAACGCCTATTTAAAAGGGAAAGTCACACGAAAAAACGCAATAAATGATATTTCAGCTGTCAATATTTGCATTTCATTCTTTAAAGATAATTATTGGCGAGAGAAGCGGTTAGTTCAATCAACGAATGCATGAATCCACTACGACTCAATTTAATCAAACCCTTCTATACACCCTTCTAAACGCCTGATGACGTAATGGTGTCACTGTGGCTTAGGTATCTATAGCTACGGCACTGAGTAAAGGTAGCAATTTGCTTCTGCAGCCGTAAATTGTTGGTTCGATCCCCACTTATGACATTTTGTTTTCTTTGTTAGACAAATCTCAGGTAATGTTTTTTTAATGGAAGACAGACCAATTCAGTAATTCGATGTTTAAAAACTCTTTTTTCATGTCATTTTGTTTAACATCCAGGCTTTTTCCAAAATACGCACCAGCCAGCTTTTTTTCAGAAGCTTTCTTGTTTGTAATATTCTTGTTTCTTTTCCTTTCTTGTTTGGAACACCCAACAGGTGAACTGACTCATTCCGCACAAGAAGGTAGAAGAAGAAGTGCAAAAAAGAAGCAACAATACGAAAAAGAAACGCTTAAAATGTATTGAATGCATTTTGCTGTGTTGTCAGGCCACCTGATCCTGAACACGGTGGACTGCACTCAGCCTAACGGTATGCGGCTCCCGAGGAACGTGGATATCATGATGAGTGACTTCGCAGGGGGTGCATCCGGGTTCCCCATGGCGTTCTTTGGAGGGCGATACACAAGTAAGTGACCTGTTCACTATCAAGGACCTTGGACATGTTTGAGTGACCAAAAGCTTCTGTTGTAAACGGTAACGTTTCTGTACAGTACTATAGTATGGAGGCCAGAAATATCTTTAACGAGATTCCAAAGATGTCATATTTTTAGTAGTATACAGAATTTGATTATACTGCCGATGCGATCCTGACAAAAGGGTAGGCAGCAGTGGACTATTGAGTTATTTAGAGTTTAAGGTAATTTATATATTGTTCTGTGTATGCATTTTCCTTCCAGTCTACAGGACCAGCATTGGACTACCAGTCTCCTGTTACACCATCTTTCTCCTCGCCTTCTCTCACTCACAATACGTGAAAAACTACGGACGCACACAAACACCGAAAACATACATTACTCATTTACAAGAAGTAGAAAGACCTGCATGTAAAACGTTTTGTTTTTATCCTTTTTTTCAGAGGAATGGAAAGCCAAGTTCATCGCCACTGAACGTAAAAAGCTACTCTACTACAAGACACAAGTCGTCCGTGACGTCAATCCTAAAGTCTACTGTCCGTTCGCTGGGTACTTCGTGGAAGCTCATCCTGCGGACAAGTGAGTGTGCTAATTCATAGAACAGTCACTTGCCAGTCATGCGTCCTATCTTCCTTGTTGTCACCCCTTTGATCACTTTTCTGTTTAAGCATCTGGCAACAGTTGTATTCCTGTCTTACAGCTGTCGTTCCTCGGCCGTTTTGTTGATGACCAAGAAGGCCATACACTTCAAAATAGACAAAGGGTCACGCATATTTTTGCTCTGAAATTCTATCAAATTACGTTTCATACATTGGGAAACTTAAAAAGTAGCCCCATTCTCCAGAGAATTTCAGGAGTAGTTATTTGATATACTAGTCTAAACTGAGAATGAAAGGCACACACTTTCCGGCAATTGGAATTTTCAAACATTTTTTTTTCATTTGTTAAATTACTTTTGATTTCCTTTATCTCGTCCGGTGGTCACATTATGATATGCCCTGGCTCCAGGTACATCCGTGACACTAACAATAAGAACAGCGCTGAGCAGCTGAACGCCCTCATCAACAAGTACTCAGACCACATCATCACGTGGGCACCGCTGCCTGGCGCCACTCTGGACCTGGCACGGGTTCTAGATGACACAGGGGACCGCAGGTATTTATTTTGGTGTATTTTTAGCAGAAAATAGAAACAAAAAAAAAAATTAAAAAGTATATGGAACGATTTTTAAATTGCTTATTGCAACATTTAGACTAACTTACCTGTGAATCACTAATTGTACTATCTCATCCAATAGATAATTATATATAAATTAAGTATTTTAAATAGCTTAATTCTTAAGTTGATAGAATATTTAGAATATTTTTTTTCAAGGCCAAAGCATAAAGTGAATCCTTATTGGTCTCAGGCTTGCAATAGTGGATCCTCTTCCCGGGACTAAGATCTACAAAGACAGTTGGGACTTCAACTCGTACATCGACAAGATCAACGACTGCATTAAGAGTGAGATTTTTGCCTACCCAGACTGGATTCAGGTGTACTACATGTTTGCGGGGTTCAAAGACTATAATCTTGTCCTGAGGGTGAGTACGTCAATCATATCATTTTGCGCAAGGGATATTAAGTAGATAAAACAAATACCTCAGTCATGAACCACTCTTTGGCCAATTTGCGGACGGTCAAAGGATAGCTGTGCGAAATTTTGCACGTCTTTAAGTTCTTGTGTGTGTATGTATGCAGCCGTGTGTGTGTGTGTGTATCTGTGGGTCCATGCGTCTGTCCGTATGTATGTGTGTGTGTCCTTGTGTGTGTTTGTGTTACATGCATGCATTAGTGTATTTGTGTGTTTGATATTGAGTCGTCCGTGTTGTCCATTCTACATTAGATCATAAGGACGAATGATGATTTCCAGCCTATTTGTATCTTATTGAGTCGTCCGTGTTGTCGATGATAGAGACAGATGATGATTTCCAGCCTATGTGTATCATACTGAGTCGTCCGTGTTGTCCATTCTATATAAGATGATAGAGAAGGATGATAATTTCCAGCCTATGTGTATCATACTGAGTCGTCCGTGTTGTCCATTCCATATAAGATGATAGAGACAGATGATAATTTCCAGCCTATGTGTATCATACTGAGTCGTCCGTGTTGTCCATTCCATATAAGATGATAGAGACAGATGATAATTTCCAGCCTATGTGTATACATGTATCACATTGATTCGTCCGTGTTTTCCATTCCATATTAGATGATAGAGACAGATGATAATTTCCAGCCTATGTGTATCATACTGAGTCGTCCGTGTTGTCCATTCCATATAAGATGATAGAGACAGATGATAATTTCCAGCCTATGTGTATACATGTATCACATTGATTCGTCCGTGTTTTCCATTCCATATTAGATGATAGAGACAGATGATGATTTCCAGCCTATGTGTATCATACTGAGTCGTCCGTGTTTTCCATTCCACATTAGATGTTAGAGACAGATGATGATTCCCAGCCTATGTGTATCTTATTGAGTCGTCCGTGTTGTCCATTCCACATTAGATGATAGAGACAGATGATGATTTCCAGCCTATGTGTATAATACTGAGTCGTCCGTGTTGTCCATTCCACATTAGATGATAGAGACAGATGATGATTTCCAGCCTATGTGTATAATACTGAGTCGTCCGTGTTGTCCATTCCACATTAGATGATAGAGACAGATGATGATTTCCAGCCTATGTGTATAATACTGAATCGTCTGTTTTGTCCACCCCACATTAGATGATAGAGACAGATGATGATTTCCAGCCTATGTGAATCATACTGAATCGTCTGTTTTGTCCACCCCACATTAGATGATAGAGACAGATGATGATTTCCAGCCTATGTGAATCATACTGAATCGTCTGTTTTGTCCACCCCACATTAGATGATAGAGACAGATGATGATTTCCAGCCTATGTGTATCATACTGAATCGTCTGTTTTGTCCACCCCACATTAGATGATAGAGACAGATGATGATTTCCAGCCTATGTGAATCATACTGAATCGTCTGTTTTGTCCACCCCACATTAGATGATAGAGACAGATGATGATTTCCAGCCTATGTGAATCATACTGAATCGTCTGTTTTGTCCACCCCACATTAGATGATAGAGACAGATGATGATTTCCAGCCTATGTGAATCATACTGAATCGTCTGTTTTGTCCACCCCACATTAGATGATAGAGACAGATGATGATTTCCAGCCTATGTGTATAATACTGAATCGTCTGTTTTGTCCACCCCACATTAGATGATAGAGACAGATGATGATTTCCAGCCTATGTGTATCATACTGAATCGTCTGTTTTGTCCACCCCACATTAGATGATAGAGACAGATGATGATTTCCAGCCTATCCAGGGCGGGTACGACTTTCTGGTGGATTTCTCAGATCTGAGCTTTCCTCAGCAGCGACCAGCCAGGGAGCATGCGTACTTAGAGGTAACGTCATATCTACTAGTTACAATTGTGACAGATTTCCTGAATACACATATCGGTTAAAGTTGCATAATGTTAGGATTTGTTTTCTTTGCGTTGGATGTCCCAGTGTTGATTAACTTTTTAACGTTATTGGCTGAAGTCTCTGTGTTCTTCCCGGAGATCAAGAACCGGATCGGAGTCCATCGCCAGACTGTTCTAAAGGGTCTGTTTTGGGATGACCTGTACATCGGCTTTCAGAACAGGATATCACGGAACCCGGACACGTTTCATTACAAGTAAGGACATGGTTATCTATGGTCCTCCTAGCAGTTTTCTGTTATACTGCAACAGAACGCCTGGTTTAGTCTACATTCGTTAGCATGTCGACTAGTTGGAAACAGTATTCTGAAAGTTTGGCCCTGTGTTGACAGGTTCTGGAACCACATGCAGATCCTCCTCCCACAACGACCGCCCGACTGGGCAAGTTTCCTCCGCAAGCAGCGAGAGATGCATGACGGGAAACCTGCACGGGCAGTCTGGAAACCGCCAGAGAAGAACAACTCTATCGGTGAGATATAAATTCATGTTATCTCATACAGGTTTTGATTCTCTCCGACCTCTCGGATTTGTTGTTTTTCTATGACCATAATCATATCTGTTATCCTGACCTCTACTATCTCTTTGACAATTTTTTATTTCATATTTTCCCTTCGCAGTGTCCCGTCTGCTCCGGAGGCTGGCCCGGACCAAGGTGCTGCTTATTCCCGGGCTCGTTGCATCCCTGGCGACCATCGTCTTCTTCGCCTTGTCAATCAAGTAAAGTAACATAGCAACCGACAATACTGATGTGTGTATCCAACTGCTTTAAAAGGGGCATTGTTTACCAATAGATAACGTATCATAAATTGCATAATCCGACGACCTCTTGTTATGCGGGATTACACTTGTAGTGAATTACGCGAAGTATGTTTTGTTTCAAAATATGACGCTCCCTAAACCCATACATTCTCCATACATAAAGACACTTCCTTAACAGTGCGTATTTTTGAGATATGTGAGGAGCGCTTAGCACACCAAAAAGGTCATTTCAAGCTTGGTAGTTAGCTCGTAAAATTAGTAATGTAACCAAACGTGCGTCTGGCGCTGTTAGGCACATTTTAATTATCCGAATGAATATTTCATTAGAGCGTATTTTGGGGAGTTAAGTGAAAGTTTGGGCCATTTTATGCATTTGGGCAAATGTGTGCTTTATCACATAATGTGAAATCGTATGCATTTTTATTGCCTAAAATAATGCTTACCGGAAAATAACGCTCCATTCTGTAGTTGAATGATCCTTTAAGAGGAGGTGTGTTTTCTGTCCACAGTGTTGGCAGAGAAATTAGTATTCAAAGTGCTTATTATAATAATAACAAGGCATTGGGGATCTGGTTATGGCAATAGGTTGGTGAAACCAGATTAGTCATTTAATTTACCTTTTTATGTTTGCTTTATTTACCAAAAACAAAGGTGTTGATGTCTGTTATTTTACCACAAACAAGGTATATATGATAGCATTATCAGTTTGTGTGTCACACGGTGTTTTTCATTGACATTAAAGAATAGTATATCAAGATACAAACATCCATAATGTTAATGTCATTATGCAATCATTTATGTGATTAAAACGTATTATACTGACAATTTATCTCAATGACTGCCGATGGTGATTATTTCCATTTTGCGTGGACTTGTTAAAGTATATATCATGAATAATTGTTTTTATGTGACCATGCATACATGTAGTGAAGTCGATTTTATTATTGGAATTGTTAATGTGAATATAAAAAAAAAAAACTATATTACGTGTCTTCGTACACTACTCATGTTCCATTAAAGACTGTGCCCTCTGCTAAAACCGCTTATTGACCAAAATATGTTTCGGTGAAAACCACATATTAAAAGGAAGAAAAAGATCTTTGACGTTTTATCTGTTTTGTTTCCTTTTAGACTACACCTCTAAATCTTGTGCTACATTCCATATCTTTATTGCATCACACGTTTTGAAGAGTAGTAACATCTTAAACTAACTTACACGTGCAACCACCCCTAATCACCACTAATTTTATATTTGCCGATGTTTACCTGCTACCTGATTTATAATCTCTTTAGTAAGTACCTGACTTACAGATTTTTCTTGCAAACGTTGCAAATCTTACGAATTAAACCATAATTAGAATAATATGTATAACAATTATATCTTTTTCTATTCTTTCTGCCCATTAAATATTTGATATCAGTCACCCCTTTAATAAATTAAAATTTCAAGATAAAAACTGAGGATATGATTTAAACTTCCTTCATACCAGTAAGATGGTGTTTAGTCGTTTTTGAAGTGATTGGTATTTATCAAGAAAGTTTGCTCATACAGCCTACTTCTCACATAATTTCCGACAATTTCAAAGTTACGACTTCTACTTCTGCATAGTACTGGGCAAAAGCCCTATGGCAACTTCCGTAAACCGCTGTCGGCAAATTGGGAGAACGTCGGCAAATACTTGTGACGTAGCAAGGTTAACTTTGTACATGGGACGGGATCGAGTTATCAGTCACCTTACTTCGTACATTGGGAGAGACCATATGTACGAAGTACGATGTACTAAGTTGTAATTTTTCTATTATGGCTAACTCGTACATGACTACATATTGCTAACCTTAACAAAGTACTTACCATGTACGGAGTTAAATTTTTCAACTTCGTATATCGTACACCAACCCTGTCCATCTGTACGACATTAATTTATGTAACATAAGGCTAAAATAAACAGCGTATCTCGTACACAGTACCCAACCATATGTACGACGTTAGATGACGTCACTCGCAACTTCCGAAGTTTCCCGATCGCTTTCTGTAGTTGCCCGTAAGGCCACAGCAAGTAAATTTTATGAATGACATCCTCTGTAGACTGCATAAATAGTGCGATAGGGCGAAAAAAAACAAGATGGGTGAAAAAAAAAGATGGGTACATTTTAAACTAGAATTCGGCGACCTCATACCTCCATGAAAATTTAGAGCTTTTGTAAATTTTATGCAATTAATTAACATTAACATAACCCATGCATGGTGTTGTTCATCATTGACTAATGTACACATGTCACAATGATAAAATTCCAATCATTAATCATAAAGAGGTTTTGCAATTTGTACATAAATTATGCAAATAAGTTCCTCATTACCATATTTGGTTTCTGCTTATATTCCACCCATCATGATTAACAAGTTTTACATTTATTGAAGTCCAGTTATATTGCAAACAATGATATTATACAATTTCCCCATTAATTATGCAAATTAATTCCTCATTTGCATAACATGCAGATCATTATGGACATCTTTGCCCAAGCTACCTGCATACCTAAAATGTATCTATTGGAATACTCATCATATATCCAGAGTGACAGTTCAGGCTCGACTCAAAGGGTTGACAAGTAGATAGTTTTCAACACTTTGTACTTACCAGCTGGTCTTATCTTCAGTCCAAATAAACTCCTGCGCGAAAAAGGACCACCCTTGACATTCAAAGAGAGCAAAAAACTCCAACAAGAAAAGGCATCAAAATCGTATTTAAAGCCAGAGAATTTTCCTGCAGTGCGCAGTTGTAACAGTGTATGTTATCTGGCCTAAAAGGTCACCTCGCGGATGCTACACGACCTCCTGTGACCTCCTGTACTAGAACCGGAAGTTGATGTCCTGCCGTTGGGATATGCCACCTGACAACGCTTGCCGAGTTGAGAATTGACCTCAGTGACCTCTGGAATGCCATAAAGCTTCCTTACATATACTGTACACCAGATTTTCGGAGCAAAAGAATTTTCCTGATTGTTCATATCGCATTATTTCCTCGAGATCATACCTTTGTCAAGTAATTTTGCCTCATCACATACATTGCGAATGATATACTTAATTATTTGGATTTATTATTTCTTGCCACATGACATGCTGGGAAAAAATTCAGAAAGGTAATGTAACATGTCACATTAATTATGCAAACTACGTCGTGATCTAAATCTTTCCCGTGTTCATGTTCCAACAGACATAAATTACATGTATTGCATGTATTGAAGTGGAGGTATGGATAACAATTGACTTATACAAATTCTTCATTGATTATGCAAATTAAGTCATCATTTGCATAACATGCATATCATTATGAACATATTTGCCCAAGCTACCTGCATGCCTAAAATGATGCCAATCCGTCGTTCCTTTCTGCAGTTATCCTCTTTGAAGTGTCTTGACAAAAATGCCCCTGCAGTTCCACAATTAAATGTTAGGGGGCTGAAACTTGCCCCAATTTTTTATGGCACTAAAAGCTATCTACCACCCTAATAATAAGACCATAACATGTCTGAAACAAGAGATACTTTGAAAAATCCGTTGTTCCCTTCTTGAGTTATCCTCTTCAGAAGTTTTTGACAAAAATGCCCCTGCTATCCCAAAACTAGACGCTAGGGGGCCAAACTTATGTCATTTCTTCCTGAGCACGTGACCATAGCATGTTCAGAGCACCGAGATAGCAAAACCGGAAGTTGCGCTGCAGTACCAAGGGGAGCCGCTAGGGGGCCCAAAATCTAATCATTCCCAGCTTTCATCACACACTACCAACAAACCAAGTATGAAACCAATCCATCCAGCCATTCTTGAGTTATCTTGTTTACACACAAACACACACATAGACACACAATCGTAGGGTAAAATATAACCTCCATGACATTTCATGGAGGTAAAAATAGGCACCATAAAGTTGTGATGAGTGTTGTAACAAGAATTAAAGAGACAAAACATGGTGTCAGAGCCAACAAGGCATTCATTCCTGTATTCAAAACATGTACTGGTGTGGTAAAAGTGGCACTAGTGTGGCACTAGACTGGCATCACCGACAAAGTTGGTAACCACACTCATGGACCATATTGTCATATTGGTGTCACTTTTACAACTATCCAATATGTTTCATTTCTACAACTACTGTCCTGGGTACTTCGCAAGTGTCACTTCTACAATTAAGTACAATTATTAGGCTACAACACAACATATTTTCTAATTTTGGTACTTTATCGTCATGTTGACCATCCCTGCAGAAGAAAAAAAATTATTGTTTTTTTCTGAAATCAGGCGAAAATTAATGCAAAAATTAATGTCATCCATAAAATTTACTTGCTGTGGCCCAAATCCGTGCAACTTCGTACATATTTGTGCACGCTTACATCGTATATTTCATCCCTTTTCTGGACATACCTCCTTCGGAACGTCTGCTTATACATTCAATTAAGATATGTTAAGGTTACTAAATTGGAGTAGTAGTCTAAGTAGATAGTTCTAGAAGAATAAGCTAGGTTTGGGCCATTTTCTCTCCAGATCGCTCTTAGAGATGAAGCTATAGATACCCATGATATCATCATTATTGAAATTTTAGCATTTTGTCGGAAAATATTTACCATTTGATACTTAAGCAACTCACGTATTTTGTTATTCGGCTTCGTGTCAGAACTAGAAGCATTCGCACCCTGAACTATAGCACGTTAATTTTACAATCACAGCTCAATTTATCTATATTAGCTGTACGCTGTAAAAAAGGGCGTCAAGACTTGCAAAACTGCAAAGTAAATCGAGCATGGCTATACGTTAGTCGTTAACGTTTTGCTAACATTAGATTTACTCTAGTCCTCATATTTATCTACCACTTTGCCTTTTATCTAGTGTAAACAATGAGTTTAATTTACATCGTTGATAGAAAAGGAATGTAAATACACTGGCTGTGTGTTTGTAGATGCTTGTGGGTCCGGTGAACATACCTACATTTCATGGCACCTCCCTATTCATCAAGAAATCGTGTCATTCAACCATGGGCGATAGGCCATCGGGTTTTTGTCGAAATTGCTGTTGCTTTATTTGTACGTATTCACTCAACACACACTGTATACAATACTACCGTACTGTGTACTCAGTCCATTGAATCAAATAATAACCAGATGCTGAGCTTGAAAGACGCACTGTGTACGCCGAGCTCCGTTTGCTGCGTCGTTCTAGATCACGGGAATAGTTCGCGCAAAGGCCGACGGGAGTAGAACAGTTTCGCAGTTGGCTCGAACGCGTTCGCGAAGCCCTGCTCGAAACGATGAACCGCCAAGACACAGGGCTTACTTCACTAACTACTTAAAAATGACTGAGTAGGAAATGCAATCCAGGAAGAGCGTTACCAATAGATCGTTTTCATGTGACGTCACAGTCGCGTTCGAACGTTAGAACGGCCATGTTGGATGATAAGCTGCTCGATCTCCACACGGCTGTGTGTGCCCGTGGTGGGCCCGTACATGAAAATAAGTTTTTTTTTTGTTATTATTTACAAACGGACTGGTTGTTCGATGTGCTAACTGCGAGTTCCATGAACACAGGATACAGTGTACTCGCGGTTTCTATCTAACAACACAGTTATCCCTTTTTAACTCGATTGAATCACAATTCTAGCGGCCCGCCAACATGGGCCCCCCGTGTGGAATTTGCTCATCTGTTATACATTGTTACAAATTTAGTCGTTTTTTTTGCACGTAAAGACGTGGTCTTTTAGAAAATAGTACTCTCCTCTGGAGGGAAAAAGTTTAAGATTCATTTCATGGAATACGGCCCATCTACATTTCGTTATTCTAGTTATTTGCACAATGAGCATATACGTTTCCCACGTCAGAGGTTGAACTTCTACCTCAAGTCAAGTCAAGTGTAGTGACAGGTTAATCGGTTAGACAACATCTTCAGACAGGGTGTGACACGGGCAGGTCAGCACTGCAAGCTTAAAGATCTCTAACTTTGTCACCAACTTTGTCTCACAGGTGGGAATATATTTACTGTGTAGGTTCTAGTTGAAGAGATGAAGGTTGTCTTCTGTCGCAGTAAGCAGGGTTTGAAAAGCTTCATAGCATGCAAGTTACCACGCACAAATATGCGTAGCTATTATTGTAAAAAATATGTAACGACCAAACCTTAGCCTCTGGGAATTCTTCTGGTTTTCATAATGGCGATACGATCGAATGTTTATCTTGTTCTCAGTTTAGCATATTGGGGGAGAATACAATAACGTTACGGTGTCGAGGTGATGTACAAATTGGTGGGGTTAAGACGTTGTAGTCCAACTTTGTCGCAGTATGGCTGAAAATACGTAGTTTGAGTTGTTACATTTTGTACTAGATGTGTTTACAAAATCTCTCACTGGCTGGGTTTAATGAGGGGGGCGGAAACTGTCGGTCTAGGAGAGCGTTTTTAGTCAGGCTATGGTTACTTACGAAGTAGTTGAGTCAGACCGTACCTCAGGCCGAAAGACAAGTCGTATTGAAGCTCGTTGGGTGAACTACGCGTGAGTTCTGCAAATTACGTCGTGCCTTGTCAAACAACGTCGTAGTTGGCTGAAGCACGCCGTAGCTCAGTTTTGACCGGAGTACAAACATTTCACATGGAGTCAGAGTTGGAGAAGCACCAAATCTTGCCCCTTATGAGGCAAGTGGATAGTGAGGGCAGCTGGATACTGGGGTAGACTGTGTAACGCAAATTCCGCTGTATAGGGCTGTAGCAAGTCTAGTACTCCGTGCACAGCCTATATGATAGGAGTGTACATAACGCTATATAGTCGCCCAGGGTAGCGGTAACAGATTTCGGGTTTTCAACCATCGGCAGGAGCGTTAGATCGTCGAATGCCTTTTCTCTTAAAGCAAATGGATCAAGACCTATTATTGCAACTTTGTCCTGATATCTAGCCTTGGCTACATCACTATATCATTCACAGTACGGAGACAAAACAGCACACTTGAACCCGCCGAAAGAAACTTTGGTAGCGCCGTTCTGTGTTCTATCTAATGTGATTTAGAACCACTGTTCTATCGTGGTTCTGGTTTCACATGAGATTAGTTTTCAACGTGGCTGGTTTGACCATAGGCGGTAGGCTATCGAATTTTTGTTTAAATCAGTATCACTTTGTCGTACGTGTACCTGAGTAATGAACTCAAACAGTGTGTACTCGTTCAACAGAGATTCACGAGAATCATACGCTGACTATCATGCACTATGTTACTCGGTCCACTAAAATATTCCCGAGAATCAATTACACTAACACACATTGTGTGTTCGTCAAACACTGAAAGAATTCCGAGAATCATACACTATGATACACTATGTACTCAGTCCACTGAAAGATTCCCGAGAATCATACACTATAAAACCGTGACAGAGTGTGTATTTGGTTCACTGAAATGCTGGCGGGAAATCTGAGTCTCGCATCTGATTAGCTAGCAATGACGTCATCGTCTTGTGCAGCAGTGACCCTACCGGCCAGATATGGTGCTGCTGGTAACGCTGTTCCCCGGAAATCGGACTTTACAAAATGCTGCGTATCTTCTTTATTATTAGACGTTGTGTCCCAAGGAATCTTACATGGCTAGTAAGTAACACCTAGATAATAAGTAGTATCAACGTGTTCTATTTTATTGCGGCATGTTGCGGAAAACAAGGGCTTTTGAAACAGCGTTTCCTACCTAATCATTATTGTTCCTAACACCAAAGCGTTCGGAAGTCGGTGTTCGGCAAACTTCGGGTGATTTTGGCAACCGTTCGTATGTGTGATTCTTTGGAATCGACACCATGTTTGTGCAATCGCTAAGTGTCCAATTCTCGGGAATCTTTCCGTGGACCAAGTACAAAGTGTGTATAAGTGTACGATTCTCGAGAATATTTCCGTGAACCGAGTACACAGTTTGTATAAGTGTACGATCCTCGGGAGTCTTTCCATGGACCGAGTACACAGTGTGTACAAGGAGGTCCTATATAACCTCCTTGGTGTGTATAAATGTGCGATTCTCCGTAATCTTTCCGTGGACCGAGTGTACAAAGTGTGTACAAGGAGGTCCTATATAACCTCATTGGTGTGCATAAGTGTGCGATTCTCGGGAATCTTTCCGTGGACCGAGTACCAGAGACGAATTTCTATTACAGCCAACTTATACTGATTTCATCGATGTTCCTGCTTAAAATGACAATTGTATTTTTTTTCTGAGACCGGAGGATGGCTATGGTATTTCTAACAGAACCCACGGTGTACCAACCCTTCCTCGATAAATACCGCACGTTCCCTTGCTATTCATCAGATGCAAAACAAGCCTGAAGGCGGTCATGGCATTTGGTTTTGACAGGTAAGCATCCAGGTGAAAGGTAAACATATGGGTGAAAGGTTAACATCCAGGTAACAGGTAGATGTTCAGGTAACTCAAGCATAGCATCAGGCACATCATGACTCAAGTCAATAGTCCAGCGCCATTTTCTGCACATGTCAACACAATGTGAGACGACCCCTTTCTGAACAGTATTTTTCTCATGAACATGATTGTTTAGAGTATATTTCTCTACGCTATGCTACGTAGACTTGTATCAGTAATTTTGGTTTTCTTGATGCTAACTATGTTCTTCTTAGAAAGTACTTGGCTTCCCCTCTCAACAAGTTTGGAAATCCCCCGGTCTAAAGTCGGACGGGGCTCCCCAGAGTAGAAACCAGTGGAACTGGTTTCAGTCTTGCACAATATTAAAGCACTGGCGGAACAGAGAATTACGAATATGTTTTACCCTGAATAAGTCTTTTGTTCCAAAGCTTTTGCTCTTTGCCCCTGCATGCACGCAGTGTAGTTTGTACGCAGTGGGGTGACTCGAGTCGCCTTGGGGAATCTCAGGTAGCAGTCTCAGAGTTCATGTCAAGGACTCTGTTGTAAACTCCTTGACTATTACATTATATCCCTACGTTAATGTAAAGCAATGAGTACTACTGACTTCTTATATGTTAATGCGATGTTAAGACAGTCACTGTTAAACTAATAGAGAACAGAAAATATCATGATGTTGCACATGGGATGATTTTTACCCAAACTATTGGGAAAATGGCAAAGCTGTGACAATATCATGCCACACGGTGTCGAATAAAAAAATCAATCAATCAATCAATAGCTCCGTTACAGGTGGGGACAGTACGCTAGTGTGACGTCATCTTCACGAGAACAGGACATGTTTGCGGCACGCTGCCAAGTGACATTGATCAATATAACCACACAAACCTACAGCACTGTATATTCGGCACTGTCAGGGGATAGAAGTTAGGCACTCAATGACACCTTAGTCGAGGGAAGAAATGAGCGTCAAGTGCCATTCCCAAGGGCACAGGTCCTTTCATTCATTCATTCATTAATCCAATCATCCATTCATTCATTCATTCATTCATCTTCTTTAGGATCTGCAATTTTATGATACAAACAAGTCTGAGAGCGTCGGGGTAGCACGAAGCTAGGAAGCTGCACTGTCACAGGTGAAAGTTCATGACGGTAACATGAGAAGGTTCGTTTCAGCTCATTGCGTATATCTACTCTATATAAGGTCCGACGCCATTTTGTACCTGGTGGTGACAAGACCTCACCAGGTGAGACGACGGTATTTCCGACCACAGTTTTCTCTCTCCTAAACCTGCTTATTCTACAGTACCTGCCTCTGCCTGGATGCTGACAGTAAGTGTACATTTTACGTAGTTGTTGTGGGACTTAAAAACTAATAGAAGATGTAAAGTTTGTCCTCCCCTGCCCATGAAAGCTTCCCAGTTCGATCAGTAGGGACATTCCGCTGCCATTTTAGTCGGGACATTCCGGATGTGACGTCAGCAGCCCCTGACTTAGTAGGGTACAAGGAAGGACGAAGTTGTGACGCCTGTTGTCACTAGATGTTCTGTTGTGACTATGCCCCCATGGCTTATAAGTGACTTCAGTGACTTACCCTTGATCCCAACGACTAGACTATAGCTACAGGTAACTATTTTGTAATTATCCCAAGACAGGAGGATACATATCTAACTGTTTAGACATGTAAGTAGGCATCAAAACCTAAACTATTCCCTTTATAAACGTAATCGATGTGACCTAATTGCCAACAGCAATTGTTCAACATATTCAGAAAAACATATTATTTCTATATCGTAAAACACACTAACAACAAAGGAATATTACTATATACTATATCACCGAAGGTATCGTGTACAGAACGCAATATACATTACGCGATATTGACAACATGTGTCAGCTAAAAAAGAATACAAAGTAGTAATATATACAGATATAGACGGCAGTGAATTTACATTGTTAAGGTGATTCATTCAGAGTTTTTTTTTTTTTATCTGAACATTCTCTTAAGTCGTGTTTAAATTTCCTGGTTATAGACAGACGACTATGGGCTGGTATGAGGATGGGGATGTAGATAAAGTCCAGAAGGGGCTGGAGGAAGGACGGGACGTCAATGCAGGTATTGTGAGTACCACCAAGAGACGCGGAGAGGTTCACTTGAGATTGATTCTAAATACCATCACGTACGCTTCATGGAGAACTCTATTATGTATAACGTCAAATTTCATCATTCCACAGCAGCCCCGAGACCTCTACGTTAAAAAAAGGGAAAATCATTTAAATGTAGAATCAGAACAATCAGAATGCAGCGATCCAGGTGTTTAAAGTATTCCTGAGAAGATTTCACTAAAAGGCGTTTTAAAATGTTTTGGGCGGAAATAGGAAGGTCATGTTATGAGGTCTACCAACCGGTGAAAAGTTGTAAATATTGTATTGATTGCGTCGAAAAGGTTGTATCTTTTATCCTCATAATGGGGGCAGTTACATATAAAATGTGTTTCATCTTCCACTGCATCCGTCGCACAGTACTTTAGTATTTGCACAATCTATCTTGAACTGACAACTTTTCGAGTCAATTTTAAAGTCTTAGTTTGGAATTTTTTTGTTTTGTTTTGCTTTAGTATAAAGTTTTGCAACCTGCACAACTCATATCTCTGAGTCATCCAAATTATTGTTCGGATTCTATGTTGTTTTTGAGTTACTAAGTACGTCGAATCGAAGACACACAGGGTATGTAGTACGCCAGGACTAGTCTTTTGATTCCAGTCATAGTAATGCATTATAAGCGAGACATGTTCGTTTTTATCCACAATACTGAACAGGAACTCAAGTTCATGCAGAGAGTTGTCCTCGAAATGAAACAAGGATTTTTGAGTCAACATGAATATTTGAGAAAAAAACAACATGGTTACGTTAGACGTAAGGTCACGTCCGTGCGTATCACGTAAGATTCGTGTATGTCACATACTAGTAGTAATTTGTGCGTAACACATAAGGTTTGTTCATTTTCGGATACTCTGTAGTGATTACTGCGGTTTTCATAAGATTCGTGCATTTCGCATAGTGATTCGTTCGTATCACGTAAGATTTGTACGAGTTCCATAAGGTTTGTGCAAATGCTTACTAGGTACAAACACTGGCAGTAGATGGGCACTATGTGTCGGAGGACGTGCCCGTACCAACGAACCCTTCTCATGGCTGCAAGGGAGGAGGTAGGAAGTTGCCCGTCAGCTCCCTGAGTTCACTGTTGCGCACGTGCTCGTGCAAGAGGGTGCCCGTGATCCTCCTCAGAGCTCAAGAGTCGAATCCGCCGAGCCGGGCTGCAAGAGTGTCGTTCAGTGCCCAGTTCTCAATAGCCAAACGGAGTGCGGAAATATGGTCGGTGTCCCCTTGTCCGGCCGATTCCGAACCATGTTCGGTGATGTAATTCGAACCGAACGATTACGTAATTCGATATGAACCCTTTCTTATCAAAAGTGTACAAAATTAATTTGTGTAATTATTCAATGTTTTTCACTGTGGTGCATTCTCAACCAAAAATTGAATAAAAATATTCGTTTATGATGTTTTCGACCAACCGCCCCCCCCCCCGAATAATCTTAATTTCAAACAAAATACCCTAGGATAAAGGTATAAGGTAGGCTTTAATCCTTTAGAATTTTGGCGTAGAACCGTGAAACAAACACCACTTTTTTTACACCAAAATGTGTATTTCTAACCCAAATTTTTAGCAAGTAAAAAACAAAATCAGAAGTGTTCAATATGTTTCAAGTAGCACTAAAACTGTTTAAAGGTTCATTGAAGTGCAACGGGCCAATTAAAAGTTACATTTATATGTATATAATACTAATTTACTACAAGCATGAATCGCCTTAAGTCAACCGAGTGTTGACGTTAAAAAATCATTCCAGTTTACTTAGTTTCTGTGACTCACATTAACGGACCTTTGTTATCAACGCGTATATCAAAAGTGGTATAAAAAAAGAAAGTGGACACAGGAACCAAAAGTTTAAGTTTCACCTTAACAGATCACCTGACACGAGCCTGGGACATACGGAAAATTCACACTACTGCCATGTAGCAAACATGACCGCAAAAGTTGCACTACTATTAGACATTGCTTGGAGAGGAGTGATTGATGATAGTATTTTGTCTGATGAATAAGTTTCAACAGTAACGTTAACCTTTGATTTTTCTGACCACTGCAGAAACACACAGAAACATGTTTAGAACTATTAGTCATGCATTCTCTGTTTAAAAGCTCCAACCAAAACATCTTAACTTCTCGAAATAAAGTGAATGTTTACGGCTTATATATTGATAGTTTTTTCGTTATATGTCCACATTTATACCCGCCTCATATTAGGCGCGATTCGATCGGAAGACTAGTTTACGAGCTCTAAATGACATTTTCATGAGTAAGACGTCCGGTGTTCTCACGATCATCTTGCGATTTTTAGGGATCGTCGGAAATTTTCAGGAGTCTTACGACGGTCGCGGTGCAGCGAAACATGTTCTTAACATAAGCGACAAGTCGCAGGAGATCTCCGAGATCGCAGAGCTCGTTACCGAGTCGCAGACCGTGTGTGCAAATCGTGCGTACCTCGCAAGGGTATCGGTCAATAGTTTTGCGTCAATCCAACGATTGAAGACCGATAGGCGAGCACAGACATAGTTATTAATCATCGAACGCAAATCGGATGGCAAACACCTGTTAGTCGGGCGACGTTCGGGCGACGTTCACCCGACTTCCGATTGTTAACAAATATAGAATTTTTGGGAATGTGAGGGTAAATCTAACATTGTGGCCCCTGTGGCAGTATGTAGGCTGGCTTTGTGACACACTTTCCTTCCTTGTGTCATTTCTATTATGCCCGCGCGGGAGGTTCATTATCATAGATTTATTCACCGTCGATCGCACGAGGCTCGCTTACATGTGAGGGGAACAGGTTTTGCCAATTGGGTGAAAAATACGCAAGACCATCTTAAGATCTTAAAGTCAGCCGACCTTCCTGCGATCGCGAAGTACGTCCGAAGATCGTATATAATGTGAGGCGGGTATTACCACACTTCAAAATACTGCATAAAATTTCCGCAACTTATAGTCTATGCAGCTTTCCACGCGTTATGCAACATCCACACGTACAAATTGTGCAACAGCCCTCTTTTGAAATTCAAAAAAAGTAGTCTTACCGGTTCTTTAAATTTACATGCACGGCACCACTGTGGGTCATGACCTTTCCTTGTCGTTTTCTGCCCAAAAGATAATTGCAGAATTTGCCTCACATGATGGTGAAGTAAGTGGAGAAACTTTAAACTTTTCAAGCTTTATTGCAGGTAAATGCATTTTTCTTTGATGAGGCAGTTTAATGTAAACGGTAGAGGCAGTCCCATAGCCGTTGTGTGGGCAAATGTGCAGTGGTTTGTGACCAATATTATCTGGGACACTGTGTGATAAGACTGAGGACATTGATCGCAAAGTCTCTAGTAAGCCCTTTTCTAATGCCTGTTAATACAGTTCCACCTTTATCCGTCGTGTAGCCAACATCTCTTGTTTTTCAGAACGGGGTGTTAAGGATCTCAATTTTAAGATGGAGTCTATTTGCAACTTGTCGATTCTTTACAAATCTTTGTGGAATGTTGGTTGAAATAGGCAGAGAAAAGTCCGTATTTCTTTGTCAAAACTGGTGCCTACAAACTTATGATCACTAAAACAATACAGTAAAAACAGATGTCAAGTTAAAAGACGTGGTAAGAAAGCAGATCACCCCCATCAACCCCCAGAAAAAGTTGTTTTGGTATAATATTTGGGATATGGGACCTGGCTACGGAAACATAAGGTAAGAAAATTCCCCGAATGAGTGTGAACAGCTACGGTTGTAATATGTATTGTGTTTATACCCACTTTTAAATTTATCCATCAGCAAATTTGATTCTGTGTGTGCATGTGTATGTCTGTGTGTGATTTAAATCAAAAACACACACACAAAAACCAATCACATACAGACACACACATAAATACAGACATACACACACACGCACACACACACACACACACATACACATCCACATAAACTATCTACACACAAATATACAAACATAAACACACAGCCATTATTTTCCACTGCCACGCAGATCAAAGCTTTGCCTTTCAGTTAGCTCGATTTTGTGGGCCGCTGCACAAACAAAATAGCGCCTAATGCTGTCGATTTTGTGGAAGGCTGCACAAACTAAAGCACAGCCGGATTGTTAGGTTTGGCAAAGTGATCAGCCCTCAATACAGAGTCAACGACAGGACACACTAATCACCAGATTGCTCTGTTGTCGTATATCCATAATGCTAAAGATTTTGTAGAAACTTTGCCAAAGTTACGAGATTTACAACAACGTTTAAGAGTAAATGTCTGTAAGGATCAAACCCTCGGTGGCAAGGGTAAAAAAAATCGGTTTGGCTCATATTTTGCACAGTGGTAGTACTTGGTCTACAACCCCTCAAAATATCTTTCTTTTAGATCAAAACTCCTTGTTGCCTTGGTAACGGGCCAACAATTTTTTCTGGCCATTTCCCCAAATTTCGCATCTCAAGATAAAACACGGAAATCGACATACTTTTCGGCATTGTCACTCCAACACCTTTTATTGTATCGTCAAAACAAAACAAGATCTGAATTGACCATCATTTGGGCTTTTCAAAAATTGTTGTGACATTTCCAAGGAGATAAAATTGAGTTCTTGGGCAGCATACAAACAATACAATGTTTCAAGCTTCAAAATAACGCAATTTTCAGTCCGACGTTGTAATGCTAGGTGAGCCCCGCGTAACGCAACGGCACCGTGTTCAAATCGGGACCGAGAGGTCTCGGGTTCGAATCCGGCTGCGTGTTACCGATATTGTGCCCTTGGGAAAGGCACTTAACACGACTTTCCTCACTTTACTCAGGTTAAAATGAGTACCTAAAAAAAAAACTTTTCACTCGCGCAACGAACGATGCACGCAACCACTCACGGCCAGGCGTAGCGTGAAGACCACATACATACAACTTTGCTATTTGATTTTAAGATTCTGCTTTTTTACAGAAATATGTGACAGTAATTTAACTACAGAAAGTCCGCCTGTCTGCCTGCCTGACATTCATACCCCAGATGACAAGGGGTTCTTATCGCCGATTCTGTCTGTGGGCAAAATATAGAAGCTTTACATGTATCTGATTCTGCAGATCATATTCAGCACAAAGAAACCATTAAAATCTCTTTCTCTGTTTCTGTTTCTCTCCCTCTCTCGTTCTTTCGATCTTGTCGCCTCCCTATCATGTTCACCTTTTTGTCTTTGTAAGGTTGTAAGATTGCCTCTCAGTGATTTAAACTTTCTCGCAGCTAAGGTTATGATTTTGCCCATTTTTATCCATTTAGTCTGCTGCCCATTTTCTCTTACATATGTCCGTGCAGTTTTAAAACTTTCTGGCTATTGAAAGTTCGTTTGACCGTCAAACTCATTCATCCGTCATAAACTACTTCTAGACATTCTAGACAATGCTTCATATTTACAACTCTTATATTCTTTATTAGCAGGAAACTTCAACAATTAAAATGGAGGGAGGTGCTGACATCATCGACACTAGCGAGGAGGTCAAGAACTGTCCCGAGAGGAATCCCGAGGATCAAGAAAAGGACAGCGATAAGCGACTATGGATCAAGGCAAGACACATGCATGAACGAACCGATGAGAACCTGGCAATTAGACATTTAAGGGTTAATGACCGCCCAGAGGTGTATATGGTGTGATAACATCTGGTCATCTGGTACCAAATGTTATCACACCATATACACCTCAATGAAACGACCAAATGAAACCACCGAGTGAGCAAATTGACAACAACTAGTGTCGATGCAAATTCTGACCAATCATAAGGAGCAATACACACAGGGCTGGCCGGAATCTATGTGCTACGGCGTCATCACCAACATGGAACGGGGCCTTCTGATTGGTCCGCTGCGCCTGGCTATATGATGATATACATTCGACAACAATAGCAAACTTTGTTATCGTATTAAGAAGCAATAATCAGGGTATAAAAACATGTTCACAAATCCAACTGCGGGAAGCAACATGTCCTGGACAAAGGCCCCCAGCTTGTAATGATTTATTTTCTCGAAAACCGTTGATATACGTACCGATGTATATTAAGCTATAAATCGTTTTGAATTGGAGTTTGTTAACTCTTTTTTATATTAGTTCAAAAGGGGGTCCTTCTTTTTTTGCATTTATCATTATCAATGAGCTTGAGCAACACCGTCACATGTCAAAATATTCCTCTTTCATTGACGAAGCATTGCGTGTACAATGATCACCAATAAGAATAAGAAAATATATTTTATTGAACAGAACATTTTGGGATCCGTTTGGACCCCAATTGGTCATTCTAGTCGCAAAAAAATGGGGGTTTTGAGGGTTAACCTGAGCATGCGCAGTTGGATCCTTGAACATAAATAAAGTGGTCTTACCTGTTCTTTAGATTTACATGTCCGTCTGTGGGTCGTTTGCATGATTCTCAACATTTAATCTTATATAAGAACTGAATTTGCGTTTTTGTACAAAATACTCGATCTTTTGACCTAATGGCAACATTTAAACATACTATTTTTTGACTTTTTGAAAACGATACAATTTCTTTAGTTTTGTAATCGCAAGCAACACCATTTCCCAGTGCACTTGTAATATTTTCAGCTGTGTCTTGATTTAGAACTCTCATTGTTATCATAACAATTTAAATTTGTGTGTGTGTTGTTTCAGAAAATGTCAGGTGTAGCAGCCTGCCTGGCCCACGGTTTCTTCATTGGTCCAGTACCGGTGTTATCGCGATACGTAGAGGATCGAGGATACACACCATACCAGATACTTTTCTTGTTTGATCTGCTGATTTCACTTGTAGCCCTGGGCATCACTGTGTACCAAAGGACAAACATGTTACCAAACGACTGGAAACAAGGAGCAAAATTGCTTTTCCAAGGATTGACTCAATTCACCAGTATACTCTGCCTCTACACGTCGTATCGTCTTATCCCTCCTGCGAACGCAGAAGTCGTCTGGAACGCCGGCATGCCGGTTTTTGTGGTGGCCTTGTCCTCTATCTTCCTTGAAGAGGTAAATATGATGTTATCATTGACTCTTGACTTTCTTCAGACACAGCCAAGAATAACATATTGAAGTCAGGATGGTCTACACTGACGTATAAGTGGTTTACAGTGCAACTGCTACAGTGCTAAATATGCGGCCACTTACATCGCTCCCCCTCTCGGTACTCGACAGGTTCCATGTCTCAGGACTAACAACGAGTTAAGTTTGTTTACAGACTATTCTTGAAGCTGCGAAACTAAAACACTTCCTTTAAGAGCACGATACTAGGTCCGAGACTTGCTTGGATCTTTTGACCCTACAAAGCCAATGTAGTGCAGTATTAATACTACAGAATGAATAAGCAAGCGTCCCACATTCAGCCCAGGGTACTTTGCCTAAACCCTATCCAGACTGGGGGGGGGGGTAAAAGTGTCCGCGCCAACTTTGACCTCCAATAGCTCCCAAACGACTTGTGCTACAACAATCAAACTTTGTGAGTTTTCTGAAAATATTGTTGGCAACCATTTTTTAAAAATTGAGTAACTTTATGATTTTTCGTGTAGCCATGGCAACGGGTTTCTGAAAGGCAAATTTTACAAAAATCACTAATAAACAATGGGATTTTACGATTTTCTTGCTAAACTAAACTTCTTTTCATATATCTTTAATATCTAACACATCTTAGTTGAACATTTATAATTAAATATTCATAAGTTATGCTAATGAGATGACGTGGGTCAAAATCCAAGATGGCCGACAATATCGTGATGGAAAGTATAATAAGCTTATTTTCACTCAGATTTCATCACTACTTGGTATTTTCTTACAGAAAACATTCATGTGGACATTTTAATCCATTTTCATAGGGTTTTAGCGTTATATGTTGAAAAAATGTATGTTCCAAAAATTTAAGGTTGATAATCCAAGATAGCGGATAGGTAAACTACAGATGACGTCATTCTATGACGTCATTTTGACGTCGTTGCGTCGGCTTTTGACAACAGAAGTCTTATAACACTTAAATATTAATAAGAAACCTTTATAGGTAATTTTTCGAGTGAGATATAGGTATTATGGGAATTCCAAGTTTTAGCCAAAAAAATTCAATTAATGGCGTCATAATTACGTCATATTACGTCATAATGATATAAAAATTTCAGGAATTATAAAACTTGATGAGCACACACACCCCCTGCAAATTTGATGATCGTACAGTAAGCCGTTTTGAAAATACGAAGGGGGGGGGCGAATGAGCACAACCCCCCCCCCCCCCCCCGGCCAGGGAAGGGCCAAAAAGCCCAGTCTGGATAGGGTAAACGCAGCGGCTGCCCAAGTCTCTTAGCTCTGCTCCGCATTAAGACGGGGCATATATTCGGTAACAGGGTGAAGTTCCTAAACTTTAAGGTATGCAGAATGTCCACGGAGGTCTAGAACCTTGTCTCGATCTCTCACAAGACAAGAACAATCCTAGAACCAGATGTACTTCGAAAACATCGAAAATTTTGAGGTAGTGTTAACTCCTAACGAAGTGTCACTATGTTCTATTCATCATCATCATCATGGCTCTTTCCCCGTCGTCGAGGAAAGGGCCATAAATATTCTATAAAATAAATATTTTATTAAACTATTCATAAATAACAGATAAATACATTTTATGAGTGTAGATCGATGTGTATTGCAACTAGAAGAAACTCTACCACATAATTCAATTCGTTTTTCTTTTATTCCAGATTCCAACTCGTGTAACCGTTCTCGGCAGCATGTGGTGTATAGCAGGCGTCGCGCTTCTGGGCTACGGTAGCTTCGTCAACATGAAGTCATCAGCAGACACTGCAGACATTACTTTTGGAATAGTTCTAACCATAACCGGAGCATTTATTCACTCCATTCAAAACGTCGGCGCCAAAGGTCTTTTAGAATCCACCCCGAGGGCAAAGGTTGTAACGTACACGTACGGTATCAGCACAGTGATTGCCGGGATAGGGGCGTTTATTACTAGTTCCACGTGGCACCTTGAAGCAGTGACTGCAACAGTCTTAGCGATAAGCTGTGTCAGTCACGCATTTTTCGTTCTCTTTCTCTACATTGCTCTAAAGTTAGTAGAGGTTAACGCAGTAACTGCACTGTTTCAACTCTCTACTTTTTCTGATTTATATAAATGATCTCGAAAAAGCATCCTCAATTATATTCTTTATCCTATTTGCAGATGATTCAAATCTTTTTCTTTCAAACTCGAATTTTGATACGCTAGTAAAACTTGCTAACGAAGAAATGAAAAAGGTTATGACGTGGTTTGAGGCAAATAAATTATCAGTAAATGTTAAGAAGACATATTATCTAATTTTCTGTAATAGAAATAAAACCTATAACAAAAGTGCCAAAATCTTTTTAAAAAGTGTGCCCCTGTCTCAAGAGAGTCAAGCCAAATTCTTAGGTATAATCATTGATGATCGACTGACCTGGAAATCGCATATAACTATGTTAGGTAAAAAGATTTCAAAAACTATCGGTATCATTGGAAAACTTAAACATATTCTTACTCAAAAAACCATTATTACCATATATAATAGTTTAATATACCCGTATCTAACCTACGGGAATATAGTCTGGGGATGCGCCTACAAAACCACACTACAGCCCCTGATATTGCTCCAAAAAAGATTTGTTCGTTCAGCCACGGGCGCCAGTTTTCATGCACATTCTGCACCGTTGTTTACAAAACTTAAGATTTTGAATATTTTTGATATCAACAGACTTCAACTGATGCTCTTTACGTTTAAATTCCTAAACTGTTCTCTTCCAGAAACATTTAATGGTCTTCTAAATCTTAATTCTCATTTTCATAATTACCAAACGCGACAAAGTGCTCATTTCCATATTCCCCTAGTTAGAACGTCAGTAGCCCAAATGAGTGTAAAATACAAATGTATAATTAATTGGAATAATCTCCCCCTCCATCTAAAATGTTTAACATCAATAATTAGTTTTAAACGCAATCTAAAAAATCACCTACTTTCCTTTCCCACTGACATTTGACATCTTATCTTAATTTCTCCATTTGATAGCTTAAGTTGTTATTTAGTTGATATATTTCCCTGTTTTTAATAATTTAATTGTTGTTTTAATCATTAGATTTTTAGCTGCTACATTTCCTTGTTTTAGTCATTTGATAATAGCTTTATTTGTGTCACTTTAGTTACGATATATCCTTGTTTTTTCTTAAATCGTTAACTTTAGCTTCTCTATTATATTATATAGCTTCAATTGTGTTACGATAGTTTCAATATTTAAATTGTTGCCAATAATATTTTCCTTAACTTCTCCATTTGATAGCTTAAGTTGTTATTTAGTTGATATATTTCCCTGCTTTTAATAATTTAATTGTTATTTAGCTTCTCTATTTGATGGCTTTTTTGTGTTAATTTAGTTGATACATTTCCTTGTTTTATTATCAATTGTTTATCACCTCAATTATTTCATTAGAATTGCATATGTTATAGGAGGAGGGCTCGCATAAGCCGTTAGGCTTCCTCCCTTCCTCCCGCACAGTATTTGTTTTATCCAATGTACAATTCTCTGTTTTTGTGTTCTACGTGCGAATAAATAAACTCAAACTCAAACTCAAACTCAGCGCGTTTTCGGCCTACAGCGTCCAGTGGGCAATGTTAGGGTTCGCTCCGACAATTTTAGATGGTTTGGGTCTAACATGTGTGCTGATAGGAACGTTTTCTATTGTAATCTGGGAGGCATTTGTTCGTTGGAAAGAACAAAAACACGTGACACTAATGAAACAACTAGATTTTAATGACATGCAAATAAATGATAACCAGTTAGCTACAAAATGAAATATATGTGACGATATTGCGAGGATTTTTTTTCTAATCATGTGTTTTATTTACGTTTTACTGTTGGCTGTAGAAAACAATCATAAAATTTGTGCTGTAGAAAATCCTGACAATATTCATACATCAAGATATTTATGCAGCAAGTTTTTGTCCTTGTCTACAAGTAACGCAGTATTTTACATGTACATTATACATGATACAAATTTTTATGACTGAGTGACAAAGTGGTATCTCACTGCACTTGAGGCACCAGTATTTGATGTTGCACTCAGATGACTATGAGTTTACATTTGATTAAATAAGCAGCATTGCCGAGGGACGAAAGTATTTTACATTCATAGTAATGTAATTTAAATAGGGAAAATATTAACAGGTGTAAATTATGTATAAAATTCAATTTTTCAAGATAAATAAATAAAGCTATATTATAGAGTGGATTTCTCTCACACTATTATGTCAATAGCAAATAAACGTCATATTTGTGACACTTGTCTTGGGGTGGATAATTCAAGGTATAAATTAAGCTAAACATTTTTTATTTTATTTTGCATTACTAACGGGGAGAATATATTTAAATTTTGTGACTGAGGAGATGTTGTACAGATATCTATGAGACACAATTTGCAGCCCACCCTGCACAAAATGACACCCTAGTAGAATGGTACGTACATGCATTTGTCTTTATGTTGGTCAAATACAGGTGAATTAAGTACGTACCTTTTACATACAGGTAGCTTCTTGTACCGCCCTCTCCCAATGTCAAGAGAGTGGGCACGTATTCTAATTTTGCTGATTGCCGAGTGTAAATAAAAATGATATGATTCTGAGTATTTTTCCATAGTATTTGCTGTTTTACAGGTCCTGTTAAACTTAGCTTACCGGTATCAGTGCTCAAGTTATGAAAAAAAGGCTTAAGTCAGCATCATAACAAAGGACACAAAGGGGTTTCAAGAGTCCAAATTTGAGTTCACATTTCTCGTATTCTGATGCGGTATTAGATAGTACTATGACATATTCCTTTACCCTTCTGCCAAATTTCAACTCATTCGATGGAAATATGAGCCTGCTATGAAACCGGGGGCAATACTTTCTGAACGCCCGTCGTAGCATGGCTGAAAAGGTTAAGCAGTGAAGTAGGGGTGGATACCGGTACGACTTTTTTTTTTCTTTTTGGCCCAGTCCAGAAAAAAACGGACGTAAAAACAAAACAACAGCAGTGGACCAGAAGTTGGACCGAGTCGAAAATGAAAAAAAAAATACATATATATATATATAGTGACAGGCGTCCACGTGTTTTGAGGCTTACATGTCGACGCACATAAGAAGAGCAAAGTAGAGGAGAATTGAAGGTCATTTTCACCGAGTACTGTAAATTCATGTATGTTTGCGGGGATTCAAATTTAGCGGTAGAGAAAAAATTGAGTATTCGCGGTCGTTTTGAGTTCGCGGGTGCGCCATCCCGTGAACATCAATGCATGTACAGTACTGCACTGTAGTAATGGAAAACCAGACACATCTACCAACCGCCAGTCGGAACCCACTTAGTGGTTACTCCGCAAGGGTGCTACAAACGGTCAGAACAGTCTACTTTTGACTTTGACAGTGCTGGCGTGATCAACTGTCAATGATCTAACCGTATCTACTCTCTGAATACTTAGTATAGTACAACTTTCCTGCCGTAGTTATACACGGAGAAATGACAATTACGAAACACCAAAATGTGAACTTTTAAGTGTTCATGTATATTCAAAGCGCCTGAGCAGAAAAAAGAGTATGTATTGTAGAATCTTGTCATCAAGTCAAAATTTTATATAACACAAGTTGACACTACAGTAACACTACGAATTTGTTTTGTCGTGGCAATGTTTTTAAATATAAACAAGTCTCACAACCACTTTACTTGTCAGCCATGTTTGTCCAAATGGGAACTGGCTACCAAAAATTAGGAGACTTCTCATGGATTGCAATTGTATACCGATGGTGGAAATGTAAAAAGTAACGCAACAAATTGCAAATTCAATCTGAAGGAAATGCAATTTTATAAATGCAATATTTACAGCCCTTGGAATTCCGACAATACGTACCTTTAAAATAAAGCAATACCTCAGATTACGCTTAAACACCCCTGTAACCAAATAGGTAACACCTGAATATACAGCTGACATAAGTCTAGATGAACACATCACACGGTAACTTCTGACCTCTGTATTCCGAGGAAGAAGGCACGACAAGTAAACTCATAGGTAAGGACTTAGCGATGTGTAGTGTACATTCGTACATTGTACTGATGCTAAGCTTTATTGACTGTGCGCATTAACAATATGCTGGTCGACTATGACATAGTTTTTATTTTATACGCTTGTGGTTTATAGAGCAGCGTCTGATAGAAACACAAAACAATAGAAAATGATCAGATGTTGACCTATGTGGATGTTACACTAACATTTATGACAAGCAAATTCTATATGTGAAAAGGAACAAAGCAGGTATGGAACACGTATATGTACGTCTCGTGACGATCACCAGATGTGGGGGTGTCATGGGAATATTCAAATTAGATACTATATTGTCAACAGTATATTGTCACCAAAACTCATTTGGGGAACTCACAAATTTTCTTAAAAATACGTCAAAATTGACGACATATTTTTTGCTACACCCAAGAAAAAAACTTACTGGTTACTCGGCAAGGGTGCTACAAACGGACTAAACAGTCTACATTTGACCTTGACAGTGCTGGCGTGATCAACTGTCACTGATCTGACCGTATCTACCCTCTGATTACGTAGTACAGTGATACATGTATACCATGGTGTTATACAGTGTTATGTGTACCCTGCTAATGTATTTGATTTTGATTTCCATATGACGCATGTAAATTTAGTATAGTACACCTAAAAGTAGCCTGGCCCGATCTCCAAAAAGTATCTATCGTGCAGGGGTATGGCCGGATGACATAGGCCTTCTTCTCAAATTTGCCCAAATGGTGGGTAAAAATCCCCACCAACAGAACAGCTGCAGGATCAGCAGGAGGCAATTTACATCCCTGTCATGATTGGTTAAAGACCCCCAACTGTATGAGGTATGTCCAGAAAAGGGGTAAATGTACGAAGTTAGTGTGTACGAACTTGTACGAAGTTAAAGGTAGATATAGACCGTAATCGGTAAACTTCGGAAGTTTTAAGAGTCATTGCAGGAGAAAACCAGGCAAAACCAGGCAGAGGTCGGAAGATGGGGGTCGGCCAAATCAACTCAAACTTTTTATGTGTGATAGGTATGGTAAACTATGAACAGCCATATGATTAAAACCCTCCAGCTATTTCTCGTTATGGCGTTCTGGGGCCCCCCTCTGAGACCCTCCAAAATCAAACTATTGATGACTGAAAATTACTGAAATTGCGATGGCTATTCTAATACTTCTGATTAAGATATGACAAAAAGGTTTATATTCCCATGTTTCATGTGTTCTTAAGTTTTACTGATAAAAATTTGAAGATGAAGTATTGAAATTAAGAGGGTGTTACAGGGGGTTACCAGAACCAATGAAAACACGATTTTCAACTCTCTGAATTTCTGTGATCTTTAAGGGGCTTGTTCTCCGACAACCAGCAATCTAAATGAATGGTTTTACCTTTACTGGAGAGAGGAATGTCTACTTATTGAAAATCAAGCGTCGTCTAATTGGGCCATGTATACCACGAGCCGTGAGCGGGGGGTCTTTATGGGGATTTTCCAGGTTTTTGACTATGTTAAAACAGGTAATAACTGCTCACTACGGGGTAATGGACGGCAACTTTTTGGTGTCCCTGTGTAGGATCACTACTTAATTGTCAAAAATGCTTCAACTAATTGCAAGTAATTATTGGGGCTCTGTATGGGGGATATAAGGCTACTTGAAAATGAATTATCCTGGTTTTACCCGCATTTGTTGCTCTGTAAGTGCTCAATATGGGGTAAGTTATGTCATGTATTTGTGTTTCTGTATAGGAACAATTCTTAACTGTCAAAAAAGCTATACCTATATACTGCTATTCATTTGGGCTCTGTATGGGGCATATAAGGATATGTGAAATGGAATTAAACCCGCATATGGCGCTCATCCGAGACAAAATTGCTGATTGACAGGCATAGTAATTGCTAATCTCCTACCCTACCAGTCCCTGCCAGACCTGAGGTCCAGGCATCCCCTAAGTACCCTTGGGGAAAGTGGACATATATATTTCTGTCTGAGGCCTGCCTGCTAGGGACACCAGTACCACTGTATGTGTGTGTTTGTTTGTAAGAATGGGCTTCACAGCAACAGAAGTTTGTTCCTTTATTGAATATCTATTTTCTACAACAGAATCTGTCTCAGCTCATACAACAAGAAGGACGAGCATAAATCATTATAAAGCTAAACTTGTACTGACCAAGGAGGTTATGATTACCTTCTCGTTCTTACACACTAGTATGTCATGCTGACGTTATACCATCTTGGTAATCACAAAGCCTTTCTGACACCGTGGGTTGTTATCCACTGTGTCCAGGACAGAGCCCAATTATCTCCTTCCACCACATATTAGTATTACCTCCCCAGCCCCCTTTGTACAATTCCATGGAGTCATGTCAAGGGATTTGAACCCAGGACCTCTATTTTCTAGGTCAAACACCCTAAAGCATTTATCCAACATAACAGGGCACCAAGTATACTATACTAATAGACTCAAAAAGAAGTGTAGGAGTACAGACAAAATACGTCAGTAGGTAATATAAGCAAGGCATGATTGTACATGTACCACATGGGCATATATGAACAAACAAAATACGAACACAAGCAATTGCTAGCTTACAGTTTTCAAACCAGTCTAGTAGATGTACTGGTAATGCCATATTGCCTGAATAACAAGAAAATCCTACTGGTATAAAATCTTTTTACGAAATACAATGATAGAGGAGTATCTTCTAGACTAGGTTTACATAACATGTGAAACTCAGAGACATTCTGTTACTTCACAAATACTTCTTTTCAGGAATAGTCCTGAAATGCAAGACTAACAGTTTCAACAGCATGATCTGGGACGCACCCCCCCAAAAAAAAATAGATTCTGTATCAGATCTGCAACAGTTCAAAATATAAGCAAACCATACTACCTCCTTTTGTGAATTCCTGACAAATGACAAAACAATATCTTAGACATGTATCTTTACTAAGACTTTGGAACATTGTCTCAACACAATTAGGAAAATAAAAGATTACATGCTGAACAACAAAAACAAGCTAGATTACTCAATCCTCTCCTGCGGGGAAGATTCTTGCCATGAATCTGTCCCAGATTGTGCGTTTGAAGCTATTAGTCTTGGGCTTCAGGACTTTGTGTCCCTCCACCCTTCTGGGGTTTTTGGCAGACTGTCTTCGAATGATCGAAGTGTAGTCTCTGTCGACATGTTCATTCTGTAATGAAATAATATGGACAATGAAAAAGATTATCAAAACATCATATAGATCTGGAATATTTCCAGCTACTCCAGTCCAAACAACTTACGCCAAAGCATCATACATGTGCCACTATCATTGGTTTAGTCACACACACACACAAACACACAACATATCTCTAGTCTACATACATACACACACACACACACACACACACACACACACACACACACACACACACACACAGCCTATGTGGGCCCTGGTTTAGTCACACGCACACACCGTAACAAACACACATACAGCCTATCTCTGGTTTACACACACACACAAACATACACACACAGCCTATCTCTGGTTCACACACACACACACACACACACACACACATACACAGAGCCTATCTTTGGTTTAGTCACACACATACACTTGAAGGCACACACACACACACACACAAAGACACAGCCTATCTCTGGTTTACACACACACACACACACACACACACACACACACACACACACACACACATCTTCAATGTCTTACCCAGTCCAGGATGGAAAGATGGCTTCGCATGGTATACTGGCTGTTGCCAAACACAATCCTCTTGTCATGGTACTGCAGCAGACTGTTGTTGAATGACTCAACATAGTGGGTGTCTACACACTGGAATACAAGAAGAACAAGAGTTCGTAGACCTCAGGCCTGCATGAAATGTATTGGGTTTCTGTAGACCTATTGGGTATTTTTGCCTTTTTGTCTGTGGTACGTGGTTGGAAAAATGAGCTTTTTACCGTGTTGGTTGTGCACCATGCAAAAGTCTGACTCTGAAATTCCATTTTCTGAATTTGTAAGTTTGGACATGGATGAACATTACTTATTTTGGATTTCTTAAGTATGTAACCAACCACAGTACTTTGAAGTTGTGGAGACGCTACCTTTTTTTGTCTCAGATGGCCCATGCACATGTAGTTACTCTGTCACATGATATACTAATATCTTCCTATTTCAATGTACTGACCTAATGCAGCTGCTAAGTCTCCTTGGTTTGTGTTCTTCCAATGATATTCATTAAAGATTTATTTCTGGGGTGTTATTCACTTGACATCGGAATGTTACTTGCATAATTTGACCAATGATACTTTTATCTGTAGTTCCATAGACATTAGACAATATGAATAGTGGTAGCCCCCATGCAGCAGCAACAGTTAGTCCCCAGGGTGGTATGATATTTTCATTCAATCCATCCAACCCAAACCTAAATCTCCTGTAGTATCTAAGCCAAATTTAACAGCATAATTTACTATGAAAAATGTCCTTGTCAATCCCATTTATAGATGGCAAGCTGCTGGCAATGTAGCCTGATTAAATCTCGCTTATAGCAGCCCGCCAAACATCCGCCGGCCCGCGGGGAGGGGCCAGTTACAGCCCTGGACAGCGGAGTTTGTGTTACACAGACTACTGGCAATGGAAGCTTTGAAAAGTTCAGAAGCTGTTGTAGTCAGAGCAAACACCCAGCAAACATCCCCGCAAACCAATGAGCAGTTGCTTAGAAGGGGAATTTCATCATATATTTGCCGCGACAAAATGCAACCAACGATACTGAATTTAAAACAGAACAAAGCTAAGCCTCCACCACTTAACCCTGCCTGTACCATAGATTAAGCAGGCCCAAAAACCAAGCGAATATGACTAGCCCAAAACAACAAATTACCTGTATACAGTATGGAAATGGCATTACCAAAGAAACAAAAAGAAACACAGGACAAATCATACACATACCTTTCTCTTATGCCCACACTCTATACAGTTCTTCTCCACATTAGAAAATTGCATCTTCTTCTGTTTAAGTTCAAGTTCAACCATGATTGCCAACAGGGTAAAGGAACTTGTACCGAAACTTAAAACTCAGTACTATACAGCTCTAGAAACACCACAAAGAGTAATAAGCAAACTCCAATTATACCTGACCAACAGATATATAATCTTGTACACTCCCGTCATCTGGCAAACTGTCAGTGCCACTAAGTAACCTGATACATTGAAGGTGGCCCAGGCCAGATGATGGTTCTACACCCAACCATAATCTGTTTTTAAAACCAAGCAGATATTGGGAGGATGCCCCAACCACACAAAAACAGGATCAACCTATACAGTATCAAGTTCAAGCACTAGGAGGCCCAAAATCAAACCTGACCATCAGGACACCACAAACAACTCACGTACCAAATAGCAATGGTACCTTGCGTTCCGGAGATACAGCGCACGCCCCGTGCCCGCACAAAAGGTAACCTAAAATGTCAAGTTCAAGCACCAAGGGCGCCAAAATCAAAATTGAGCATTATTCAGCCACCGCCGACACATGTGCCAAATATCATCGCGCCAGCACCAGCCGTTCAGAAGATATAACTCCGGAAACACCCCTCTCGGACACAAAATTCGACCTGCCGGGTCAAGTTCAAACGCGACAAGGCCCAAAGTCAATCCTAGGCAACAGGCAACAACCCCCCACCCATGCACCAAAAATCGTCGCAATCGCGCGTATCGTTCCGGACACACAGCGCCAAAAGTGCCCCAAAAACACCAAAAATGCCACCTGCAATGTCAAGTTCAAACGCCAGGAGGCCCAAAATCAAACCTGAGTGTTAGGCTACCAACCCCAACCCACGTACCAAAAATCGTCGTGCTCGCACCATCCGTTCACGAGATACAGCGCCCTACATCCCCGGCTACCGAAAAGTTCCCACCAGCATCAAAACCATACCTGCATACATGCAGGTAAAAATATTACACTCTTACTTAGCTGTACTGTATCGTGTACTCTTTCCTTCTTTCCTGCAATTAATAATAATAAGTTTATTGCAAATTCTTGGTTGTGAGCCAATTGCAGGTAACATGAGAGATTGAAACAGTGTACAAAAGTGTCTACTCTAGTCTGAAAGCTAACCCTAGATCATGTGTTTTTATGTTTGACTTCTCTTTCGGAGACAGTGGAAGACGAAAGATTCCACCTTCTCTGTGTGGGTTTTATGATGTTAGAGGGAGAATTGTTTTCTTTTTGTCGGTGAATGTGAAGAAATTTGGGTGGATTTATATATTATTGTAATTATTTTTGCATAAAACATTAGCATATTAGTACCAATGCTCAAGTTATGACAAGAGCTTAGGATAAACATATCAGAAATTCTAGATCTCATCATGGTACATATAGATCTGTTATCACAAAGTGAGTTACATGAATAGAACAGGTAGAAATGACCACTACCATCTAATAATTCTTTGACAAAGTCCTTCGACGACTATTAGAAATAGACTTATGTTGACACAAAAGGTCATCAGCTTGTAATGCAGGATAATCATTTGTAATAAGCGTAGCCAGTAACGAATAAAACGCACTGATATATCAAAGTCTAAAGGAAATCTACCCAGCTTTGCTGTAGATGCTAAATTACTAAAATTTCTGAAAACTCCAAGTAACGGGGGCCGCCCTAAGATGCGCCGGGCCCTAAGATGCCCAGATTTTTTGCTGATCTTATTATGTATAAGTACGCCGTGTTTGATGCCACTGACTATGATGATTAGAAAGGTAGATAAATCAAGTCCAAACAAACAGCTTTTTTTATCAAAAAAAATATTTACACATATTCACTTCCCTTTTTTTTTTTGAAGACAGAATTTTCACAACAATATTGGTAGCACCGAATCACTGTGGTCACCTGTCACTAGGTATTGGTGGCTCGTGTCCCTAAATATACAACCAGTACAAAACAGCCACCCAACTGCCATACACATAAGAAATAAAGCTTCACAAAACACTACAAACATTGGTCTTCAAATGTTTGTTGAGTAGAAGATCGGCCATAGAAAAAAAACATAGGCATCACTGCTGTTGTTTTCCCCAGGGAGTGTGGCCCCGCAGAAGGCAGACGAGCGAACGGCCAAAAAATTTGTTACTTTAACAAATGATTTGTACCGTCTATATAAGTAAAACTTCACAGAGTGATGTCGAATATGTTTCCCAATAAGTACACAGAGTTTTTTTTATGATTTTGGCGTTGTGAAAACACGACCTGGATTGTGAAAGATTTAGCCCTCCTCGCGGGAGACAAGAAGCAAACAGTCACAATTCTACTGTAAAAAAAAAGCTAATACATCATAACATCAGAATTTTTATTCATATTTGTCTAATTTGGTCAACTTCCGAAGAGAGCAAATTCCAAATACGTGGCAAGTTAGGGCGCACTGTCTAACGCAGCCCAAAATCGGCATTTATATTCACGATAACGTCCTTGGTGTTTGCCAGTTGTAACGCGGAGGGTGAAGGGTCCATGAACAGTATGGATGCCTTCCTTTTTCAAGTATGGTCTCTAGATGAATGTGTTAAAAATTCATAGATCAAAACTTGACCACTCTTTGGCAACTAGTGATGAAACGCCGTGACTTCAAGCGCGTAAAAAAGCGGGCATCTTAGGGCGGCCCCAGTTATATTCTCACAAAAGCGTTGATGCGAAATTTCAATTGGGGAGTTGTCATTTATAGGCCCCAAAGTTCCATACAGGAGAATCATCTTTATACAGGGATCAAATAGTCTTAGTAACTAGTAAGCACTTTGGCGAGACAGACGAGCGAATGAGAGATTTCAAACTATACATAGCTTTACGCGCTTTGAGTGATAGTTTTTTTGCCAGAGAGAAGCTTTCCAATGATGCAATACTTAGTCAGGCCTAGATAGCAATAAGAAGGTACTATGTCCAGTGTTTGATTTCGAAAAGAACAGCCAGGTTTGTTGAAAATAATAACTTAATAATATGTTTTCTTTAGATTAACTTGGAGTTACCAATTCTTGCAAAAGCTGTTTAATCTGGTTAATAATCTGTTGAGCGCGTATTGCAATCCTTATCTGATTAATGTATAAGGGATTTATATGTTTTTATCAGTGTTTGTATGTTCGCAAGTTATCGATGTGAAATTAAGAATTTACTTACGTCTACATAGTCCATTGGCCATTCGTATATGGTTGTTTTCTGTATCCACCGTGTCAGCAGCTGTGCTGCTACAGGGTCCCTGATGGTGGTACGGGTGGGCTCGTAGTTCGGGTCCGTCTTACAGCGGGCCCCCGGAAGCCGGACATTCCCCGCGAAGCAGTTTCTGTGGTCATTCTGAAAAATGGTGTGCATTCCGTTGGTGGGAATAATAGAAATGGTTCTCAAACTGAAAGCACCAATTCACTCACTGTAGCTGTAGGGAGCTTATATTTCACTGATCATGACGGGACACAGGCAAGGTGTACAGTATATACAGGTTCATTATACCATAGAGAGTGCCAATCAATGATTCTTTTCTACATGAACTATGATTCCATGAAAATAAAGTTGAAAAAACCGTAGTGTCCTTACCTGGTAGTGCCGGACAATATTGTCCAGGCGAGACCGCAGCAGGACTGGATCACCATTGCATGTCTTCATAGCCCAGTAGAAATGGGTCTTTATACCTGCACCTGCAAAATTTATAGTATATATACATATATAAAATTTGTATCATATATAATACTTCAAATCCGTTGGAATATGCATAGGGCTAAACAGCACAAATGGAGAATTACATGTACATATCAGACATGGGTAATTGGTAGCATACATGTAGGAACAAACTAATAATCATGATAGAACATGTTATCCACAAACCTTTGTCAGACAGCTCAGGATGCCAGGTGATTCCTCGATTGATCGGTTTTCCCTTTGTAACCTTGACAAATGACCTTGCCAAGTTCTTGGTGGCTAAAAGGAAAATAGAATGGTTCAATACCTGACAATGGTGACAACATTCATAGTTAGAAAGATTGCAAATTCTTATCCTATGGCTTATTGCCAACAAGTTCAAGTAAGGAATTATGTTGAATTAGCATGTAATAATCTGTGGTGAACATACCATGCCATGTGTCGTTGGCATTGCCTGTGAACTGGCGGTCTTTCACGATTTTGTTCACAGAGCCGTTCCTATCATGGCCATGGAGATGGATGCTGAGCCCTGTAGAGTGTAGATACAAGAATGTAAATATAAATTGAAAGGGTCAACCGGTCTGCAGTGTCAACCTCTAATTTGTTCATGACATGTTCTGTACTATCACTATAATCAGTAAATGCTACACACCTCTTGCATCAGCCCACTCGTAGAACCGCTCTGTGCCAATAGTCTCGTGATTCTGGGAGATTGGATCATCCTCCTTGGACACCAGTTCATGGTGAATAGCCCTGTGTGTGCTAGACCACAATGACAAAATGTAAATCTACTGCATATATAATGCAAGTTTACCTTTATCCACGGGTAACCTATATCCGTTGGTTATAAAAGCAAGGTATTTATGGACATCATGTCAATGGACAGTGGTTTCAAACTAAACAATTGTGAAATTGTTGCAATTTGAAACTGCCGTCAATTTGCTTGATGCCCCTAAATACCCTTAGCTTAGAGACAACGGATATAGGTTACCCCGCGTAAAAAGGTAAATAAGCGTTATATATTCCCTATTAGAATTATTTCTTTTGCTTATTCCATTGGAAGTGAACAAACTATAGTTTATGGCATGACTCACGTGTGGCCAAGAAAGACAACATCAGAGTAGTATGCATTCTTTCTCCAGCAGTGGCGCGCGTCTGACAGCACCTTGAGCCCTTGGTAGTTGTCAGCAGCCTCCTCCAGCACACTCGCTGTTATTTCCTATAGTATGATACGTAATAAGTAATATATCAACCAAGTGTTACATCTTGTTTATACCAATTCTATGAAATTTATTTTCTACATAATACCCATACAGGGTCTCCACATACAGTCCAGGTAAAGCCATGTTGATTCGACTATTTGGATGACATCCGTGCTAGCATCAATTTTCGTACATAGCAGCTACAAAAGGAGCAAATGACGTAGATTGCAAAAAAATATTTTAAAACATAGACTAACGTCATAGAATGTCACCGTCAATTCAAAAGAGAAGATACGAAATGAAGTAATAAGTAATAATCGGCTACCTTTCAGCATACCCTACTCTATCTGTTATGTCTTTATTCAACCTCTCTGGCCACTCATATGTATGCACCTTTTTAGGCCAACCTTTTTTTTTCGCTTGCATCAGTTTTGTGGGCCCAGAGGATGTCATCCATATCATAATCAAAAAACATGGTAAAAAGGTAAAGGTGAAGGTAGTCCAACTTTTAATGACCGTAGGGGCAATGGGTGATCTCTCTTAGGCATGCCATTGGAAAGCGGGGCCAAATCTTTTCCTTCCTCCACCTTTTACCTTCTCAACTGAAGTCAGGTACCCACATCTACACATGGGCGGAGGGAGGAAAGCCGTGTGAAGGGTGTGTGTGTGTTGGAGGGGTGGGGGTGGGGGGTCAAAAACGAACCTCTTGGTTCTGAGCCCAACGCTCTACCAAATTACACCACTTGCCAAATCAACATGGCCCAAACATAAAAATGAAAACATGCTGCTTCATACCTCTTGTAGTGCAGTCTCCATTGAGCTCTCTGCAAGGTCTTGTACCACTTCTTTGTATTCACCAAGAACTGAGTATTGTGATGACAAGAGAAATACTGTTGGTACAAATTATGTAAATCCTGGCAATATTTGATAACATAAACTCTGACAATATAAGGACTAATGATAAGTCTCGAAATTATAAATGATTTTATGATTACATTAACAGACATCACATCTTACCGACGTTCCTGTCATCTTCCTTGATTGTGCCTATATCTGCAGCCTGGCACAGCTTCTCATACTGGGTTGGAAGTATTCCACTTGTAAAAGTTCCATGTAACATCCTGCAAATAAGAGGTACATTGAATTCATGTGAATTCAATGTTGAACAATAACATCTAACACATTTGCAGCATTTACTGGTAACGTTATGTCCGAAAATGTACATGCAATGCTACTTGACATTTTCTCCATGCAATACCAACTAGGGCAACATCTATTCCTCAGTACTAAATACTGTACTCTTGCATATAACTTTTTATATATAAGTCAAAAGTAAACATTAAAGACATCAATTCCTTAGTTCTATCCTTACTCTCGCAGTGTATATAAGTTAATTAAATGTAAATCAAAATTATAGGTAATCAAGAAGACTCACCTATCATTTACTAGGAAACGATTATTGGGCAACTTGGGGGATGTGTTCCATCTCCCGGACCAGGGACATGCTGTGCAAAAGAACGTGCATACTCCTGCATGCCCATCCATGATGATGTTGTCCCCCAGCCGAACGCTTCCCCGACATGTGCGCAAATGTACCTCCGTGAGCGCGAGGAGGTCTGTGAGCTTTCTGGGGGTCAGCAGAGTGATCTGTTGGTTGCTATCCTCCTTCTGCATCTCCGGAGATGGGAAGGATGATTCTGTACCTCTGTCTGCCATTTGTGTGAATGTACAGGGAGAGTGATGTTGGATGTAATAGGCGAAGACCTCTTTCAGGACGTTGTAGTTTCCCTCTTGTGATGACCTGGAGGGTCCAATGTTGGCCTTGATGGTGTGAAACATCGTCATCAGCTCGTCCTTTCCTTGCTGGTTTGGCGCAGTGAAGGACACACGGCCATCCTGCTTGGCACTGGCAAGTTCTTCCTCGGACATGTTAGCACGATTCTCCTTCATCCTTGACCGATAAGCATCATTCCTGGCCTTCTTGGCCTCTGGATCATCAGAAGGCCTTGGCCTTCTTGGAAGTGCATTTGGATCACGATATCGAAGAGGCTGGACCCGATGTTGGTCAGAGACAGAGGCTGGTGTAGCAGGTTGCTCCATGTTTCTTCTCTACCACTTGACGGTTTGAAATTAGGCGGGCTCTATGCCACTGGGAAATACACGTCAGTCCCAGTCTGGTGTGGGCTCTAAGGTTACATTTAGGTATGACTCAAGAACCTGGGCTGTATTTGGTCATTTCCCCTGTGCACTCTGCAACGAGGTCAACCTGGGAAACCTGCATACCTCTCGTGAAAATGGCAGGGACAGGCGATAGGAGTCTTTGGTGCATTGAAGTCACAGATGAACAAAAAATGACAATTCAGGCACTATTTGCACACTCGGGATGAGAGCTGATCGAACATCCATACCCTACCCCTCAAGTGGAGGCAGCTCTACAGTCAACCAGGAAAAAACCACGCCGGGTATCGCAGAAGGCACAAGCCGATGATAGCCAACTGCAGGTCAGTAGACGCCTTCTATAACTACAGTAGTTGTTTTTCCTGTAACTCATTTGCCATATCCTTGCGTAAAATTTGAACACGTTTAAAACAAAGCACTTGTCCCTACATGAAGGTCATGTATAAATAAGGGAAAATATTCTGTACCACTCTGTCATACATAATACTCTGCAAACAATTCATGTATAAGCCCCTAATTTCACATGTCATGTGTTCTAGGAAATTGAGGTATTAGACAAAGTTCCCGAGTCAGCTGGAGGCCAGCACCATACCATCACATCACAAGGTCAGCCTGAGGTAAGATTAGTCTTCATTATATCGAAATTGTTGATGCAGTCTTTTATTTCAGTTTTTTAGGTATCTGTGAAGTACTTGATATATTATTATAATATTTTTGTCGACTTTACCAGTATCTTGGGTTTATACACAAAAAAATGATCCATACATTATAAATAACAATTCTATTTTCATTTTCCAGCCCCAGCCAACAACCTCCAGCCATTCCGACACTGAGTGCCCCCATTGTTTCTTTGACCCATGTGTGACATCAAGGCCACAGAAATGGCTGGGGAAGGGAAACCCACCAGGCCGCGGAAACTCTGCGGTTCGAAAAACTCTCTACAAAAAGTTCTGGAAAGTGCTAAATGACAGGCTGGCCTGGTATGATCCCAGATATATAGACAAGAAGAATAGAATGTGGCAAGTATACCTGGATGGATTGGATGAAAACAACTGCTGGGTTCCTGGTAGACACAGTCCAGGAGAGCAGAGTGTCAGAGAAATCATGCCTGACTGTGTCTTACACCAGGTTCGCCAGCTGTACCCAAATTTGCCAAAGGTTCCATACATGGACCACAAATTCTTCTAAAATCATAACCGTATCTTTATACAAATAGATCCAAACTTACTTGCAGTGTTTTGCTCTTTTTGTCTATATATATATAGAGAGAGAAAAAAAAAATGATGTATTTTTCCCTAACATTTTTCACATCATTGTTCTCAGACAGAATGCTAAAAATATAAGGTTAGCAAATGCTTGCCCTCATACCCCAATATTGTGTGATGTACCAATTGCAGCTCATATTTATGCTGTAGTTTTGTGCTTATATTTATTATATTGTTGAGTCTTTCTTGCTTTCATAATGTTATTTCTATGCTGATCTAATGGCAAATACTGGTGTATAGCTCCTCTTTGTACATCCACATTCTCTGTTAGCCTGTGATCAGTGATAGATAAATGTGATGTCTGAATGAGGAATCAAAGTAGCTTATCCTAACTTTGTTGTATTTCATTCAAGACCTGTATTTGGTATATATTTGAAATCTACAATGTATGAAGTACATGTATAATTGGAAATAATGACCAACGCAATTCTGTTCAGCTCTACAGTTAATCATGAAGTGCATGTGCACTATCTGAGTGTATTTGCCTGTCTCTGTGATTTTTATTCTCTCAGAATAGCCAATGACATTCTCCAGTCTGGAGAAAGATACTAGTTTTTCATTAGACCATTGAAGATTCTACAGTAGTTGTGGTTATGGATCACATCAGAATAAAACCCTGTACAGTATAACAGACAGGACCATGTCTGTACAATGCAAAAGTTATATACATTTACTAAGCATTGTAGGGATATCTTGAATTGATGTAGATTTTGTTGAATACTGTTGTATTTGTTATTTGTTTGGCTCTGTATATAAAAAAAGGTGTCAAGGTCATTGAGTGTGGTGGACTATTTTTTACCTGGGGACAGCAATACAAAAGTCATAACTAGAACTTTTACCACCTACAATGCTACATCATCCTACATGGAAAGATACAGAAATAGGACTTTTTGTCTGATATTGCAAAAGAATAGTGTGAAAAAGATTTACTCATGTAACAGTAAGAGAGAGAACTTCAACACTGTCAGACTGACTCAGTTTCAGGGATTTGACATCTTATTCTAGGACACAGGGCAGCTTGGGAGATCCAGATGTCAAATCCTGCAGGGAAGGAGTAATTAACACAGCTCAATGGCTGTGCCCGATTTTCTGCTCCAGGCAGGAGCACCTCCCCAAGGGCAGGGTGGTGTAGCCGAAACATGCGCTCCGGACAAGCGCCAGATGCGGGTTTTAGGGACTCACCACCTGTTACTTAGCCGTTGTTCCGCCAGACTTAGCACACACAACTCCATGTACATTGCTCGGGTGACTGGTTCGGGTATTTGTCTTAGTCAAACATGATTACTTTTTGATATACACTTTTACTCATCGTGTTTTTCCTCTGCGTCTTTAGTTTCTATCTTACAGTTAACCTGATATAACAGTACTGTACGAACTGTTAACTGTGAGTCTGAATAAAATCAAAGCCATTGACTTGGTTGACAAGATCCTGAGGGATAATGACGATAGGGAATAATTCAAATTTACAATAACAGTTAACTGAGGTATGCTATTGGATAGAATTTACTTAGGCGCAAATCGTTATATTTTTCTTCAAGAATGCACATACTAGGTGTAATTTCCGGTTCCAAGTTTTTTTTTTTCTTCAATATCAACTCGTTGTAAAAAATGTACTGATTATCCAAAATGTTCCATCAAATTCATACCTTTTAATGTCCTTTTTCTGATATTTGGTTCGTCAGAAAAAAATGGCGTAGTCAAAACGTTCTGGATGGCATTCGGGATAAGATAATGCTAGCAACGTCTCCGTGCATGAATTCTGTGTTGACATTGTTTTGTGTAAACAAGGCGTGCCAGCAGCTGCATAGCAACCTTCCTTGTTGATGAAGGCTTTTGCCTAGCAACCTTTTTTTCTTATACTTTGTTGACATCACAATGCCGAGTAATGAATGTGTTGTCAGTTACTTGTCCATACATGCGCAACGCCAGTCCGTGGTTTAGCAAAACTTAAGAGGGCAGATATCGGAAGTCATTGGTAGAGAGGAGGGTACATGTAGTAATCTGTATCGTACGTTTGATTGTCATCCAGATGTATTATCATGAACCATTTTTTACAAAGCGAGACATGGTAGTATTATGCTTACTGTTGTTGAATTGAATCTAATCATACCGGTTCTGGGTTCTAATCTCTCGCAAGTCCTAATATTGTGCACTAAGGATTAGTAAGGAACGGGTGACACTTGGCACCTGTTTCTTGGCTCGAATCAGTTGCAAATGAGTTGAACTTCTTTTTTTGTTAGGGACGACCTCTCGGATGGAACGGAGACGCCATGTTTGATGATAGCCACCCCTCAAAAATATTAAAGAACCCACTACACGTATCGAAAATAGAAAATCCTGTGTGAGTGGATCAAACCTTACACTCCTGTCTTATTCAGCTTGTACTTATTACCGTACAAAATTGACGCGTTAACGTTATGCCCAAAGGCGGTGCACAAGTTATGCAGGACAAACAAAAGCTCTACTTACGTAGAGTTGCGTGCATGAAATATATTTCTCGATTTTTCTTCTATGATGAACTTTATATATGTCCATCCATCCTATGTGTGCATGTAAGTATAGTTTAGTCGGTTTAACCTTCCTCGAGGGAGTGACAAGCTACAGGGATGACGTTATAAATAATTGATAACATTTTGTTGTAATTAGCAAATATCTACAAAGCTAGCTGAACTGTGCTAAGGAAATGGATTCCAAGATGAATGATGGTGCAACAATACCATGTGATAACATTATAGGTGAGTATCTTCATCACGAATACTCTGAATTATTAAGAAAAATATTTGCATTTAAAGGATTCATGGCTACTATTCTAAAATTGCACAAGCACCTGCTAGCGACAGAAAGGCGCAATGTATTAATGTATAACGTAAAAATTCTGAACACATGCAAGAGAGTATGTAAAAGTTGAGACAAGGAAAGAATTATTTTCTATAATTACTGTCCTATAATGATGTTGTTATAGGTAAGTGATATATTTAAGTCTTCTTTTCTAGAATTCAGTGATCGGGTAAATGCAGTCTAATTACATCAATATCATATCATATAATTACATTATATTTTCTAAGGTTTTGACAGCTGAAGTGTGTGACTGCTGACGACAAACAAACAAAACAGGTTTCTTGTTTACGTTTAAGTCCAACCAGCAAACAAATTAACGAGAGAAGGAATATATACCTGAAGGCTGACCAGGACGTGTTCAACTTACAGAAGCGCATTGTTGTGTTGTTGTAGATACTAGTGGCAGTAGCCATGTTGTGTTGTTGTAGATACTAGTGGCAGTTGCCTTGTTGTGTTGTTGTGGATACTAGTGGCAGTAGCCATGCTGTGTTGTTGTAGATACTAGTGGCAGTTGCCTTTTTGTGTTGTTGTGGATACTAGTGGCAGTAGCCATGCTGTGTTGTTGTAGATACTAGTGGCAGTGGCCTTTTTGTGTTGTTGTGGATACTAGTGGGAGTAGCCTTGTTGTGTTGTTGTAGATACTAGTGGCAGTAGCCATGTTGTGTTGTTGTAGATACTAGTGGGAGTAGCCGTGTTGTGTTGTTGTAGATACTAGTGGCAGTAGCCATGTTGTGTTGTTGTAGATACTAGTGGCAGTTGCCTTTTTGTGTTGTTGTGGATACTAGTGGCAGTAGCCATGTTGTGTTGTTGTAGATACTAGTGGCAGTAGCCTTGTTGTGTTGTTGTGGATACTAGTGGCAGTAGCCATGTTGTGTTGTTGTAGATACTAGTGGCAGTTGCCTTTTTGTGTTGTTGTGGATACTAGTGGCAGTAGCCATGCTGTGTTGTTGTAGATACTAGTGGCAGTGGCCTTTTTGTGTTGTTGTGGATACTAGTGGGAGTAGCCGTGTTGTGTTGTTGTAGATACTAGTGGCAGTAGCCATGTTGTGTTGTTGTAGATACTAGTGGGAGTAGCCGTGTTGTGTTGTTGTAGATACTAGTGGCAGTAGCCATGTTGTGTTGTTGTAGATACTAGTGGCAGTTGCCTTTTTGTGTTGTTGTGGATACTAGTGGCAGTAGCCATGTTGTGTTGTTGTAGATACTAGTGGCAGTGGCCTTTTTGTGTTGTTGTGGATACTAGTGGGAGTAGCCTTGTTGTGTTGTTGTAGATACTAGTGGCAGTAGCCATGTTGTGTTGTTGTAGATACTAGTGGGAGTAGCCGTGTTGTGTTGTTGTAGATACTAGTGGCAGTAGCCATGTTGTGTTGTTGTAGATACTAGTGGCAGTTGCCTTTTTGTGTTGTTGTGGATACTAGTGGCAGTAGCCATGTTGTGTTGTTGTAGATACTAGTGGCAGTGGCCTTTTTGTGTTGTTGTGTATACTAGTGGGAGTAGCCTTGTTGTGTTGTTGTAGATACTAGTGGCAGTAGCCATGTTGTGTTGTTGTAGATACTAGTGGGAGTAGCCGTGTTGTGTTGTTGTAGATACTAGTGGCAGTAGCCATGTTGTGTTGTTGTAGATACTAGTGGCAGTAGCCTTGTTGTGTTGTTGTGGATACTAGCTATAGTGGGAGTAGCCGTGTTGTGTTGTTGTGGATACTAGTGGCAGTAGCCATGTTGTGTTCTTGTGGATGCTAGTGGGAGTAGCCGTGTTGTGTTGTTGTGGGTACTAGTGGAAGTAGCCGTGTTGTGTTGTTGTGGATACTAGTGGCAGTAGCCTTGTTGTGTTGTTGTGGATACTAGTGGGAGTAGCCGTGTTATGTTGTTGTAGATACTAGTGGCAGTAGCCATGTTGTGTTGTTGTAGATACTAGTGGGAGTAGCCGTGTTGTGTTGTTGTGGATACTAGTGGCAGTAGCCATGTTGTGTTCTTGTGGATGCTAGTGGGAGTAGCCGTGTTGTGTTGTTGTGGGTACTAGTGGAAGTAGCCGTGTTGTGTTGTTGTGGATACTAGTGGCAGTAGCCTTGTTGTGTTGTTGTGGATACTAGTGGGAGTAGCCGTGTTATGTTGTTGTGGATACTAGTGGCAGTAGCCATGTTGTGTTGTTGTGGATACTAGTAGCTCCTTTTGTCAAAGGGGTTGATCTAAACGCTTTGGTGTACGTAAACGTTTTATACGTCTTATAAGGATGCTTCATTTGATAAAACTAACAGCGTGTTCTATGCCTGTTATTGCACTGGGGCTTAAACAAGTTAGTCCCTCAGCCATTTTTATTCGGGCTAATGCAGCCTGATACTCTTTTCTGTTCTGTTGTGTTCTGGCTAGTTAATGGTATTCACTGCGGATAGGGTACAATGTTAAAGAAGTATTACGTGACACGCCTTACGTGGTTTTTGTCCGTACGTTTTTCTGGGAGGCTACGTCCGCCACGTTTTTCTGAAAGCGTGGGGAAGGACTTGCAAGAGCAGGGAAGGAGTATGTCAACGCAAGTAACTCGCACGGTTGCGGTAATATGTATGTGGTCTATATGCAGTGAGTGGTTGCGTGCATCGTTCGTTCTGCAACTGGTGAGTTGTACGTGCTTACAACGTACGGAGGCGGTACTTACCACTTACGGATCCAAAAAGATTTCCCACGTTTTTGCACGTAGACTGCACGCAGTTGCATGTACGGCGGGTTTTGCCCTTAGCTGAACTCACGCAGTTCCACTCACTCATTCATTACCCCTCTCACTCTTAGTCAGACTTACTTTAACTTACACATTAGAACACTAACTGACTTACTCATACTGACTCAGCCAGCCACTCAATCGCTCACACGCGCACTCACTTACTCACAGACTCATTATTTGCATACATAGAGGCAGATAGTGTACATTTTTGTCGCAGATTCTTGCCGTATACTTTGTTTACAAGTATCGTGCATAAGGTTCTTTATTGACAATGTTGGATTCTGTTTTTTACCAACTCGGCTCGGCAGTGCAGGTTGCAAATGTTGCAATTTTGCTGTTTATTTTGAAAGACGAGAAATGTGTTGCCTGGTGACCCCATGTTGTACACTTTGTTAGCGCTTTCTGAACATCGTGATGGTTGTATTCGTCAGTACATTATATCTGTATACACCTCAGGACTTTGAGGCAGACATAAACAAGATGACGTTTGAAGACACCGTGGATTTTGTGGAGAACCCTGCTTACGGGGACACGCCCAGTTATGTTTAGCAATATCTCAGAAGTTCTACAAATCAACGTGTGCACCCGAGTAAGTGTTTCTGTGTATACCAGCTATTATATTGGTCAAAATTTGTCTGAATACACGTTTTATTTCAGATCTGTAGAAATTGCTCAACAATTCACCATTGCTGACAATATCTTCAAAATACAATTGTGATATAATTCTTATTTGTGATCTATTATTGGAGTAAATTTTCTTATCAATTCTAAAATGTTTCATATAACCAGGTGGTATCGTCCTGAGGAATAAATGTCCAGACGGTCCACCAAAACATCGGCAGTAAAAAAAAATATTCAAGGAATTTTGTTCCTACCTGATGGGATAATTAACCCTCAAACCACCGTATGGGGTCAAAACTGACCCCAGGCGTATATCAATATGTGCTATTGTGACATTTCTGGTTGAAAACAAAAGTCCTCCCATGAGTTTGTCTGTACATATGTCTTATAACTTGTCATACGTTTTTTTCCGAGATTGGGTCATTGTTGATTAAGTTATAATGTAAAATAACGTATTTGTTAACATTTCAATTCTAGGAAAGCTTGGTGTCAGCATAGAATTCCTGGCTGGTGAGAGGCTTTATCTGTCAGAAGGTCAGAACTACAGCTGTAAATACAGCGAGCATCAGGTGCGCCATCTGGCGGAGAAAAGCAATTTTGCAGTAGAGGGCTTCTGGGTCAACGAAGAGTACATATACAAGTCATCTTCATGGCTTTGATCGACAGGGCACTTCGGGATGTAGTTGAACGCTGGAAGTACGTGGGCGATATGAGCCTTGCACAAATATGATCCATCCGTCAACCTTGCACCCTTTAACTAACTCTGAATGACTTATGTTACTGGGTTAACGAGCATAGAATGAAACTGAATTCACAAAAATGCAAAGTACATGACGATGATTGTATGCTTCGCGAAATCCCCCCCAGCCATCGCAACCACTCATGCTTGAAGGGCAGGTTCTAGAAACAGTAGGGTCCACCGAAGTCGTGGGGGTGACTGTTCAAAACGACCTAAGATGGAACTTTCATGTTAGCAACATGATCTCCAGTGCAAACAGAAAACTCTATCTACTGCGCAGACTGAAGCGCTTCGGTGTTACTGACTTGACAACAGTCTTCACAGCGTACATCCACCGGGCACTGGGGTACGCTACTCCTGTGTGGCACGCGACCCTCACCGCGAAACAGTCGGCAAGCCTGGAGCGTATTCAGAAAAGGGCATGCAAGATCATTCTTGGATCCTGTTACACCAGCTATGAGACAGCCATGGAGACCTTGAACCTCTGCACATTGACAGATAAACAGGTCAGTATCTGTCAGTCATTCGCCACATCTCTGTTCAACTCGAGTTCCGGGACTGGCTACCACCCCTCCGCCTGGACATCTCTGAGCGACGCACCCGTAATTCTCTCAAGATCAATACCCCGTTCTGCCGAACTCACCAATTCCTTATCTGATTGAACTTTAAAAAAGTAAGAAATGAAACTGACTCCCAGCATCCTCTGCTGTTAGGCAACACTGTACATAAGGATACGGGTATTTGTGTTCGCTTTGTGCGCCTGACTTGATCAAACACAGGTCTGGACAATCATATCTCTGCTGGTGTCCACATTACATCATCCGTCAGCCGATAACAAAGTTCAAAAGTTCAATATCCTCAAGGTGCTGTCATTCTCATAAACATGTCAGGTGTTTTAGTGTATATAACATTTATAATGTGATCAAGATGCAAGTTCTGAACTTGGCCTGTTCCAAGTAGCCAAATACCACTATTGAGGGTTATTAAGTGAGTTTAAACCTGATTTGACAGCATCGTTTAAAAGCGGGAAGGAAACCTACTCTTAACAACAACTGGAGGCGATGGTTTAAATAACGTTAATGAGAGGTTGTCAACTGCTCATAATGCAACTACAATTCAGTACAGGATGGTCCCTATTGACCCTGACGTCAGCTCTATATTTGAACAACCGCACTCATATCGGGTAAGTATTAGTCAATGGCGTACTTTCTACATGATTAATCCTGACGTCAGCCCTACATTTGAACAACCGCACACATATCGGGTAAGTATTAGTCAATGACGTACTTTCTACATGATTAATCCTGACGTTAGACCTACATTTGAACACCCGAACTGTTTAACAACTGCACATATATCGGGTAAGTATTAGTCAATGGCATACTTTTTACATGATTAATCCTGGCGTCAGCTCTACATTTGAACAACCGAGCAACTGCACATATATCGGGTAAGTATTAGTTAATGGCGTACTTTCTACATTATTAATCCTGACGTTAGACCTACATTTGAACACCCGAACTGTTTAACAACTGCACATATATCGGGTAAGTATTAGTCAATGGCGTACTTTTTACATGATTAATCCTGACGTTAGACCTACATTTGAACAACCGAACAACCGCACATATATCGGGTAAGTATTAGTTAATGGCGTACTTTTTACATGATTAATCCTGACGTTAGACCTACATTTGAACACCCGAACTGTTTAACAACTGCACATATATCGGGTAAGTATTAGTCAATGGCGTACTTTTTACATGATTAATCCTGGCGTCAGCTCTACATTTGAACAACCGAGCAACTGCACATATATCGGGTAAGTATTAGTTAATGGCGTACTTTTTACATGATTAATCCTGGCGTCAGCTCTACATTTGAACAACCGAGCAACTGCACATATATCGGGTAAGTATTAGTTAATGGCGTACTTTCTACATTATTAATCCTGACGTTAGACCTACATTTGAACACCCGAACTGTTTAACAACTGCACATATATCGGGTAAGTATTAGTCAATGGCGTACTTTTTACATGATTAATCCTGACGTTAGACCTACATTTGAACAACCGAACAACCGCACATATATCGGGTAAGTATTAGTTAATGGCGTACTTTTTACATGATTAATCCTGACGTCAGACCTACATCTGAGGTTTCCGAACAACCGCACACATATCGGGTAAGTATTAGTCAATGACGTACTTTCTACATGATTAATCCTGACGTCAGACCTACATCTGAGGTTTCCGAACAACAGCACACATATCGGGTAAGTATTAGTCAATGACGTACTTTCTACATGATTAATCCTGACGTCAGACCTACATTTGAACACCCGAACAACCGCACACATATCGGGTAAGTATTAGTCAATGACGTACTTTCTACATGATTAATCCTGACGTCAGACCTACATCTGAGGTTTCCGAACAACAGCACACATATCGGGTAAGTATTAGTCAATGACGTACTTTCTACATGATTAATCCTGACGTCAGACCTACATCTGAGGTTTCCGAACAACAGCACATATATCTCGTGGTAGATAAAAGGACTTAGCCTCTGAAACTCTGTAAACATTATGTATTTTACCCCATAATCTTATTCAAATTCTTTACCTTAAGACACACAAAATTGATAGCATATAATCGAAATATACCGAGTATAAAGTATACATAAAATCCAGTATATCCATTACCACACGTCACGTAAGCTTTAAAGGCATTGTTTATTGTTTATTTGCACAAGAAAGTGATTACAATCGATAAGATAATGATAAATAACGATGGAAATTGTGCGAGGATGGCTGGAAGTTTAAAGTCTTATAATCAATATAAAACAGCCACTCATAAAAAAGTGAACTACCAATTAAGTGCCAAGTGAAATACGTCGGCATAAATCAATTCAGTAATAAAATAAGCCTAAATTAAAAGGATAGATTGAAATATATATATATATATATATATATATATTAAACGATCAGGACAAAAGCATATATACGGCGTACAACATAAAGTTGAATAGGTCCAGCTTCACACTGGTCAGTAAATGACTCAATTTCACCAAACTTCTACATAGTTATCATTAGATGTATACAGAAATATTGTTGCAAACATTTCTTCCCTTCTAACTCTGACCATTAAAGGCCTCGAATATTTTCATTTGTCCTCAAATTCACCTCTGTGAAATATAGGTTAACATGTAAAAAAATTTACAAAATCCTTTTAAACACTTTCTATTGCAGCGTAAAAAATACACCTCATTTCAATTCCTAAATTTTTTCTTTACAGTGACAGCATTATACATTCTCCAGGCTTTGTTATACCAGTGCTTTGTTAAACTAACATGTAAACAGTTACAATTTGGTTGGTCGATGAGAAAGGTTTCAAGAAATGACATATCAATGTCATAAGGTGAATATAGAGCCTTAGAATATACCCGCCACTAGCGACAATCCCCAACACTGCAACAAGTTTTGCAATGTTTTAACACAACATCAAGGTACAAGCTTTACAATCATAGAAAACAAAGAAGTAGTACTTCATAACACCCAAGACTGTTAATGTCTGTATGAAGTCTAACAGATTTTTGCTAAGATATTATAAGTCTCCCACTGTTATAACACAACATTAAGGTGTGAGTTACAAAATTACAGAAAACAATTAAATGCTCTGGACTTGCATCAGGCACAACATCGTTAATGTTTTGTCTATATGGAGCCTGGCTTTGGCTAATACGGAGCCTAACAGATATTGCTAAGATATGTTGTTCATCATACTTTACTCGCAATTCTTCCACTGATGGTCCTTATACACAGCAGTTGTGGCGCACCATTCTTTATCCCAGTCCACCTTAGTGCAGGAGTGGTAGGTCTTCTTCTTGTACACGAACGGGAAATGGCAGTCCGCTGGAGAAGTGAAAGAAAGCGTTGGACCGTTTTTTAATGATTCAAGGTGTGATGTCTTTTCGAGAGCTTAATTATTCACGTTTTCGTGTTTTTGCACATGGAATAGATGAAAAAGGATTGCCATTGTCGGCTAGCTGGGGGGTGTTCATTTTCATATCTGACGCGGCCTAGCGAAAACCTATAGACGCGCTCTATTTCTGCCGGCCCACGTCACACGTCGTATTCCTCTCTGATTGGCTATGGCCAGTGCGGGTGATACAATTAAAGCGGGAGGATGAGCGTTGCTATCACAGTAGTTTAGTTAATATGTAACCATGCCGGATATTTTCATAAAAAACGACAATCCTTTCGGGGGGAAATATACGTAGCATAGTGCCTTACAGAATGCAGATTTTGAGATAACATCTCTTTGAGTTTACATCTGCCATAATCGCCTGCGAAATTGCATCAAATACGTACGTACAATTTTAGTGGCGGAAGCCGTGCTACAGGCTTCAAGTTCAAGATAGACAAATTTTACGTATTTCACATGGTGCGGAAAAAAGTATCACCCTGAATTTCAAAGATTTCTGACAAAGAATAGTCTCTTTGGAATAGTTTGGATAACAGGTGTTGGAGAGGTGTCCTCAATGCTGTGACATTTGCCAAAATTGACAATCACAGGAAAAGGAGTTTAAAACTGCTCACTTTAGTACAAGGGGACTACTCTACCTCAATTTAATATGATTTAGGCACCTGGATCTGTACTAAAATGCTGTTAGTTTAGACCTATAAGCATTTGATGAGAGTACATGTTGCAATACAGCCTAAGGATACAAAAACTGACAAAAAAGGCAGAAAAATATTAAAATGGAAGGATTTCTCAAAAAAATCTAAGTCAAGGAAAACAATTGAAGCTTGCCTCATGGTCACATTATCAATTCCAAGGGAAATCTAAGACATAATGGTTCACCTACACAATTCTGCGCACAGTATGCACTGTCAGTAAATGCTTGAAAGTGTAACCTAGCAGGTTTTAGATACAAATTTAGGTGCCTAAATAAATGTCTCTTTCTGTCTGGGTGAGCAGATTGTACCATTTCCTCCTTTTAAGTGCCACTTTTTGCACAGCAAAATGGAGCAAAACCATAGCCTTAGACCTCCACCATAGCCATCAGCAGTTAAGAGAGTTAACTATTCCCAGAGGACCATTCATGGCAGAACACCGGACGCGACATGCTCACAAATCCATTACAAATATTTGCCTCTGTGAACGTGTATGTGCAAAATACTATATAGAATTGTTTGGTCTTTAAATTGTGTAAACTGAACATGTGCTTTATATTTTGTCTGAGCCTTATACCTCTTCCCTCATGACATCAAAACAAAGCGGTCTTCAGGCCGATTTGAGCTTCCATGAAGAGACAAACAAACAAACAAACAAACAAACAAACAAATCAATCATCTCCAATCTGCCCTTGACCTGTCTGTGCAAGCTGCACTGCTAATTAGAACAGTCGACTAGAAACGTGTCTGAGAGACATCGAAACGTAAGCAAACTATATGCAAAGTAGTAAAAAGTAGTAAAAAGAATCCTCCCATTTTCTGCCAACCTGATTAAATTATTTTCGTTGGCAATGAAAAGAGCCATCTACACGACCAGAGGAATAAGAGGAAAACCATTAGGATCTCTCATCCAATGGCCATGTGGAATATAAAAATATTACCGTCCTAAGAAGTACGACTAAGAACATGACCTACCATTGTTGTAAAAGCACCAGGGGTATCCTTGAGTTGAACTATCAAAGCAGCATCCACGCTGATGACACTGATCTGGAGTTATACCTCCCCAGCCGCAATCCTCTCGCCTTGTGTGTTTGATACGGCATTCATCAAATGGTATTTCTACAGTAATGTACGTATCAAAAAACGATTAAACGAACCGATACATATTGAGAAATATAGCAAATTAAAATCACGGTTTAATAAACCATATACCGTAACATATATAGTACCTATGGACAAGCTAAACTTTACCTAACCAACACCAAAATTGGTTGGGTATACCCCAAATTTTCAGCCGACTCCGTCAGCCTTGTTCACGGAATGGACCCATCTACCGTCCATCGCTGAACGAAGACGGGGGTGACACAGGTTATCTGGCATTTACGACCCTCTGCTGGCAGTTATCATATGGATACATATTTCATAAACTTTGGCAGACAGTGCAACAAGCAGGATATTGATATTTTTTGTGACGTCCTTCAAAGGTTAGCATATCTATAGGATTTCTCAAGGTTGAATTTAAGCTTAGAGCGAAACCAACCTACCTGTCATGTTGGTTTTCTGGACAAGACGTTGTTCAACAGCGGCAGTCTGGTTTTGCTTGAGATTCAATGTACACATCGTAGTTGAAAGCTGAGGTATGTCCTGAAGATGTAAAAAATAGGGAAAAGAAATATAAGTATAATGGCCGACATTTTCTCGTGAGCAAATATAGCATATTTCAATCCATCTTCATCCCGATGCAAAATGTACTGTTCCATATCAACATTTTGCAGCACATCATCCCAGTCCAAATTGCATTTTTAAAAATAGTTCCCCCAGTACAAGATTGGATTCTTCCGAAACACCTCGATCTACGCAAAATGTGACCCATTTCTATTACTAAAGCTAGGCATAGCGAACCGACCAAGTTTCCGCATTGGAACGCGACGCCGCGCGGTGCAAAAAAATTCTTTCAAACGTATCCTACACGTAACTACTCGGAAATTGCCAACAAAATTGTGCTGACAATAATCTATGGAATATTTGCTATCAATCTGTGGTATACGTCCAAAATACGTAATGATAAGTGAGCTAAAAATCAGTAAAGTCGGAGATACGGTCGAAAAAACCCTGCGTTCCGCCGCCGAAAACGCGGCACCGGCCTGCGCCGCGGCCCCGCGGAATTGCGTGTTTTCAACTCAAAATCCGCCAGACTTCCTGTTCGACTAGACTTCTGGGAATTATATCAGGTGAAAGGGGAAAGATCAAGGGGGGGGGGGGGGGCGTTACGAGCGCACGCCTGCACGCGCCGCTTTTTCATCGTATTATTATGGAATATTCTCCTACTAATTAGTTCTAGTAGCGGTGTATTAACATGTGCAAACTGTACCTTACTTTTAGAGTATATTAGACATATTATTTTAGGCAACTCTACAACGCCAGTTTGCAAATAATGTGTCAAGTTATTTTAGTATCGTATTTAATCCCTTTGTATACACACAGAAATTGGATGCTAATTACTATGTTTGATGTTTTTTTAGTGGATGAAGAGGACAGCCAGAAGACATTCGCTGGGACATTATTTACAGGCTGGATTAAAGTTTTAAAGAAAAACTATCATGTGGATCCAGATGTTTCACTAAGGGATGACTGCGGTGTTGAAGAATTTTGTTAGCTTAAATTAAGAAATGAATCTATTCTTCATTCTTGTCAAATCTGACAACAGGAAGAATTACAGTATTAATTATTCAGTGCACTTTATGATATATATCAGTTCCTGTCACTTGTCATAGACTTAACAGCAGGACACATGTTGTGTAAATAGTGTAATGTGATGCTTTTAGTCTATCCAGTTAATTAGCATATCTAATTACTAATTAGTACACATAGTTGAATCTCACTGTTAATTATTTTGTATCTAAATGCTACATTAAAAAACAAAAGTCCTTGCCTGAATACAAAAATTATATTAGTTATATACTTATGATTTGTCATCCAGCCATGATATCCAAATGTTTATTTTGCAAAGATGCAGTTTAATAGAGACAGCTAATTAGCAGTTTTAATTAGCCCTTTTTTAAATAAACAATGATTTTTGCAGTTCACTTTGTTTTTGAGATCAGTTATCATGTAGATTTAAGATGTGAGACAGCCTTTTACAGCAAAGATCACATGTAATGACATGTGTATGCATTTACATATTCCAGTCAGTAAGCTCATTTGCATATTTCAATCAATTAAAATCCAAAACATGCCTTGTATACTTGATGACAAAATCAAAAATGATTCAAGTGAAAGGTTTGCCTTGTCAGCTACGAGTATTTCTATACACCTTGCAGTGTAGAAAGAGACCTTTTTTAATTAATTCATTAGAAATTACCTAATTAGGCCTAATTAGCATAAAATACAACTAATTTTCTCTAAAATTTTTGTTTCTGGGTAGCATCTTGCCTGATTTCAAGCTCTTGAAAATTTGGAGACTGTAGCATGAAAAGTGAAAGCGTTATAGTCAAAAATATGTGAATAATTGTGGATTTCTGGCCTTTTACGGTGCCGTGGCTGACAAGACTTTTCCCATAGGGACAATACTTAAGCATCTTCCAATGAAAACACCAAACTTTTCAACTTCAAAAAAATCTATAAAATCTCAACTTGGTCGTATTGTAAAACGGAAAAAAGTATGATGACTGGAAGAATTTGATCTATGCGACTGAACTATTTTCGATGACTTTCAGCCTATACCGAATTGCAGATTAGTTAAATAGTATCTTTCCGATACTTGCCGTTACCACTTGACATAAAATGGGGAGGTCTGCTGCAATAAGATGTCAGAAAGGTAGCGTTTATGTTATTCCATTAGTAGCGCTACTTTTACAAGTACAAGTATTTTGTGCACTCAATACATGACATGTGTTCTTACTAAGCAGCGACATCTCCATAGAATTTGTCTTACAGTATCAAATAGTTACTAAGAAATTAAAGTAAAATTTCCTGGGTAAAGCATGCACAGATGATATGTTTCGATACTCTCTGTTACTTTTAAGTTTAGGGGAATTTCTCTCCTCTCCATTTATGTATAGGTGCAACAAAAAGCTGGAAAGGTAGTGCTTATATTTCCAGTAGTATCGTATCTTTCCGTTACCTTTGCCTTTGAACTTACTTTACAGAAAATAATAGAGATCAAGCGAAAACTGAGCCATCGGTCACTTCGGAGGACTAGTGTTAAAGTTGCCCATAATGGCATTTTCCTAACCTAAACCAACTGCGCATAGGGAAAATTTAATTGACGTTAATTCTATGATTCATACCTTTTACGTTGCAATTAGCAGCATTACTTTTAGCATGGATATACTTTCTTAATGTCAAATGAGCTTTCAGTACACAGCATTTCAAAAGATCATATGAAGTCAAAGAAAAATGTGATATCTAGACTAATCTTACTATATACTATGTTCAAAGCGAAAATGTTCATCTTATCATATTTTACTTAAAAGTGTTGAATTACAATTAGATTAAATCTAGAGTATTTAAGCAAAGTGGTATGATAGTATAATACCAGTTGGCACGGAATGGAAAATTCTGTAGATGTCTGTAATGTTGCTAATCATAACAAAAACAGTACCTTCAATTTTATGAAGGTAACAACCAGATTAAGATATCAGTACTCAAAAGTCGTCGAGTGATTTATATTTATGTGTTTACGTCTTACGTCTTACGTCATCAAATTAGTCTGCCGCCCACACACGCTGTTTATTTACAATACACAATAAACCATTTTGAAGTAATATTTTTTACTCGCTTCAAAATTTATGAAGCAATTTGATTATCTCTTACGCTTCTCAATTGGATCAAATTTACCTTGAGACCAGGCGTGCAATAAATAAATGCCTAGTTAGGATAAACCTGTTCTTCAACTAGATCTCTTTTACATATCAATTCACAGCTAGGATAAATAAACCCTCTCCAACAAGATTTCTTCAGTGTCACTGATGAAAACTACTCGATAGTAGTTGCAACGTCTGACCGTTTTTAAAACCATATCCAGTTGCTTTAGTAACTATTTTTGGCGTATCTTATTACCTGGATGTCTAAACTACATAGACGTAAATGGCTCAAGGCTTACATAAACATACGTGATACTGTAAAATGTTATAGCTTGGAAAGTCCTTGTCAGCAACCACAGACTAACTGCAAAGTTTAGCTAAATCTCACTTATGCGGCCCAAGGACCGACAACAGACACAATGGAATGATTGATAAGGTATTAGCTACCAGCGTCATGTTGATTAGGACTCAGAAATCAGTAATATTTCTTCTTTTTCCGTCCTGTGCTTAGCCAAAGAATAATTAAAAAAAATATACACGATTTATGTCCGAGTTTATAAACAGAAAAACTGTGTCTAAATCAGATTATATTAAAGATCCTAAACGCTGGTGCAATGTAGGTTTAGAATAAATATCTTAACATAAGTATTCAGATATCATATCAAATTCGTTAACGTTTGGTCTATCATCACAAGGAAAAGTAACAAAATAGAATATTTCACACAAGGAAAAAATCTTCGTTAAAATCTATATATATATTAATGACAATGATAAGTCATCTAAAGTTATATAAATACAATAAAAATGGTCAAAATGATAAATACATAACCTTTTCATTTCTGTTGGTACCGATGTTGACGAACATCAGTAGAACGATAACCAGCATGATTGTAACAGCGGTTACCACTGCTGCCAGGAGAGCCACCCTGCAGCAGACACGGCTACATACGGCTCCGTCTGGTTCTGGTTTCGCCGTATCTAATAGAGAAATGTCTGTTGTTGTTGTTTTTTGTCGTTGTTTTATACAATAAACTTTATTGACACGACAAAAAGTAAAGTAACTTTAGTATTTCAACTATAAACTACAACAAAAAAGAGAAAGAATACAGAACACATCATATTATTCTACTAATCAAACAGTATAGAATAATGATATTCTACTAATGTAACAATATGATATATATATATATATCTGTATATACACATATATATATAATGGGATTGTGTTATATTTTTAAACGATTTTAAACACTTGAATCTGAAAAGTGTAGATTTCCAACAAAAATTGAAGACAAATGTAAGTGTGGAGTAAAGAAAATACCTGAGTTCTCCTTCCCCCTTATTAAACAAATGTCTTACATGTTCTATTAGTGTGTGTGTAGAAGAAAACAGGCCTAAGATTACCTGTAGAAGTTTCAGTCCCCAAAGGCTCATCTCCCGACAGATTCTCCAGTTTTACCGCCTCAGCTTCTTGATACACGTTCGAAGAAGTCTCCTGTCCATCTCCGTGCATTCCAGAAGGATTTCCATGATCGACACTCTCGCTCGTGTTACCCCGACGGTTAGGTGGGCCTTGGGAGGATGGTTCGCTATTTTGTTCCCTGTCGGACCCCATAACGGGGGTCCTTACAGGCTGTGCTTGCTCGTACATCTGTACTGTACAAGCTCCCGACAAATTGTGCTATCTTACACAGTAAAATCTCTATTAATATTCATAAAAAACTACGAATCCGTATATGCTAAAGACATTGATGAATATGTACTTCATGTTACCCAGAGAAATTACATTATGTTGACAGAGCAAGCACGTATTTGTGTTCTTTGAATTTTGTTTACCAGTGAAAGGCAGACTGATTTGGGAGGCTGAAAAGAGTTAATTAAATCACGAGGTATGTATGGTATATAGGATTAAATCGTGGAAAATAAAGTTACCCTTCTGTGTGTAAATGTAAGCCCTAAACTATCCGCATTACAATAAACAATTTTAAATCATGCTAGTAGTAGGACGTGTCATTTCAATACTGTCGTTCTTTTTTAAAGTATACTAGTCTCTTTTCACTTGTCTTTTAAAAGCAACTCGTGTGGATTTCCATTGGGATCTACTATCATGTTTACATCAATAAAAATGAATCATGGAAACAAGATGGGTTTGTTTATCTGTGAATTGATGGTTTTTAGTACCACGAATAGATTTTTTACCTATGTTGATGGTGTTCAGTACCAGGGACAGATTGTTAACATGTGTGTGGATGGTGTTCAGCACCAAGGACAGATTGTTTACCTGTGTGTGGATGGTGATCAGCATCGGGGACAGAGTGTTTACATGTGCTGATGATATTCAGCACCAGGGACAGATTATTAACCTGTGTGTGGATGGTGATCAGCACCAGGGACAGATTGTTTTTCTGTGTGTGGATGGTGTTCGGCACCAGGGACAGATTTTTAACCACCGTGTGAATGGTGTTCAGCACCAGGGACAGGTATGTTTACCTTTGTGTGGATGGTGTTCAGCACCATGTACAGATTGTTTAACTTTGTGTGGATGGTATTCAGCACCAGGGACAGATTAATTACCTGTGTGTGGATTGCGTTCAGCACCAGGGACAGGTATGTTTACCTTTGTGTAGATGGTGTTCAGCACCATGTACAGATTGTTTACCTTTGTGTGAATGGTGTTCTTCACCAGGGACAGATTAATTACCTGTGTGTGTATGGTGTTCAGCACCAGGGACAGATTCTTTACCTGTGTGTTGATCTTGGAAAGCTCCAGGGGCAGATTATTTACCTGTCTGTGGATGGTGATAAGCCCCAGGGACACGCGTGTTTACCAGTGTGTGGATGGTGTATTATACCAAGGACAGATGTGTTCACTAGCGTATGGATAGTGTTCAGAACAATGGGCGGTTATGCGTAAATGTTTCTGAAAGGTGTTCCGCACCAGGGACAGGTTCCTTTAATTGTGTGTAGATTGTGCTCGACAGATGGAAAGATGTGTTCACCTGTATGTGTATGAAGTTCAACAAAAATGCACTGCGGGTATTTTTTATGTAATCATCATTAGTTCTTTATGTCTTGGTGACACGTCTCTATGTTGATAATACGGTAATATTTTCTTCCAGTAATGACACTAGGTACATTGTAGCCACTCTGAATTCAGAACTCTCCCATAAAGCTACATGGTTCCAGTTAAGCCATTTGACCCTAAATTCTTCAAAGACAAAGTGGATGCTCTTTGGGAGCAGTGGTAAGCTTAAGAAAGCACATCCAGTGTCAATCAAAATTGGACTAAAGTCAATAGAAAGAGTCGTTTTATTTAAATACCTAGGGTTTATTCTTGATGACAAATTGTTGTGGAATGAACATGTTGACAAACTCCGCTCAAAGGTAACCCAACGAGTAGGTTTACTCAGACGTCTTAGACATTGCTTCACTGTAAATATAGCTGACATGTTGTACAAAGCAATGGTACTCCCCCTTCTGGATTACTGTGACACCGTGTGGGATAGCTGCGGAGTGGGGAGACAACAACAACTCCAAGTGCTACAGAACTGGGCTGCCAGGGTAGTTCTGCAACTGAACATACAGTCCAGCAGTGTCCTCGACCTTCATGAGAAGCTCAGCTGACAGTACCTCGCAGGGAGAAGGCGGGATCATGTGTGACACTTACTTTTTTGCAAAACACACTTATTTTTTTCTGTGCGACAGACTTACTTTTTTCTGCTCAAGGCACTTACTTTTTTACTGCTCAAGACACTTACTTTTCTGCTCAAAACACCTACTTTTTTTTTTCTGCGTGAGACACTTACTTTTCTGCGCCGCACACATACTTATCGTATGATAACATATTTATATACAACATCACAACACAGAAACAAAGGAACATTGTACTATTCTTAGATTGCAATATCACTTTGACTTTTCTTTTTTTTAATACAGGTCAACAATATATCAATTTATTAGTCTTCCAACAGCATGATTTGTAAAGAGATCTTCAGTCGTCTGTTTTATATGTAAATCCCTCATGATAGTTTTTGTTCTACTCTTTGCCATGCTGTGTTCAATTCCCGTGTACCCTCTCTACTGGAACTATCAAACAGTAAAACGTTCCGAGTGCTGCATACTTAATCATCAAGTGTGTGGACAGTGTCACGTACCTGCTGCGCCGCCATGCGGAAAGATACCGCCCTACAAGTGGATTGTGCATATTCCTTCGTGTCATGTTGACAAATGCCAGTGAGGAGACACCAAGGGCCAACGCATTCCTCACCAAGTCGATATCCTATAGCTTTTACAAGTGCACCAGCCTTGCTGCAATGACCCTTACACTCGCTTTGGTTATTGAGCTTTGGAAAATACTGATCCTTCTGAGTTCCTTGAGGTGAGGAAATGTCTCTGAAAATGCTTACACCCCGCCATCTCTAATATTGTTAGTTTGAAGGGTAAAACGGCCTAACTTTTGCAGTAAGTCAGCATCCTCATGACAGAAGAAGCCCATACATTTCTCTCAGGTATTGAGAAAGGTTAGCCAACATCAATGAATTCAATATGTCTGATAGCTTTACGAACATGATCAGAATGGTAAGATGTCTTGGATGTTGTTTTCAATCTTTCAATATGTTAGTAGCAAGCAAAGAAAAAGCTTACGTGTGTATTTCATTTGTCTTGACTACAAACGTAAACTGTTTTTCACAAACTCAATACGTTTTCTTTTATGATCCTCGGTTTCTAAATTCTTCATGTTCAACGTTGTGTTGCGGACTCCGCCGTAAGAAAAGTCTAAATCTATGAATTAACACAGAAATTTTACGTAATAGTATTTTGACTGACTATATGTTGTGAGACGAACACTGAAAATATTAGACGAAGAAAAAAAATTGTTTTACTCCTATGGGTGCATACATAAATGAATTCAACATATCCAGAGCTTTTATCAGAACATGAAAGAATAGAAGATTCTTCTTTTGGTGCCGACATCAATGAATTCAATATGTCTGATAGTTTTCCAAACAATCAAAAAGGTAAAATGTCTTGAATGTTGTTTTTAATCTTTCAATATGTCAAAAGCAAACAAAGAAGGAGATTACGTGACACTGTGTATTTGATTTGTCTAGACCAAAAACAAAAACACCTAAACTGTTTGCCACCAACTCAAAATGATTTTATTTCCTCTTTGGCTTCCAATTTCTTCATTTTGTACATTGTGTTTATGGACCCTCCCTGAAGAAAATCTATAAAATTGAATGTATGTGTTAACACAAAACTCATGTGTGCTGACTGTCAACATGCTGTATGACAAACACAGAAAATATCAGACAAAGAAAATGAAAGAAAACTGCTTTTTCTCCTACGGGTATATACATAGATGGATTCAATATATCCAAAGATTTTATCAGAATCTTTTTTTTCTTCTACGGGTGCCGACATCAATTAATTTAATATGTATGATAGTTTTCAAAGATAATCAAAAATGTAAAATGTCTTTAAATGTTGTTTCTAATCTTTCAATATTTTTCAAGCAAACAAAGAAGGAGATTACGGGTGTATTTGATTTGTCTGGACTAAAAAACGCTGTTTTCCCCTTACTCAATATAATTTTATTACATCTTTGGTTTCCAATTTCCCCATTTTATACATTGAGTTTTTTGGACCCTGCCTAAAGAAAAAAATATAAATGTATGCGTTACCACATAACATATGTGTTTTTATTGGCAGCATGTTATGTGGCGAATAAGGAAAATACTAGACAAAGTGAAATTACTATGGGTGCATACATACATTTATTTAATATATCCAAACATTTTATCAGAACCATCTTTTTTCTAAAACGGGTTCAGACATCAATGAATGAAATGTATCTTTTACTTTTTCAAAGATGATGAAAACGGCAAAATGTCTTTGAATGTTGTTGTCAATATTTCAATATGTTACAAGCAAACAAAGAAAAGATTGAGTGTGTATTTGATTGTCTTCACTAAGAAAACATGCGCTGTTTCCCAACCACCCACCCATCTGTATCTGTATCTATATAGCCGGTATAACCGCCCTTCTGCGTAGCACACCAGCTTCGCAGACGCGGCGCGGCAGCAGCTGGTTTTATTACACTGAACGTCCCGTCGCACCTAACTTCTGCTCAATATCTGCAAGCGTTCTTTAAAACTACCCAGAGAAGATGCCCCTACTGTGTTTGGTGACAACGAATTTTTGAACACATCAATCCTAGGTTGGTAACTCTGGTACTTGAAGTCATTGTTGTTTCTTGTTCTTTTTTGAGCTGGTATTAGATAATTATCAGTCGGTACGTCCACCAGTTCATTGGTCATTTTGTACATCATACAAAGTCTGAACATTTCCTCCTGTCTTCAAGTGATGCCCACTGCAGATCTGTTTTCATTTTGGTAACACTAACATCCCTGTTGTAGTTGTTTGTACAGAATCTGGCAGTTTGGTTCTGTACCCTTTCAAGTTTATCTTTTTGCCTTTCTTTGTTTACGGATCCCATACTGTTGCAGTATATTCAAGGTAAGGTCTTTCCAGTGACGTGTATGCGAGTGATTTTACCTTGGCTGGGAATGCCCACAAGTTACGTTTGATCACTCCCAATGTCTGTTTAGCCTTGGTTGTTATTTTGTTAACATGGACACTCCACTTGTTAACGTAACACCTAGGTATTGGTGGGTTTTTGTTAATGTCTGACCACAAAACTGGTAAGGAGACACATTTGGTGTTCGTTTGTTCGTTATGTGCATGATATAGCACTTATCAGGATTGAACTGCATAAGACATTTCCTTTGCCTGTCTTGCAGGGTGTTCAGATCTTTCTGAAGAAGTTGTGCATCATTCTTTGTAGATACATCCATATATATAGCAGATAATCATCGGCGAACAACTTCACACTTGAATCTAGCTGGTTTGGCAAGTCGCTTATGTACAAGACGAAAAGTAATGGTACCAGGGCAGTTCCTTGCGAAACTCCCGACGCTATTTTAACTGGAGCTGAGGCCTTCCCTTCTACCACTACCGTTTGCTCTCTGGTCGTCAGAAAAGCCTTTAACCAGTTTAATGTAGTACCTTAAATTCCATAGTACTCCAGTTTTTATATGAGTCTGCTATGTGGGACTTTGTCGAATGCTTTAGTGAAATCAAGTATTGCTAGATCCACCTGTCCTTTTTTGTTCAGTACCCCAGCTATGTCGTGAACTGTTAAAATAAGCTGTCTTTCTGAGGATCGCTTTGCTCTGAAACCATGCTGGTAGTCCGTAAGTATATTGTGACCTTTTAAGTGTTTCATGATATGGCTATGGATGAAACAGGTCTGTAGTTCCCGGGAATCGCTCTATCTCCTTTTTGATAATGGCGCATATGTTTGCATCCCTCCAGTCTTTGGGGATTTCTCCTATTTCAAGCGATTGTTGGAAAATGTTAGTCAAGACAGGTGGGATTTAACTTGCTGTCATTGTGAGGAACCAAGGAGGTATTTGGTCTGACTCAACATATTTTATCTTATCTTTGTTTTTTATGTCCTTATTGTCTTCCTTGTGTTTCAGACCCCGCCTGAAGAAAATATTTATAAATGTAGGCGTGTATGTTGACTGGCAGCATGTTGTGTATGTAACGAACACGGAAAATATCAGACGAAGAAAAAAGAACAAAATTTGTTTTTTCTCCCATGGGTCCATACATACATGAATTGAATATTTTCAATGCTTTTATCAGAACCTTCCGATAAAAGCTTCTGGATACAAATGTACATCTGATAGTTCTAAAAAAGGTAGGATGTCTTTTGAATGTTGTTGTCGATATCCTTTTTTTCAAGATGTAACAAAGAAAAGATTACGAGTATATTTGATTTGTCTCCACCGACAAAAAGGATTTCCGATGTATTCATTTTCCATTGCGTCTCGGACCTCGCCTAACGCAGGGCGTGTATTTTTGCTGTGCAGAATACTGACAAGTCGCACCATGTCGGAAGGGCAACAGCAGTCCCAAACTGGTGACACAGGTGAATATGTTTGTGGAAATATCTTCTCTCTGCAAAAGCCAGCGGCCAATTGCGGTTGTTCTTTAATAATCAATGTAATAAAAAATCTAAAGTTTAACACTACCCGGTGCCTGACGTGGTGACACAGGTAGATAGCGTTTTGACGAAGCATGAAGCTAGGAAGATGCATTCTTATGACGATATATTATTTCTACATCCCTTCTTTCGGATGAGAGCGTAAGTGGTAAGTGATCCGCTACCTTGCCAAGTGCGCCCCCTACATTTTGGATGGTGAAGTAAAGCCCCGTGCATGGGAAGCATCAGGTGTTAAGTTCCTCCTCTGTCGTCAAACCTCTACACGTGAAAGAACCCGACACTCCCGTCGGCGCTACTTAAATTATGTGATTTTCCTCCAGGCACCACAGCCATGAAGCAAGACGAAGAGACTTCTCTAAACACGTACGAAGAAGCCGAGACAGTGTACTACACAATCAAGGATGAAGATCTGCGGCCGTCATTACATGGGGTGAGGCGGCAGCAGGAGTCACCCCAAGGGGAGGTGGAAACCAGCGGGACGCTGTCCCAACTGACTCCTGTCCAGCAGGGTGGTTCACGTGGGCGTGTCCGCCATGGCAACGGGGCTGACAAGTCGCAAGAAGAGCAAAAAGTGGCTTCACACACGTACGAAGAAATTGATGGGAAACGTCACGCAACGGACACGTCTGCAGGTAGTCGACGCTTATAACTCACGTATCATTATCTACTTTGCAGTACAGTAGAAGCCGCGTAATTGCACGGCCTATTTGCAAGTGAATTTGTGAAGTGAAGTGCAATTATTCGGCTGGTGCAGTAATGCGAAGTTGGACCGCACCGGTTTGGGAATTTAGGGATTCCGTGCAGTTAACAAAAGTGTGCGTCAATCCGCTGTGCAATTAACTGGCTTCCCCTGTATCAAGTTCGAATCTCATTGCAAATGCTGCTAAACCACAGGACAAAACATCCAGACCATTCTTACCCCCCCCCCCCCCATGACCTGGAGAGCAGATCTTCTTTCAAGCATGAAAATTCTAAATGAGCAGGGATGCTATTGGATGAAATGTGGCATTTTTTTTAGAACAAGCGAAAATCAATGCGCGAGCGGATGTCATTTATGAAATCAAGCCAGTGTGGCCTAAGTATACTCGTGAGCAGCTAGTAGTAATCTCTGATTCGCCTATTGAGTCAGTCAATCGAGTTTCTGACATATGCTGCCACGGCAATCCTTGGTTAAGAGCTCTTAAGTGATCCATGTGACTTTACACTGAGCAAACTCGTTGAAAAACATTATTTGCAATGGCAGGAGTTTGGGGCCAAAGAAGTCACAGCTTCGTCAAAGGTTCTCTGTTTTCTTCCGCAACGAAGGCTATTAATCCTGACCTAATCTTGATGTGCACGTGACATTGAACTAATTTATTGGTTTACTGTCTTATCCAGTCGGTATGTACATATCAACGTGATAATCTGAGACAAATACTTTTATTTCTAACAGCAGACCGCACATATCCGGGTGAAGAAAGTGGCCGCGGTGCTTTCTGTACCTTCATCCGCTCCCACCGCAGTTGTATGGTCGCCGGCATTGCCGTACTGATCGCTTTAGGACTGGCCCCTCTGACGTTCATCAATAAAGAGGTAAACACTCTTGCACTGTAGATACTGTTTTAACACATTTGTCTTGTCAGTTTACTCGCGACGCTAACAAGGCAGAACATGCTTTTCTCTGTCCTTAACATTTTAGTATTCTATCAAACGTTTTAGGAGATATCCGAAATGGCCACAGCTATTGAAGCCTTGAAACGCCACCAAGACGACATGTCCGCCACTGTTGACGTCTTGAAGCGCAACCAAGGAAAGAAGTCCAGCAACGTTGATGCCATGATGCGTAACCAAAACAACATGCGCCAACTGTCCACCACGCGCGACCAAGACGACATACGCCAGCCGTCCAACACTGTTGACGCCTTGAAGCGAGACCAATACAACATGCGCCAACTGTCCACCACTGTTGACGCCCTGAAGCGCGACCAAGACAACATACGCCAGCTGTCCACGACTGTTGACGCCTTGAAGCGTGACCGAGACAACATGCGCCAACTGTCAACCACTGTTGACACCCTGAAGAGTGACCAAGACGTCATACGCCAGCTGTCCACCACTGTTGACACCTTAAAGCGCGACCTGGACAAGGAGCGCAGCCGAACCACCGCCTTGGAACAGCGTCTTCACGAGATGAGTAAGACGTCAGGTAATTTGGTTTTCCGTTGTTGTTAGTTATGTTGTCAAGTTTTTCTTACTCTTGTACTGTCTTTATTTACTTGTTTTCCTGGTGTTATGATGAAGCATATCTAATGAATCGTTGCTTTTTCGATATCTCCCATGTCTATATGTTACTCCGATGTTATTGTTAAACTTCTTTTTTCAGCATCGTGTCCTAACAGTTACACAACTTGGAACGGAATCTGCTACAAGGCCTTCTACACAAAGAAGACCTTCACCGATGCGGCCACGGCCTGTTGTGTAAATGGTGGCACCCTCGCCATGCCCCGAGACGCCGAGACCAACGACTTCCTGATCTCCTTGTACGTGGGCGACGATGATCACTTCTGGTTCGGCCTGCACGATCAGCGCGAAGAGGGAAGCTATGAGTGGGTGGATGGTTCTGTACTTGGGACGTACAACTCCTGGGGTCCTGGACAACCGGACAGCTTTTATGACAGCCAAGATTGCGTTGTACACTCTGCAGTCTGGATAGGCACGTACAAGTACAAGTGGGCCATCTACCCATGCGACGACGAATATTTCTTCATATGCCAGGCTGTTCCAGGTACTTCTTACAACCGTACTGTTTCCTGGAACCCTTCTTTCTAGTGAACATTGCACAGATCAAGTCTCCATCAGACTAATCACGTTAATTTAAACCATCGATGGTTCTAAACCATTTCAAACCACATCATTCCATATCTCATGTCTGTTGTTTGTTTTCAGGACGTCCCTGGGCGACAGGCGGAACTATCTCCACCACTGTAAACCGGCCCTCCGGATATCTGCAGTAAAACTACTAACCAGTAAAACGATGAATATGAAAATGTAGCGATTGGCCCAAACAGGACGTTGTTTAGAATGTTGTTGAGTAGTAAAATAACGCACGAAAAGAGTGAATAGGCAGCAATGATAAGTACTCAGTACAATTTAGACACGCTTCACTTCTTATATATATTTCAGAGAATGTACTTAAATTTTTGGCACGTAGTCAAAAGTTTTAATTAGGGATCATTCTAGAAGTAGAAACCTTCTGACCGTATCAAATCCATTACTTTTTTCCTTTACATAAATTTTAGCTTTGCTAAGAATCATATATCTCGCCCACGCCCCAACTTCATGTTAGGATTGTCTACATGCTTGCAGTTTTACATATGGATAAAGCAATGGGATCAAAACAACACGTTGTTTTACAAGTTTGTTGAGTAGTAAAATAACACATGAAAAATGGTAAATGCCACGATGTATTACTGTGCAATTGTAGACATGCCTTAGTTCTTATATATATTGCAGAAAATTTACCCATATATTTTTGCACGTAGCCAGAAGGTTTTGTTTTACATAGGGAAGTCTAGAATGAGATAAGGTCGTGGTTTGGTTGTGGCAAATGTATTACTGCTTCTTAAGCGTTTCCTTAACACAGATAACACGGACAAAATGCAAGAGCTTAAAACTTACAACTTCATTGTATTCACAGTAGACTGACTACTCTTTGTTGTTTTACTAAACAAGGTAAAAGTCTAAAGCCAGAACATAAGATATTTATCGATGAAAGCTCCTTTGTTATAGGCGTGCAAAAGTTTGCTTATAAAAAGATGTTATTCTTTGGTCATGTGAGCCTGGACCAAAAGAAACCACATTGATGAAACCGAATTTGTGTGACACACTGAATAAAAGTAGTAAACGGGAACTCTGTGGCTCCGGCCGTCTTAGTGATTGCGGTAAGACGTTGGTTATTAGCATCAGGATCAGTCCGCTCCACATATATTAATTATCCAACTCTTGGAAACTGACGGTTAATACTACATGAGGCATGAAGGTGTGGTGTTTATGATGTGTTTGCGGTTGACCTGAATGTGTGTTAGGATTGTTGATTTGCATATGTACATTATAGTACAGGACATCTGGGAAAACTGTGTTCCACTAATGCCGTCCTTTTCTTTCTATTGACCAACGCCCTCCGTACCCGCAACACGTAAGTCCTGCTATAGATTAAATCCTTCATTCTTGTCCGTCCATCAGGAAGTCGGTTATTTTGCTTCAAACGATGCTGTAACAAAACTCTTGCCAGCCAACTGCTCCCCCTGGCGTCCAATGCTATATTGCACCGTTAGATAATCAACTCATCTGACAGTAAACGAATCTACAAATGAACAAATAAAAGCTGTTGCATTTTTGCAATGGTTTTAACCATTAGTCGCATTACATAACCGCGGTAATGCTATATGAGGTTCTTTTGCTAGACCCAATGAGGTTAGAAATTTTAACCCTCTTGGCTCGATATAGTCCTGATGACACTTTTGGCACTGACCAGTATCAAAACACATGAGGCAGCTTAGAGTGTATCCTGCGGTTCGATTTAGTAAGTGTGAGTTACCGAAGTCACTTGGTCTTGTGCTGCAACGTTTTAATTCAATTGACCATTCTTTCCATCTTTGTGTCTATCTATGTCTCCAAGTCTTACTGTCTCTCTGTGTTTTGTATCTGACGGTCTCTCTGTTTCTGTCTGTCTGTCTATTTTTTTTATTGCAATTTCCACATAAAAAATGGAGGGTGAGACAAAATAGGTGACGGTTCACCCCTTCAAGTTGTTTCCCCGAAACAAGAAATACACATTCAAGTAAATAATAAGATACAAAATGGTATATACAATAATAATTAGAAAAAAATACTTAAATACAAAATACACAATGAATGATTACAAAATGAAACGATTAACGTGTTCTTGTTGCGAAGCACGTCGAACAGGAGCAGAACAGAGTCCAGGTACATGAGTTTTCTGTATCATAGAGCTCTGTTAATCGGTTGTGTATGTGTTTTAACAACTGTCGTTTGAAGGTGGATATGTGTGAGGACTGAGAGACACAGCGGCTCATGGCTCTCAGGTTCCTATCTAGCCCATTCCAAATGCAAATAAGTCTTGGGATATATATAAAGTAGGAAAATGCTGAGTTTTAGTTCTAAAAGTTGAAGCCATGTTGGACATAAAGCTTTTAGTGCTCCTAGATAAAAAAGAAACACATTTATCTATATCTGAGTCATATACATGTATGTTTCCCCAAGACTTTACACATTGAACGTCGGCAGCACGTCGGCAGCTTCTCTCCGTATTAGAGTGGTGGCATACCAAGAGACTTCAACCTGGATTTTTGGTTTGGTTTATTTAGATCTCCATTTGTAGTCGTGATGTTCAAGACCAGCACCAGTATATATCTAGATGCCCGACGCTGTCAACCTTGTATAAGACTGATCAGCTTGCGTGCCCCGGGGCACCATACTGGCGAGCAGTACTCTAGTATACTTCTCACCAGAGTTGTGTAGAGTGATTTACTACTGTCTACACTGGTCGTATACCCAAGTACTGTTTGTGTCTGTGTCCCCTTGTCTGTGCCTGTGTCTGTCTGTCTGTCTGTCTCTCTCTCTCTCTCTCTCTCTCTCTCTCTCTCTCTCTCTCTCTCTCTGTCTGTCTCAGTCTCTCTCTCTCTCTCTCTCTTTCTTTCTTTTTCATGAGGGTCGTGTGGGGTATTCCGCCTACGAGCCCGGGTACGGGGAATCGAGCCGAAATCCAACTTCTTTTTCCCAGAAAATTAGTCTGTCCCTTGAAGAAAAACGAAATGTCATCTTCGGCACGTCATACCGCGGCATCTCTCCAAATATGGGCAGAGATATCCTCACTTCTTCAGACTAATCATGGCATTATCGTCCATATTCATGCACCTTGACTTTAGCTGTTGTACAATTCCCTGGTGTCTGTACAGTACGGTCATGTACGAGCAAGCAGAGCCGGTCCGGTCCCCTTTCTCGCGCCCTGATAGCGGCCAAACCAGCGGGCCGCCGCTTCAACCCCCTCCTGTCCATCAGGGTGGTTTCAGCTGGCGTGCCCGTCATGGCAACGGCGCTCCTGACAAGTTGCAAGGAGACCAAAAAACGTCTACTGACACGTACGAAGAAGGCGAGGCGGTGAAACGTTATGCCACGTACACGTCTGCAGGTAGCCGTCGGTTTTATGACTTGCCTTTTCTAGAAATACATGTACCTTGGCCTTTCGACAATAAGAAGACGCAATATCATATAGAGATGGCGTATAATGACTTACTTCCCATTACTTATTTTACCACTGTGAAACTGAGACAAATATATATTTCTCATAGACCGCACATATCCGGTGGAGCAAGCGGCCGACGTGCTTGCTGTAGCTACATCCGCTCCCACCGTAGCTACATGGCCGCTGGCATTGCCGTGCTGCTTAGCCTGCTTGTTGTGGGATTGACCCCTCTGACTTTCATGAATAAGGAGGTAAACACTCTTGTGCCTTTTTTAAACATTGTAACATTGTGCATGTTGTTCTTGCTTAGGAATTACGAAGATGGATACTACTGTTTTCCTTTTGATTTTTTTCTGCTTATGCACTATGATAATCTGACTTTCGTCTTTAGAAAATAACTCAACTGTCCACCACTGCTGACGCATTGAAGCGCAACCAAGACAAAATGTCCACCGCTATTGACGTCTTGAAGCGCAACCAAGACGACATGTCCACCACAGTTGACACCTTGAAGCGCGGCCAAGACGAAATGTCCACCACTATTGACGTCTTGAAGCGCAATCAATACAACATGTATACCACTGCTGACGCCTTGAAGCGAGACCTAGACAAGGGGCGAAGCCGAACCGTCGCCTTGGAGCAGCGTCTTCACGAGATGAGTAAGACGATGCTTGAGTTGCCATGTGCACTATTTTTGATGGTGTATTTAGCAACATCGTACGAATGGATGGGCAAAACTTAGGGCGCTGACTATCATTATTCAATTGCACGATATCTTTCCTTTATCAATAGCTCTTGTGTTTGCAGGATGATTTGCATCAATAAATAGAGTCTGTATTCACCACCACAGTCAATGTCGTCTTCAAACTTTTGGTTGATTTTGAGTTTCTTGGCATCTAATTCAATTTCTTGACGTTGTGTCATGTATTTAACATAGTATATTAATTAATGTCCATAAGAATCAATGATTGTACGTATATAGAATGTTGCATAATAAATGGTAACTTTACATGTATAAAATACACATATATTTACTATATATGTATATATATATAGATGTACGTTTTTTGTTGCAGTGTCTTGTCCTGAAGGTTACGCAGAGTTCCGTGGAATCTGCTACAAGGCCTTCAGCACAAGGAAGACCTTCAGCGATGCGGCCGCGGCCTGTGGTGAAAACGGCGGTACTCTCGCCATGCCCCGAGACGCTGAGACTAACGCCTTCCTGATCTCCTTGCACAATGCCGTGAGCGACAATGGTTCCTTCTGGTTCGGCCTGCACGATCAGGCTGAAGAGGGAAGCTTTGATTGGATGGATGGTTCTGCACTTGGGACGTACAACTCCTGGGCCCCGGGACAACCGGACAACGTGGGGGAAAACCAAGATTGCGTTTGTTACTCTGTACTCTGGAAAGACAAGTGGAACGATTTCTCATGCGACAAACAGTTCCGCTTCATATGCCAGGCTGTTCCAGGTAGGCGTATAACTGTACCGTTTCCTGAAACCTTTCTGTCTAGCAAACATACCACATCTTCTGTATCCATTGGACGAAGTGTATTAGGCCATCATAACCTCCATGAAATATTCATATGCAAATTTCAAACATGTAAATTAGGGACTGATTTGCATAATTAATTATAAACGCATCACTCCACATCTCATCCCAGCCAACTTTTTTTTCAGGACGTCCATAGGTGACAGGCGGAACCATCACCACCACGTACAGCGGCTCTCCAACCATCCGCCGTCAAGCTAACAAGCTAAACTTGAACATGGAGTTATAGCATCAGGTCAAATCAGCACGTTGTTTTCTGAATACGTTGATCAAGTTTGTCGAGTAGAATACTAATAGAAAAAAAGGGCACCAAAGCCATCACCTATTGTACAGTGCTAGACACACCATAGTTGTCATACAGAGAAAATGCACATTTCGTAAGATATGCACATAGCCATTTTTTATACGTAGAAAACATACTAGAAAGTGAAAAGCTCCTAGTTGGGCTGCATGAAATCTATTGCCTGTTTCTGAAGCGTTTCGTACAAAATGCTGAACAGACAGGACAAACAGAATGTAAGCACAGCTTTAGTAAGTCTATTAGTAATAATACGTAATATCACTCTTTTAACAATAGACAGACTTCCTTTTGTTGTTGTAAACCGACGAAAAAAAAAAAGCACAATGCCAACTGCTGGTATTTTTTGGTGGAGTTTCCTTTGTAACAAGCCTGAACCAAGTTATAGACATTTTCTTGCTGTTCTTCAAAGATTTTAGACTGTGTTCATGTTAGCTTGGACCACTGAAGAAGTGTGTTTCTGGAGCGTAAAATGAAAGCTCATTACTACTAACACGTAACTTCCCTGTTTTCACAACAGGCAAACTTCCTTTTGTTGTAGCAAACGAGAAAAACGCAACACCAAAAACTGTTGCCAAAATATAATAGGTTCCCGCGATTTTGTTTCTTTTCTCTAAAGTTTGTATACCGTTCTAATGTGAGCCTGGACCAGTTAATAAGCCACGTTGCCTTTGATGAAACCAATCTGTGTGACAGACTGAATAAAAGTTTTCAACGGAAACTCTGCGGCTCTTGCTGTCTTCCTGAGGGGTGACTGTGGTGAGAAAGATGTCGGTTAGTGTGAGGATCAGTCCGCTCCATACATACTAGTTATAAAACCGTTGGACACTAACAAATTTTGACACTGACCATTAAATCCACACATGGCATCAATGAGCCTTACTGATGTGTTTGTGGCTGACCTGAATTTGACTTATAACTATGTTAGTAGATTTGCATGGCTATATCATAGTATGTTGTACCTAAAACTGTGCACCACTCATTGCGGTGCTTTCTTGACCAACTGCCCAGGCACAGCTCAATCCTGCTTTTTTGCTCTTCCATCGGGATTTTGTTTTGCTTCAAAATGTGTTCTTACAAATATCTAGTACTGTAAACGCCGCCCATGGTTATATTGCATCTTAACGTAATCCAAACACCTGAAAGCACTTTGACCGATAACGTGGCTGGTAGTAGGTCAAATGACAATGAACATAGTTTCATTGTTGTTTCTTATAAGAAAGGCATCATTTGGCTAAAACAATGATTAGATTGTATACGTTTATGTTAGCAAATTACTGCCCTGTGTAGATGGTCACCGGCTGTCATGGGGTTTGTTTTGTAGGTCAACCATGCAGCTGTGTTATACAAATAGCTCTTGTGTTTCGGAATAGGAGTTTACCTACATATAGAGTCAAACACCAATGCCATAACTGAACATGTAACCTTACTGGCGAAGGCTAATATTCAGGGCACATCCCAAATAGTGTAGGCGGAGCGTAGTACAATATAAAGAGAAGCAGGCACTAAATGACCTTTCACCCCAAGTCACATTTCAACGGTTGCGGTCGCATTTGTCTCGTCACGAAAATGCAAATGAGCAAACGCCCGATTTCACGACCACGAAATTGGAATATGACCTGACGTTGCGACGTTGCACGTGAGTTGCCCAATCCCGGCACGCGAGGAAGCCCAGGACAGCGATCGTGCCTCACGACGTATGTCTATGATTCTCAAACTGACAACATACAATTGACGAATCGCTGGGAAAAATGATGCCCCACGACGTATATTTAACGTTATGTCTATGATTCTCAAACTGACAACATACAATAATTGACGAATCGCTGGGAAAAATGATGCCCCACGACGTATGTCTATAATTCTCAGACTGACAACATACAATTGACGAATTGCTGGGAAAAATGATGCCCCACGACGTATGTCTATGATTCTCAAACTGACAACATACAATTGACGAATCGCTGGGAAAAATGATGCCCCACGATGTATGTCTATAATCTCAAACTGACAACATACAATTGACGAATTGCTGGGAAAAATGATGCCCCACGACGTATGTCTATGATTCTCAAACTGACAACATACAATAATTGACGAATCGCTGGGAAAAATGATGCCCCACGACGTATGTCTATGATTCTCAAACTGACAACATACATCAGTTCTGTCATATCTGATTTCACATCTGACAGTGCTACCGTAATGATGTGAATATGTGACATATGACAATGCGAAGAACTTCTGTCATCTACCCTACTATGATGACCTAAAATATTACACCAAGTCAGGTTTTTAATCTAACATCTGACATTGGTCCTTACACCAAGTCAGGTTTTTAATCTAACATCTGACATTGGTCCTTGCGCCATGTCAGATTTTTAAATCAGATTTTAGATTGAAATAATCTGACTGTTTGAAGACGAATGTTTGATGTTTGATTCAAAAATCTGACAGTGCTACAAAAAGTGTCAGATGTTAGACTAGAAATCTTACATTGGGAGGATGATTGTCAGATGTCAGACAGGAAATCTGACAATAATATGAAAAATGTCGGGTGTTAGATTAAAAATCTGACATGGCGTAAGGACAAATGTCAGATGTTAGATTGAAAACCTGACATGGTGTAAGGGCCAATGTCAGATCTTAGATAAAAAAAACTGACACCGGTTGTAAGGACCATTGTCAGATGTTACTAGATTTAAAATCATAGTAGGGCAGATGACAAAATTAGTTCTTCGCATTGTCATATGTCACATATTCACATCATTACGGTAGCACTGTCAGATGCGTCAATTGTATGTTGTCAGTTTGAGAATCATAGACATACGTCGTGGGGCATCATTTTTCCCAGCAATTCGTCAATTGTATGTTGTCAGTTTGAGAATTATAGACATACGTCGTGGGGCATCATTTTTCCCAGGGATTCGTCAATTGTATGTTGTCAGTTTGAGAATCATAGACATACGTCGTGGGGCATCATTTTTCCCAGCGATTCGTCAATTATTGTATGTTGTCAGTTTGAGAATCATAGATATAACGTTTATACGTTGTGGGGCATCATTTTTCCCAGCAATTCGTCAATTGTATGTTGTCAGTTTGAGAATCATAGACATACGTCGTGGGGCATCATTTTTCCCAGCGATTCGTCAATTATTGTATGTTGTCAGTTTGAGAATCATAGACATAACGTTTAGACGTTGTGGGGCATCATTTTTCCCAGCAATTCGTCAATTGTATGTTGTCAGTTTGAGAATCATAGACATACGTCGTGGGGCATCATTTTTCCCAGCAATTCGTCAATTGTATGTTGTCAGTTTGAGAATCATAGACATACGTCGTGGGGCATCATTTTCCCCAGGGATTCGTCAATTGTATGTTGTCAGTTTGAGAATCATAGACATGCGTCGTGGGGCATCATTTTTCCCAGCGATTCGTCAATTATTGTATGTTGTCAGTTTGAGAATCATAGACATAACGTTTATACGTCGTGGGGCATCATTTTTCCCAGCGATTCATCAATTGTATGTTGTCAGTTTGAGAATCATAGACATACGTCGTGGGGCACGATCGCTGTCCTGGGCTTCCTCGCGTGCCGGGATTGGGCAACTCACGTGCAACGTCGCAACGTCAGGTCATATTCCAATTTCGTGGTCGTGAAATCGGGCGTTTGCTCATTTGCATTTTCGTGTCGAGACAAATGCGACCGTAACCCATTTCGGTTCGGGCGTTTGCTCATTTGCATTTTCGTGACGAGACAAATGCGACCGGAACCCATTTCAACCCTAGCTGCCCCAGATAGATGCCTGCAGGAGGATTTGGTGGCGGCAATTATCAACACCCAGGAAGCAGGTAAGAACGTGATATACATAGACAATGACTGCGTTGTAACGAACTATAGGATGTGTTGGCCATTTCTATGGTATGTGGGCTAGTATTAGGCATGATTGTAAGAGTTTGCGGGGTAATGAAAATGGGGGTGGGGAGGGGGGCATCTTTACCCTCACGAAAACAAAGTAACAGAACACAGTTTTGATACAGTTTTCGGCCTATGGATCTCATTAGGCCTGATGGTGACTGGCTTTGACGCGAAAAAAAATATATACTAGAGTGCACTTTAGGACTATTAAAGACGGATATGTTTATGGTTATATATAATATTAAAATAAACTAGAGTTCGGCGACCTCATACCTCCATGAGCATTTGTTAATTTTGAAAACGTTATTTTTGCTCCTTTTTTTCTACTTCATCGTCTTCTTCTTCTAACAAACAATGAACTAGCCAGACTACTGTAGCCATGGTAACAGGATATGCAGCGGGCATCCTGTGGTTTTCGGTTACATGTAGCCAGTATCAGGACAGAGCTCGAGGGGCTAGATTATGAATGTGTTGGTTTAAAGCTAAACAGGCCTGGTTTGAAACGGCTAGTTTACTCGACAGACGACCGATAATTCTATTCAAGATATACCACTGGGGGCCACTTTGATGACTGGTGTTTTGTTATGAGCTGTATGCAATCTCGAAAGGCCTGAAGCTAAAATGACCGAGCTGTACATTTTGTGACGCTAGAAAAGGGAAGAAAAAATACTAAGCCTTCTTGGAAATTAGTTTGTACCATCTTTATCACTTCCTGTCAGTTTATGGTGAATGTGTTTGGTATATTGGAAACGTATGCATTTTAATTGCAAAAACACAACAAAAAGAGAAAATAAAACCTTACTGTAAATAGCTCGTTGTGAATGTGAACATTATAATTGTTTGCCACCATCTAGTTTGAATTGATCTATTTCTTGTCTGATATATCCTATTCAATTAGGTTCGACATGGCAGAGGCAGGTAATGGGTCTCATACTGCTGTTCCACAGAATTTCAGTGATGGGTATCGGTATCCTCCTGGAGTTTTATGCAACAAGAATGCGACTAAGACCAAAGACCACTCCTCAGCGAGCAAAACCAGTTTCGTCAATCAACCTGAAGCACACACCGGTGAGAAACCCTACATGTGTGGGGAGTGTGGGTATAGGACAGCTTACAACTCAAATTTATCCCGACATATGAGAACTCATACTGGTGACAGACCCTACAAGTGTGACAAGTGTGACTATTCTGCTTTACGAAAATCCAGTTTGGACCAACATGTAGCCAAACACTCTGGTGCCAAACCCTACATGTGTCGCGAGTGTGGATACAGGACAGCTCGGACGTCTGATTTATCTGAACATATGAGAACTCATACAGGCCGAAAACCCTACAAGTGTGACCAGTGTGACTATTCTGCTGCACATAAATACATTTTGGACAGACATCTAGCCAAACACACTGGCGATAAGCCTTACATGTGTGGGGAGTGCGGGTACAGGACAGTTCAAAAGTGTCATTTATCCCAACATATGAGAATTCATACCGGTGAAAAACCCTACAAATGTGACCAGTGTGACTATTCTGCATCACAAAAAAGTCATTTGGATGATCATCTAGCCTCACACACTGGTGACAAACCCTACATGTGTGGGGAGTGTGGGTACAGGACAGATCGGAAGTCTACCTTATCTCGGCATATGAGAAGACACACAGGGGAAAAACCCTACAAGTGCCACCAGTGTGACTATTCTGCTTCGCGGAAATCCACATTGGACCAACATCTAGCCACACATACCGATGATAAACCCTACATGTGTGGAAAGTGTACGTACAGGACAGCTCGGAAGTTTGACCTTGTGAGACATATGAGAACTCATACCGGTAAACAAGACTGAAAAATATGACTAGTATGACTATTCTGCTGCACATGAATCTACATTATCAACTTATCCCAACGTATGAAAATTCGCACATGATATAAAAACTACAAATGTGACCAGTGTGGCCATTCTTCAGCAAAGAAATGTAATTTTGACTGACAACATACACTGAGACATGGCGGTCTACCTAGACACTTCAAACGACCTTTAGCAACGTAAAATGACCTTACAATCTCAAACGACCTAAAACTACTCTAATATGCAATGTCCATAGGGCAACAACCTTGTGTGGTGCTCTGGCTGATGCATTTATGGATTTAGAAAACGAAAAGGAAAAGTCCCAAGTATTTAGCGTTATTTTATGTTAATTCCCCGGTTTCAAGATCGAAGCAATGTCTGGCCGCCATGTTGGATCGTCTGTATAAGGAGTCTGCATGGGGAAGTTCTTGGCCGAGTGCATATGGCGGTAACACCGGACTGTTTGACTAAGTTAAGGCATTGTCTTGTGAAGTGAGCCTCTGTGACATAAAATGTATTCATTTATTATATAATTGGCTTTTTAAAAAAGCAGCTTCAGTGAATATCATGGCTGATATGTATTCATGCAAAAACATAACTGATAAGTGAAAATAAGGAAGTTTAATAAAAGTACAATTTCCACTCTATTGTCTCTTATAAGTGGTTGGTTTACAATATTGTATTACAGAAGTAGTCCACTGTGTTCTGCTGCTGCAGTGGTCAGTTCATCCTGCAGGTATGATCAGTCTTTCTTTCAATCTCTCCACTTCTTTTTTTTTCTTTCTGACCGCAACGATCCTAGCCCTCTATCTGTCAAAGGTCAATTTTATTTCATTGACATAGACACATCTTAAGTCAACACAAGGGTTTGTAGACAACATTTATAAGAATTGTTAATTTTTTTTTTAAATTTCGTAACGAACTAGTGTAAAAACTCGCGCTACATATCCGGACCCATGAATGAATGAATGAATGAATGATGACCTTTATTGTACAGTTTTGCCCAACTGAGCTAAGTACAGGTCACAGCAAGTCAACATATATACATATAAATGTATCACAAATCTAGTCTAACATAAAAGTTCGGCTTTTTCTCGCTTCTTGCTAATGGTGAAAAGGTAGGACTGTATGGGTTTAGCTATTGTCGGTTTGTGAAAACGCATGAGAAATATAAACTTGTCAGTGCTACTCATGTGTCTAAAATGAGGGAATCTACTTTCTATATAACTAGATAGAGTATTTCTATCATTGACATACATATCGCAATCAGCAGTAAAGTGCACTTCATCTTCTACCATGTTTAAGGTACAAAATTGGCAGACTCCTTGTTCTAGAGGAGTGCGGTTGTGTCTTCCTGATTCAATTCCCAGTCTGTGGCAACTGATTCTTAGTTTAGCGATGGTAGTTCTGTGCCCAATGTTTGTAATTTTCAAATACTGCTCTTCATTGTATGTGGACTTCAGTAGTCTGTATGTTCGGAGTTTGTTTTTCGCACATAAACCTTTATTATCATTATGGATGTTGGTTAGGAAATTCTGCAAATAAATATCCTTCAGTCGTTGGTGGATTGCAGAAATTAGGTGGGATACGTTTGAATCTGTTGACTGACGGGCTTGCCAAACAAAAGGGTAACCACACTCCTCCAAAGTTTTGCGAACACCAGATGCCCAACATCTATTACCTGCTGAATCTAAATTAACCTGACATAAGAGAGCGTCTGCCTGCAGACTCTCAGCTGGCACATTCTGTTGAATTCTAATGAAATATTTGATGGCGTTTAGAGAGGCTTCCAGATGGATAGGATACCTCCCTAATTCAACGCGTACAGCAAGGTTAGATGCAGTTTTCGGGACATTAAGTGAGTGTTTACAAAATTTCAAGTGTACTGTTTCAATAGGACAAAATTTAGGACTTTTGAATGAGCCCCAAATTTCAGATCCATATAACAAAATAGATTTAACACAAGTGTCGAATAGTTTGTTTTTAACTGGTAATGTTGCGTCTGCTTTGTCTAATGATTGCCTAATTCCAAAATAGAGCTTTCAATCCCTTGCTGTATAAGTATTTGCTGTTGGCTTTGAATGTGCCAGCTGAAGATACAACAATACCTAGATAACAATAAGATGCTACTATTTCTAAGTCATTATTATCAAACAAAAAACAACGATCTTTCGGTAAGCGGCCTCCCTTTATAAATACAATAACTTTTGTCTTTTTCAGGTTAACCTTCAACTTCCAGGATTTACAATGTTATTCTAGTCTAAGTAGTGAGGACTGTAAACCTTGTTGGGATTCTGAGAAGATTACCAAGTCATCGGCATATAAAAGACATGGCATTTTCATGTTGTACAGAACAGGAGAATTGCAAGAATTCAGATACAATATCACTTATGAACAAATTAAACAATGTTGGACTCAGATTACAGCCTTGTCGAACCCCGCAGTTAGTTACAAATGTTTCGGTAAGACGACAGTTGGTTTTGATACAATTATTAGTTTTGGAATACATGTCTTTTATGGTTGATAGGAAATTTCCTCCTATTCCAAGATTATTTGTCCACTCTAATCACAACAGGGAGGACCACTTTTTTTTGGTAAGAAAATGTGCTGTACTAATTATAGTAATATTAGCAGTAGAGTAATCTATTCGTCTAAAAAAAACAGCCAAATGCGGCCCTATACTAGTACCGAATTATTCTATAAGGGCACGACCCGCCGTATGTGCTGTCTATGTGTCAAAACGTGGGCAATCTTATGGGATTCGTAAGTGGTAAGTACCGCCTCGTAAAAATAAAGGACGAAAAATCTAGCGAGGTCGCACGATAAGGGCAGAAGCTCTGAAGTGTAGGCGGAATGCGCTACACGCTGAATGTGTATAAGCAGGACACGAGTTGACCTTTCATCGTACAGTGCCAGTCACCTTTCACCCCTTGCTGCTAGCGCAGACAGACGCTTGCAGCAGGATTGTGTGGAGGTAATAATCATCACTGGAAGCAGGTAGGAACGAGATAAACATATAACACGACTGCATTATTATGAACTATAAGGGGTAGAGGTAATTTTTATGGTATGCAGGCTACACCAGGCAGAAATGTAAGACTTTTCGGGGTGACGAAAATTAGGGTGGGAAGGGGGGCATCTTTACCTTCACCGACACAAAGGAAAATATTGTTTTTGCTCCGTTTTTCACGTCCTCATTTTCTTGTGCAAACAAATAATGAACTGGCCAGACCGCTGTCACCATGGTTACTGAAGGTGTAGCGGACACTATGTGTTGTTCGGTTACATGTAGCAAGTATCAGGACAGAGCTCGAGGGGATAGATTATGAATGCGTTTGTGTAAGACTAAACAGATCTTGTTTAAAACGGCTAGTCTACCCGACAGGAGCCCGGTGAATCTTCTCAAGATGCCGCTGGGGTCATTTAGGTCATTGGGAGATTCTACTGTAAAATGGAAGGCGCTTTTCTGAGTTGTGATTCGCTATGAGCTGTAGGCAATCACAAAAGGGTTGGAGTTAAAATGGTCGAGCTGTACATTTTGTGACGATGGAAAAATAAACAAAAAACTAAAATAATTCCTTCTTGGGAATAAATTGATTATGGTATAATCTTTATCACTTAATGGTGAATATGACTAGTATATTTGAAACATGCAATATATATTTTTACCTTTGCCAGAATGGCTAAGGTTATGTTTTGGGCTTGTGAGTCTCTGTGTGTGTCTGTCTGTTAACAGCATAACTCAAGAAGTCTTGGATGGATCCCGATAATATTTGGTAGGTGGGTAGGGGTCGGGAAAACGAAGGTCAAGTTCGATAATGGGCCCCCTAGCGGCTTGCTAAGGTACTGCAGGAGAACCTCAATTTTTGATATCTCGTGTTCTGGACACGCTGTGATCATGATTTTTGAGTGGTAGATAGCCCTCGAGGCAGAGAGTAAGTGCTGTGAGTTTGGGCCCCCTAGCGGCTTTTTTGAAACTGCAGGCGCCGGTTTCCTTTCAAACTTTGGATGAGAATAACTCTACAACGTGTTGACGGATCGTCATGATTTTTGGTATGTAGATAGAATGAGTGATGACTTACATAATGGTATACTTATTATGCAAATCAGCAGCTAATTTGCATAATAAATGAGGAAAAATTATAAATCCACTACATTCCATGATAGGACTTTCAAACTTGTCACATATGTAGCTGGGAAGGAGAGAAATGTCGACAGATATCAATTATGCAAATGATTACCTAATTTGCATAATTAATGAGAAAATATGAACATGTTGACGGATCATCATGTTTTTTTGTTTGTAGGTAGCGTAAGTGAAGACCTACATAATGAGATTACAATTATGCAAATCAACAGCTAATTTGCATAATTAATGAGGATATTTTATAAATTCACTACATTCCCTGATAGGGCGTTAAAACTTTTCACATATGTAGCTGAGAAAGAGAGAAATGTCAATACATATTTATCATGCAAATGATGATCTCATTTGCATAATTAATGAGAAAATATTAACGTGTTGACGGATCGTCATGATTTTCGGCATGTAGATAGCCTAAATGAAGACTTACATAATGTGATACTTATTATGCAAGTTAACAGCTAATTTGCATAATTGATTAGGAAAAGTTCATAAATCCACTGCATTCCATTATAGTACTTTCATCAAAGTTGTCACATATGTAACTGAGAAAGAGGGAAGAGAGTAAGAGGTGTATTTAAAGACTTTGAAAGAGAATAAGTCAAGAATGGATCAAAGGATCATCATGATTTTTGGTATGCCGATAGCTTAAGTAATGCTTGATACAATTTGATATCAATTAATTGTAAATTGGGATCAAATTTGCATAATAAATGCCGAAATTTTATAAACCAACTCCAAGCATTTAATTATAAAGAAAATGAAATGAGTAACGCATTTGTCTACATACATCATTCTACATAACAAACCTGGTTTATTTGGCAAAGGTATGTGTTCGTGGAAGTTTGTAATTCAAAACACACACACACACACACACACACACACACACACACACACACACACACACACACACACACACACACACACACACACAAAAAAAACACCTAGCCGTAAATAGCTTGTTACCCTAGACAATGTAAATATCAATACTATTTCTTTGCATACAAAACTTATCTATCGAATTTTAAATGTCTATTTCCTTTTTTAAATCTTTTATCGATTTTTATCCATTAGGTTCGACATGGCAGAGGCAGGTATTTGGTCTCCTCCTGCTGTTCCACAGAACTTCTATGATGGGACACCTAGTGGAGACTTATGCGGCCGGGATGCAAGTAAAAGCAAGGACGAGCCAACAGCGAGCAAAACAAGTTCGGTACGTCAACCAGAAGCAAACACTGGTGAGAAACCCCCTTTGTGGCAATTGTGGGTACAGGACATTATTTGAGTCTCACTTATCCTGACACATGAGAACTCATACCGGTGACAACCCCTACAAATGTGATCAGTGTGACTATTCTGCTTCACATAAGTACAACTTGAACCAACATTTAGCCATGCACACTGGTGATAAACCCTACATGTGTGGGGAGTGTGGGTACAGAACAGCTCAGAAATCTAACTTATCCCGACACATGAGAATTCATACCGGTGACAAACCCTACAAGTGTGACCAGTGTGACTATTCTGCAGCAACGAAAGGCAATTTAGATTATCATCTAGCCAAACACTCTGGCGAGAAACCCTTCATGTGTGGGGAGTGTGGGTACAGGACAGCTCTGAAGTCTCATTTATCCAAACATATGAGAACTCATACCGGTGAGAACCCCAATAAGTGTAACCAGTGTCACTGTTCTGCTGCACAAAAATGCACTTTGGACAACCAAAGTAAAACACACCAGTGAAGAACTCTATATTTGAAAGCAACGTGACTTTAGGAAGCACGTCACCGGAACGTACTGCGCCTGCGCAAACCCTGGTAGTTTGGGGCTTGGTTTGGTCAACGTTGCATTGAAATCCCGCTTGTTGCACAGTTTATGTTAGAGACATGGTTTCGTGTAAAACGTACACGGAGTTTTACCCTTATATACGCACGTACTTTCTTAAATGCGGCCCTTTAGTAAACCGCTAAACGGTAAGGGTTTAGCATGTCTATACTTTTCGCGCAGGCGCAGTACGTTCCGGTGACGTGCTACTTTAGGACATCTTTTTTTAAAAAGAAAAAAAACTCTGAACAGACAGTGTACCAATATTGTATGCCATGTATACGTAGCTGTAGTAAATACACTTACATGTATGGTAATATCTGAATGCGTAGGGGATGGAAGAAGAACTATATAACTGAAATCATCTTCTACTAGTTAAATATCATATGTTTATGCAGCATGCATGTAAGAAGAACACTATATGTGTCCTACATTCCAATATTTGAGAATAGGCCATCTCACAGTTACGAGCACATATATGCTGTAGTGATGTCACGTATTTGCAAAGTTCTATATCCCTTGTTCTTTCTATTATAGCGTTTTGAAGACTCTTTTAACATTCAGTTGTGTAGAGTTTGCTGAGAAGGCTGATATATATATATATGTATATATATATGAAACGTTGTGAGCTCATTATGAGGTAACGTTTGAATTATTTTACCGTCTGTATAGTATACGTGCATGCTCAAAACTTTAAATATGCAAATTGCATTTATATTTAGACTGGACACAGTAATGCGAGTTCTGCTAAACTTAGCTACGTCAAGCTTTTAAGCCACAAGGACAAAGCTTCTATGATGCTGGGTAGTTGCAGTTCTGGTATGGATTGTTAGGTGACACTTATGATCCATGTGAACAAAGCTTCTTTTGGTTAAAGGTTAGTGCAGAGATAGGAAGGACTGCCAGGCGACGCTTTTGATTCATGAGATAGATCTTCTGTAAAGGTTCCCAATAACAATGAGGCTAAACTGACTTGATTATATGGATGGTATCCAAGCAAGCATCAATTTTCGTCATTTTGCGATATCATATCAAGACCAAATAAAGTGACTGTTAGAGTTATGAAAAAAAATAGGCATGTGTCACCTGTACCATTTGTTTGTTTATTTGACTTCGGACTTTAAAAAAAAAAATGCTTATTGAATAATTACTCTGTTGAGATAAGACGGCCCAGGCACGCTCGATTTGTGTCCGAGTTCGGGCGCGTGTTCCCTTGTCCAGTCGAATTCGAACGCGTGTTCTATGATGTTCCATTACGTAATTCGAACCGAACGCGCGTTCGAACCTGTAGTTATTTGCGACTTTTCAACGTAAACAGGCACCGTAAGGTCCCTTTATCCTTGGTAGGTGTCTGCGCGGTCAAGTTATGACATTTACGGCTTAAGTCCCAGCTCAAAATAAGAGTACTGATCTTTTTTGTACTCAAGAATTACCTATTATCCCTTTGTTATCAAAATTGTCCGCGGCTATTTTGTTTAATCATTTTATGTTTTTGACTATGGTGCATTTTCAACGAAAAATTGAAAAAAAAATGGTCGTTTCTGATGTTTTCGGCCCCAAAAAACAATATAATCCTAATTTAAAACAAAATAGCCGCGGATAAAAATGATAAATTAAAGGTTGGCTTTCATCCTTTAGAATATCATAATTTAAAGTCTTGTTTCCAGCTGGGACTAGACTCATGAAATAAACAACACTTTTTTTTAACCAAAATGTTTATTTCTAACCCGAAATCCGGCATGTACAAAAAAAAAATCACAAGTATTCAATGTGTTTAAAGTAGTACTAAAACTGTGTGAAGTTTCATCGTAGTCCGACCGAGCAATCAAAAGTTACGATCGATGTATAGAATACTACTTTATTCCAGGCCATGGACCGTCTTAAGCCAACAGAGTATTTCTCTTTTCACCCTTAATTTATAATTTGGGTTTCTGGAACATAAGGTTAGAGCCGAATGACATAGAATATGTTACATAGGTGACTTACAACTCAGTCTAAGAACGTTTTGGTCATTGTTTTTGTTCGTGTAAACGGAAAGAAAAGGTTATCGGGTTATCAAACGAGTATACAGGTTTTGGGGATATGAGTAAAGGCACTCGTCGGTCTCGCAGGTCCATGAGTAGTACTAATTCTACACAATGCACTTATTGTTTGTTTTTACGTTTTGAGCGTCTCTGTTCTGATGCAAGTCTCTGCTTTGCTTCCCCCCGTTTCAGTCCCTCCTTGACTTCCTGTCTCCAAAGAGTTCTGTTTGTTGCAAGTGACTCCCATGTGTTGATGCTCATGTCAAGGGCCTTTAAGTCCCGTTTGATAACATCCTTAAAACGTAGATGGGGACGGCCACGTGTTCTTGTCCCAGTAGCCAGTTCACTGTACAATAAATCCTTTGTAATCCTCCCATCTGGCATACGGCACACATGCCCAATCCAGCAAAGTCTTCGCTGCGTCAGCAGTGTGTACATACTAGGAATATTAGCACGTGTGAGTACATCTACATTGGTGACATAATCACTCCACTTGATATGAAGGATTCTACGCAAGCAACGCATGTGAAATGTGTTGAGTTTCCTTTCCTGACTTGTGTATAGGGACCATGTTTCGCTGCCATAAAGCAGAACACTGAGAACACACGCCCTATAAACAGCAACCTTTGTTTGAATTGTGAGTTTCTGATTTCCCCAGACTCTCTTTTGTAGTCTGGCAAAAGTAGTTGCTGCTCGTCCTATTTTACAATTTATTTCAGCTTCCAGGGAGAGGTTGTCTGTCACAGTGGACCCTAGGTAAGTAAACTTGGGAACTACTTCTAACTCATAATTGTTGATGGTGACTGCTGGGGGGGTGATCCACTCCCTGGCACATCACTTGTGTTTTCTTTATACTTATGGTCAAGCTGAAGTCCTGACAGGCAGCAGAGAATTTGTCCAACAGTGTTTGTAGTTTGTTCACAGAGTGAGCTGCCAGTGCAGCATCATCTGCAAATAGAAGATCTCTGATAAGTACTTCGCGGATTTTGGTTTTGGCTTTAAGTCTGGCCAAGTTGAAAAGTTTCCCATCTGATCTGGTATGGAGGTAAACTCCTTCGGCTGAAGAGCCGAAAGCATGTTTCAGCATGACTGCAAAGAAAATGCCGAACAAGGTAGGGGCCAATACGCATCCCTGCTTTACCCCGCTGCGGATGTCAAAAGCTTCAGAGGACGATCCATCAAACTGGACGACTCCTTTCATACCTGTGTGAAAGGACTGGATAATTCTGAGAAGTTTTGGAGGGCATCCGATCTTGGCAAGTATTTTGAATAGGTCATCTCTGCTGACAAGATCAAAAGCTTTTGTTAGATCTATGAACGCAACATAAAGGGGTTGTCTCTGTTCTCTGCATTTTTCTTGTAACTGTCGGAGGGAGAATATCATGTCAATGGTGGAACGCTCCGACCTTAAGCCTCATTGGGACTCCGGATACACTCTGTCAGCAAGTCGCTGCAGCCGACCTAGGACCACCCGTGCAAAGATTTTCCCCACAATACTGAGTAAGGAAATTCCGCGATAATTATTACAATCGCTTCTATCTCCTTTATTTTTGTATAATGTGACAATGTTTGAGTATTTCATGTCCTGTGGTATCTCTCCCTCCTCCCAGCATTGACACAGTATATCATGCAGTTCAGGCAGCAGTACACCTTTAGCATTCTTGATGACCTCAGGAGGTATTCCATCCATACCAGGTGCTTTACCTGAGCGCAGGCTGTCGACAGCTTTACTCATCTCCTCCAATGTTGGTACTGCATCCAGTTCCCACAAAACAGACAGAGTCTCGATGCTGTCCAGTGCTGTCTCATTTATGGTATTTTCCATTGCATACAGCTCTGAGTAATGTTCTAGCCACCTTTCCATCTGCTTCCCTCTGTCGGTAATTGTTTCACCAGACAGAGACTTTAGAGGTGCGGAGCCATTTTGTGTCGGTCCAATGGCTTTCTTAATCCCCTCGTACATACCACGGATGTTGCCTGTTTCGGCTGATGACTGAATGCTTTTGCAGAGATCAAGCCAGAATTTGTTTGCGCACTGTCGAGCCATGCGCTGGACTTTGCTCCTGGCAGTTCTCAGGGCTTGCAAGGTTAGCTGACTGGGTGCGCGTTTATGCTCCAGAAGTGCAGTACGCTTTTCTCCAATGACCAGATTTAGTTCACTTGCATACTCCTCAAACCAATCTTGGGTCTTTCCCTGCTTTCTTCCAAAGACACCTAATGCTGTACGGTGGAGTGTGTCTCTGACGTAACTCCACCTCTGCTCAGCGTTTTCGCTCGCAGGTTTCTTGGGGAGAGCGGCTTCTAGAGCCTCCGTAAATTCCTCTACTTTCTCTGGAATCTGTGTTTTCCTGGCATCTATACGGATTTTACCAGGAGGTTTGGAGCGATGGATCTTTTTTGGTGTAAGTCTGATTGTACAGCAAACCAGGGAGTGGTCAGTGTCACAGTCAGCACTGTGATAGGAGCGGGTGAGTAAGACATCGCTTAAGTGACAGCGTCTCACAATAACCAGGTCTAGTTGGTGCCAATGTTTGGAGCGCGGGTGGCGCCAGGATACCTTGTGCTGTGGTTTTGTGTTGAAGAAGGAGTTTGTAATGCACAGATCATTGATAGTGCAGAACTCCAGCAGACGTTGCCCATTGTCATTTATGTTGCCAACACCAAATTTTCCGAGGCAATTCGGCCAGGAGTCATAATTAGCACCCACGTGGGCATTGAAGTCACCCAGTAATAGGAGCTTTTCCTGCTTGGGTAAACCTTGAATGGTAGTCTGGAGTTGGCAGTAGAACTCATCCTTAGTTTCTTCTTGTGAACACAGTGTTGGAGCATACACACTCACAAGGTTCAAGGGCCCATTTTCTGTGAGAAGCCGGAGTGTGAGAATTCGCTCTGTACCCTTCTCTCTCGGTTCAATCGAGTCTAATAGAGAGTTCTTAATGGCAAAACCTACACCATGCTGTCTGGTTTCCTGTGAAGCTTTCCCCTGCCAGATGAATGTGTAGTCACTTTCTCGCAAGGTCCCTGAGTCTGCCAGACGGGTTTCTTGTAGAGTGGCAATGTCTACATTAAGTCTCAGGAGTTCATTGTTAATCACAGCTGTTTTTCTAGCGTCACTTATTTCCTGGAGATCATCAGACAGTCCTGGAGTCATTGTTCGCACATTCCAACAACCAATTCTGAGAGTTTGTTTCTTTCCTTTGGTCTTGGGTACAATGGGTACAGTTCGTCTTTCAGGCTCTTGAAGCCCTAAGCCCAGCGCACCCTTCAAGGCAGACGGACTGTGGCGGGGCAACACCCTACTGGCTGGGGGCTGCCCAGCTTAAGGCGGGCGGTAGCTGCCCAATGAGACGCGATGATCTCTCCCAACGACGGAAGCAGCCCCTGGCACCCTACTCTACGCCAATCGAGTAGAAGGTTTATAACCGGTATCTGCTACTTCCCGTGTTGTAATGCCGCTACAGTACGTATGGCATGAAGTGGCCTCTCCAGGATACATTGTACATAGTCAATTTCAATATTACATACATACACATACAATAAGTACAAGGACGTAGAGGGTAGTACTAGCCTGGGAATAGAAGAGATGTTTGGGGGACAGGCTGTTTCCCACGCAGCAAGTCCCCCCTCTCCACTCCACTGGTGTGGTCCAACGGAACGGCAAGCCGATACAGTTGAGCACCAGTGAAGTCGCAGGACTGTGGCGGGCGGGGTCGTCCTCACCCCGTACAGTGCTAGACTTTCCACTGCCAACGCACACAGCCATGGTCAGGGAAACCCACCCAGCAGGACAAACTGAGGGCATTGGTGGGGACAGGGTCCACCGCTCCTCAGTCCCACTGGAGGTAAAGGTAATTTTTGTGTGCGGGCCGACATGGCCTCCCTTTGTGAATAGAGCCACACACACCCTAAAGGGAACCCCCCTCTATTCGGCTCCTAAAGGGAAACCCCACTCTTTTCAGGACGTGCAGTCCTTTTTTCAGGACGTGCAATGTCCCTGCCAGAGGGGCAAAGGTAATTTGCTGTATGTGGGCCAAACTGCTGAATGGCCTCCCTTTGGTACAACTTACTGACCACATCGCTTCCTGAAACAAACCTCGAAAAAATACCAAGCTCGCTGCTGTACCTTACGAAAACGCCAGGTAAACCATTTTCAAACTAGGCATGTCTTTAGACAACCGCTACACACCTACAAAAAATCAAAAAGTTCCATCCACAATTTCTCGACTTATATGTTGTTGACCTACATACAGACCCAAGTCGGCAAAAACATACTCATTCGCCATTGGCGAAGAGAAAAATATATCAGCGGAAATTTCTAACGATAAGTAACAAAATGTCATTACGACCGGGTTTGAAATGATTTTATGTAACCTAGAGCATAATTCAGACATCCAGTAGGCATTTGTCTGTAAATACTGCTGTACGGAATAAAACAGACATGTAAGAAGAACAATTTACATGTTCTATTCCAATATTTTAGAACTAACCATCTCAAAGTTGCGAGCGTGCATATGCTGTGGTGATGTGGTCAGTAATCGACCCATGTGCGGCCATAAGAGATAGGTTTCCAACCTTTAACTCTTTGCCAAACGCAGAAAGGGAATTGGTTAAAAGGAAGAATGAATAAATCCACGAATGGATATATCAATGAATGAATAAATCAATGAATGAATAAATGAACGAATACATAAGAAAGAAAGAATAAGAAAGGTAATGACTGTAAGAAAGAAGGAAGAAAATAAAGAGAAACAAGATAACGAAATGGAAAAAAAAGTAAAATAAAAAAAAATATAAAAAAAAGAAAAAGACAGACGAAAATCCAAAAAGGCAGTCACTCCGTGGTTCTGAGGACAAATTTCTATCATGTAATCTGCCTATTATATTCAGATAGAAATATTGGGTACCTCACCAATACTGTAGGCGGAACGTACTGAACAATAATGGGTAAGCAGGAATCGAATGACCTTTCACCCTACAGTGTCCGTCATTTTTGACCGCTTGCTGCTCCAGACAGACGCTTGCAGGAGGATTGTGCGAAGGTAATAATCAACACCGGAAGCAGGTAAATACGAGATATAGATACAACATGACCGCATTATTATGAAGTATAGGGGTTAGAGGTCATTTGTATGGTATGCGGGCGACATTAGGCAGAAATGTAAGACTTTTCGGGGTGACGAAAATAGTGGTGGTGGGGAGGGGGGCATTTTTACCTTCATGGAATTCCGGAAACAAAGAAAAAAAAAATTCCTCCATTTCTTCTACTTACCATTCTTCTTTTTTTTTCGAAACAAATAATGAACTGGTCAGACCGCTATCATCATGGTTACTGGAGGTGTAGCAAGCTTCCTGTAATGTACGGTTACATGTAGCAAGTATCAGGAGAAAGCTCGAGGGGCTAGATTATATGACTGTGTTTGTGTAAGACCAAACAGATCTAGTCTACCCGACAGGCGACCGATAAGTGTACTGAAGATGCCGCTGGGGTCATTGAGGTCGTTGGGATAGTCTACTGTAAAATGGGTGGCGCTTTCATGACGGGTGATTTGTTATGAGCTGTAGCTAATCACAAAAGGCTTGGAGCTAAAATGACCGAACTTTATTTGCGCTAGAAAAGGAAAAACAAAATACTACTTTTGTACATGAATTGGTATCATCTTAATGGCTGCAAATACACCAGATATTATTATTATTATCACTTCCTGTCACTTAATTCATTTCATTTTTCATTTCAACTTTATTTCAGGCTCTTGGCCCATATCACATAAAAACATACAATACAGCAATACACATACACTTTATGTACAATAAAAAAGTTAAATTAGCCTGGGCTTTTGTAAACAAGATTCACATAGTGTGTCCAGAATTTGCTATGGAGGAAGACATCTGAGCGGAATAACCGGGAGATAATGATGTTTTTCGATGTGGCGATCCGTTGAACAAATGCATGCGTAAGCTTTCTCCTTCTAGCTACAAAAGTATCAATCCCATGTGTCACAAACATTTGGCTGGCACTATCACTCGTTCGATAACCTAACACAATCCTAAGAGCATTGTTATAGGGTACGTGTAGCCTGCGAATCGTACCCAAGTTGTACTGACACCATAGCTGAGCGCAATATATCGAGGAACAATATGCATCAAAAAGGACGCGCTTCACTCCAGGAGAGGCGAATCGGAATTTTCGTATCAAGGAATTGGCTTTGGTATAGAACCCTCTGACATGATAGCGAATTGACTCATCATCAGACAGGTCAGAGGTAATCAGGTTACCCAGATAGTTCACAGATGTAACGTACTGCAATTCCGTGCCATAAAGGGTGACTGAAGGAGGCGGTCCGTGCAATTTGAATCTACCAGTAGTACCACATGGAAAATATACACATTGGCTCTTGCTTTTGCTGAACACTATATGGTTTTCAGAGCCAAAACGTTCACATAAAAACATTAGCTTTTGCAGACCTTTAACAGATGGGCAGATAATACATATATCATCAGCGTATAGCAAATGGTTCACAATGACATTTCCGATGTAGCAACCAACACCAGAGCAATTCAGCTCAACACTCAGGTCAGAGACATCGACGTTGAACAGGAAAGGAGATATCAGGCTACCTTGTGGCACTCCGTTAGTGGCAGTAAAGTTGTCAGAAAGGACATTGCCCCAACGTACACTAAAAGTCAAAACATTGTACCAGGCTACAAGTAAACGTATCAAGTAAAGTGGTACATTTCTGTCGATCATTTTCTTAAATAACAACCAGTGATTAACACGATCGAAGGCTTTAGAGGCGTCTAGGAAGGCCACAAATACAGGGGAGCCCCGTTTCTGGTAGTAACGGATTACCTCCTTCAGGGCAAATACACAAAGGTCTGTGACATGCTGTTTTTTTAAAACCAAACTGGTTATCCGGAGAGTGTAAAAATTCATCTAGACGCCTTAGAAGCAATCTTTCAAGAACTTTGCATATCGGACTGGAGACCGCTATCGGGCGATAGTTGTCTTTGTCAGTCACATTGCCATTTTTCTTCTTAATGATCGGAATGAGAACAGTGTTAAGTAACCTAGGTGGAACATAATCATGTCTGAGCACAGCAGAAAACAACAATGACAGTAGCGCATGCAGCCGGGGACCTGCATACTTCAGGTGCTCCGCAGAAATACAATTAGCGTCACATGCTTTACCATTGGACAGCTCATTAATGGCGTCACATATTTCATCAACAGTAGCGGGCATTCCAGGATTGTCAGAGACACCTGATTGAATAGTGCTGTTTACATGTAACTTATATGCGGTAGAATTGACGGAGTTTAACAGTGCGCTGTAGTGGTTCTTCCACATGTTAGCAATATCGGATGCACCCGAATGGCCATCAATTGTACAAGGTATGCTAGATTTGGAGCCGTTTTGGGAGCGAATGGCAGACCAGAAGCCCCTACTATCTCCCTTATGTAAACACTTTGCCAACGCATTGGCCCGGTGCTGAGCCTCAAAACGGCGGCGTTGCCTAAGAGAATATTTAAATTTCGCCCTTGATTTTCGCAAAAGCTCCCAGGTGGCTCTATGTCTAGGTCGACCATTATCTCGCCACAGAGTGGAAGCATCTCGAGCAGCACTATGATATTCCTTAACTATACTTCGTTCCAACCACGAATCAATTGGGATACAGTGCGTTTTCTACCAGGAAGAGAAGTTTTTGAAGCTTCCTGTAGTTTTTGAATTATCTCATATGAAAAACTGTCAAGAGACTCCCTGTGATGTTCGTCCCTGCAGTTCGGGTCAGCACATCTGATTGCTTGAATTGGAAGCATAACTTCAGACAAAAGGTTTTCAGCACAGGTGTGATACTGTAACAGAACACCATTAGACGCACGTTCCCTATTGAATCTACTGGCTGGAGAGTCCACATCGTCAGCTGTGTTTGTAGCTCGAAGGGGGAAATGGTCGGAAGACACAAAATCATAAAGTACACACATATCAGAAATACACTGGTGCACAGAATCAGAGCAAACACAATGGTCTAACCACGATGTAGATCTATGCGCGTCGCTGAGGTAGCTAAAGGTGTCCTCAGGAAGCATCTCTATGTCACTAATATGAAGATTGCCATCAAGACAAAAATTGTACAATAGAGGAGCAAACGTTCCGTCTGGCCGTGTATTGAAGTCACCCATAATTAGTACATTAGGTATGCCAGACTCATCTATGAAGGATTCTATTTTACCAAGTTTCTCCATAAAAATCTCGGTGTGATTATGAGATTTTGTTGGCATGTACACACAGATAATCAGAAGCTCTTTGCCATCAAAATTAATTCTTAAAGCTAAAATGCGATCATCATTGAGGTCGTCGATATTGAAAAATGACTTAAGGTGAATGTAACTAGTATATTGGAAACAAATGCATTTTAAGAAAATAAAACAAAACCTAATTGTAACTAGAAAGGCCGACATTTGCTTGGGTGCAAATAAAGCATATTTCAGCCATACCCATTCCCACGCAACATTGGACTGTTCCAAGTCACCCCTGCGCAATTATGGAACATTTTGACTGTAAGTTAACCCCAAAAGAGAACTAATATTGTGAATTGATTCCAGGTGAAAACAGAGCTTGCTCAATATGCCCGGGCCCATATGGAAGAGTACAATCTTCCACAGGAGCCCCTATGCATAACTAATTGTTTTTTAGAATCGCGGCAGCTCCTATTTTTCCGAAAGTGAAAAAAAAACAACACCGCATCTTCCATTCAGAAGATTTTCATCGTGAAATTACATGAAGCCATTCAACAATTTCCAGTACAATAACTACGTCTAAGTACCGTTATCAGCTCCTAGTGATGTTGGTACATTTATTATTGCAGTGAACTTTTCTTTTATTCAAGTATGGCATGTGTTTTAATAATTATCAAGCAGGTGCAAGTACTGTGTACTCTCCAAGCTGAGGTTAGGCTCCGGCTGTTTTTTAAACGTTTTTTTAGTCGTTTTTATCGAGCTTTCTGTGTAGTAGGAGTGTTTTTTTTCAAGCTGAAAACTTAAATCTTCTTCTTGTTTTGTATGAGCCATTACATAAACGGAGACGTCTCGAATTTAAAAAAAAAAGAATTTACCGATCTTTCGCTTCATTTCTTCTTCATTTCTTTTCTGAAAAATTCCAAGACCAACAACTTAACTTGATGTGGCTTTATCTATATATTTCATTTCCTTCTTTGTTAAGTATATCTTCCTGCATACCACTGTTAAATTGTTTTACTTTGTATGCAACAGCCAATGGGCGTAATCTTGTTGTGTTAGTGTTATAATTTCCTGCTCGTAGCGTGCGAGACCCAGAGGATAGGAGTTTCTACCTTGTTTGAGGGTTTCTTTTCGGGGGTCAGTGGTGATACCCTGGTACTGGGAGTGTTTTATTGGGCTAAAACTCTGGCAGTTTAAAGTTACTTACAATTTGAATGTACAAGGTTTACGTAATAAAATTCAAGTTCAAATAATTATGACGAAATATTGATGAGAAAATAATTAATTTCGCCACTGTCAAACCTACGTATCAAAACTAAACGCAAACTGGCCAATTTTCCCGCATTTTCCGCCAAGTAACATTTTCTCAAATGTCTTAACTAACCCTATTAAAGTTAACTCTATAGTTAGTGTTATAATTTCCTGCTCGTAGCGTGCGAGACCCAGAGGATAGGAGTTTCTACCTTGTTTGAGGGTTTCTTTTCGGGGGTCAGTGGTGATACCCTGGTACTGGGAGTGTTTTATTGGGCTAAAACTCTGGCAGTTTAAAGTTACTTACAATTTGAATGTACAAGGTTTACGTAATAAAATTCAAGTTCAAATAATTATGACGAAATATTGATGAGAAAATAATTAATTTCGCCACTGTCAAACCTACGTATCAAAACTAAACGCAAACTGGCCAATTTTCCCGCATTTTCCGCCAAGTAACATTTTCTCAAATGTCTTAACTAACCCTATTAAAGTTAACTCTGCCGAAAATGATTGATATCGCCATGCGGAATGTTGATTAATTCAACAAAGACTTGTATTCTAACGTTCAATGCATGCGTACCGTCCGCTACCGCTCAAATGACCCTGTCTGAACTCCAAATCCTCGTAAACAACAATTTTAAACCGGGCAAAGGTGACACACACATGTATGGCCACTGTAAGGCTGTAATATGCATGTGTTTCTGTCTGTATATACGGCATTGGAAGCCAGCTTATGAATATCAATTAGCATTCATCTTACTCGGCGCTGATTGGCTGGCCCCATTAAATTCAATTAACTCGCGAAAGTCCAGGATGCGCAGGTGTGTGGTGTCACTGGAGTTCACGGGAGGAGGCCGAAAGAAAACCAATTACTCCTCATAAAAGTGCTGAAATTTAGCATTTCAAAGTAGTTTATGCCAAATATTTTACTTGGATCATTTTACCAACTATCTAATACCTATCTACGCCAAATTTCAGGTCATTCTATTGTAATACCAGGTACAGTGGGCCAAAATATACCGTTTTGGTCAAAAGATAAAACATCAATAAAATCATTTTAGAGAAAGATATGAAAATAACACAAACTGGCAAATTTTCCCGCGTTTACCGCCAAGTAACATTTACTTGATTGTCTCAACTAACCATACCAAAGTCAACTATGCCGAGAATGATTGATATTGCCATGTGGAATGTTGGTTAATTCAATGACAAAGACTTGTTTTCTAATGTTCAATGCATGCGTACCGTCCGCTACCACTCAAATGACCCTGTCTGAACTCCAAATCCTCGCAAACTACAATTTTTAACCGGGCAAAGGGTGACACACACATTTATGGCCACTGTTAGGCTGTAATATGCATGTGTTTCTGTCTTTTTTTCGGCATTGGTTGGCTGGCCCCATTAAATTCAATTAACTCGCGAAAGTCTAGGCTGCCGCATGCAGGTGTGTGGGGTCACTGGAGTTCACGGGAAGAGGCCGAAAGAAAACCAATATCTGCTCAGAAAAGTGCTGAAATTTAGCATTTCAAAGTAGTTTATGCCAAAAATTTTACTTGGATCATTTTACCAACTATCTATTGCCTATCTACGCCAAATTTCAGGTCATTCCATTGTGATACTAGGTACAGTGGGCCAAAATATACCGTTTTGGTCAAAAGATAACCTTTAAACATCAATAAAATCATTTTAGAGGCAGATATGAAAAAAAAAAACACAAACTGGCAAATTTTCCCGCGTTTTCCACCAAGTAACAGTTACTTGATTGTCTCAACTAACCATACCAAAGTCAACAATGCCGAGAATGATTGATATTGCCATGCGGAATGTTGGTTAATTCAATGACAAAGACTTGTATTCTAATGTTCAATGCATGCGTACTAGGGCTGGGTATCGGTACAGCGTACCGGTACAAAACCGGTTTTTCGTATTGGACCGGTCCAGAAAAACCGGATCTGAAAAAATTAGGTGGACCGAATGTTGGACCGATTACAAAATTAACAGATTATTTTATCAGGCATTCACACGTTTTAGCGCTTGTAGATGGAAGAAAATAACAAGAGTGAAGTAGAGTAGAGTTTATAATAATTTCTACCAAGTTTTACAGCCAGTCGTACCGGTGCAGTTAGCGTTGTATAATTTTAAAGCGCCAGTGTGAGTCTAATACTTCACCAAACAGATTTCTTTGTAGTAAAATGGACCATTGGTATGAGTCATACTGCATCAGGTCCAGGTTCAGGTCCGGACCTGGACCTAATTCTTTGGACCTGAACCGGACCTGGACCTGAATTTTCTGTACCGGTACCCAGCCCTAATGGCCACTGTAAGGCTGTAATATGCATGTGTTTCTGTCTGTATATACGGCATTGGAAGCCAGCTTATGAATATCAATTAGCATTCGTCTTACTCGGCGCTGATTGGCTGGCCTCATTAAATTCAATTAACTCGCGAAAGTCCAGGCTGCGCAGGTTTGTGGGGTTACTGGAGTTCACGGCAGGAGGCCGAAAGAAAACCAATTTCCCCGCAGAAAAGTGCTGAAATAAAGCATTTTAAAGTAGTTTATGCCAAAGATGTTAGTTTGATCATTTTACCAACTATCTAATGCCTATTTACACCAAATTTCAGGCCATTCCATTGTAAGACCAGGGTACAGGGGGCCAAAATATACCGTTTTGGTCAAAACATGACCTTTAAACCTCAATAAAATCATTTTAGAGGCAGATATGAAAAAAAAAAACTGAGAAAAAAGCATCAAGGTATTGGTCTATTCTACCCCTGTGCCAAATTTCAGGTCATTCGGTTCAGGAACGGCGGAGATGAATCACTATGAAGATTTGACAGGAGAAAGAAAGAAAGAAAGAAACATTACGAATACAATATATTTCACCATACTATGTATGGCTGAAATATAAAAATGAAAAAGAGCACGTGGGTATTGGTCCACTCTACCCTTGTGCCAAATTTCAAGTCATTAATTCGGTCCAAGAACGACGGAGATGAATCGCTTTGAAGATTTGACAGGAGAATGAAAGAAGAAGAAGAAACACAAGTTAGGAATTTAACGTTACGTGTTTGTAAGCATAAGTCCGTGAGATTTCTGAAACAACAGCAGTTCTGTGATAAACGGAACATTCTAAAAACGTACGGAGCTAACAGTGCAGCGAAAATACCATCGATAGCGATTCAACTTCGGATGGCAAACCGGACAAAAGTTATAAGTACTGTTGAAGTCATTAACGTTAAAGTTTGTTTTCAGTTGCCTTTGACGGTTTGACCTGAAATACTGTTACGCTAAACTCCTGAAGAGAAGTTAAGTGACTGCTGTGATTATTACAGAAATGCCCCTAAAAACTGATACAATAAGCCTTCTAAATAGCCTAAAGTGCAAGAGTTTCAGGCGGGCTTCGCCCCCCTGGGACCCCCAACGGGGCTCTGCCCCTGGACCCTGCCGGGCCGGGGCCTTCGGCGTTCTTCGGCGTTCTTCGGCGGCCCCCGAAAAAAATTCTGGCGGGAACACTGCAGTATATACGGAATCGTGGGGCCCCGCTTATGAATATTAATTAGCCTTCGCCCTCTTCGCGCACAGGTGTGGGCTCTGTGCGGGGTCACGGAAGGTCACGCCAGGAGGCAAAAAGAAAACCAATTACCCCTCAGAAAAGTGCCAAAATTAATTACTTTAAAGTAGTTTATGTCAAAACTTTTACTTGGATCATTTTACCAACTATCTAATGCCTATCTACACCAAATTTCAGGCCATTCCATTGTAAGACCAGGGTACAGGGGGACAATATATTTTATTTTGGTCAAAACATGACCTTTAAACCTCAATAAAATCATTTTAGACGCAGATATGAAAAAACTTTTTGGCCCATTCTACCCCTGTGCCAAATTTCAGGTCATTCGGTCCAGGAACGGCGGAGATGAATCACTTTGAAGATTTGACAGGAGAAAGAAGAAAGAAGAAACATTACGAATACAATATATTTCACCATACTATGTATGGCTGAAATATAAATAGCTTGTTAGGCTTGATAATATAAAGGTTAAAATTATTTGTTTGCTTGAAACTAGTTTTAATGGGGCTATTTCTTCTTTTCTGATATTTTCTATTGCATTAGGTTCAATATATTTATTCTTTTCTGGTATTTTCTATTCCATTAGGTTCAACATGGCAGAGGCAGGTAAATGGTCTCTTACTGCAGCTTCCAAGAACCTCGGTGATGGGTCTCCTACAGGATTTCTAGGTGACCGGAATGAAAGTAAAACCAAAGACCAGCCAACAGTGAGGACAAACATAGCGGTCAGTCAACCGAAACCAAACACTGATGAGAAGCCCTACATGTGTGGGGAGTGTGGATACACGACGGCATGGGGGTCTCACTTATCCCAACACATGAGAACACACACAGGGGAAAAACCATTCAAGTGTGACCAGTGTGACTATTCTGCTGCACGAAAATACAGTTTGAAACAGCATCTAGCCAAACACACAGGTAATAAATCCTACATGTGTGGGGAGTGTGGGTATAGAGCAACTCAAAAGTGTCACTTATCCAAACATATGAGAACTCATACCGGCGACAAACCATTCAGGTGTGACCAGTGTGACTATTCTGCTGCAAATAAGTCCAACTTGAACCAACATTTAGCCATGCACACTGGTGATAAGCCCTACGTGTGTGGGGAGTGTGGGTACATGACAGCTCTGAAGTCTGACTTATCCAAACATATGAGAACTCATACCGGTGACAAACCCTACAAGTGTGACCAGTGTGACTATTCTGCTGCACATAAGTCCAACTTGAACCGACATTTAGCCATGCACACTGGTGATAAGCCCTACATGTGTGGGGAGTGTGGGTACCGGACAACTCAGAAGTCTCATTTAGTGGAACATATGAGAACTCATACTGCTGAAAAACCCTACAAGTGTGATCATTGTGACTTTTCTACTGCACATAAGTCCAACTTGAACCGACATTTAGCCATGCACACTGGTGAGAAGCCCTACATGTGTGGAGAGTGTGGGTACAGGACAACTCAGAAGTCTCACTTATCCCAACACATGAGAACTCATACTGGTGAAAACCCCGACAAATCTGGGCAATTCGGCTATTCTGCTGCACTGAGATCTACATTTGACAACCCTGGTAAAACACACCTGTGAAGAACACTACAAATCTGAGAAATGTGATTTCGGGACATATAAGAAGACTCCCTTATCCGAACTGATAGCGTACCAGTTTTTATGTTATCTAGCTATAGTAAAAAAAATGTACAACAGATGTCATCTACTTGTAGCAAATATATCATGTTGTGTATGCATTCTGCAACAGTCATGTAAGAAGAACACTTAACGTGTCCTATTCCAATATTTGAGAATAAGCCTCCTCACAGTTACGACCTTACATATGCTGTAATAAGTTCTATATCCCTTTCTTCTTTATATTGAGGTGACCGCCTTCAGCGTTTTGAAGCTTCTGCAACCTTTAAATGTGTTGAGTTTGCTGAAAAGGGTGGTTATGCCGACAAACACTTGAAACAGATTTGAGTCTTGAAAATGTCCACGTGGAACTTAAGGCGCCCTCCAAAGATAGTAATAGTTAGTTCATATTAGGTCATTCCCCAAATGTTTTAGGTATGTGGTTCCGGTATGTTTGTTTAAATAGAAATAAAATATTGTCCCTTTCAGACGATAGCGTATAGCTTCTGCGTGTTTTATAGCATTGAATATCGGTGAATTCATAGCTAGAGACATTTTGACAATCGCTTTAATATTCCTGTCGTAATTCTCATTACATAGTATTTGAATTAATGCCTTTCCTGGGCGTTTCTGGCCATTTTCAGATTAAAGATTTCATCTTGGTCCCCTTTGCCCTGGTATTGAACCAAGTGACCTGATATCTTATATGGGGCTGCCTTGGACATGTACCAACAGGGATCTTTCACGTTTTCCTTTCATTTATTAGGAATGCAAACAGTAATCTCGAACCAGATCCACGGTGCGTTATGTATACTAGTAGTATCAAACTCCCCATAGGTGCCCGTTTGACTCCCTTAGCCGGCTATAGTCCCTGGCCAGCTTTGATACTATCTTATGGCACCGTAGGATCTGCTTGGAGATTATGCAAACAGTGCAATACAAGTGGCAGCCAGTTAGCTGCAAGGCTGGTAGCGGATACCACTGATACATACAACATAATACAAATTGTTACAATGTACAAGACCTGCGACGAAATATCAATATATACAGTAGCAATCCATCATACAATAGCAGTAAATTATAAAATGAACAAAAAACACCATCATCAAATATAAATACCAATAAACGAGAAAAAAAGAGAAAAGATGGTATGGTTGGAAGTCTGTTGGGTTTAGTATTTTTACACGTCAGTGATCGAATAAGAGGTGGTTTCTGCATTTGGCCTTGAAGATTTTGACGGTGGCGGACTCTGTGACTTCATTGGATAGAAGGTTCCACAGACGTGTGGTGTACAAGAAGTAACTGTCATTTGTGTTTGTTCTACTCCGGGGAGTACAAAAATCTAAAATTATTCACTTTTGAATTTCTACCTTTTTTTCTGAATAAAAATGTACATTTTGCCTGCGGTCCAGCTTTTCCTTGGTATCAAAACCAAATAACTTTTTATACACATTCATCACTTTGAAATAACTTAACTGGTTCATTTAATTCTGTTATTTTTAGGCTACGGCCGGCTATAACGTTTTGCTCCTATGTCACAGTATTACAGCAAAACTGACCGTAAATCTGGTACGAGAGTACATACGACATAAGCTCACATATCTTCGTCACATTTTGGCATTAACTTTAAATGCAAAAAAATGTGACGAAAATTGTGTGGGCGTATACTTAGTAAACGTCAGAGCTATATATTTTCGGATTTAGGGCTATTTTCAGGTCAAACATGATGTCTTTACCTCTTATGTCACTGTACCACATCATCCAAACGGCCTGATATTTGCCACGGGGTCGCCTGGGACGCATTCTGCAGGGAGTCATTCATCCTATTGAAGTATTCATTTGGGGATTTTAGGCTATTTAGACCACTAGTATACATTTGGGCCTCCCATTTTCTTTATTATAGCTAAATAATCAGTGATTTGGTGTTTGATTGCCGAGATATATATATTCACATATTTGGTATTTGCCACTTCGAAATGGTTTATCTAAATTGAAAATATGTACTTTGGTTTCATTCTATGAGAGCGAAGTGACATGTTCTTTAGTATGGGTTCAGCGCTCCTACAAGGGGTGGGAATTGGTAATTTGGGAGAGTCCATTTTGCATTGGATGTTTAAAGCTTAATACCATTTTCTAGGGGGAAATTCTATGTCAAAAATTGTGGATTTTGTAAGAGTCCAATTTGGAGAAGAAGTCATTAAGGAGTGATCCATTTTACCATGGGAGGGGGGTATTTTGGAATAGACCAAGAGAAAATGTATTTTATTATGCTGGCTCCCCAAGAAATGGGAGGGGCTTGGTACGAGCATTCAACGATTATATCGATAGTTCTTGCGTACATTTGAATGGATTTGTTTGATCTCCTGCGTATACCTCCCAGCTCAGATTAACTTCTTATGCCAGAAAATTAGTCTGCCTCTTGCAGAAAAACAAAATGCCATTCGCCGCACGTCATACCGCCATCACGCCAAATAAGGGCAAATTCGACCTTTATTCCTCAGACTCAAAAAGGTCTCATTTGCAGTATTCATACATTTTCACTGTTTTACACTGCACGACGGCTGTCTGCAAATCATTGTCCAAATAATGTCCACGCAAGCACAGCCAGTCCGGTCTACTTTCGCCGGTCCCGGCAGCAGCCAAACCAACAGACCGCTTCCGCAGCCCCCTCCTGTCCACCAACGCAACGGCGCTTCTGGGAGTCGGCTGGAGAGGCAAGAAACTTCTTTAGACACGTACGAAGAAGCCGAGAGAGTGTACTACATAATCAAGGATCAAGATCTGCCGCCGTCTTTTCATGGGGTGGGGCGGCAGCAGGAGTCCCCCCAGGCGGGGGTGGAAACCAGCGGGCTGCCGCCCAAACCACCTCCTGTCCGTCTGAGTGGTTCACACAGGCGTGTCCGCCATGGCAACGGCACTTCTGAAACATTTTACGAGGGATCCGAGGCGATGAAAGATTCCGCAAAGTACACATCTGCAGGTAGAGGCCTTTTTTGTGCCTTTTTAGTAGGTATTTGCACGATAAGAAGAAATTTGATTGACGAGAGGGCGCATGATCACTTACGTGCACCCCCGTAGGCAGGGGGGTTCAGGGGTTACCCCCTCAAAATGATCAATAAATCCTCTATTAACGGCGCTGTTATCGACAATGTCCGTTTTCTACTTTGAGATCCTGTAAAAAAACAGGAAATGCCATTTCAGAGAGATGAATTTCCGAAATGTACCGGGGCCGGGATACACGCCCCCTCTAAAGTGGTCCAAACAATCTACAAAGGACCCCCAACAACAAAACCCTGGCTGTGGGTATGCTGACGTATTCACAGACTTTGCAGTGTCAGAATAGCTGAGATGAAAAGAGTATTCATCTGCTGCTTATGATATTCATGCAAAGTGAGTAATGAATACTGGTTGTGAGACTTTCATGCACGTATTTTACGCCTGCTACCATAGGTCATGAGACTATAATTGGCAAAGGTGTAAGGTCGTGGACTGTAATTTCCTTGTATTACTAATGTGTAGACGTTTGTTTGAAAATGAAATGAGCCAAATACTTTTCAACAGACAGCACGTATCAGGATGGAGCGATCGGTCATCGTAAATTCATCCGCTCCCACCTTAGCCGCATGGGTGCCGGAATTGTCGTGCTGCTAAGCCTGTGTGCCGTGGGACTCGCCCCTCTGACGTTCATTAATAAAGAGGTAAATGAGATATTTTTCTGACACTATTTCTGATGTGTTTATAAAAGGTATAAAAACAGAACTCTGCTGTTTCATAAGCTTGCTATTCTTGCGTACACATTAATGTATATATGTTTTTAGGAAATATCTCAATTGGCCACCACTGTTGGCGCCTTGAAGCGCGACCAAGACTACATCGGCCAGCTGTCCACCACTGTTGACGCCTTGAAGCGCGACCAAGACGACATGCGCCAACTGTCCGCCACTATTGACGCCTTGAAGCGCGACCAAAACGACATGCGCCAACTGCCCACCACTGTTGACGCCTTGAGGCGTGACCAAGACAATATGTCCACCACTGTTGACACATTGAAGCGCGACCAAGACGACATGTCCACCACTGTTAACGCCTTGAAGTACGACCAAGACAACATACGCCAACTGTCCACCACTGTTAACGCCTTGAAGCGCAACCAAAACGACATGCGCCAGCTGTCCGCCACTATTGACGCATTGAAGCGCGACCAAAACGACATGTCGAACACTGTTGACGCCTTGAAGCGTGACCAAGACATGTCCACCACTGTTGACGCCTTAAAGCGTGACCAAGACAGCATGCGCCAACTAGCCGACACTGTTGACGCCTTGAAACGCGACCAAGACGACATGTCCACCACCGTTGACGCCTTAAAGGACGACCAAGACAACATGCGCCAACTGGCCACTACTGTTGAAGCCTTGAAGCGCGACCAAGACGACATGCGCCGACTGTCCACCACTGTTGACGCCTTGAAGCGCGACCAAGACGACATGTCTACCACTATTGACGCCTTGAAGCTCGACCGAGACGGCATGCGCCAACTGTCCACCACTGTTGACACCTTAAAGCGTGACCAAGACGACATGTCCACCACTGTTGACGCCTTGAAGCGCGACCAAGACGACATCTCCACCACTGTTAACGCCTTGAAGTACGACCAAGACAACATACGCAAACTGTCCACCTCTGTTGACACCTTGAAGCGCAACCAAGATGACATGCGCCAACTTTCCACCACTCTTGCAGCCTTGAAGTGCGACCAAGACGAAATACGCCAACTGTCCGGCACTGTTGACGCCTTGAAGCGCGACCTGGATAAGGAGCGAAACCGAACCGCCGCCTTGGAGCAGCGTCTTCAAGAGATAAGTAAGGCGCCAGGTAACTTGTGTTTTCGATCTTATGTGTACTTTTTGTGATAGTGTATTGAACATTTATTGTACATATATATATATATATATATATATATATATATATATATATATATATATTTGGTATGTTGGCTTTGATCTTTTAATGTTTACTCTTATGTTAAGCAACATCATTAGATTTAAAACGGTGCTTAATTAAATTGACTATCAGTTAACAAACACATATTGTGTGTAGGTATCATCCAATGTGCATTCCTTAGCACGATATCAAAACCCCTTTTCAGCGCATTGTCCTAAAGGCTACGCAGTGTTCCGTGAAATCTGCTACAAGGCCTTCGACACAAGGAAGACTTTTAGCGGAGCTTCAATGAACTGTGTTGAAGACAGCGGCACCCTCGCCATGCCCCGAGACGCTGAGACCAACGCCTTCCTGATTTCCTTGTACAAGTCCGTGAGCGACTATGGTGACTTCTGGTTCGGCCTGCACGATCAGTATAGAGAGGGAAGCTTTGAGTGGGTGGATGGTTCTGCACTTGGGACGTACAACTCCTGGTATCCAGGACAACCGGACAACAGTGGCAACGAAAATTGTGTTCATTACTACTCGATCCAAACCTCGAGAGACAAGTGGAACGACGCTGAATGCAGCTATCAGAATCGCTTCGTATGCCAGACTGTTCCAGGTGCGTATTGTAGCCGTATCATTTCCCGACACCCCTCTCATGGCACTCCCTAATTAATACACTAGACATGTTAGATTATCATCGCTCTAGTTACAAACACATCATTATGTAATTGTTGCTATAAACATATCATTCCGCATCTCGTCCCTGATAATTTTGTACTATTTTCTAACATCACTTGTCTAGTAAACATGTCACAGCTCGAGTATTCATCTGATCTGGCACAGCATTATTTTGCTCTTGTTACAATAAATACATCAGTTCTTATCTCATTGCTTCGAACTATTTTTCCAGGACGTCCATAGGCGACAAGCGGAACTCTCCACCCCTGACGGCTCTCCGACCATCCGCAGTGAAACGTACCAGCCAAACGTGAAACCTTGACTTATAGGGTTAACAACAATCTTAACAAATAGTACCTTGTTGTATAGCTGTTTACATGTTTATGGAGTGGTAACATAAATTGTCAACTGAATAGTAAGAATGAAATTTGATGAAGCTGCCCTGTATAATGATAATCTCTCCTCATAGTAATAAAGCCCATGGTTTTAAGCTACTTCTAAGGCATTTCCCGAGACATTTGTCACAGGCATTAGAGCGAAACGGATGGGATTTAAAAAGTTCAGTAGAGATAGCTTCATTGTTTTTGCCGTAGGCGTAAATTTCTTTTGTTGTAGTAAAGAAGGAAAAGACGTCATGATATCCCTGCGTTTGCAAGTCCGTGTACATCAAGCGTAAGGGCGGCACATACGCGTGAACGTCCACATATTTGAAATTCCCGGGTAAATGTACTGGAGTATTCGACCCAGAAACTTGTTTCTGGCACATTGTGAGCTTCTGTGACATTAGATGCAGTTTTAGTAACTGCCATGGTCAATATGTAAGAACGTAACTGTTAAGCGAAAATAGGGAAGTTAAATAAAAGTACAAATTCTACTCTATTGACTCTTATGTATACCTGGTCTGCAGCTGTAATGTTTCTCACTGTGCCAAACTAGCCAAATAGTGAAGTGGGTGAATATAATCATAGGGAATAACTTAGTAGTAGTAATACGAACAAATGTGAATTTTCAGAAATTCGACAAAGGAATTCACACGTAAAGTACCTATGCGTTATTCAGAAATTGGCAAGATTGGGTAGGCTATATGATAAGAAAGTTAATGAACCACCTGTTCCTCGGTGTACATGGTGTCATAACGACTGGTCATTTGCTATAACCACCGGATAAAACCACCGAGTGAGCCATTAGCAAAGGAACAAGAGTTATGACACCATGTACACCGAGCAACAGGCGGGTCATTTACCATTAATTAAAAGTCGTAAATAGTCAACAGCTGAACTAACATATCAATCATGAAGTCGTTCTCTGTTTCGCCCGACCGCAACGTAGTGGATATTTAAAAAGGCGAAGACATCGCAAAGACATTGCAATACGAAAACGTAATTGTTATGTGGATGTTTAAAACGAAAAAAAAATCACGATTAAGAAAAGATGTGGTCTGGTTGGATTCAAACTCTGGGGTTTATTTCGCGATGCACTCACCCTTTGAGCTAGTTGTCTAAATTAACAAATGAAGATATTGATGAATCAATTTTATTTCTTAATTATTTCTTTATTAATGAGAATTCTGAGTAATTTTAGAGGGTAAGTTTAGATCACACAAACAGCAATGGACAGTCAACACGGAATGTAAAACCAAATACGACATAATTTGAACTGCATTGACTCATTGCATTCTTCCATTCTTGCATATTCCAAGGAATCCTCTGGGCTCTAGGCATTTGCCACACAAGTGGCTTGATACAATGTATTCATTTCGTACTTATTCCGTCAAAACCTTGTTAAGTTTGTCAAATTCTCTAGAATACTTATATACCCATACATGGGTATTGCATGGATCACAAATACCTCCTAGCAGTCCGTGTTATTATTGCAGAGGTAATAACTAAATGTTGCAATTACAACATGAATTGCTAGGGGGCATCAATGACACATGGCAAATGTCCACATGCCCAATGAGATTTGTAAAGCATAGAATTTGAATTTTAATGCTTTTATATAATAATAATAATAATAATATCAGGTGTATTTGCAGCCAGTGCCACAGGCAGGTACCCAATGTGTAGGGTAATGAAGCTGTTTAACGTGTTCGAGGCGCCCCCTCGAGCACGGGACCCCCGTTTTACGTCCCTCCCGGAAGACGATTTCGTGGAAAGCTTCGTGACTATATATAATCCACCAGGCAGAAAAAAAAAAAAAAAAACAAGTGACCGTAGGTGACCGTAGGTAACATACTCTGTGACCTAACTATGGTTTGTGTTGGTTGTGATGTTTTCTGTGGTGTATGACTTGGGGTTTCTATCGCATACAGAACACATAATCGCCTTGTACCAAAAACTTACTTCAAAGATAACATACATATCAATTCCAAATTTAAACTTACTTCCACAGTCCTGTACGCATGAACAGCAAAATCAGTGTCTAAAACGAACGACACCAAATGCGAAAATTAACACTTGTCCAGAATTCATTTGTAGAAACGAGCTCTTGATATGGTACGTGCGAGTGCAAATCGTTCCTTCTACAAATAGTTACGATTTTTCCCAACGTCTGCTTTGAGATCGTCACAATGCCACCACCCTGCTTGACTTGTATGTTAAGCTCTGAATAGGGACATGAGCCTTGTACCTAAATAACCGCCTCTGTCCTTGTACATATTCTGACCACTTATCGCTCAGTCTGCGTCTGCATAGGGTGTAGACACCTGGGAGTGGGTTCAGTGGGTTAAGATTGTGTATTTACTTTAGTATCTGCTTATTCCCGAGTTGTTGACAAAACCTCATCGCAGAGTTCATCTCCAACAGCTCTTCTGGAATATAGTTATCTTCCTGGCACATTGAGAACCGGCTTTTATGTTCCTTCAAAGACCCCTGTCAATCAAATGCCTACTTTTCCCGGGTACGAGGTAGCACAGCTGTTGTCAATTTCCGACGAGGACAACATCTGCTTGACGATATCCAATGACCACAAGCACGATCATAACGAAGACCTGGACCAATATACCGAAGACGTAGGGGTGAAAACTGAAATTATTACATCCAAAATAAAAACAGCTTCGGCGAAAAAAAATAACGTGCATCATTTCCTAACCGAGTACAGGCGACATGCCAATCTACATGCGATTGCGGCATACAGTAGAGATACAGGTGCGAACACTCAACGCACAAAGTGATTACAATACTCTGTTAATGGAGGTTACCCTCCAGTGTCACAGAGTAACAAACATCAAAAGGTTCAATGCTAATGTTCCATGCATAAAAAAAGAGAGTAAACCGCCAACATTAAGGACGAAATATTATGATTAGGTTTTCTATCATTTGCTTACACCATGTGTCCTATCACAGTGTTACCTAAGTATTTATATGAATTTGGCGGAACTGATATAAACAATTACTAAGAAACGAACGATTTATACGGTGGTGGTGGTTTTATGAGGTGGTTATAGCAAAGGGCCAACCTTTATGACATCATGCACACCGAGGAACAGGCGGGTCATTAACGTTATTGGCTCGTTCTCTTTTAAATGTCGAAAATGCTGTCGCCTGTCTTTAAGACTTGATATAGAGCAAATCGCAGGCAACATCACTGTTTTTTTTATTTTTTCACAACCCCTGTAATGTTTTACGAAAGATGCACCACAACATTCGTATTGGTTGATGTCTTGTAAGAAATTACAGCCACGAGTAGGATTCCAACCCCCAACAAACGGCTGTCGCCTGAGAAGACACAGAGAGTTCAAACAGTAGCCAAAAATGTAGTAATGCAGTTCCCAGACTGAATGTTTGACAGGTGAAGCCAGGTAGCCGGGCCCTCTGACTGATCACGTCAGGTCGCTCCCTTCACCGATTTTCGAGTTTATGTAATGTGATTTATGCCTGTCGCCAAATTCTGTGACAAACGTTACCACCTCTAGTTAGACGGTTGAGGCATTTTTTTAGCCACGTATAAAACAAGAATGGCCACTTTTGTGACGCTGTACAGTTTTTCTGGCTTTCTAAAGAAACAAGAAAGGGTTGTTGACTGTCATTTGTATCCCACCTTGCTTAACAAACTGTTGTATAGAAATGACTGTAACAAACGTTACCATTGTTCGATGCTGTCTAGCCTTTCTACTTGACCTGATGTAAAAAAGCTGCCCACTTTTTAAATGTCCCTAGGGACGTCCACTTATAGCTTAATGATGTAGTCAATAAGGTAAGTCCTTTCGAAGAAAACAGGGTAAAGTCTACTGTTGTAACAAACGTTACCGGTAACGTTTGTTACCTGCCCTGTAATGTATTACCAATGCGACCGAAAATAATAAGTTGTCATTTTTTGGCTATGGTTAAAAAAGAAATTTTCCTAAACAACCAGGTAGTTTTCATCAAAGTAAAGCCGATTTATTCTTCGACCAAAAAAAGGCAGTTTTCGACATTTCAATGAGAACGAGTGATAATCACAAACTTGCAAACTCCTGTATGACGCATAGATCCCTTGGTACTATACGTGTGAATTCCTTTGTCTAATTCTGAAAATTCACATTTGTGCTTTGATACATACATTTATAAGGAGATTACTGATTGCATTTTGAAACCAAAATTTCCACAGAAAATATTGGAAACATTACAGTCATTGGCTTTTTAGAGCAACAAACTCATTATCAATGTTAACAGAAGGTGCAATTCCCCCTTGCAGTCTGTACTTATTACCTTTGCCAGAATGGCCAATGTTATGTTTTTGGTTTGTGCGGATGTTTGTCCCGCTGTCGGTCACCAGCATAACTCGAGAAGACTTCGATGGATGCATATGATATTTGGTGGGTGGGTAGGGGTCGGGAAAACAAAGGGGGGGGGGGGGGCGATAATGGGCCCCTAGCGGCTTGCTAAGGTACTGCAGTGGAACCTCCACGTTTGATATTTCGCGTTCTGGACACGCTGCGGTCGTGATTTTTGATAGTCATCGGGGCAGAGAGTGATTGAGCCTCCTAGCGCCTTTTTTGGAACTGCAGGCGCCTGTTTCTTTTCAAACTTCGGATGAGAATAACAAGAAAACGTGTAGAGGTATCGACATGATCTTTGGTATGCAGATAGGGTAATGATCTGCGTAATGGGATACTAATTACGAAAATTGGCAACTCATTTGCATAATTAATAAGTTAGGTGTTTAAGTGCACATTTAGTCCATAATAGGACTTTCAAACTTGTTTGGCTGGGTAGGAGGAAATGTCGATAGATATCAATTATGCCAATGGCGACCTTATTTGCATAAGCAATGGGGAATTATTAATGTGTTGCCGGATCGTCATGATTTTTGGTACGTGGATAGCCTAAGTGAATAGCCTAAGTGTAAACTTTCATAATGATATGTAAATTAACTGATTGCTAATTTGCATAGTTAATGAGTAAAATTTGGTGAGTGGTAGTTAGACCCCTTAGCATTTTTGGTGGAACTGCAGGCATCCATTTTCTTTCAATCACTTGTTGTGGAGGTCAAGGGTGATGCCCTAGAGGTCAGGTAGCATATGGATTTCCAGGCACAGAGCCAAGCAAGTATATTGTAGAGCCGCTGGAGACATGTGAATGCAGTGACTTGTGTAGATAACGGTGGAGCATGGGAAGAAGTGAAAGTCTTGTGGGTCTGCAGGCAACAGTGTATGACCTAACTGACAGGTAAGAATGACATGTAAGTATTAAAAGGATTAGAGAAAAAAGGAAAGTTTGATACTACCGATTATAGTTTGAATTGTATGGGTGTCTGTAATGAGTCCATAAGTCTGGGTAGTACAGTACACTGCAGTGCGGTATAGTTTAGACTTGCGTTTGTTTTCCTCTGTCAATTTGGAAGGATGCAGTTATTAAATTTTCTTGTATGGTGCATTGATTCCCTCCCCGGCTATTATCATTCAATACTGTAGGGGTGATACTTACTGTACTATGGCAAGCAATGATATGGAATCTACTTTCTGCATTTTTGTATTGTCCTAAGTTATCAAGTTAACGTCAGGCCAGTCCAATTCAATGTCTTGGTTCACGGATTCACTTGTCCTATTTTTCTGAATTTCGAAATAAATTGTATCTCAGCTCTAGACTACAAAAATGAAATCGTCTTAGCACAAGCTTTTGCTTGCAGTCTTGCACACATAGAGGTGAAGGTTGAAGTCTAAGAAAGATTGCCGAAAATAACAAGAGAAGGGTAAGACATAAAAAGAGTGCACTACAGTGAATGAAAGTGATTAGAATGACTGGAATGCATGGAAGGGAATAGACTGTACACAGGTGCACTATGGAAGGGCAAAAATTGAAAGAAGTTAAACACGGAAACAAAGAAGGTGAGGAATGAAAAGAGGGAGGGTCAAAAAGCGTGGTTTTTAAAAAAACACTGGCGACGTGAGAATTAGTAAGAAGGGAATGGCGGAACGGTTTGGAATTATTCATTGAAGTAGGTATTGAAAGGTCTTAACCGAAGCTGGTATTTGGACTGGTTACCGCACAAAAGGTTAAAAGTGATGTAGTCTATATTTGTTAGTCATCATTAAAAAATCATGACTGAAAGTGGAAGTAATCATCACGATCTTTTAACTGCGATGAAAAATGTCTGTACTTTTTTTCTATGTACGTCATGCAAGTTGCAAGGTGAGGTCAAATTACACGCTGTGCAACTCCTGCTTCCGGGCGAGCTGCATGGCGAAAGAGGGTACCAGTCGTCATTACGTACATTAACTGCAAGTAAATCCGTCACTGTTGAAACACCTACAAATAAAACATGTCACAACAGAGTCTATGTCCTCGTTATTGGGTGTAACGCACAAATACTTTTTGTCTCATCTAATTGTCTCATTGAATATGCATATAATACTGTAATTTGCTAGGCATAATCTATTTTGTATGATGGTCTTCTTAACCGAAAATGCATATATCGTATGTGTAGATGTCCAAGTTTCGCAAAATTCCATAGTTACATCCTATTATAAATCAGGCAAATAACTTGCACAGTTACATACTTGGTGCATCGTCGTGTACATTAATAACTAACTTACACATGTGAAGTAGGTAATCCCCACCATTAACCACTATGGAATTATGACATTGTCACATTGATTATGCAAATTAGACTCTTATTTTTATATTTAGCATACGTTAATGCTGCACTTTCCATGAATTATTTATTTTAGGTGCATAAAAATCCTATTAAGGAAAACACTAGAAACACATATTTCCTCATTAATTACATGTAAATTAAGTCATCATTTACATAATAAGCATACCATATCTGTAGTACATCTCTGTCTAAACTACCTGTATACTAGAGATGAAGGAAAGTCGTCGTTTCTTTGTTTAGCTATCCTCTGAAATGGCACACAATTTTGCCTGCAAGTTCTACGGCTGTCTGCGTGCTCCAAAATCACTCCGATTCCCAGGAGTTCGTACAGAGGCGGTTCTTACCACTTACAGATCCCCAAAGATTGCCTACGTTTTGGCACTTAGACAGCACGTATTTGCACGTACGGCGGGTTGTGCCCCTACCTTTACGTCACAAGCCACCAAGCACATCCAGGTCAAAAGATACAAAAACGGAATTTCTGCTGCAGTACCAAGGTCACATACTAGGGGCCCAAAATTGACCTTGACCTTTGTTTTCTTAACACCTATCCACATACCAAATACCATTGGAATCCGTCTAGAGGTTCTTTAGTTATGCTGACAACACAAACACACAGACAGACACACCCGAAACTATATTTATCTCCATTTTTTCATGGAGGTAAGAATGAGAGTTAATGTCAAACCAAAGCCGGTTATGATCATGCAATCAAGGACACAACAATGGTTGTAGTTATGTTGATATCCAACTGCACTTGTGTCAAGCTTGCATCACTGCTTTGTTATTTTCTAAGATTTTCTATAATTTAGATTTTGCGTAATACGTAAAAGTATGTCTTAAATACACGAGACATAAGGATATTCGTTCTTTATCTCTGAAATTCGTTAAGTATCTTTCGAATCCCGCAGTGACGCAAGCCTGGCGCAAGTGCAGTGAGATACCACCTTAAAGCTAAGGGCACAACCCGCTGAACATGCGTGGTATCTACGTGCCAAAACGTGGGCAATGTTCTTTGGAACCGTAAGTAGTAAGTACCGTCTCCGTACGAAATCGTACGAAATCCAACGGGTTTGGGAGTACGCAGACACGCCGTAGAACTCTACGTGCATGTCGACATTTTCTCTGCCTTCCCTCCCTGCTCTTGCCATTCCTTCCCCACGTTTTCAGAAAACGTGGCGGATGGGACCTCCCCCCCCCCCAAAAAAAAACGTACGTACAAAAAGCACGTACGGCGGGTTGTGCCCTCAGCTTTACACAACTAACATCCTATCCGTTTTTATGTCGATGTATACATGCTAGAATTATGACGATCCATATTATTAACTCCTAGATAACTTATTATTCTCGAATTCTTGAACAAAATCTATTCTTGCAATTCAAGAAAAAGCTGCTACTAGGAGGCTCAAATACAATCATGACTTTCTCCCAAAGAGCTGGGGGTGGGTGGGTCTGGGATTCATTATATTTGTCTGCTTCCCGCCACGATCGAAGAGAGGGAGAAATCGTGGCCACTATTTTGTTTGTTTGCATGTGTGCCATATCCGGTAAACCGCCACATGGCGAAACATAACAGGTTTCTACTGTAGGAGACAGGCTGCATATCAGGAAAATCATAATGTTGCTATTTGTTTCCTTTGAAAAAGAGGGTGAACCCCTATGTAAGAGTTGAGCTAGGGCTGGATCAGACAAAGTTTTCAAATCAAGGGTTGAGCATACAAGGTCATGAAGATTGCAGAGAAGGGATATTCTAAGTTGGTTGTAGTTAGGGCAGTACAGTAAATAATGGGCAACGCTTTCACATCGGGAGCCACAGCTACAAGAAGGACTATCGACTAAATTACGTGTGGATAAGCTAAAGTTCAAACTACAGGTCCCGATGCGGAGGCGTGTGAGTAAAGCGCAGGCGTATCTGGGGCCGTGACTAAATGTGTGTAAAGCCCCAGTCACAAAGCGCGTACGATTTCTGGCGATGGAGTATTCCGCATATCGTACGATGAGCGCAGTAAATCGCAGCAAAATCAGCCATCGTAATGCATCGGATGATGTTCAAAATCTTTCCAGCGTCGTACGATTTTTCACTTGTGTCTCTTCTGAATAGCCGCATGACCGCTTCTGCGCTTCTTTATCCGACCAAATGTGGACGTAGCTGTTGAATACCTTTCTATAATATCTTTAACTGTAAAAATAGATTAAAAGAGACCATGACAACATGTGTATTACATGTACAAGCAAAGGTTCAAATCAAGCAAAAGTACTGGTATGGTTATCTCTGCCTGCTTACGGGCTCTACGAGTCAGGATTTTTCGAAGATCGTATTATGATATGCTGTCAACAAAAAATGCCATCATACAAAAATCATATCATAAGCATTATATCACATATATTTGCGACTCATAGAGCCTGCCTTTCTGTTCGACTTGTCCCTATGGTTATTATGATTATGGTAAACTGACCCGGGGCCGACGAGAGCTGAGATTTGATCTAATTATGAACTCACGTACATGTAGCGATCAAATAATTGTCTGCATCACCTGTGCGCGGCGGGTTGGCGGCTCGCGCCCATTGGCCCCCCGCTATCTCAACAATAATTCCGAGGCCTATAGCCCATGCTCATACTGCGCATCGCAAGGAATCGTACACGCTTTGTGACCGGGGCTTAAAGGGAAGGGCGAGCTAATGTTACTAAGTAATTTTTGATTGACGAAAGATTAAGTGACCATACAGCTATATCAAGACCATTCCAGTGATATGTAGTATACGGAATAAAGGACCTTTGGTAACGAGTTGTGGTACAAGTAGGTGGCTGTAAATTGTGTTTGTTACGAAGGTCGTAGGGAGTAGAGGCAGAGACTTCAGGAGTGATCAGCTCCTGAAGATACTGACGAGTGTGGCCATAAACAAGTTGGCCCACAGTTGGATCTCCCCGGATAAATCCAGACTGAAGAGGATATAATAAGTTTTGGGACATCAGGTGGTTGTACAAGTGTTTAAATACGATTTTTTAAAGGATTTTGGACAGAGAGGGGAGTAGGGAGAATCTAGGGATACAGATCGGTAGTTCCTCGGGGTCCCCCTTTTTGTAAATTGGTACCACATTTGTTCTTTTCCGGGATTCAGGGAAGACTCCGTGGCTTAGGGACAAATTAAAAACATATGCAATTTTGTCGGAGAGATGTAGGGACATATGGATTTAAGGGAACGGTTACCTACATTATCATAGCCATATGCTTTTGATACTCCTTGATCCACTCACACCGGGAAGGACCCCTACTCTTTTGTGTGGCAGGTTCTTTTACGGCTGTCCTCACACACGAGACCCTCATTTAACGTCCTATCCGAGGGACGTCCCAAACTAGCTAAGTACTCATTTTCATATGAGTGAAGTGAGCAAAGTCATGTAATGTGTACCTTCCTCAAGGGCACAAGATCAGTGACGGATTCGAAGCCGATACCACTTGGGTCTGAGCCGAACACTCTGCATACTTACTCCATACGACCCACTCTACTAACTTCCCCCTTACCCCCTTCCCCGACCGTTACCTCTGATTTGAGATAATTATGCCTATGGCACAGCAATTTTGATCTGGTTCTGCACTGTCCCTTATTTCAAGTTAGTGAGAGAAAACAATAGCACCACGGTCTTCATACACAATGCTCGTACTAACATGTAAATGCAGAAATGTTCGAGGTGTTCTTATTCATTATGTTCGGGGTATTTGTAGAATATATCGCACGTTTCTAAGTATTACAGTGTTGCTGGTATTATCATGCAAATTAGGAACTAACTATATGATTGATAGCTATTCATTTATATAGAATCGTATATGTATGTATATATATTAGCTGCATGCTGTGAGTATTACCTTCCTATCGTTTAGAAGACAGGAGATAAAAGATATCTTAGGAAATACGGCATGTCCTCCTTTATCCAAATTAGGTCAATCCATTGGGGGTAAAGTTTAGCTGCTGATAAGGTACCTGCCTTATAAGTTCGGAATTCCTAAAGTTCACCGTTATGGATTCTCCCCACAAAATGTATCGTTTTCTAATTAATTATGCAAGTTATGTTCCACTCAGAGTAATTGCTACTTCGTCGTACTCATCTCTAATCAACTCACACGAGGGCCCAGAAATTCTCAAAAAGTTCTGTTCATTTGTTATTGACTTAAATCATGTGAAAAATGTGTTCAAACATGACAGAAGAAGAAGAGGAATACACCCTCATAGACAATACATTTCCTGTCGGAGATATGATTACACTCCACCATGTACCACTACACACCCAGCTCCGATGGACATTACAACCTCAACCTCCAAAACCGGACACCTCGGGCACGTTAAAGAACCTACAACATGTAACGTTACACTTTCCCGACGTGAATATTGGATTCTGTCCGGATATGCAGCTTGCACTATTCAGTTCAAACCTGGGGTGTAACGCCGCCATTAGGCGGTTTGCTGGGTAAGCAACATAAACAAACAACCTGTTCGCCCGGACTGACAATTATCGGCCAGCAAGATCGGTGCAGACAAAACATGTACCGTTATCCCCCACCGGTCAGAAGCGCAGTAAATTCGCAGATCGAAAAGGTTAATATAGAGCTACATGACTTTGAGGTCAAAGCAACAACATAATTAGGGTATTGGGAGGGGGTCAGGAAAAACACGGAAATGTGGGATAATGCAATGGATACAACATCTTGCCATTCAAGATAGTACCGAGTCACCTCAGTCTGTGTCCTCTGTCGTAGAAGAGTAGTCAACCCAAACCCGACAGGGTTCCCGTACATGGACCACAAGTGGGGCCACACTTGGAGGAGGAACGCGTGGAGAATTAGAAGGACACAATTATGTTTTTTGCAGAAATGGGCATTTGTGCATGACAAATTAGTAAACGGCAACTCCTCTGGTATGTTACCTGTCTGTCCATTTCCTACAATCAGTGACGGTGGAGCCTGCCTCGTAGACTTGAATATATACACACGTGTGAACCCATACCAACCTTATGATCATAATGATGTGCTCCTAAATTTTCTTTTTGTTTTCAAGACTATGATAGAATTGACAAGACATGGTACCTCAGCAAACAAGTCTTTTATTTCTGTATTCAAGAGGTGCACAAAAAAGTATCACTAGTGTGCTAGACTGTTATCACTTTATCACCAATGGGACAACTACAGTTATGGCTATAACATCATATATACATGTACTTTCGAACTAGTTTCACTTCTACAACTACTGTCATGGCTACATGCACCTCACTAGTGTGACCTCTGCAAAGCTATCACACGATGTATCTTCTCATTTTGGTACATATTCAACATCTTGGGGGGGGGGGGGAGTCCTTTAGTTTTCTTCCAAATCAAGCAAAAATTGATGAGCCCACTGATATCATCCATAGACCTCGTGTGCCCTTATGATCCCTTATCTTCCTTGAGGGACCGGCATCACTCCCAGCACATTAGAGGTATACATAGTACCGGGGTATAGTTTGTAGTTACAGCTTTAATACCAGGCTAAACAATAGTAGGTGAAGTGAATTTGTAACTCAAACTTTTTTATGATAAGTTATCATTGGTGATAAACATGATGGAGTTACAGTATCAGAACGTAGTTATTGTTTTGAAGTTAAAGATCCATCAGGTAGGTTTCTTGGTTGTGTCAAAAATAAACAGTGCCCTGCACATGGTCTTTTTTTTGTCCTGTTTTGACTTGTCCTGTCCGCCCAGCAACTATAAATCCATACCTGGAGCCAAATCTTGCACGTTCGAAAACATCATCGCCTGTTTCAAGCTCGCCTGTTTGTTTATCTGGAGCAGACCCGAAAACACATTTCTACCATCGCCTGTATTTGTTAGCTCGCCTGTTTGTTGATCTGGAACAGACCCGAAAACACATTTCTACCATCGTCTGTTTTGTACGTCCGGCTGTTTGTTGATCAGGGACAGACCTCGGGCGTGTGACCTAGAAACCTTTCAAAGGTCAGTGACTCAATGCTTTCCCTAGGGACCTTATGGCCAGTTCTTGGATAAGGCGGAACTGGTTCAAACTGGTTTGATCCCCCAAGACCTATGGCTTCTCCAATCAGGGAGAAGTCTTAAGACATTTGACCAATAGGACAAAACTGGCCACCCTCCTGTCAATCTTCCGAAACTGGGAGGGTCCGGGTATACACTCCGGTTCTTGTCTGTTGACGAGACAGAAAGAGCGGGGCGTTCTATGTGTTAACATCGGGCCTGAGGTCATCTCAGCTGTAACTTTTCTGGAAGCTACGACTGTAGGTTGGACTCTGTTTCCGCTGCAGATACAAGGACATGCGTCACTTCTGACAAGGTATGTTGGTTTTTCTCCGGTTAAATGGCCTGTTCCTTGCATTTGGTGCAGCGGAAAGTTATATCATTGAAAGAATATAGTTTTTGATATTCCCTCTCCGGTTAGATCGGTCGGCATTCATTGTGTAGTGTCATTGTTCCGTGGCCGATACCGTGTATATCTCTCCTAGAATCATCAAGGTCTAGACTTCCAGTTGATGCCTTTCTACATGTACTTGTGTCTGGATTGGTGAATAAATTCTACGGTGATGTGATTTCAACCCTTTCAAAGCTTAAATTGTACGCTTCTTTGTGACGAGACTAAGCTTCAATTGTACGGAGAGAGGTACTGCGATACCGCTCCTTTTCTTCGCCCTCTAGATATAGCCAAAATCTGTTTATATTTCATAAATACGAGTTTATCTCCCGCAAGTCAGGTTTACCGTAGTGAAAATGCGGTGCTATTAAACCCCGTCAGATTTTCGAGCTTCGTCAAATTCTACCGCTAGCAAGAGAGAAAGAAAGTCAAACCGTTGTAGCACTTAAGTTGAGTAGACTTACTGTAGATGCCATCTGTTTTTCTAGAAAGGTTTTGCTGGATTCGCGACTAATAGGATTAGAAAGCTGTGTTGATTGCGGATTTCATGGCCGTTCCGAAATGTAAATATGGAAGGGGAAAGGTTGGATCTTACAAAACTGGAAGTCAAGCAAAAGCAGGATTCAGTTACTGGGGTCCCAGGGAGGGAGCGAGCCCGTAAACGACCCCGTATGCGCAGATGCCTTGGCGGACATGCATCACTCCTAGCACCGTAGAGGTGCCGGGGAGCCCTCGAAGGAAAAGGGAATTTGATACTGAAACTTTTATGATAATTTGAAGATATTAAAAATAGTATGCTAAAGTTGCATTGCATGTATCGTAATGTAGTCTTTCTTTTGATATCATCAGTTAAGGTCATCGGCTTTGCTCTTGTAAGTTGTAGGTTCTAAATTTTAGTAATTTTACTTTGAGACTTTGTTTTGTTGTTTGATGCGTGATAGATGTGATAGTAATGATTTGTTGTTGTCATTGAATCAGATATTTCGCAGCTCTTTTTTTTCTTTGTACCGGTTTTGTTGTGATTTGATGTCAGTTTAGACGTGTATTTTTGTTCGTTTACACGGATTGTACATTCTTGTTGGACATGTTTATTTTTTTGTAAGCGTGTTGTGTTGGCGGTGTGGTTGTAAGAGGTTACTGTCACATACTTCTGGTCTACCTGTACTTGTCCACGTTTGCAATGGTGCCCATGTAACAGTTCTCTATGTTAATGCGTTGATTAGTCTCTTCAGCAGATATTCCGACGACCATGGTCCAATGTGTCAACAAGCTTAAAGTGTTATAAATTGTACGCTTGGGTACACTGCCACCCAACCGAGCGGTCCAGTTTTAATTTTGTTACCGACCCAACATGCATTAATTAGACTGTATGATTGCTGAGATCCTTGAGTTGATCGTTGGCAGTTAATTGCGCACGGAATTGTGTTTAGGAAATGTTCCGCCGGGATTTTTTGGCCTTATCTTTATGTAGTATCCCTTCCTTTTCGACAAGACTCATATGACTCAATGAATATTCCAGTAACGACCAGCTGTTTTTCATAAAAGGCAAACCAATTTGATTCTCGGTGAATGGCAGGAAATGGCTGCAATGTATTCATGCCTATTCTATCTCTGTTCGAGCAGGTAGCATGGCCACTCGCAGCCTTCAGAAGGAATCACTGCTCAGAGCATAAAGGTGAGGTAGACTAACAATTCGTTACAGAGAAAGGGCCCACAGCCTATGGGTCAACGTAAAAGATCATGTCTTATAGTGACAAGATATATGTCCAGAGACAATAGTGTATTTGTTGTTTTCTGTTGATCTGGGTGATATGCAATAATTGTCATTGTAAGCGTTTTTCTTGATGAATCGAAAACAGCATTCTATCAGTCGAACAAAGTCTTCTTCGTTTCACAACCTTCTTTTAATTCTCCTGTAGACGTTTCGGTGACTGTCTGTCACCTTCATCAGTACAAAATGAACCATACTAACGTTATCGGTAATTACTATATAGCTCATATCGCACCGATAATGTTAGTATGGTTCATTTTGTACTGATGAAGGTGACAGTCACCGAAATGTCTACAATGAATTAAAAGAAGGTAGTGAAACGAATGAGACTTTGTTCGATTGATCTACCAACCTGATGAAACTATTTACGGAGCATTCTATCAGCTTTTCATTTTACATTGCGGTCCTTTGCATTTTGTAAACGTACTCTAAAATAAGACTCTGTTTATACAGAGGAAGGGTATACCTACACAGTACATTTTGTAACAGAGAATCCGTTCAAGGCATTGTTATATTTATGTCCTTTTGTCTCTTTATACCCGCAGGTCAACTTCTCCATGACTCTGGTAGCAAACAGAATTCACTGGACCCCGGTCACAGAAAAGCTGGGGTGTGTGCTGATATCACCCAGGAAAACAAACAAAAAAAGCAAGAAAAGAAAAGAAACCAATAGAGTAAAAAGTGGCAAAGGCCACCCAAAAACACATGATACAAAACACACAAATAAAACATAAAACCCTCCAACAAAACAACACGTCTATCACACAGTAAGAATACGCAAAATAAAGGACAGCATCATGTAGTCAAAGAAGTCTGTCTGTCTTAAAAAGTCCAATGTACGGTGAGTTTTATCTTCGCGTACTTTCTTTATCATCGATGCGTCAGTCATAGTCTATAAAGTGACATCTAAACAAACTGTATCAGCTACATGTCCAAACTTATCATTCTTCACTGTAAGAAGTTATAAATTACCAAATACATCGACAAACATGTGACACGTTGGTCTTTAGTCTCCAGAAAGCTCATTTGAAATATCTTTTAAAAGCTGCTATAGTGTATAAAAACTGCCCAAAGAAGCAACTTACAGTTCCTCAATGTTACATGCAAACGCCCGTCCCGCAAGTTCTTGTCAAAAACGAATTCCCCAGGGAATGCGTGCGTGGAATATTTAGAATTCCTGGCAACTCAATCGCAGTGCTATAAGAACGGCTCCGCCCCTGAGGCGTCGCCAAAAAGGGTGGCTCTAGCATAAGCCGTTCTGGCGTTATACGACATCAAAGTTGGTGCTGGCCTCAAAAGCCCCCCGGTCTGAATAGGGTTAAGAACAACTGTACTAAAATGTCGTCGGATAGATTGTCAATATTAAAACCTACCAGTCTTCCCAAATTGCCGAAGAGTTAAGTGTAGTTACGGCAGTGTAGCATAAAGTGACAAATGCTTTCGCATTGGTTACCACAAGAACAAGCTGGACTAACAACAAGATTACGGGTGAACAAACTTTGATTTAAGCGCAGGAGTAACGGGGACCTAACGAGAAGTACGAAACAAGGACGGGGCGCACAGATTTGGTCAATTTTTTTCTTAACAGGGGAAGGCTCAAGGAGCGATCTGCTAGAGTTAGGTTATTCCAATGATAAGTAACGTAGGGAATAAAAGATCTTTTGAAACGATCTGTAGCACATATAGGTATCTTAATATTTTGTTTGTTGCGCAGATCGTAATGAGTGGAGTCCAACACAGAAGGTGGTATCAACTCTGTCAAATACGGACGGGTGAGACCTTGAATAATTTTGTAGAATAAAATAAGAGAGTGAACATGTCTACGGTCTGATAGTTTTTCCCATCCAAGTTCTTTAAGAATACAAAGATATGAAGACCCTCTGATAGCACCGGATGCAACAATTGAACATTCGTATTGAATGCGTTATATCAGTTGTGAGTCGGAGATAGTGCAGCTATGCCATATAACGTCAGCATATTCAAGTGTAGGGCGAATAAAAGATTTGTAGATAATCTCCAGAACATTACGAGAATTTAAACTTGAATTTAAGTTTATTGAAAATTGATACCTTTTTTGATGCATTGGCTAGCATCTGCACTATATGGGGGTTCCATGATAAGTTTGACAAAAGGTGGACTCCGATATGTTTGTGGCATTTGACAGATTTAATTACTTCGTTTCCAAGAAAAAAAGGCGGATGAGAAGGAGGGTTTGATTTTCTGGAATAACACATCTCAACAGTTTTCGAGGGGTTGAGTTCCATCAGCCATAAATTCGTCCATGATAATATATCAGAGTTAAGTCTGGTAGCTGATGATCAGGGACTTTCAACAACGTCAAGTAATGAGCTGTAATCGGCGAAAAGGAAAGGATGTGTTACAAGTCCATCAACCATATCATATAAACTAGAAATAAAAGGGGCCCTAATATAGATCCCTGGGGAACATATGCGCTTATTTCACACCAATTAGAGCATTGACCGTCAATTATGACTCTTTGTATTCTACCGTGTAAATAACTCTGAAACTATTTAAGAATTGGCCCTACCACCCCGTTTAGTTGAAGCTTGAATGTCAATCATTAATGCTAAACTTTATCAAAAGCTTTAGAAAAGTCTAAATATACAGCTCTGACTTCTTTATTTGAGTCGAGTGATTGACAAATTTTGTTGGAGATATAGACCAGTTGACTAACGGTTGAATCCCCTCGAATGAATCCTGACTGGAAAGAGTATAACAATTTTTGAGATAACAAATTATTATACAAATGTTTATATACTATCTTTTCAAGAATTTTGGATAAAGAGGGTAATAACGAGACAGGGCGGTAATTGGACAATACACGTGGGTCAGCTTTTTTTTAATATACGCACAACATTTGCCCGTTTCCAAGCTTCAGGGGAAATACCATGGCAAAGTTACAAATTGAACACATACGCAATTTTATCAGAAATAAAAGGGGAAATAAGTTTTAAAAAACGATTATCAATATTATCCCACCCATATACATTGGAAATGTATGGGGTCTTTACCCGGTCAGTCACAAAAGGCTGTGGACGCTGTTGTTGAATGGGGTGGAGGTTTTTCCCTCTCTGTGAATGCTAAGAAAACCAAAGATATGGTAATTAGTACGAGGAACAAGGAAAATGTTCCCAATCCACCCCATCTGACAATAGCTGGCCTACAGATACAACGTGTTACTTCATTCAAACTCCTCGGTATTGTTATCTCCTCCGATCTGACTTGGGACGCACACGTCCAGTATATGCTGCCAAAAGCTCGTCCAAGAATGTACTACTTAACTGTAGCTAAGAAGCCTGGACTGTCTACTGATGTGCTTACACGCATTTACTTGGTATTTATTCGTCCCTTGTTAGAGTATGCCAGTCCAGTGTGGGGAGGGCTGCCTAATCACCTTTCCCATTCGCTCGAGGGCATACAAAAGCGTTGCTGTAAGATCATTGGGATACCTGTAGAGTCCTTGCCTTCCTTGTCCATGAGGCGAGATCAGGCAACATTGCGAACCATTCAAAACATACTGAAAGATGATGGCAGTCCTCTACATGAGTTTATATCTACCACACAGAGCAACTACAGCCTGCGATGTCCTAAATAACCGACCCCCTCTTTCAGTAGGACGAATAGACACGCCCAGTCTTTCATGCCCCGTGCACTGAAACTCTACTCAAAGAGCTGTACAGTATAGTAGATTTTATAATGTATGTGCTATCTTAATTTTATTGGAAATTGTATTTTAATTGATTTTAATCCTACCTGTTTATTATGTTGCATTATATGGTCTTAATGTGCAGCGCCCTTGTGGGCCAACAGATTTCATGTGCCTGTTTGTACAGTGCACGTGCAAGTTGGACTCGAATAAAACTGAACTGAACTGAAATGTCAAGCTCAGACGTTGTGTGTATCGCTCCTTACGTACGGTTTCGTTACTCAATCGCACAGAACACGCAATCACTACGTGCGTGCCGTCCGTACAGCAATTTACTGTGAGAAAACTTTAATACACTCTTTGAGCCAGTTCGTTGTGCGCTCATTGGCTGTACATGGCAGGTGCGTCGCCCGTAATGGCACACAAAGTTTTGCCTGCACGTAAAGGTCTACGGCGTGTCTGTATGCTCCCAATTCCGTCGAATTCCCTGCGAGTCCGTACGGAGGCGGTACTTACCACATATGGATACCAAAATATTACCCACGTTTTGGCACGTAGACAGTACGCATTTGCACGTGCGGCGGGTTGTGCCCTTAAGATTCCTTCGATGACAGGATCTGCGCAATTAATAAACGAGATATAGGTACATATCATAAAACCATTTATAATATTTCGTATTAGAAACAAATTAATGCTGACATGTTATTTAATATTCTACAATAACTTTGTAAACAACGCTCAAAGGTTATCTTACACAAATATTGTAGTAGTCGTACACCTGATATACAGGGCGTAGAATACATTAAAAAGAAACATTTGAAACATTTGTAACCTTTGGTATTACAACCATCTTCATACTGTAATAAAATGATACGTTTCACAATAGGTTTGTAAACAGTATTTGGAGGGTGAATTTTAGCATTTACCGGAATGGAAAAGAGCACGTGCTTAACATCAAGGACGTGGTTCACGTCATAAAATTATTTGTAAAAAATTGTATTACGAACATCTGGCTCCTGTCATACCGTAATATGTGCCCTAATTGGTTTGTAAACATCACACATAACCCTTTGTATTGAAAACATCTGGGTTCTGCCGTAAACTTATACATTCTACGATAGTTCGACAAACACAATTTTTACACAATCTGTTAAATTCCTGGATTATCTGCAATGGCAACATATGTAATATCAAAGACGTCAGTGCATTATAATTTGATAATCTAAAAAAAAAAACGTTTGAATCCGTCCGTTTCCTTCATAGTTGAGAATTTTTCCCGAACGTATTTTAGGCAGCACAGCATATGGTTGACAACGCAACAATGTTATTAAATCAACAAGTGTCTGTAAATTATCCTTCACGTTGGAACATAAAAATGCAAGAGGTTTGACTATTTGTGAACACTTGTGCTAAAAGCTAGAGACAAACATACAATTTCCCTTCTGGTGACATTTCCTTTGTATGTTTTACACTTCAGATGAGCCTATATGCACGGGGGTTTGACTTCACGGCAGAAGGCTTGGTTAGAGCCACACGACACGGTCATCGGTTACGTCTGTTAGAAGGTAAGAAAGTTGTGTTGTTCTTTGTACCACCTTAGAAATTGGACATACAGTGTGAGTATTGTATACGTATCTCACCTGCTTAAAGGCTCTTCCATCTGACGCGGTTTTGGCACCTGAGTAGCGGTAATCTTCAGCCAGAACACCACGCCCCCACTTGCATTTCGTCCCTTCCCTTTGATACGCCACTGGGTGAGGGAACAACGGGGACGGGGCGTCTCCTTCTACCTAACCGCTACTCCTAGTCTTCATGCTGTTTCTTTCCTACCGCAGGATTTCTCTTTTCTTCTCATCCTGAGTAAAACAACTGGAATTCTGAACCCCCCGTTATCTTTCTTACCAACTGTTTACCAATGGACAGTTTTTTAGACATGTGGGCTAGCGATGTTCTTGCAAAAACCTAAAATTCCCACCTTTACAGGGTAAAGTGTTGTATTCCATTTGTTCTGCTTTCACTGCTATGAGTTGAACGTATTTGAGATTCTTCCTTTCGAAGGCATGTTGTATGTTGTCCTACGATGGTACTGTAAGTTCCACGATGATCACTGCTTTCTGGGGTTTCGACCACAGTATTGAATCCGTTCTCAGTTTTGTTTAAAAGATGTATCTTGGGAAGTACATGTAATTTGTTGGAAAATCGAGAAATGTCTTTGCGGTCTTTGAATATTTTCTTATTTTGATTTCACAGTGCAAAAGTCAGTAGGGTTCTCTGTTGGTTGAAGGGTTTATGTTGACTGTAGTGGTTTCTGTGGGCAGACAATAGAATTGAAATCTTTGTTCCTTCATTTGATTCTAAGAATTGTAAAGGGAATGAAAATGTGGAGAAGGACATATCTAGATTTAATTTTATAAACAGATTTTTTTTTAAATTTACAACTATGTCCTTGATTTAAACTAAAGGTAGGCCATGATGTATCTTATCCAATTTCCTTCATATGTTTTTTTATCTTGAGTTTAGCAGTTATCTTAAAGTTATCAAGCAAAACTTAAGAATTTTTGTTCGTTAACATTTAACAAATCAATGGTATTAAGAAGGGAACTACTTGCAATGTAAGATTTGACAGTGTTGTTGTCATTAGGGCAATAGCAGGTGTAATGTCCATTCAGATCCCATTAGAGGATACTGTTAAGTATACGAACTCTGAATAGGCACATAGGTCAATTCTATTTTTGCCAAACACGCTGGGAGATTTCAATCATATTTTTTTCTTGTGATATCAAGGCTAGAAAAGGGTATTCCTGTTGCAAAAATTCTTTTTCTCAGCAGTCTTTAGACCGGTCCCGCAAGGACCATATCTGAATGTTAATAACTCTCCGAAAAATTGCATAGCCGTTGGAGCTAAACGATATTGAATCCCACTCCAAAATGTCAAAGATACAATCAGGCAACCACTCTTTTGTGGAAATTATAAGACATATGTGTCTTTGTACACTGTATTTTCGGAGGGAGGAGGTACTCGAACAAAGCATGTTATCCTGTAATTGGTGCGTTTCTCTTCTTATATACTTGGTGGTGGGTATATAAACTATATCCTATAAGTTGCAACCATAAGGTACACAAATCACTGTCATTGATAGCATTACACATATATATGATATATATATATATACATATATATGGTGGTATATGTTTATTTCCCGCACCATGTGGTCCTCTGTAAACTTAGGCTGGAACCATTTCCAGGGAAAGGGTCTAAACTGCGCTACCAAGAACCTCAGTGTAGGGGTTTCTTTTGTGGAGTAGAGAGGCGCTCTTAGTCCATGTGTGGCCATTGCCCTCCTTTGTACAGTGTGCTCATGGGGCGCCATTCGTTCGTGGTTCCTCCCCTCTGTCGGTTCAGCCTCGCGTTTTCTCTGCTTGTTCGGTGTGAATGCGTGGGTATGGTCATCCAAATTCAACATGGGGCTCGACAGGTATAAATATTCCGTCTCTGAGGTTGTCAAATTGCCATCGTGTACAAAGGCTAGCTCTTGAGCAAGGGCTCGTAAGACGTTGTTCATATCCTGACGAAACTCCGTCAGGTGTTTGTCATTCTAGGAATATCGAGAGGACGACAAAGATGACATGTCCCGTATTCTCTACAGCGTGTTTTACAGTATTATGCTGTCTTTTTTGTGGGGAGGGGGTGGTGGTGCTGTCTGTAAAATGACTTTAGAATGATTTCGTTAAGTATTTTTTTAGTCTTTTTCGTTGTCATGTGCGACTATTTGCAGAAAAATGTATTTTCAAGAATTCAAGGTGGTGGATATAAGATGGCGGTTCCCAACCGGTATTTTAGATATGCATGCCGTTATGGCGTCATTTTAACATCATAGGTGTAGCTGTTGGCAACACGAATCCTTACAAACATTTTGATATCTGCCCTCCTTGCTGTTACATTCTTGTAGCATACCTTGACGTCAACCTCTTACAAATAGCCTATTTCTATGGTTCCATGCAGCCATTAAATTGAAATTGATGACGTCATAACTACATCATACTTCGTCAAAATAGCGTCAAATTTCTTAACATCTGTCGATATTATGTCTAAAACCTTCTTGGTGGTTATGTAATAAGTCGTTAAAAAGCAACAGAAGTTAGAAGGAGCGGGCCTCAGAAGCCCGGCCTGAATCGGGTTTAACCGCGTAAGTTTTTGTTGATCGAACAAAAACCTACCATGCCAATCTCGGCGTCCGGTCTCTCGAGACTGTAATCTGGCGCACTCGCGTGATTTCACAGTCGGACGGCAAGAGGCCTGTTGTATAGGGCTGTTATAATGGCATCCCAATAGTCATATTCGGTGGGAAGTTGTACTCATTCTCGATAAAATTCAACGATATATATGCATTACCAAGAGCAGAAAACATTGTTATAGACACTTGGACCCGACGTCGACCAAAACATCGTAATTTTGAGAAAGCATTGTGTATGTTTACACCGCATGCTTATATTTCCTTATCTTAGTGCACTGCGGATAATAGTCCACGAAAATGCTCATAGAACAGTTTGGGATCAATGTAGGTTAAAAATAACAGGATTGTATCGGAAGTGGCCGTAATTTTGAAGATGCCATAGGCTTATCGAAGGAAGTGAGCAAGGCCAGGGGAAGTCTTTTCCGTCACGGCGGCGTTTTTGTACATTGCTTTGGTAGGCCATATCTTGGATTTACGTCGGACAAAACCACACAAAAACATAATGATATCAACTTGAAGTCGTTTAGCTATCATGTTGATGTTTTCCTGTTTAAGTAGTGTTTTTTTTTTAATTTACACTAATCTAGAACATTGCCGCACAAAATTCTACACAGTAAACACGTGTACGACCCACCCGCACTTACTTCGAGTCCTTGAGCTCGCCTCGACTTTTGAACAAACAAAAAAATATCGTAACAGAAGCCCTTTATGTTCCACTAATTTTCAACCTAAAAGAACCTAAATCCTATATTTTCTCGCATTTCGTAATATCTTTGACTGGCGGAAATCCAACAAACAGAAAACATGGCCCCTCCCTCTTAACTACACTCTCATACTTAACCCTACTCAGACTGCAGGGGGGGGGGGTGATACTGAATTCTAGCGAGGACACGCCTCAAGGTCAATTATTTGACATGCAAACTAGCCAATTACCACTGATCTGGTGGCACGCGAGGGACAGGGATAAAAATTTCACACCTATTGTCTGTTGATTACAAAGGAATATGTTGTCGAGCTTCCTTTTAATAGTTTGCTAGTTATTTGGAATAGAACGTTATCTTTGACAATGCAGTAAAACCGTATTTTGTAAGTTTCAGAACTGAGAACCACGATTTCTTTACAAATTTCGACATTCAAACAGTTACTACAAGGTATGTATGAAGATTGCATATTGTGCTGATTTAGCTTAAGGATTGTCTGCAATGTTTCTTTTTCCTTTGTTTCCTTTTCACAGACATGTTGCGAATACATGTTTGTGAAACACATCGCCAGATGTGTAATGTTTTGCCAATGTTTCACCAATAATCTCCAACTACCAGTATGGGAATAACACAGATATCATCAAGAAGATTATCATTTAACGAGTAGAAAACTTCACAACTTTTTAGGGGGCAATATCTTAATTACATGTGTACGACGGTATAAGTGATAAATAGCGAAAAATTATCGAAAAAAAATATACCACCTCGGATTCGAACCCGAGTCCAATGCTAATCCTAATCCACTACGCCACGAAACCTTACTGGGTAAACTTATGAGCTGATACAACTCAAGTAACGGGGCGCGTAATAATATCAGACAAAATTTGTCGCAGGTACATTATTTAAAAATCTGAAGGCGTAAGATCTCTCTTGTCTCTTCACCTTTTGGTTGTCCAAGGAGCTTTTATCGCGTGCGTGGCTTTCCTGGCTGTATTGTGTGGTGGAATTTCTTCGGTTCCATTTTGATCTTGCAGCATACCAGTGAATGTGTCACAGACAGCGCTCTGATAGGCACGCGTAAGTAGCACGTTCTTGAGGGAGGTGCGTCTCGTCAGGATCAGGTCCAGTTGGTGCCAGTGCTTTGACCGAGGGTGTCGCCAGGAAACCTTGTCCTGGGGCTTGGTATTTGTATGAATTTGTGACGCATAGGTTATGAAATGTGCAAAGCTCAATCACTCGCTGTCCATTTCCATTCATCTTGCCCACACCAAACTTTCCAAGGCATGATGGCCAGGATTCGTGATCGTCACCCACTCTTGCATTGAAGTCACCAAGAAGTTGTTGGACACTGGGAATGCTCCTGATGGTAGTCGTAAGATCCTCGTAGAACTCATCCTTTGTTTCTGTCGCAGCAGTAAGTGCTGGCGCGTACACGCTGACCAGGCTGATGGGGCCTTTGGTGGTGTTGAGGCGGAGAGTGAGGAGGCGCGTAGAGCCATTGCTTCCCAGCTCCACCATCTTCAGTAAAGTGTTCTTAATTGCGAAGCGTACCCTGTGCTCCCTGGCCTCGGTTGACCCCTTCCCCTGCCCATCGAAATGGATACACTGAGGTCCTGATACTCACCTTGTTTCTATTTAGATTACAATCATGACCTGAAATTTGTTACATGTATGTCATGGACATATGCCTATTGTAGACTTTAACAATTTGGGCATACTTAGATATAATTAATTTTTCCATTTTTTTGCTATTTTAGACATTAAAAGTGCAGAAAAGTACAATTTGAGCTCCTGTCCTCTGGTATTCAAACAAAATAACCAAAAACATGGCACAGGAATGACTTGGACATATGCCCACAGAAATCTAATCACAACTTTGGCATACGCTACTTTAACATGGTATGTTTGGATGATTTTTGCCATGTTTCCCTCAAAATGTGTAATTTGGAAGAGTCCATTCATACATGGGGGGTATTTATTATAAGATTCAATTTTAAATAGGTTGATTTATACAAAAGCCATCATTTGAGTGGAAGTGTTTTAGGCAGGTCTATTTTATTATTTCACATGGGGAGTTTTTTTCATGTTTAGACTAGGGGGATCATTATGGTCTGCTCCATATTACATGGGGGTGTTACTGGGACGGTCCATTTTTGCACGGAGGTGGAATTATTTTTTCTAATTCAAGTTTTAACTGGGGTGGTGATTACCCGTTCAATGTTTTGACTACTGACAGGATCCATTCTTGCACGGGATAAATCCTTTGAATTCAATTTTGGACCAAGAAGATATATGCAAAACCCATACTAGGTTGACTTTTTTTCAAATCCAGTTTTGGAACAGTCTATTGTTACACGGGGGTGGGATCAGATGGTTTGAATATGCTTTATTTGCTGGCATGTGATGCCTGTCTAGTTTTATATATTTTTCATACCAAATTCATGTAGCTGTTCGAATGAAATATGGGATATCCAACTGAGATATTGACACTACAAATGAAAGCGTATATGAATATTGGGCATATGCATATTTATAAGGTCCCATTGGAGGAATTAGCCATGGTTACTAATTAATTCGAGCAGTTATACTCGGAATATTTAGATCCTAAGTACTTAAACTACAATGTAGCGCTGGGGTCCGCGCGGACCCCAGGGGGACAGATTAATCAGTTAGTGCATATTTACAGCTGAAATGTTATGAAAATCGATGAAAAATGTTCTACAAATATATTCATTATCAGTTTTTTTCTACTACAGTAAAGCTTATGTAGCATTTACATACAAAAACACCCATGCTTAAACTTAAAGCTCTCCAAAATTTAAAAAAAAAATGTAAAAAAAATCTTTGAAAATTGAGTTTTTCTTGAGTTCTTCTTTTCTTAACCAAAAATTAGAAAAAAAAAGGTAAGAATGTGTGATTTTCATTACTAATGGTGAACGGGGAGTCAGGGAGGCCATCTACGAGCGGATCTTAACGGTGCACATCCAAGTTCTTCCGCGACCGGGGTCCACGGTAGTCCCAAGTTATTTCGGAGTAAGGGGATTTTAGCATCCGTTTTGTGCCCAGTTACTCAGTGTAAAATTAGCGTAGCGGATCAAAATCGCTGGTAGTATAAAATTCGACCCCTATATGCCGTTTTCGGTAAGTTTTTGTCGCCGAATCTTGGCTTCCTGGTATCGCTCCGAGGACGCAAACAGTGAAGGGGCCGGAGCAGCTGGACCGATCACCACTATGGGCTTTCGACATGCATTAGAATATTCATTATTGTGAGATTTGTAGTACTAGAATTTTTTTGTAAATCAGATATGTTAGACCATATGGTACATGCTTAATTTCTGTATAGGCGTATTTCCCGGGAAAATTTTTTTTTCAAATACGGCATCGTTGAAAAAAGTCTATTAACTATAGGTTTCAATGGGGGCGAGAAACTGGGGTGTGCCCCCTTAAACCCAACCTTACACCAGAAGCGAGGACTCCGCGTACAACTCTCCAGTACATGGGACCGCGCTTTGCATCACTAAGGACAATAATTTGGAATCCCCTATGGTGTTGTCTCACGATATGGATCAATGCAAACATGATTTAGATTTAAGTGACTTTTGCATACATCTTTAGGAGCTAGCCAACAACATTTTCTAGTTAGCTGTACTTGTATTGAATTGTTCTGCCAGTTCATTTTAGTGACGCTGTATGTATGTATGTATGTATGTATGAAAGAGTGATGGCTATCACTCAAAACATCAGGAAGTAAATCGCTGTTTTGTATCCAGTTGTAGAGATTAATTTGTATTTCAATATTGTTCACCTAGAGGTCTAACCTTCAAAAATCTTATCTTCTATTTTGTGTGTTGTGAAAACAATTCTTTCTTTCTTTCTTTCTTTCTTTCTTTCTTTTCTTTCTTTCTTTCTTTCTTGTACTTTATTCCTCCACTTGGGAGAGCATAAAAAAACACTCAGTTACATACAATAAAATTTCTCTTTAAAACATGCAGCTTATATACGTTACTAGTGTGCGACACATTTATATAATCGCTAAGTAGCGTTAATACATAAAATCTGTGACAATTCCACTTCTTTCTCTTTCCAAACTCATGTCGTGTGACATGCTTCTGTTTTCTGTTGTTTTCTGTTATATTTCCAGACTCGAGTCTTTCCATATCGTGTGCTTTAAAGCCATAGACGCCAAGGGCTTTATAATTTTAGCCACTGTGAGGATAAAACATTACCAACTCTCAGCTTCTACCTCTTCTTCGACTACTTCTGCCCCTAAGACAATCTGGAGTGCTGGACCCCCACATGGGTCACCACAGTTACTTCTGGGATTGTGGATGCTCCCATCTTCCAATCACTTGTCAGGACTGTTGCTGTGGGGTGCTCCTTTACCCTTTTTCCAAACACTACACACTTGCTTTTTTCCGGGGCATATTGGAACCGCCATTTCCTTCCATAGTCATGCATTGCACCTATCAACTTCTCTAATCCCATCCTGGTGCTTGCAAGAAGACTTATATCATCTGCCAGTGCAGGTGACCCACAGTAGATTTCACCTATACACACGCCACCACATAGGGCTTGAAGTTCTGCATGGATGTCATTTGTCGCTAAGAGATAGCAGGTGAGCGACAAAACGCCGCCTTGGTTCACCCCACGTGATGTTCTGAATTCCCTTGACATCTCACCATTCAGTAATACACAGTAAGTGTTTCCAGTGTGCATTTGTTTCAATATTCTCCATAATTTTCCATTCACCCCTTCTCGGTACACTTTGTACAGCATTCCTTGGGTCCATACTGTATCATACGACTTCTTTGTATCCAGAAAGCACCCATAGACTGCACTGTTTCTTTCCTTGTAGTGGTTGAGTGTTTCTTGTACGGTATAGGCGGTGGTTATGTTGCAGCATCCTATCTGCCCCCCACTCTGTAGTTCATGTGGGATACCTCTTGCCAACAACCAAGGCCTCCATCTGTTGTGTAGCACCTTCTCCCAGATTTTAGCCATGAAATTTAACAGTGTTATCCCTCTGTGGGAGTCTAGGTCAGTCTTATCTGCTTTCCCTTGCTTAAGTAAGGGGATTTTGATTCCTTTTTTGAATTCTTCAGGTATGTATTCCAATTCTCTCATCATGTTGAACAATAGGGTCATTCTTGCCCACAGTGCTTCTCCTCCATATTTAATGTGTTCGTATGTTAATCCATCATTCCCTCCAGCCTTGCCATTCTTCAACTGTCTGCAGACTGCCATAATCTCTGTGAGTAGGAATGGTTCTTCCAGAATGCCCTCTAAGTTGTTATGGCTTTCTTTCTCCATCTCAGTTACTTCTGCAGTGATTACTTTATGGTGTGACTCATCGAACCATTTACTCTCTTCTTCCTGTTCATTTCCCAATGTTTCAAAATGGCTGGCCCAAGCCTCTCTCACTTCTTTGGGGTCAGTCAGGAATTGATCCCCCAGTCTCACTGCTTGTGGTCTGTCTATTTTCCCTTTTCTGCATCTTATCTTTTTCCTGAAGGTTTTATCGTCAGTCTCTGCTAATTTTGCTAACTCTTCATTCTCTTGTGCTTCTTGTAGTAGTTTAGCTCTCCTCAGTTCTGTTCTAAATCGTGCTTTACTTTCTTTGTACTTTTTGTACAAGTGATTGTCCTTTTCCCTCGGGTTTCCTGCCTCTTTCCACTGTAGCCATAAATCAATCTCTTCCTTATGTTTGTCTACAAGGGTCTGTGACCAGTATGGCCGCTGATGCTTCCTTATTTTCTTAGCTGGTATCACTTCAGCCGCTGTACTTCTTAGTACTCTGGTTAACGCTGCAAGTTCTTTTTCTATAGCCACTGTTGACCTCTGTGTGAGGGTTTCCATCCCCTCTAACTTCCTCTTCACATTTTCCTTGTATGTATTCACAAGAAGTCGATCACCTGCTCTTTCCCAGTCCAGCTTTTCTGTAGGGTTACTCTCTTTCCATTCCTTTGGTTTGTTTTTCAGGATGGCTATAACTGGCTTGTGATCAGACATGTTCAGGACATCATCTTCCATTACTTTGCATGATATCACTTCTGCTACTATTTCTCCTGGTACTATGATGTGGTCTATAGTTGACTTGTGTTTAGTATTCTTTGTTTCAAATGTCTCTACTGGGCCTGTACATATGTGGCTCAGGTTCAGGGAGGTCATCTCCAGCTCACTCAGGGTCTCTGCCAACTCACTGCCATTCCTGGATGGTGAGCCCTTCCCTCTTGGGCCTCCTTGCTCTCCAACATCTGCATTGAAGTCGCCCATGAAGATAACAGTTCCTTCATTTTCATATTTCCTGTACAAGTCTCTCAGCATGTCTACATGTTGTCTGTACTCGTCTACCTTTTCCCCTGCATGGGGAAGGTATAGCGCAAAAATGAACAGCATCTGTCCTCCTACCAATCGGAGTTGTATCCCTATGACTCTGTCGTTCCCTGCCTCTAGTTTGTGTACCGCATAGTCCAGTGATTTTCGCCACAGTAGGGCTACACCCCCTTGACCTCTCTTCCAAGGTCCCAATGTGTGCTTTTTAAGCCTCTCATCTGCTCTCCCAAAGCCTCTGTGACTGTGTAGGATGTTATCTAGTGTGCTTAGTGCCTCCGGAAACAGCCAGTGTTCTGAAATGGCAATTATGTCTGTTTGTAGTAGGTGTTTTGTTATAAACGGTATTGCTGTGGAGAATCCTCTTGTATTGTAACATCCTATTGACAGCTCTCTCTCTCTTTGTCATGGCCTGCTTTCATAACTGTGTTTGGGTCCCTGGTGGCCTGGGACTTGCTTTCTCCTCCTCTGTATCTCTCTCTTCCTTGCCCTTGTACTTTCTTTCAGACAACCATTCTCTGCAGGTTATTCCAGGGGGCCAAAATCTTTCTCCCACCACCTTATGTGTTTGGTATAGAGGCACATCGATTCTAGCAAAGTACAAGTCTCTCTGTTTGGTAGGCATCAATCTTACAAAGGATAGCTGGACTCCTTTGTGCTGGGCATACTTGTAGATGGTTTGTTGCAATTTCTTTGGGTCATTTTTCTTCATATAACCCAAGAAGAATCTCTTCCTCCTTATTCTCCTTCTCTCTACTCCAATGAAGTCTCTGAACATGTCGTCAGCATTACTGTCGTCATTGTCTTCATGCGAGATGATTTTCTTTCTCTTGTCTTGAGTAGCAGGATTGGTGGTGCTACTTTCTTCTTGGCACGGGACACGTCTCTTCTTCATCGGTGCTTCACTGATTTCAATTACTTCATGTACTGTGTCTAGCACATTCTCTGTTATGTGCTTTCTCTTCTCTCCCTTCTCCGCACCTGGTTCTGCAGTGAGTGCAGTGTTTTTGCTCCTGATAGGGCTTGGATCTAACTGTACTATGGCTTCTGTTGTTCTAGGTTTCTTTTTCTTGTACTGGGACAGCTGTGTTCTTGGTTCGTGGTCATCTCTGGTTAGTTCAGTGCTTAGTGTCTTGAGGTTGTGCTCTGGGTTGTTGTTGTCTTCAATTTGTCTCATTCTACCTTGGTCTCGCGGCGTGCTGTCATGTTTCGCCTTTCTTAGGAATGATGAGATCTCTGATTCCTGTGCCCAGTTACCCTTACACACTGTTGCATAACTCTCCACTTGCATTTCGCTTCCAGTGTTCATATTTGGCAATCTATTAGCTCCAGTTACAGGTCCTACAGCTTTACTGTTGCTAATCTCTAGTTTCTTACTACTTTCTTTGTCTGGTGATTGCCTGTTTCTTACGTCTGTTGTTCTAGCACCTTCTAAGTGTCCTAGTCTGTCCCTCAGTTCCCGTACAGTCGAGTGTGTATTCGACAGAGCACATTCTTGCTCCTTGATTCTCTCCTCCATTGTATGAGCCAGATTTTGTACATAAGCAGCTAGTTTACTATGCTCAGCTGTAGTGTCTTTGTCCTGGTTTGTCTTCCTTATGCATGCTTGAATCTCGGTCTCGAGTGAGTGTATTCTATTCATGTATGATGCCACTGATGTGTTCATTTTCACTTGGTTTGTTTCTATTCTCTTAAGCTTTCCTTTCAAACTGTCTATATCTTCCTGTTGTTTTGATTGAGCATCTTTGTTGTCTGTTAATGCAAACTGTATGCTCTGTATCTGTCTGTCGCACTCATCAGCAATGTCTGCTCTTGCTTTATCTTGTCGTTTTGTGATGTCTTCCATCTTTGTTAGTCTCTCATTTGTTTCCTTCAATTCATACTTCAGTTGATCTCGCAACTTCGCGTTCTCTGCTAGTATCCTTATCACCACGTCCTGATCGTGATCTCCTTCTTCATCAATGGTGCTCAGCGTTCTGCTTCTTGTTAAGGCGGGGCTCTGGAAGGTTTGTGTTTGACTACTGGTTGGAAACATCTTTTTTATTTCTGCCAGGTTTCTTTCTCCCTCTATGAATTGAAACAGAGCACAACAATCCTCTGCCAGCCTGTTGATTACTGGCTCAGCATTAGCCCTATAGGTTCTTTTCTTGGGTTGCCCTTGCGGACAATCTCGCCTTTGAAGTCTGGCCATTCCCAACAGGGCTTCCCTGGTATGGTTTAGGACAACTTCATCATTCTCACCTGCAGACAGGATTTTTCCTTTGGCAGCACACCTGTCAAGGCCCTCTATGTGACTCTTGATAAGCTCATAGACATGCCTTGCTGCTTCTGTATCATCCTCAAAGGAGGTGTCCTCTACTTCTCTAAGCCATACTCCTGAGTTGTCCAGACACTCATCCATGGCTATTGTAATGACGTTATCCGTACTTACATTCATCAGACTTGGAAAGCTCCTTTTGTCTCGACTTGGGGGTACAGTATCTGCAACGCTACTAACGGTCACAGAGCTTCTTCTTGACTCGACTTGGGGGAGTACAGTATCTGCAACTCTACTAACGGTCACAGAGCTTCTTCTTGACTCGACTTGGGGAGTACAGTATCTGTAACACTATTCCCAGTCACCGGGCTTTCTCTTGACTTGACTTGGGGAGTACAGTATCTGTAACACTATTCACAGTCACCGGGCTTTCTCTTGACTCGACTTGGGGGAGTACAGTACAACAACAACAGTCTGTAACACTATTCCCAGTCACCGGGCTTTCTCTTGACTTGACTTGGGGAGTACAGTATCTGTAACACTACTCACAGTCGCCGGGCTTTCTCTTGACTCGACTTGGGGGAGTACAGTACAACAACAACAGTCTGTAACACTATTCCCATTCACCGGGCTTTCTCTTGACTTGACTTGGGGAGTACAGTATCTGTAACACTACTCACAGTCTGGGGGCTTTCTCTTGACTCGACATGGGGGAGTACAGAATCTGTAACACTACTCACAGTCACCGGGCTTTCTCTTGACTCGACTTGGGGGAGTACAGTATCTGTAATGCTACTCACAGTCACCGGCTTTCTCTTGCCTCGACTTGGGGGAGTACAGTAAAAACAACAACAACAATCTGTAACACTATTCACAGTCACCGGGCTTTCTCCTGACTCGACTTGGGGAGTACTGTGTCTGTAACACTACTCAGGGTCACAGACCTGCAGGCTTTGTGGTCTTGTTGACGTGGGGGAGGGGGGTGCCCAACTCCGTTCCTTCCTTCCACTTCTGTGTTGTCAACTCCGTACCGCTCTGCGACCTCTGTGTTGGCTTCGGAGCGGTCCTTGCTCCCTTTCCTTGCCGCCACTTGCAGCTCACCGTTCTTGTGCTTGGCCTCGACAGACAGAGGCAGGCCGCGTCTTGCCGCCAAGGCCCCCTAGGTGCAGAGCTTCTGTCGCTCTCCTCACTGGCCGCCCTGTGAAAGAAATCGGAAAGCTGGCCAGTATTACAATAGTCGGCACCGGTATCAAGGTGTATGTATGATCTCTTAACGCCCCAACAGAACAGTCTTGGTAAATTGCGTGTACTTGTTACCCACCGGCATGGGCCCGTAAAAGGGCCCGTTGAGTGTGATGCGCCTCTTCGGTGGGGAGGGGGGCAGCATGTGCCTCTCAAGACTTGGTCTCTTTTTCTGCTTCAAGTGGCCGCTTCTGTTCCTTTGGCTTCCTCAGCCCTCTCTCGGTTGCTGTCCGGTTTAACAGCCAGTAAAAACACTCTAAACGCTCTCTGTTGTAGTACAAACTTCGTTACACGGTACCAGAGAAACACGAGCGAAAATTCATGCGACCGCCATCTTGGGCGATTCCATTTCTTATATTTCTTTCTTTCTTTCTTTCTTTTTCTTTCTTTCTTTCTTTCTTTCTTTCTTTCTTTCTTCTTTCTTTCTTTCTTTCTTTCTTTCTTTCTTTCTTTCTTTCTTTCTTCTTTCTTTCTTTCTTTCTTTCTTTCTTTCTTTCTTTCTTTCTTTCTTTCTTTCTTTTTTCTTTCTTTCTTTCTTTTTTTTTCTTTCTTTCTTACTTTCTTTCTTTCTTTCTTTTTCTTTCTTTCTTTTTCTTTCTTTTTTCTTTCTTTCTTTCTTCTTTCTTTCTTTCTTTCTTTCTTTCTTTCTTTCTTTCTTTCTTTCTTTCTTTCTTTCTTTCTTTCTTTCTTTCTTTCTTTCTTTCTTTCTTTCTTTCTTTCTTTCTGTCTTGATTATCATTTTGTAATAAGTAGGCCTTTAACGAACTATTTTGAAAAAGCTAGCTTTGTTGGCAACACTTAAAATCTTGGAAATAATTGACATATCGCGCTATTATGCAGGTATGACGTATTCGAGAGCAGTGTCTCCAGTCGGTTCTCAAAATGAATGTCAAGCAGGTAAGAATCCAAACCTTCTTAGACATTTCACTGATGCTTGGTCAAATCCTTTCGTCAGTTCTACAGTTTGCTTTAATGTTGTTTCTCTAAATTGATATTTAAAAATCAGTTTTATTCCTATCTCAAACACAAACCAAGAATTTTAATCAAATGCTTATTTTGAAGGTACCGGAAGTTTATCATTGTTTCACTTTGAGTTATGAAGCACTTCTCCAGGTAAATAACCAATATTCGGGTAAAAGATAGAGTGCCGCTTTATAAAAATGATTTATGCTTTTTAAGAGAAATGCACTACTTTACTTTCAGGTCTTTTGGGTGTTTTTTGTCATTTTGAAGACAGCCATTGTAACGTGTGGAGGTAAGACATCCTTAACCCTCATCCGACCGTTACATTTTTACGACGAATCTGACCGTATGGGGTCATTTTTGACCCCATTTTGTTTTGCTCATAGACATATTTCTGCTGGCTTATTTTGTCATTTCTATGTATTTACTGTTTCACCAATCTATGAAAAATATTTTAACAAGTTTTGGTGTCAGTAGTTATTACTCATTATCATAATGCATGCAGAAAATGAGGAGAAACCACATTTGCTCTGAAAATCTACCATACTCAACCTACTTAAACAATGTTTTGAATTATAGATTTCTAAACAAAGGTTTTGATGCTGCAATAATACTTATAGCATAATAATGCTATTTAAAAAGAAAAAATACAATATTTGTGAAAAGTAACGAATTTATTACTTAATTATGCACCATATTCCGCCATCGAAACACACATATACAATAACTCTTGTCTATTTTCCCGCAGAGATCTTTCTTATTGGTTCCTTCTGCACATTCTGTCCATATACTGTTTCTTAATTAATTAGAAACATTTTCATTTTCATTAGCAAAGGCAATTAGTGCGTATAATCATAATTTATGCAGAATGTCGAAAAACTGTGTTTTACACTAAAATACTAAATTTCTTTCAAAATATTCGGTGTTTAATCATCTTAGCAACTATAACGTATTGCTGAAATAGCAATGATGAGGGATGCCTGTTATTTCATTGACATGTCTTGATATTTATGTAATTAATGATTCATAATTGGCTGGGGTCATTTTTGACCCCACCGAACCAGACACAAACTTTCAAGTATATCTTATACAATAATGGACAAAACTCGGTGAAAAATTGGTAGATGTTGTAAGACATGTATACAAACAAATTCATGGAAGGAAATTTTTCTCCGATGAAAAATGTTGCTATTACAGATAAAAATATAGGTCTGGGGTCACTTTTAAAGCACCTATTTTCTATCTGATAGAGAAACTGCCAAAATAATTTGGTAAGAAATGATGTAAATTTTCTTATTTCCTAACTTGTTAAGTAACATTTAGAATTAATTCGATGGGTTGACAGAACACATTGAAAACACATGCAAAATGTTTTAGTACTGCCTCTGGATTTCCCCCTTTTAAACTCTACGAATTAATACAGTGCTAAGAGATTTTGTTGTCGAACATCATATCTCAGAATGAAGTCTATAGTTACGAAGTAGCTTGTATCTGAAGTATCTTGCCGGCCGTGTCCTGACAAAACTTTTTGTTTCCTAAAGTGTTCAACTGTTCTCTGAATCATTGTGGTCCAGCATTTTTGATTGCTCATTAAAGCAGCATCTCATAATCTAAAGCCCCCCCCCCCCTGAATATATAGAAATCCCAATGATGATGAGACAGAAAGTGCCAAAAGAGATAGCATAGTAATAACCCCCGTGCAGTGATGTTACTTTTATGAGTAAAGTTCTGTCAGGTAGTTTGTGTTTGACATCTTTTTTTTTACATAACATGACATTAGAGTCACGAAATGATTCAGTGATTCATTGGAAATATTTCTTCAAAATATATAGTCACCAACTGGCAACTTGTCAATGGAGGTCTCAAGTTCGTGTCGGTCGGTCGATCGGGAGTTTGGGGAGTGAATCGTCAAGGCCAAGTCCTCTATAGATCTGGAACCTACCGTAACGAAGGCTCCCTGGGCACGCGGTGGGTATTCACTGGTTACCTAAAACAGGTCTCATCTGGACGCGACATTGTGTGGGGAGTAGCAAGTAGCGGGGACATCTACATTCGAACAGGTTAGTTATGTTAGTTATCGATCAAATTACCTTGGTCCCTTACCAAGTTCATGGTAAGATCCTAAGAAAAGACTTCAAGTATATTAAAGCAAAGCATTATGGTACCATTCGTATTTCTCTCTATGCCAGGTTTTTGTCCCGCCAGCGCTGATGCATAATGTTTTCCCAATGTTCTATATCTATAGGCATAAGTTCGAGTTCGCCTCAGGGCTCTAGCTGGCGTCAGATTCCCGGATGGCTAGACCAGGTGTATGTGAGCTCAACCAGCAATCAGGTGTGGGGGGTAAATGGGTGGCATGGAATTTATCGGCGAATCGGGATCACTTCGAGCAATCCAGAAGGTGAGATGCCATTTGACTAATTTACCAGTAACGCCAACAAAGCACCATAGATCTTTAACCCTATCTAGACTAGAAGGGGGGGGGGGGTAAAAGTGCCTGCGCCAACTTTGACGTCGTATAACTACCGAACGACGTGTGCTAGGACTACGAAACTTAGTGACTTCTCCTAAAATATTTTTGGCAACAATTCTGTGAAAAAACTTTGAGTTTGTGATTATTCGTGTCGCCATGGCAACAGGTTTCTGACAGGCATATTTTACCAAGTTTACTAATTTCAGTTTGAATACGGGATTTCATGGTTTTATTACTAGACCACACTTGTTTATCTATATCATTTACATCCTGTGTAATTTAAAGTTACATTTCTAGTTAAATATTCATGATTTATGCTAATGTGATGACGTCATGGGTCAAAATCCAAGATGACGGACAATGTCATTGCTTGCTTACTTGCTTAAGTCGAGTCCATCCGGCCTCGAGTTGTAATGGCAGACCATGCGTCCCCGTCAATCATTGCTCGTTGTAGGCTGTCAACTTCAAGGCCTGAGATGTCATTATCAGGCCACACCGACTTAATTTTATAGATGACATACGCGCGCGCATTAGTTTTCGGCTGTTCTCCAAAAAAAAAAATCACCTCCGACGAGGCTCCATGCAAGTCAGGAAATTGCCGACCCAAAAGGCCAGCATATGTCTGTTTTTTGCTTTGCCACAAATTCGAAATCTGGCAACATGACCATGATATGACTACTCTCCAAGCAGAGGTTAGGCTCCGGCTGTTAGTTTTTCTTTACTTTTTTTTAAATCGTTTTAGTTTTGGGGGCTCCAGATGTCATCCATAAAATAAATCGGTGTGGCCTCAGCGGTAAATACATGTTAATTTTACTCATATCCCGTTATTTTCTTACAAAATACAATCACTTGAACCTTTTTACTCAACTTCTATTGCGTTTTGGGGTTATATGTAGAAAATTCAAGCTTGTCGATCCAAGATGGCGGATAAATGACGTAATTTTCTGACGTTAATGTCATCGTCATTGGCAACAAAAGACCTGGCAGACTTAGACACCAATAAGTTACCCTTTATAGTCATCGCTTTGTTTAGTACCTTGAAGTATAGCGGGAATTCCATATTTGGACGATTTTAGCCCAAAATATGATATGATGACGTCATAATTACGTCATATTACGTCATAACGATACCAAAATTACAGAAAATATAAAAGTTCACCAGTACATTATAGTGCTCGTTACCACAGCCGTTTTGAAATTACGGCCCCAGGAATCCCCAAAATGCCCTTTCTAGATAGGGTTAAATCATAACACGAGAAATGAGTAACTTACTTTACTATTAATATTGTCACCACATTTTAGCAAAGACTTATTGGATCTGATCGCCCTAGCATATGTCGTACGGGAGCTATACGGCGTGAAATTTGGCTCGCTAAATTTTACATCCTCCGTCTACATATGGTTGATTGTGTAATTGATCCATACATATTGGTCAAACATACATGACACATTTGCTTTTTCTTGACACCTGTAATCACCTTTATTCCTACAGGTACAGCCTGGCAGCGGATCGATGGGGGGCTGACGTTCGTGTCGGTTGGAAGAGCTGGCGTTTGGGGAACGAACTGGAACGACGAGATCTATTACCGCTCTGGAACGTATAACAATGAGTACTCAGCTGGAACTGGTTGGGAACGCATCAGCGGCAGCTTGAAACAAATCTCGTCAGGAGATGGTGAGGTCTGGGGTGTGGACATGCACAACGAGATCTACGTACGGCGCGGTAGGATCATAAATTCTTATTCTTTATTCTTTATATAACATAAAGAGATACATTATGAAAAAAAGTGTTTAAAAAGTGCAGGATTGCCAGGAATAGCCGAATGTTAGGTCATTGTCTAGTTACTTTGTCATGTAACGTTTATGTCTAGTTGAGTATTACATGCAATTTGGTATAATATCAACGCACATCCACATTCCTTCAGCTTCTCTTGGTTTACGAATGACAATACCCAGAAGTCACTAAGGTCGTCTGTCTTTAAAGGTTTATATGGCAGCTGGCAGCGAGTCGGAGGAAGTCTAAAAGAAGTCTACATCAGCTCTTATAGCAACCAAGTATGGGGTGTGGATGCAGGCGACAACATCTACCGACCAGGTTCTTTATCTTTATCTCATGTTCTGATCATGCTGTTAATATGGTTATGTTAGAGTTTATAATCAATGGCCTCGGGGTTGCTTGTCCACAAAACCGCAATTAAATCATTCAAAAGTTCTGAAATAAAACAACGGAAAAGTTAAGGGCATTGTGTCACTCATCCCTTCTTTCAAATTTTAGGTCATGTCACCCAACATATTGAACGGGAGAATAAGACAGAGGAAAAGAAACACTGGAAAATGCATTTTACCCATATGAGGTATACAGTAAAGATGGTAAATCAAGTAAAATTTAAGAACATAATCTTATTATAACAACCTTACCTTGCCTTTTAACCTTATAACAAAATTAATGATTTTCATTTCCAGATATAAACGAATGCTCCAGTAACAATGGAGGCTGCGACCACAATTGTGTGAACACTGTGGGGAGCTACCGTTGTACCTGCGTGGATGGTTACCAGCTGTCTGGAACAACAAGCTGCGTTCGTGAGTTGGCAACTTTAAAATCATTTGACTAACATCCCATTCATACCATGGTTCGTGTATCCTTTGACTAACACCCCATTCATACCATAGTTCGTGTATCTTGATACAATCGGATCCAGCATAGATCTGGATTGGTGAACCCTGAGTATGAACGGTCCGAATACGGATCCGTATACTAACGTCAATACTATTTACCCAGATTTGGTGTGGAGCAACCATGGTATGAACGTAATCAGGCTTCTTTTACGTGCTCGAGGTGTGGCTATCCCCGAATACGGGACCCCCAGTTAACGTCCTATCCGAGGGAAATGTACTCATTTTTCACCTGAGTGAATTAAGGAAAGTCATGTAAATTACCTTTCCCAAGCAAGGGCACAATATTGGTGACATGGCAAGTTATGAACCCAGGACCTCTTGGGTCTGAGCCCAAAGCGCTGCCGATTACGCCACACGATCTCACGTGATGTTGTTCTTTGGTGCGTAGTGATATACGTTATGTTTAACAAATGAAATTACGTTGCCTCAATGTTAACGTCGTGACTTTAGATCATGATATGTATATGTTTGTATTTTGATTGCCTTAAAAGCATATTACATTGCAGAAATTGATGAATGTGCCAGCAATCCATGCCTTAACGGCGGGACCTGTCAAGACCTGAGTGATGGGTACAGGTGTGACTGTCAGCCAGGATGGACAGGTGGCAACTGTGAAACAGGTAGACTTATCATGTTTCAACATCATGGCCTAGATACAGGTGCATGTCTAAGCATGATTCTATTGCACCCAATATCCAGCTTACTATTGCATGATTGTTGTTTGGGGAGTAAGAACAGTGGTGGATATTGCCTTGTGTGTGTGATTGTAACATTATAATTCCATTTGTTGACAGATATAGATGAGTGCTTGACTAACGAAGGACGAGGTCCGTGTGATCAGACCTGTACAAACCTGGTCGGAAGCTACCGCTGCTCCTGCCCAGTGGGTTACCAACTTGATGCAGACAATGTCTCCTGTACTGGTAGGAACGACTCATATGATATATCGTGCAGTAAAGATGTATACTGATCAATGTTTAAGATTAGAATACTAACATGCCCATTATAATGTAATGAAGAATACAGGTAATTTGCTCAACTTCATTTTTCTAACATGCTTAAAATATTCTAAATGGTACGTTGTAGATTGTAAGTTGTGTTGTGCCAGTATGATGGTGGCTTTGGGGGAAACATCAAATTCAAATAGACATACATTATAATGTACATAGATGCCTAATGAAATAGATATAACTTCTTAATTACTTTCCAATTATCTTTTAGATCTGGATGAGTGCACGGAAGACCTCCATGACTGTCATCAGAGATGTCTGAACACCTTCGGTGGTTTCTCATGTGGATGTGAGGAGGGTTTCTCCCTCGATGATGATGGGAAGTCCTGCTCAGGTAAACAAATTATATTCCGGACATGTTATAATTTGGAAACTGGATTAGTTTTTTATAACTTTCATAATTGCATAATATTAAACAATGACTGCCTCTTCAATACACTTAGCTGAAGACAATTGCTTTCTTGGCGCCTGTGACAACGGCGGCACCTGTGTTGATGGCGACAGCACCATCTCCTGCCTGTGTCCTGAAGGGTACAAAGGAGAAAGGTGTCAGACACGTGAGTTATTATATATTGCTATACTAGTAATTATTTAACTTTTAATAAGCCTGTTTGAAGCCTTGTAACATAAAAAGGAACAATAGATTATATGTCATCGGCTAGCTATAGTTGGTGTATACTTCCTGATGTTTCATTGAAAGGCATTATGAAAAAAAAATTATTATTCCACCGTGAAAGAACAATGATTCAACTTATTGCATCTGGTAAAATTGGCTTCAAATACCAGGAAATGTTCAATACTTCAACCATAGAACTTTTATTACCTACCATTAACTGTCAATATGTCATTATAAACAGCCCCTTGCAGTGAAGACTTTGATGCTCCACAATACGGTGGCAAAGTGTGTACAAACTCTGACGTAACGGCGGACACCATGACGTGTACGGTGTTTTGTGAAGGAGACAGGGAGTTTGCAGGCGTTCCAGCCGACGCCTACATCTGTAATGCACAAGGTAATATACTTTATCTGATAAGAAGGATCAGACAATACTGACGTAATTTTACATCCGCACGCGTTTGTTCTAAAAAAAAAAACCCATGGCCGATTATGACCCAATAGCATGCATGGTCTATCAGAATACTTGCAAAACTGTGCCTGCCAGAGCATCTGTTCTCTAGGCTAAGGACGCAAATAGTTAGGGCATAGATAGCATAAAACACTGTCGACGTGGCGCAATTAGCTCTTACAGTCTTAACGAAGGGGAACATAAGACAAACTAAACATGGCAAAGAATGGACTGAATCAAGCAACATTTTGGGCTTGATTTCTTTTTATTCGACCTTGCGTATCCATCCATAAGGTTAAAATGGTTTGTCAATTGTTCAAAACGGTTGTTCAGAGGTTCGACAGGTATTCATTCTAAAAGCATCAAAAACAGCCCTCGCAATAGTTAGGACAATAACCTTTTTATTCAGTTGCCGATACCTGCTACAACATAAAAAGTGACGTAATAGGAAGTCCATTCTCTTTATCTATATATTTCTTACTTGCATTGTTTTCTGAATATTTTGTTACAGAAACTTGCTATGTATTCCGTTGATCAATAGAGATTCATTTTTCTTTCATGAATTGTTTATTGATTTTTGTCGTGTTTATTGGAATGTAGGTGTGTGGAGCGCTGTATTTCAAGATTCGAATGGTCCACAACCACTGACATCGTGTGCTCGACCGTGGCCAGACTGCACAGGTAAATTGTTTAAATATGCTTTGCATTATTTGTACATGTAAGTGGAGGAGGTGATGGACCATATTCGAGCACAAATAATGAACATTTTGTTTTATTTTGCTCTCTAGCCATTGACTAAAGCACAACCAAATGGTAAAGGAATCTACAGTCACCAGGGTTTGAATGTATAACAGCGGAATACAAACCAACTCAGAATATGCATTGTGGTAACTCAACATTTACGTTATTAATGCCACAAAGACAAAAGACTTTTATCATATAAAACGTCATCACAAAATTGCCAAATGTTTGTTATAGATGTCAAATTCGGTCTGGTTTATCAGGTACTCTTCGATATTAAAAAAAATCCATCTCATATATTACATTACGAGGAGCACACTCTTTAACAGAACCTGCAAACAAATGTCTACCACAGGAAGATACCGCCCAGGAAGAGCCCATGTGAAAGGCGATCTCTTCTACTTCTACGACGGTGACTGTCAGAGCAGTATGCAGGATATCATCGCCAACTTTCAGCAGCTCTTCGGCCAGCTACAGTCAAGTCAGTCCGCCGGAGACATCTCCGTCGAGCTAGGGACCATCGAGCTGGACTGCGGGGGTCAAACCAGAAGCACCAAAGGTAGGAAGGGGCCCTCCTTTTACCAGGTGAAGACATCTACTAACGGCTTCACTGTCCATTTTGAAGTTGTAGCTACCACATCTCAGGACAGCGTTACCGAAAATCAGCAGTTCGACCTTGTGTTTGCTCTGGACGACATCTACTACGAGATCGACGACAAAGTGTCGTCAGACGACTTCAACCTGGTCATTGGAGGACAACCAGCTGCGGCAGGATCGTTTGACATGGGCTTTGCAGAAATCGATGCTAATTGCACTGGAGGGCAGCTCACATACAAGGACGACTTTCAAGCATACTGCAGTGAGTAATTTTGTTTATTTTGAGCAATTCTAAGCTTCTGTTTTTCTAGTCTTTCAACCTGACCTGTCTCCTTAATGCCATATTTTTTCTATATTTTTTTTTTAAGTCGACTGTCCTCGTGGCACCTTTCACGACACCACCACAGATACCTGCGAGGAGTGCTCTGTGGGGCAATATCAGGACCAGCCTGCTCAAACCAACTGCAAATCATGTCCAAACAACACGTGGACGGCGTTTCCCCGACCCATGGAACTGTCCGACTGCGGCTTATGTAAGCAATTTAATCCCTACATAGAAATTGAACTTCTATGTTTAAAATTTAATACATTGTGTAACGTTATATAATGAACAAAATGCACTCACTAGAATTACCAGGAGTAGGTTACACCCTACATTAACATTACGTTTATATCTTACACAGACTGCGAAGGAAGTTCTGGGCCTTGTTCCAGCTGCATTTACGAGAAGAGACAACTGATATGTAAGGTAAGACTTTATCAGCGTCTCATCAATCCTCATATAGTTTAGCTGCATGTTATAATTTTCAGTTCAAACCCAAGCTTAGATGGATACATGTAAAGCTGTTGATTTCCTGCATTTCAGTGTGAAGTCGGATATGCAGGATCACAGAACGGACTGACCTGTGGAGCTGACAGTGATCAGGACGGCTATCCGGATGCCCCATTGCCGTGTAACGATACATCTTGCCACCAGGTACATATGTACATTTCTTAATAGATTATCTAACATATAAGGAAACATTGATGCTTCTAAAGTAATACTTATTGCACTAAAGATGTTGCCAACATTCCTTTTTTGTTTCTTTGCTATTAGGATAACTGCCCAGTGACCCCAAACAGTGGACAAGAGGACACTGATGGCGATGGTTTGGGGGATGCCTGTGACAAAGATGCAGATAACGATGACCTCCCAAATACAATGGTACACAGTTTAATTACATTGATGCAAGGTTTCTTTTTACATTGGTACACAATTTGATGCAATAATGGATACATAGTAAGACACAATTTTCGTGTACGTTTTGTCCTCACAGGACAACTGCCCACTACATGCCAACTTTGAGCAGACGGACGCAGACGGAGATGGAGTAGGTGACGCTTGTGACAACTGTCCAATGAACACGAACACTGACCAACAGGACACTGACGGTGATGGGTGGGGAGATGCGTGTGATCAGGACAGCGATGAGGACGGTAAGGATCTGAATGAGTAGCTCAATAAGAAAAAATAAATCATGCCCCAATGTGAAACTACAACGGTCGCTTGCAGTTTACTAGAATGGCTGAAAGACCAAGGCGGTACTATAAAATCACCCTCTAAATTCTGCTAACGTGAACTACCAGCCCCCAGTCTGGTCCCTACCACCATAATGTTCACATCGGTGGTGGAAGGTCTAGATAGTATTGGTTTTTCTCTTTACCCGGCTGGGTAGAAATCCCTTACAGGTTGTAATCCATTTATGATGTTTGGAGAACGTAATGAGTCAATTTAGCAGACATAAAATGATGGAGAAAATTTCGTCCTTTCAATACGTGTTTAAGTGATCGTGATTAAAACGGGTATATATCAAACTTTAACCCGCATATAATTTGCAGGACATATGGACAGTCAGGATAACTGTCCGTTGCAGCTCAATGTAAACCAGACTGATGTGGACGGCGATGGTATTGGAGACGACTGCGACAACTGCCCGAACGTTCCAAACACCGATCAGGTACGTAAACTATATGCAAACCCATTCCGCTTTTTCAACATTTATATGTATGAATCATATGGGAAACAGTTGCGATTATTAGGGAGCTAAACGCGTAAAAGTTTTGTAACTGTGTCTGACTTGCTTGGTATATCTTAGGTCGATGCCGATGAAAATCAAATCGGAGACGCCTGTGCCAATGGCATTGATAGGTAAGTACTATCTCCAAATTTACCATGTAATGATGAAAAAACTACTTACCTGTCGCTACTTGGTAATGACAGATTCTGACATCTTCGTGGTGTAGTGAAGTATCATTATAACATGTGTACTGGAGTGCAGTTTTCTCTTTTAGCGATGCTGACGGTTTTCCTGACAGTCTGGACAATTGTATGACGAACCCGAACAGTGATCAACTTGACACGGATAATGACGGACAAGGTAACGTTTATCATATTTTCTCATTCCACAACCTTTAGATGTTGTTAGATCATTACTTCTTTATATTGAATTAATGTCAATTTCTGATACTAGGTTAATTAAAGACCATAATGGATTCCGTGTATGTTATGAACATGTTGCCTCTCTTTAGCAACAATACATGCGTATTGTCTTGTTGCAAGTTTAATAGAATGAATATGAAATGTGTATTTCAAAACCATGTCATTTCCATGACAGCTATACATATTTATACAAAGCATCGTCGTTTAAAAAGTTTAATAATAAGTTGAAAGTGATTTGTTTTCAGGAGACACATGTGACGATGACGACGACAACGACAATGTACCTGATGATATTGACAATTGCCGTGTGCTGCCCAATGTGGACCAGGTGGACTTTGACGGTAAATACAATGTAACAGATATGATGAGTTAACTTCGAATCTCACCCATTTCTTTGTCTTATGTTGGACCTTTGGATCTACAAATGATATGGCAACCAGCTTTAACCCTTCCCGATTTGCCCTTTTAGATAGAGTTTTACTTGGTGTCGACCTATTCATTTTATTTTAGTAATATATTAAAGCCGAGAGAGAGAGAGAAAGAGTGGGGATTTTCCTGTCTACTCCTTTGTCCTCCCAACTTGACGGTTCCCTGCATGGTAGCTTTGGCTTGTCTCGATAGCCGTGACACGTGGTCGTGCCACTTCTGTTTCATTTTCCTTACGGTGGATAGCGGTTCTTTTTAATGGTCTATGTATTATTTGACTCTATTCTATCGTTCAGAATCCTTCAGGATTACACCAGTAAATGCTAACTACTGCGCATAAATTCGTTTGTAGTGAATTAAAGTGGTAACCAAAAACTTAATGTTGGTAATGCCAGCGACGGTCATACAAATAATTATAAGCATCGCGACATACACATTTATTTGTGAATTTCATTATAAATGCACATAAACTATGTCTATTTACCTTCAATGATTCCCAGGTGATGGTATCGGGGATGTCTGCACACCTGACTTCGACATGGATGGTGTGACAGACGCTGATGACGTGTGTCCTGAAAACAACAAGATCAGCAGCACGGACTTCAGGAACTACCGAACCATCAACTTAGGGGGCGTCACCTCCAACAACCCGCCACAGTGGGAGTTCCTGAACGAGGTATTAACTTTGTTCCTCAAGTTTTTGTGGAAGGAGAATGGAAAATACTTTAATATCTGTGCAATATCTGTGTACACTGAATGATTTTATATTACTTCTCTTTCTCTTCTACGTTAGGGTGCTGAGATAACACAGAAACTGAACAGTGACCCAGGAATCATTATTGGTGAGTTAACTTTGAATATGTGCAATTTTACTATTACAAATGTGTGTGCATTTTTACGTATGGATGTGTTGAGTGTAAGGATTTTGATAGTCGACCAAGTTTTGCTTATAATATATTTATTACTTAGCTATTTATCTTAGTTCATTGTGTTTTATGACGGGATGAGGGTATTGAATGCGTTTCCCTCTTCCATTTGATATGTATTTGTGGAGAATTGTTCATAAACAAATAAGCCCTGAATAAAGTGTGTAATGTGAAGCATTATTGTACATTTCAATTCAAGTGTGACACATTATTGTACGTTTTAGCCGATTTTTTAAGCATTATTTTTGTATTTATCGATGATGACTTATGACTCACTAACTACAAAATAGCTCATTTGATCGGTTGAAAAGTCTGGTTATGTTGAAATAGTTTGGAATCTTATGAATGTGACCTTATTTCGTAACAGGCATGGCGAACTTTGGCAGTGTGGACTACCGAGGGACTTTCTTTGTGAACACCCAGAGAGATGACGACTTTGTGGGGTTCGTCTTCAGCTATCAGAGCAACTCTCGCTTCTACCTGGTGTCATGGAAACAGGCAGGGGACAGCGCTGGTGGACAGCCCGGGGTGCAGTTGAAGGTAGGAGAGTTTGTTTTCTTTGGCTATTCTATTCCTATTTATGAAGAACTTTATTGCACGACAATTGTACATGGTACAATGTATGGCAACGACTATTACACAAAGTACAATGTAGGGACTTGTATCCATTATCGTTTCTTGGCTGTCTCTAAGGTGTCATTATGACGATATGAAAATCAACGTTGCTGATAACCAATCTTTAACAGTTTCTGTTTCTAATTATTCAACAAAAAATGATAATCGCTTGATTATGGTATCACTGTCACGCATCGTAACCAAATTTAACATCAACAATTAGACCATTTTCTTGCATTGCTTTTAATAAACTGTTTGTTTGCCTCTAGTTGGTGAACTCTACCAGCGGACCAGGCCAAGACCTGTCGCTGGCTCTATGGATGGGTGTGGAGGTCTCCGGACAGGTGAAGTGTTGTCTTAAATACACTCTTACACACCATGAGACCATTAGAGTGGCAAACATTAATGCGACAGCTTTATAAAATAATAAATTATTTAAAAAAAAGCAACAACACAGAACTAACTTTCCAAGATCTTTAACGAGAAATCATTGACATATTGCAGTTGATATAGCCCAACATTATTTGCATCACAATTCAATATGTTATTCCAGACCAAGCTTCTGTGGGAGGATCCTAACAAAGTGGGGTGGAGCTACAACACCGCCTACCGCTGGGAGCTGAAGCACCGGGTGGACATTGGACTCATCAGGTAACCTGTAAATCACGTATTTTTGAAATCTAGCCTTGTTAGATTTTGTAGGGTTGCGACCTTCGGTCAGGGACCAAAGCTATCAAGGCTAATAATATGTATCATGCTTGTACATCGTTCTGTTGATCAAATACTAAAATTTATATAAGCATCGAAGGGGTTTCCTGTGTCTCCAGATTTCTCCAGTGTCACCGACGAAATACCATGGATGGCTGTCTGAAACGTCTGACCGTTTGCAAAATCATTTTCAGTTGCTTGAGCAACTGCTTTGGGGCGTAACAGTCACCTCCCTCTATCTCTGCTACCTCCAGGTTCCAACTGTACGAAGGCAGCCGCCTTGTGGTGGACTCAGGTGACGTTCTGAATTCTGATTCCTCTATCTCTGTCCCACCAGGTTCCATCTGTACGAAGGCAGTCACTTTGTGGTGGACCCAGGCGACGTTCTAAAGTCTGATCCCTCTGTCTCTGTCCCTCCAGGTTCCACTTGTACGAAGGCAGTCACCTTGTGATGGACTCAGGTGACGTTCTAAAGTCTGATCCCTCTGTCTCTGTCCCTCCAGGTTCCACTTGTACGAAGGCAGTCACCTTGGGGTGGACTCAGGTGACGTTCTAAAGTCTGATCAGTCTATCTCTGTCCCTCTAGGTTCCACCTGTACGAAGGCAGCCACCTTGTGGTGGACTCAGGTGACGTTCTAAAGTCTAAATTCCTCTATCTCTGTCCCTTCAGATTCCACCTGTACGGAGGCAGCCGCCTTGTGGTGGACTCATGTGACGTTCTAAAGTCTGATCCTGTCTCTGTCCCTCCAGGTTCCCCCTGTACGAAGGCAGCCGCCTTGTGGTGGACTCGGGTGACGTTCTAACGTCTGATCCTGTCTCTGTCCCTCCAGGTTCCCCCTGTACGAAGGCAGCCGCCTTGTGGTGGACTCATGTGACGTTCTAACGTCTGATCCTGTCTCTGTCCCTCCAGGTTCCCCCTGTACGAAGGCAGCCGCCTTGTGGTGGACTCGGGTGACGTTCTAACGTCTGATCCTGTCTCTGTCCCTCCAGGTTCCCCCTGTACGAAGGCAGCCGCCTTGTGGTGGACTCATGTGACGTTCTAAAGTCAGATCCTGTCTCTGTCCCTCCAGGTTCCCCCTGTACGAAGGCAGCCGCCTTGTGGTGGACTCGGGTGACGTTCGAAAGTCTGATCCCTCTGTCTCTGTCCCTCCAGGTTCCACCTGTACGAAGGCAGCCGCCTTGTGGTGGACTCATGTGACGTTCTAAAGTCTGATCCTGTCTCTGTCCCTCCAGGTTCTACCTGTACGAAGGCAGCCGACTTGCTGTGGAGTCAGGTGACGTTCTAAAGTCTGATTCTTCTGTTTCTGTCCCTCCAGGTTCCACCTGTACGAAGGCAGCCGCCTTGTGGTGGACTCAGGTGACGTTCAGGACGGCTCTCTCCGTGGAGGCCGCCTCGGGGTGTACTGTTACTCCCAGGAGAACGTCATCTGGTCTCATCTCGTCACCAAATGCGATGGTGAGGATTCGAAAAATATCGTTAAGTTCGCTTAAAAGGGCCCAAAAACAGTATCCAAAGTCTAGAAAATGTCACACCGTTTTATACAGCGAAAGACAATAATCGAGCATTAAACGAGCATTATATGGAATGGATGCAACCAAATGAAATAACCTTTAGACTAATTTACTTTCATATGTCACGCTCACGTTACCTCCTTTCCTCTTACTGATGATATAGTGGCTTTCATAATTTTCACTTTTATTCAAATACTCGAGAGCGATTGCAGTGTATTGATTTCACTTTCTTTTGTAACAAGATTAGAAAGAGGTTACATACTAATATGTTGATAACTGCCGATAATTTTCTGCAGGCAACACCCCATCTGCCTAACTTGAGACGAAAGACGGAAAATGTCAACAAAACGACGGAAAATGAAGCTGTTACTTGTATCAGTTTTCTTCAACTTTCCCTGATGAACACTTAGTTCATGTTCATTTAGTCAATAAAGAAAGATTGGTGGGGAATATTAGTAAAGTACGATACAGCACATGCTCATTTACTCAAGATAGCAACATATATACTCAAGAAAGTACGAAATAAAGCACTCTTTAAAGGCCAAAATGTTACTGTTTCCTTTATTACCTTGTAGAGTGAATGTGATGTCTGGAGATGTTTTAATACATTAAAACAGGCTTTAACAGGCCTTACTGTATCCGGATTGCGAGCCAATCCCAGAAACGGCCTAGGCCACGTCCAGAATATTTAGGACACGGTCCGAGCAGGAGGATGCGCCCTAGGATAGCAGAACACGGATATATAGTCTAGATAAACAAACTGAATATCAGGATGTGGAGGATGTGAACAAACCAAGTTTCTTTATCGGACAGGAACTTGTCCTAGATAAATTTTCATTTGACATAATGTCATATATTTTACTTATTTCTTTCTACAAAGTTCCTTAGGCATACAATTAGGAAATTAACTAATTCTACAAATTACTCAGTTTCATGCAAAGTTTCTGTTAATACGTATCTTCATTCGATATAATCGCCCTTTGGAATAATACTAGCTATATTCTTCCCAGAATACAAAGGGGTAAATGAAAAGCTAGCGCTGCATAATTTATGTGTTTACTGATCACTCTTCATTTGGAACAAAGCACACAGTGTTTAGCTTCTTCGTTGACCCAGAGGCCCTCTACTGCAAAGTTGCCTTTTTCCGCCAGACGGCGCACCATGTTTATCCAAACCTCTCGTCATAACTTGAGCTTAGATACCGGTAAGCTAAGGTTTCACAAGATCTGTAAAACAGCAAATACTATGGAACATTACATAATTTTGATCTACGCTCGGCAATCAGCAACATAAGAATCAGTGCTCAACCTCTTGAAATTGAGAGAGGGCGGTAAAAGTAGCTACCTGTGTAAAACCGCAAAGTGCAAACCGTGCACGTCAAACATGGTGGAAGACGAAACACATTTTTTTATTCATTTTATTTATTTATTTATTTGTATTCTCCACACTGGAGGGTACGGCGGAACAGGTGTCAAAAGACACCTTTTCGAAGCCGCCATACCTTAAACATAACAGTGATACATCAAATCATAACATACATAAAATACAAGAACAGATATCATAATCAATGTAACGTCCAAATCAAGATAAATCAACTTAACAACACACATACTTTATTAAGTCCAAATGTATGAAATAGATATACATGTAGTCATGATATAGGGCAAAATATAGGGCAAAAGAGCCTGCACTTCCAAGAAAGCTGCTAGGAGGCAAACTCGCAGCAATCACTCTCTGCTTTAAGGGGTCCCTACCGCTCAAAAATCACGACCGCAGCATGTCCAGAACGCGAGATATCAAGCATGGAGGTTCCGCTGCAGTACCTTAGCAAGCCGCTAGGGGGCCCATTATCGAAATTCCCCTTCGTTCTCCAGACCCCTACCCACCCACCAAATATCAGCTGCATCCGTCGTAGTCTTCTCGAGTTATGCTGTTCACAAACCGGGGGAAAACACACAACCGGACCGAAAGTATAACCTTAGCCATTCTGGCAAAGGTAAAAACAAATCATCGCAATATCGTCACATATATTGCATTCTTAGCTTACTGGTTATCATTTCTTTGAATGGGATTAAAATCTAGTTGTCTCATAAATGTCATGTGTTTTTGCTCCTTCCAACTAACAAATGCCTCCCAGATCACAATAGCGCTACGTTGGCAGAGAGACGATTTCAGACAGACAGTGGAGCAGACAGACAGGGAAGCAGTCAGACAGGGAAGCAGGCAGACAGGGAAGCAGGCAGACAGGGAAGCAGGCAGACAGGGAAGCAGACAGACGGGGAAGCAGGCAGACAGGGAAGCAGGCAGACAGGGAAGCAGGCAGACAGGGAAGCAGGCAGACAGGGAAGCAGACAGACGGGGAAGCAGGCAGACAGGGAAGCAGGCAGACAGGGAAGCAGGCAGACAGGGAAGCAGACAGACGGGGAAGCAGGCAGACAGGGAAGCAGGCAGACAGGGAAGCAGGCAGACAGGGAAGCAGGCAGACAGGGAAGCAGGCAGACAGGGAAGCAGGCAGACAGGGAAGCAGGCAGACAGGGAAGCAGACAGACGGGGAAGCAGGCAGACAGGGAAGCAGGCAGACAGGGAAGCAGGCAGACAGGGAAGCAGGCAGACAGGGAAGCAGGCAGACAGGGAAGCAGGCAGACAGGGAAACAGACAGACGGGGAAGCAGGCAGACAGGGAAGCAGGCAGACAGGGAAGCAGGCAGACAGGGAAGCAGGCAGACAGGGAAGCAGGCAAAAGGGAAGCAGGCAAAAAGGGAACCAGATAGATAGGGAACAGACGGATAGGGATGCAGGGAGGCAGACAGACAGGAAACCAATCAGGGAAGCAGGCAGTCAGACAGTGAACAAGACAGAGAGTGGAGCAGAAAGACTTGGGAGAAGACAATCATGGGAGAATACAGACAGATAACCTTGCAGACGGTGAACAAGACAGACAGGGAAAACGGCAGACAGGGGAGTAGACAGACGGGAAACCAGACGGACAGGAAACCAGACAGACAGGGAGCAGACAAGCAGACAGTGAAGTAGACAGACAGGGGAGCAGAAAGACAGGGGAGTAGATATACAAGAAACCAGGCAGACACGGAATCATAGAGGCAGGGAGGAAGGCAGGCAGACAGGGAGGCAGACAGACAGGGGAGCAGACAGAAAGGGAAGCACACAGGCAGAGGAGCACAAAGACAGGGAAGCAGACAGAATGGGAATAACACGGACAGGGAACAAGACATCGAAAGACAGGGAATGAGACAGCCGGGGAAGACGGCAAAAAGGGAAGCTGGCAGACAGGAAAGCAGGCAGATAGGGAGGAAGACAGACAGGGGAGCAGACAGATGAGAAACAAGATAGACAAGGAGCCAGAATGACAGGGAACCAGAAAGACAGGGGAGCAGACAGACAGGGGAGCAGACATACGGGAAACCAGATAGACGGGGAACCAGACAGACATGGGAGCAGACAGACGGGAAACCAGATAGACATGGACCAGACAGACAGTGGACCAGACAGACAGGGAACCAGACAGACAGGAAACCAGAAAGACAGGGGACCAGACAGACAAGGAACCAGACAGACAGGAAACCAGACAGACAGGGGAGCAGACAGACGGGAAACCAGATAGACGAGAAATCAGACAGACAGGGAACCAGACGGACAGAGGACCAGACAGGCAGGAAACCTGACAAACAGAGGACAGAAATGGGAGCAGACAAGACGGGAAACCAGATAGACAGGGAACCAAACAGACAGGGACCCAGACAGACAGGGGGGCAGACAGACGGGAACACAGATAGACAGGGAACCAGACTGACATGGGAGCAGACAGACGGGAAACCAGACAAACAGGTAACCAGACAGACAGGGAGGCAAAAAGGCAGGGGAGCAGGCAGACGGGAAACAAGATAGACAGAGAACCAGACAGACAGGGAATCAGACAGACAGGGGAGCAGACAGATGGGAAACCAGACAGACACTGAAGCAGACAGACAGGGAATAATACGGACAGGAACCAGACATCGACAGACAGGGAATCAGACTGCCAGGGAAGACGGCAAAAAGGGAAGCTGGCAGACAGGGAAGCAGGCAGACAGGGAGGCAGACAGACAGGGGAGCAGACAGCAAGAAACCAGATAGACAAGGAACCAGAATGACAGGGAACCAGACAAACAATGGGGCAGGCAGACGGGAAACTAGACAAACAGGGAACCAGACAAACAGGTGACCAGACAGACGGGAAATCAGATAGACAGGGAACCAAACAGACAGACAGAGGACAGACAAGGGAGTATACAAGGCGGGAAACCAGATAGACATGGAACCAGACAGTCAGGGGAGAAGAAAGACGGGAAACCGGACAAACAGGTAACCAGGCAGACAGGGAGGCAAAAAGACTAGGGGAGCAGGCAGACGGGAAACAAGACAGACAGGGAAGCAGACAGACAGGGAAGCAGACAGGTGGGAAACCAGACAGACATGGAAGCAGACAGATAGGGAACCAGGCAGACAGGGGAGCAGAGAGACGGGAAACCAGACAGACAGGAATCCAGACAGACAGGGAGCAGGGGAGTAGACAGACGGGGAGGGGAGCAAACGGACATAGAAGCATGCAGAAATGAGAGCAGACAACCATGGAGTAGCCAGAGAGGTAGAGGCAGACAGGGAACAAGATAGACAAAGGAGCAGTCAGACATTGAAGCATATAGACAGGTAACCAGACAGACATATAGACATTGGGCAGGGGAAGCAGACAGACAGGGAACAAGACAGACAGGGAAGCAGGCAGGCAGGGTAGCAGACAGACAGGGTGGAGGAGACAGGGTTGCAGACAGATAGAGAGGAAGACAGACGGGGGGGAGCAAATGGCAGGGGAGAAGACAGACAGGGGGCAGACGGACAGAGAATAAGACAGACTGGGAGGCAGACAAACATGAATGGAGACAGTGTAGCAGACAGACAGCGGAGTGGATAGACAGGGGAGCATACAGGAAGGGGAGCGTGTGTACAGGCGAACGGACAAACAAGCGAGCCGATAGACAGAAAACCACACAGACTGGGAACCAGTCAGACCGTCGAGCAGACTGTATTGAGGGACGTATTGAGGGACGTATTGAGACAGGACACCAAACATACAGGGAGGCAGACGGACAGGGGAATAAGAAGGACGGGAAAGCAGACGGACATGCGAGCAGAGAGGCAAGATAACGGACAGACTGGAAACCACACAGACAGGAAATCATAGGGACAATGTTTGTACATTGTTCTCTTCGCATCACCGGTAAACGTACAAAGTATCATATTCGTTACTTAAAGTTTTCTTTGAGGGGTCTGACGCAATAGTGGAAAGTCCTGTTACTAAACCGGGACGTCCTACATTGGAAACTGGTGAAGCACAATGGAAAAAGGCAGAATTTTTTTATTAAAACAATTCAAAGAAAAAAAACACCAGGTAGGTACACTTCTTAAGGGATAAAATTTAGTTATTCTTGATTTGGTCATTTGGTTCACCATCTAGGATTTCCCCCGATGACGTTATCAGGTTGGCCTAATTTATTCATATTCAATTATGAAATATATTTTTGATATAATAGCATTTTATTTATGTAAGAAAAATAGTTCCAATGTGACAAATAAACGCAACAAATACATTGTAACAACTGAGATTAGCAAACATGCTTGTAAACAAACGGGTGCCATGATACTAGAGAAGTTTTCTAAAATTCGTGCAATTGTTGCCAACTAAATTGTAGAAAAACTAAAAAAAGTAGTGGGCTCTGGCGTTAGTCATTCTGGTGTTATGCGAGATAATAGTCTGGGCGGGCCTCAACTAACCCCACCACCCCCACACCCCCAGTCCAACCCCGGTCTGAATAGGGTCAAAGAACCATTGATATTGCAAAAATCTTGATATCATGATACTTTCATGACGTTTGAGAAGAGATTAATTTTTGTAAACAGTATTTGAAGGGTTGATTTTTTTACCAGTATGGCAAGGTGCTAAGGGTACGTGTATATTATTGACAACCAGAAAGTGGTACACATTACAAATCATTTGTAAAAAAAATGTATTGCAAACATCTGGCTCTTGCCGTATCGTAATATGTTCCTCATTGCAAACATCTGGCTCTTGCCATTTCGTAATATGTTCCTCAATAGGTTTGTAAACATCATTGAAAGGTTTATATTTTTATCAAATGCCAGGATGAAGAGTACCCAGCATCTGATAGACAAGGCCGGCGCCGATCAAACATTGTCTTTAATTTGTAACTGATAACATTTGCAAACACTATCACTCAGTGATACTATGAGAAAAAAGTTACAGTAATAGTTTAAGTGTACTGAAATCTTTCATGTGTATTGTTTAAACTGATATACACATATCTAAAAGGGTGAATGTAGCTAAAGGAGTAAGATTAAATGAAGTATTTAAGAACTAATGAGCATTGATTCTTGATGATTTATGTTCGTTTATTTCTTATCCGTGTATGTGCTTGTATGCCTTGTGTTATGTTTATGTTATACTTTGCAGCTTTCAAAGATAGTAATGTGTACAAAATGCAAGTTTGGACAACCGCCCTACCCCGCCTACCGTCCATAGTTAAATGACGTCGCATTACTTTGGGCAGCTATATTTTACTACGACATGCCACCATACCCTTAGGGTGTTAGATGACGTTATTCAATACATTATTTGACGTCACCCTGACTCCCGATATAGCATGTAAGTCATAGGCAACTAGTCGTACATTTGTATAACTTTGTAAAACTTAGAGAAACCCTTACTTCTTGCACTCAAAAATTGCAATGTGAAATATCTATCAAAATCCTTTTCACTCAATATTCTATCATTTGTAAAAACAGACTGAAAAAAATGAAACTTGTAACCATTGGTAAAATATACATCAGAAAGGGTGACACAGAAACTGCAGTAACCACTCGTTCAATTGGTTATGATTTTGTCACATAGAGTCGAGTATAGTAACCCAACAAGGTTCATTCATTTGTAAGAAACCTTATGTTTTCACTAGGCTCATTATTCCAAATTGTCAGCAACATTCGTGTCATATTTCTCAATTTTGTGTATGAATACAATTTGAGGAATACGTAAGAACACCAAAGTATATGACACTAACAGAAAAAACAGCATACCTTTGCTACCAACAGATGGAAATAACGTTACCAAACGAATTTTATTGCAATATCCACCATCAAAGTACGTGTACTTCACCGTAATGTGCGCTTCAATAGGCTAGCAAACATCATTGAAAGGTTGAATTTTATAAATTTTATTGAATGCCAAAACGACGAGGGAACAGCACTTGATAGTCAAGACGTATGAGTATAGGTATAACCCTTTACACTGGAAACATCTTGCTTCTACCATACACATACGCATTCTACCATGACTTGGTAAACACAAATTATTAGTAGAAATATCCAGACATAGCTGTTAAAATCCATGCAAAACATGTCAATCCATGACAAAATACGTAAAATCTTAAGTCATAAGTACACTTTATTTTGATCATGGAATTGCAAAACCTTTTGAATCCGTTTGTTTTGTTCTATCGTTAAGTTATCGTATTGTTATTTTTCCAATATTATGCAGACCAGTGTATGATTAAGATTGACAAAGCACCAATATTTTTCGGTCAATTTGGGCGCTTAAGTGTTTATTGATTTTCTTCAACGTTAGAATGAAAAATTCAAGAGTTTTCCCCATATGCGAACACTTTTGTTTAAAGATTTAGACATATATTTACCTTTCTGGTGACATTTCCTTTGTATGTTTTAGACTTCAGATGAGCATATATGCAGGTGGGTTCGACTCCACGGCAGGAGGCTCGGTCAGAGCCACACGACACGGTCACCGGTTACGTCTGTGAGAAGGTAAGAAAAGTTGTGTTGTTCTTTATTTCACCGTAGACTTATGTAATTTTCTAGAAATTTACTAATATGTGATATTTGAATATTTTCGATAAATTTCACAATACAGAAAACGCAATAGTTTTTTTTAAATTTCAATGAGAACGAGTGTCCTGTGTACAATGTACTTACGGGATCCAATTCGTTAGTCGTTTCTCTGTTATTTGTTCGGGGGTTTCTTTGTGCGTTCGGTGTGAAGACGTGGCTATGGCCATTCACTCTGGGCCTAGAGAGGTATAAATCTTCTGTATCTGTATTTGTATCTATATATATTCCGGTATAACCGCCCTTGGGCGTAACACACGTGCTTCTGTATCTGTATCTATATAGCCGGTATAACCGCCCTTCGGCGTAACACACCAGCTTCGAGGGCGCGCGGCGCGGCAGCAGCTTGTTATAGTACAACGAACGACCCGTCACACGTAGCTTTTGCACATCTCTCTGCAAGCGTTCTTTAAAACTACCAAGAGAAGATGCCCTTACTGTACTTGGTGATAACAAATTCCACTCTACGATAGTTCTGGGAAAGTATGAATTTTTATACACATCAATTCTAGGTCGGTAACTCTGGTATTTGAAGGCATGACTGTTTCTTGTTCATTTTTGAGCTGGTATTAGATACTTATCCGTTGGTACGTCCACCAGTTTATTGGTCATTTTGTACATCATGGAAAGTCTGGACATTTTCCTGCTGTCTTCAAGTGACATCCACTGGAAATCTGTTTTCATTTTGGTAACACTAGAATCCCTGTTGTAGTTGTTTGTAAAGAATCTGGCAGCTTGGTTCTGTACCCCTTCCAGTTTATCTTTGTCTTTTTTTGTATACGGATCCCATACTGTTGCAGCACATTCAAGGTTAGGTCTTACCAGTGACGTGTATGCAAGTGGTTTTACCCTGGTTGGGCATGCCCACAAGTTGCGTTTGATTACTCCCAATGTCGGTTTAGCCTTGGTTGTTATTTTGTCATCATAGACACCCCACTTCAGTTCAGTTGTTAATGTATCACCCAATTATGGGTGGGTTTTTGTGGTTTCTAATGTATGACCACAAAACTGGTAAGGGGACACATTTGGTGTTCGTTTGTTCGTTATGTGCATTATGTAGCACTTATCAGGGTTGAACTGCATAAGCCATTTCTTGTCATTAATCCAGGGTGTTTAGATCTTTCCGGAGGACTTTAAAATCATCCCTTGTGGATACCTCTATATATAACAGACAATCATCGGCGAATAACCTCACACTTGAATCGAGCTGGTCTGGCAAGTCGTTTATGTACAAGATGAAGAGCAATGGTCCCAGGATAGTCCCTTGCGGAACTTCCGACGCTACTTTAACTGGAGCTAAGGCCTTCCCTTCCACCACTGCCGTTTGCTCTCTATTCATCAGGAAAGCCTTCAGCCAGTTGAGTGTAGTACCTTGAATCCAATAGAACTCCAGTTTTGGTATGAATCTGCTATTTGGGACTTTATCGAAGGCTTAAGTGAAATCAAGTCTTACTAGATAAACCTGTCTTTTATCGTTTATTGCCCTACCTATGTCGTGAACTGTTAAAATAAGCTGTGTTTCTGTGGATCGCTTTGCTCTAAAACCATGCTGGTAGTCCGTTAGTATAATGTGGCCTTCTAAGTGTTTCATGATATTGCTATGGATAATGTGTTCCAGTAGTTTACATGACATGTTTGCCACGTATTTTGAGTGTGCTGATCTTATGCTTTTCTGAGCTCCTTTTTTCTTTACTTTCTTGTATTTGTTCCAGCCTTCCTCTTGTCCTGTTCTATTAGCTTTATTGTAAAGACGTTGCTTCTTCCGACAGTGCCTTCTTAATTTCCTGTTGAACCAGGGCAAGTTGTATCTGCTTGACGTCATTTTACTAGGAATGTGCTTTTTCATTGTGCGCTTCACTTTGCCTTTAAAATCATCCCATTTCTGTGTCACTGACATATCTTTTGTTCTTGTGTTAAAGTTTGTTGCATAGACTTCAAGGTCTTTCTTGATAGGCGGCTCGTCAGATTTCGTGCGAATGTACACTTTCCTTTTTGTTTTTGTTTTGTTTTGTTCTGTTTTGATGTCAAGTTCACGTCCACTAGAACCATGTCATGGTCACTTATTCCCGGAACAACTGTGTTTTTTTTTAAATTATGTTTGGGTTATTAACTAAGACCAGGTCCAAAAGATTACCATTTCTAGTTGGTTCCTGAACTGTTTGGAATAGCCCATGGTTATCCACGAAGTGTAGTAGTTTATGTGCCTGTCCTGTATGGTTCTGAGTGGTGTTGTCATTATCAATCACAGTTGCCAATTCTGTTCAAAATTTTGTTGCGAACACTCTGGCAGTTTACCAGCAGGAGTTTAGCTTTGTTCTTTTTTTACAATAACCTCTAGTGTGAGTTTTGCACTGCTTTGATCTAAGTGGGGTGGATGTGGCCATTGGTGTGTCACCTGGCAAACTTGTGCTGGAGTTCAGTGTATCAAATGAATTTACCGAATGGAAGCTGTCATCAGTGATGTCGAACATGTCTGATGCAGCTATGAATAATTCACCGTTCGCGAGGTTGCCAAGTTGACATCGTGTACGTATGGTAGCTCTTGAGCGGGGACTCGTGAAAAACTGTTAACATCTTGTGTGACCTCCATCAGGTTTTATCATTTAAGGAATATTGAGGGGATTGCAAATGTGACATAAGCTACGTTTGAATACTGGCCATGCGTTGTCATAATCAGTTGTATTTTCTTGAAATCTCTGCTATTCGTTTTGCAGCAGTCTGTTGTCTTTAAAAAGCTGTAAGAAAAGGTGTTGTTATATCTACTTTGTTCTATCTTCAATCTACTTTTGTACTATCTTTTTTTTCAGTCTGTTTGCATATTTATGGGCAAATATTTCATACTCAGTATTCAGAATGTTTATCGGCCGCTAGTTCTCTGGAAACTTTTGCTCATTCTCATTACTGCATAACTTTGTAGTACCGACGTTTTTTCCTCTGCTTAACGTTTCTTGAATGCAATCAAAGATAAGATCACCTATAGCTGGCGTGGCCGAACGATTTTCAGTAGTTCAGGTGGTATACCATTTAATTAGTCCTAGACCTTTGCCTATATTCCTGGAGAAGAGGGCGTCTTTGTATTCTTCTTAGGTGATCGTTTTATTTGGAAATTCTTATTAGATTGGTCAAAGATATTGGTGATGTGTATGTTTTGCAGATATGCATTGATTGATTGATTGATTTCTATTTGCACATATATAAAGCAAGGAGTCTGTCTTTTTTAACCTCCTTGCATAAAATAAAGATAAATGATACATAAAAACCGTGCGGGAGCTAGGGAGAAGCCAAAATAGGCTGATAGGAACCCTCCTCCTAACATCTACTGAACACAATTCAAATGAAATAATCAAAGTGCATCAATTTTAGTATCCTCTATGTTGTCTTCTAGGCCTGGTAGAGTAGATGATAGTAATTAGTACATACGCTCAAGATTCCTGTGGTCTCTTTCGTTTTCTTCCCCTCGATATATAAACAAACGAATCATTTTTATGGATCTTTCTTTTAATAATATTTAGAAGGTTTTGCCCTTTTTCTCACATCTTAGATCAGGCTCTAATATAGTCACCATGGCTTTTCTTCTCATAAGGATTTTACAGGACAGATTTGACTTGGTTGAATTACAGTATGTCTTCATTTATTTGATTTACATCAATTCCAGTTGTGAGATGGCAGCGTGGCTGTTCTGCAATAGTAGCTTTCCAACAAGCTGTCCCTAGATCTTTCGTCAACGGAGCTTTCAGATCACGTCCATTGCATTATGTAATTTCTTGACAAACTGTCGTGTTGGCAACATTTTGCAAATAAAAAATCATTTCATTGAACTGCTTTCTTATTTATATTTACTAGGTTCATAATGATTTTTCTCAAACTTGTTGACACCTATCTTTGTCCTTTTTAGGCACCCGCCATGGATCAAATTAAAGTTCTTCATTTAGCAGAAATGTTTTGTTATTATGACCTACACTTCTTAGACCCCAGAGAAGCCAAGAAAAGCCCGTTCTAGGTAGGGTTAAGCTTTCATTAACGTAAAAAAATAGCATGTAATATTATGTTTTTGTATTTGTAAACTACATTATAGAACAAACTAAACTTTATTCAACCAACATTGGGGAGACTCTGTACTCAAGTTTTCGGCTTATATCCATCAGCCTTGTTCATGTAATGGACCCGTCTCCAGTATGTTCCCAGCTAGGCATCTCTTCAAGTCTTTTGAGTAAGCGTTCGTGCAGGGATCAGTGCTTGAGTCCCCCGTGGGGTACTAGTGGCGGGAACTAACTTATGCTAATCGAAAAACTGAAGGCGGCAAATTCAAACGGTAAGTTTGCGCTAACAAATACGTTTTTTTCTTAATTGTTTTAAAACATAAGTGTAATTAAGAAAAAAAACTAAAAACTTTTTTTTTTCATACCTGTCAGCTGAACCAGTTACCAAAGCAAGTAGAAAAAAATATGAACCCACAAGCGGCGATCAGGAGTTATTATGTAAGACGCCGGTGCTTCATTAGCCCCTGGTTTAAATAGTGTCCTTTTTGTCCTATTTGGCCATCGGCCCGCAGGTTTAAAGTGATGCAGGATTATCGCCTGAAGCTCAAAGTAATCTATGCGCTAGCTGATACGACCTCCATCAAGGTAGCAGAACACAGTAATTTTGTGCGCCCCCCGGGGTCGATGATGCAGGTACATAAAGTAGTAAGGATAACTTTGAGGTTAAAAGCCTTATTTGAAAGGCTGCTAGATAAAACATGTGCAGCGTGGCCACGGAAGGTGTCGACTTTTAGACTGCATCATTTGGATGTTGAAAGCAATACATTGTAGCCCTTAACTATGGAGAATCCCCATAGGCCGAAAACTGTGTTCTGCTACCTCAAGTGGGCGTCTGTTTTCGCAAAAAGCAGAAAACTTGTGGAGGGCTGGGTGGGTACGTGGTTCACTTCAGGCTCCAGGCCGGAGGACCGTAGGCGAACAGAGGATAAATATCTGTGTGGCATTCCTAAATATGATGGGGTCAATGGGCCAATGTCCGGAGCAATGACCGAACAGAATAAATGGAGTTTATCCCTAATCATGTATCATGACAGATGGTTTAGTCCAATTCATAATCTTAGTTTTAACCCTCAAACCACCGTATGGGGTCAAAACTAACCCCTGGCATACATTCATATGTGCCATTATGGCATTTCTTGTCAAAAACGGATTTCCTTTCATGAGTTTGTATGGACATATGTCCTTTAACTTCTCATACGTTTTTACTGAGATTGGCTGATTGTTGATTAAGTTATCCTAGAATGTTTATGCGTTGTCCAGTGGGGTCAAAACTGACCCCAGCATTGATTTAAACAAACATTTGAGACCCATACCTAAACAAGTTATTGTATGATCACGAAATTTTCAGAGAATGAAATTTACGTTGAATTTGATACGATGTCATGAACAAGTGCGGTTTTGCCAAGAAAACCTTAAAACTTCAATGTTTAATACAAGATTATGAAATTTCGTAATAGATATGCCTGTCAGAATTCCGTTGCCTTGGCAAGATAAAAAAATTATGAACATACTTTGTTCACTGACAATTTTGCTATCAACATTTTCTAAACATTTACCAAGTTTAGTGGCCCTAGCATAAGCTATTCAGGCACTATGCGACATTGAATTTTGTACAGGCATCAAAAACGTCCTCCCCGGTCTGAATGCGGTTAGTGAAAAATGTGGTCCTTATGCTCTTTTGCATAAATTATGATAATGAGCTAGAATTATTCTCACCTAATCATGTCAAACTGTCCCACATAGATTAATGTAACGATACATATATACAGATCACAGAAAGAGTCCCTCAAACAACTGTATTTGTACAAAACGTTATGGGATCAGTTTTGACCCCATACGGTAAGATTAGTCGAAAAAAACTACGGTGTTTTATTTTTATTTTTTATTTTTATTCAAACATTCAAACATTTAAACAGAATTACAGAGTGACAAAAGGGGGCGCACTCAAGTGCAAGACTTATTTTGACGCTACCCCTTACATAAAAAAGCATACATATTTACAGAGAGAAATCAAGTACAAATGAAAAACAAAGGAAAATCACATCAGACAGAAAATAATACATTGTACTTAATATAACAAGAAAGGATAAGCGCAAGTCCAGTTTCCCACCCACTGATGAAATAATTGGACACATTACAAAAAATGCCAGGACAACTGTGTTTTAAAAACGGTTAGTTGTAGTGATGAAGTTTTGGGTTGTTAATAGAATATTGGAGTTGACAACAGATGAATGTAAAGGACTACCACGGAGTAAAAGGTAAACTTTAGCGTTGTCCGATAGTGATGAGAGGTTAAGGGTGTGTCCTAAGAGCCTGGAGAGTTTGCCGAGGAGGGTTGAGCGTTGGGCATTGTACATAGGGCAGTGGAGTAGATAATGTAGTACTGTTTCGCGTTGGCACCCGCAGTTACATGCTGGGCTGTTGAGCAATCCTCGAGTAAAGAGACTGTGGTTTAAACTACAGGTGCCAATACGAAGGCGTAATAGGTGAGCACAGGAAATGCGAGGGCCATGACTAAAATAGTTGAGCTTGACAGGTCGTATGGATTTTAGGAGAACAGTTCGAAATTGACAGTAGTTTAAAGAGCGAGTTGACAAATCGAGGTTGTTCCAGTGGTGCGTCGAGTACGGAACAAAGGACCTGGCAAAACGATTTGTTGAATAATTTAGAGGTTTTAAGTTCATCCTATTACGCAATTCGTATGAACATGATGAGAGGATGGGTGTGGGTGCTAGTTGAGACAGGTAGTTTCGGGTTTGACCATTTACAATTTTATAAAACAAACATAATCTATGAAGGTGTCTTCTGTCTGACAGTGTTTCCCAACCAAGTTCATTCCTAGTTGCCAAGTAAGAAGACCCCTCGATGGCACCTGTTACAACAAGGGCACAGTGATATTGTATGCGTTCAATTTCCTCGGCTGTTGCACCGTGCCAAATGACGTCGCCGTACTCAAGACAGGGGCGTATGTATGATTTATATAAAGTTTCGAGGATATGACGAGGTAGTTTGAATTTTAGGCCGCTAAAGAGGCCAATACTTTTGGATACCTTGGTTATAATGTAATTAGTGTGGGAATTCCAGGACATGTTGGAGCTCAGTATAACTCCAATATGTTTATGGATATCGACTGACTTTATCACACTTTTGTTAAGAAAAAGGGGTGGGTGAACAAGGGGATCTCTCTTGGCTGAGAAGCACATTCCTTCTGATTTTTTTGGATTTAGCTCCATGAGCCACTGGGTGGCCCAAGCATGAATTCTGGACAGGTCAGCGTTTAAACAGGCAGCAGAATCAAAAGGGTTGTCTACAATTTGAAGAAGGGAGCTGTCGTCGGCAAATAGGAATGGGAGGGAAATAAGGTCATTTACATAAACGAGAAAGAATAATGGGCCTAATATTGACCCCTGTGGAACACCAGCGTTGGTCATGTCCCAGGCAGAAGACTGGCCGTCAATGACTACACGCTGTGACCTGTTTCTGAGATAACTGTCAATCCAATTAATGAGTGGTCCTTCTATACCATTTCTTTGTAGCTTAAAGATAAGTCCTGAATGCCACACCCTATCGAAAGCGCGCGAAAAATCAAGAAATACTGCTCGAACGTCTTTACCTGACTCTAAAGATTTAAGTATGGTGTGTGTGAAGTACACCAGCTGGCAGACTGTGGAGTCCCCTTTGATAAAACCTGACTGAAGACGATATAAAAGATTATTACAGATCAAGTGATTGTATAGGTGTTTGTAAACTATTTTTTCGAGTACTTTGGACAGGGTGGGGAGAAGTGATATGGGACGGTAGTTGGATTTGTCTTGTGGGTCACCTTTTTTAAAAATGGGTATAACGTTTGCGTATTTCCAAATTTCAGGAAAGGTGGTTTAAGGGTTAACACGACCATGTTCTGTGAAGTGATTTCAAAAATCGCTTGAGTTAGTCTGAGAGTATGTCAAAGTTGCTAAAATTTGGCTGATTAGATCAACTTTTTTATTAATGACTTTCTTGTGCAACTTTCTGTTACAGAAAAGTAAATTATTTTGCGTATATTTGTCATTGGTCATCGGAATCTAGAACCATGACGTCACCCTTTGTTATCTGGGTGACGTTGGCACTGCTGTTGGGTGGACCAGGTATGCACGATAATCCATTGTACTGTTTATAAGACATAATATTTAAAGAGTCGACTAATTGGTACTCAACTATGGTAGCTGAAAATGTATTATACTGCTCTATTAACAGGAAAATTAAAGTGAAGATGTTTTTGGAAAATATGATTTTTTTGGTAAGATTTACCCAATAGATTATAGAGGTTCATTGCCAGGCGCCTGTCATACCAATTCAAAAAGGGAAACATTCTTGATAAGGGATGTTTTATAAGCACCCATTACAGTCAGATAATTTATTAGAGTTTCTTCAATGCCATTTTTAAGAAAAAGGTTTGAGATCTGTACTATTCAATCATTTTGACGTTTATTTATATATTTAGTCGAGCCGTTTGTAGCTCCACGTTTCTGAAAGCATGTTCGTTTCCCTGTAATAAGTTTTTACTTTCTTGAGATAATCATTATAATATTTCATCTTCAGGCTCTGGGAATGCGTCTACTAGAGACCTAGACGGTTACCGTTACCAGACGTTCACAACTGAACGTAACTACGACCAGGCGCAGGCGACTTGTGTGTCATATGGTGGACATCTGGCACATATCAAAAGTTCCCGTCAGCAGAGTGTTCTCGCAAATATGGCGGCGGCAGATGGGGGTGAAAGCTACTGGATTGGCCTCACAGATAGACAGGTATCGGTATCTTTTAACCTTGTTTAAATGGTACAGCAGTTTTGATAAAAATGAAATTGAATAATGTGTTATATGGAGGGGTTAGGCCATTTGCTATCAAATCACAAACATTCGTCTATTCCGACTACCTACAGAAAATTGATACGACGTAAGGTAAAGCAATACATATCTATTTTCCAACTAATTCCTGCTAATTGCTTCCTGTATTGAAAATAACGTTAAGAATATGCCCAGAGCAGTGTAAGATAAACTCCAAAATACATGCTGATATATAAATAACTGTTCAAAAATTAATACATTCTAAAGGTGGCATTACGAGTGGCAGATATGACGCCGATGTCACCCTTATTTTTCATGTTTGTGATCGTGAGTGTTCATAGAAAATAAGTGAACGTCAAATTGAAGTCACAGCTCGATCAGGACGGAATACGAAGTATGCAATTTTCTTTTAATGCTGTAAATTTCAGTCGGAGGGCGCTTGGCGTTGGACCGACGGAACACGTGCGTATTATACCAACTGGTCTCCGGAAAACCCAGACAATGGAGACGGAAATCAGGACTGTGCGAATTTGTGGAACAAATATGACTTCACACATTGGGACGATCTGCAGTGTGATTTTTGGATAAACTTTATCTGCCAGACAGGTATAGTTTACTTACATTTACAAAGTTTGTGGCAAGTATGACAACAAATACAAAGATATAATATTCATAACGATAGTGCTATTCAATTATCAGTGAGCTTAACAGTCATCTAATGTTACTGTAAATGCATTGAAGGTCGAGGAGATTTAATTTCGCGGTAGCAGGAAAATGGACTTTTCGCGGTGGTTTTAATTTCGCGGTAACACCATGCACTGTAGCCTCTTACTGTTATGGAAAAATGTTCGCGGTAGTTTTAAATTCGCGGTGAAGCGGCCTCCGCGAAAACCGCGAACATTAATCCACCGCGAAAGTTTCTGCATTTACAGATAAATAGCTAACAGCAAACGACCATAAGAAAAATTGAATAAGAAACTGACGATTACAATGCTTAGCGCAGGATAAGCACGGTAACTTCATGGGTTTGGAACTACTGCCTGAAAAAAGTATAGCAATATCAATATTGTAAAGTTTCGCGATTCTAAGTAATCACAAATAATTGCGACAATTGACTTTGCATTATAGGGCGGGCATTAGAGTTGCGTTGCGCAGTAGAAGCCACAAAATATGAAAACCATTATAGTGCCACCTTGAAAATCCACTTTGTCCTTGAAAATGTTGCTCAACCTTTCTTTTCAATTTCGAACAAAATTTGTTATTTTAGCAGTTTCCTTGGCGTGCGGAAGGAGTTTAGTTGTTATACTTTTGCCATGCTCAATATGCCATTATCGGAACGGTTGTCATTGTGCTGCAAATGGCTGTTTTTTTTGTTTGCAGACGTTTAGATCCATATACTGTATGAAATTTCGTTTAAGCTGCGTTGGTTTCCAAAATTATCTCAGACTATCTAATATGTTGGAGAGTAACGTTATCACTCCTTTTTCTTCTAAGACATCAACGAGTGCTCCAGTAACAACGGGGGCTGTGACCACAACTGCATAAATACTGACGGGAGCTACCGCTGTACATGTCGGAATGGATACCAGCAATCTGGATCAAGATGCATCGGTTCGTAAATATCGTGGATCAAATAAATTGTTGTTTTCTTAATATCAAGATACTACGTGTTGCATTTAAACAATGTGATACATAGTTTATATTGATACATTACAGTCATATTGATCAAATTCAAAAAAGTTCTACCAGCTTCTTAATTATCACACTTTTGAAACGTTGTTAAAGAAATTATATCATGGCTTAGCAATGATTAATTATTTAGAACACGTAACATCCTACAAATATCTGGGATTCATGTTTTATTCATATCTTAACTATAGTTACCATTTAGATATGATGTACAGTGAAGTATCCTAGCGTATTTCATTTGGTTTTACTTAGACGATTACGACCATATTTTGTACAAATGTCGCTAACATGCAAGGAATCTATATGCTGTATAAAATTGTGTTTTAGTTGGGAATTGGGATGGTTTCCCAAATTATCTATTATGCCGGGGAGTACCACTCTTTTATTTACCTTCTTAGACATAAACGAGTGCTCCAGTAACAACGGAGGCTGTGACCACAACTGTGAGAACACTGTGGGGAGCTACCGCTGTACCTGTCGGGATGGGTACCAGGAATCTGGATCAAGATGCATCGGTTCGTAAATATCGGGGATCAAATCATTTAAAGTTTTTGGTTAGACAATTGTAACCATATTATTGTACAAATGTCGCTAACAATCTATATCAGGCAATCGTTTACTGCGATGTCATCTAGGACAACAACAGCTCAACACATAAACAACGCGTACGCCTACAGATTCTTCAAAACAGGATCATACTGAGGCGGGATCCTAGAGCTAAGGCCACAGCAAGTAAATTTTATGGATGACATCCTCTGCAGTCTGCAAAAATAGTGCGATAATTTTCAGATATCTATATGGGCTTTAGAATCGGAATCCTGTTCGCTCTGACGTGATAGAACAGAACGGGCGTTGTATTGGGGGTCAACCGAGGTCACCCGCAGGCTGTTACCGTAAACACACAGAAAACGCGCTTATTTTCCCGGGTGCCGTGCGTCAGAAAAAAAAAAAAACATTTCACAAATATAAACCGTTATCTTGCAAGCTTACTTTTGCTGCCGCTTAGTTTGGAACATGTGACATGTAACAAAGCTGCTTGCGTCATTATTGGTGACCATGAATATTACAACACTTGTTCACGGCGATATCAATTACTCCATGTCCCTATAAGTGCGACTCGACATACGGTCAAACAGGGTATTTAAATCGCTTACAAAACGCGTGTAAATGAACTCTTTCAGGATTTAAATTGTCGACAACTAATATCTCCAGATTTTTGGAATAGGGAGGCAATTTTGAATTACGAGTCTTCGAGTGTGAAAAAAAAAAGGTTTTTCGAACTTATCTTGCCTGTAAAAAAGTTTTAAGCAGAAGTTAAAAAATCCCTAAGACAGAAAGTTTGATCTTGCAATCATTACATATATGATATAAAAGATTTGGATTTTAAGTCAAATTTAGGACAAATCTAACAAGAGTTCGTAGACCTCAGGCCTGCATGAAATATATTGGGTGTCTGTAGACCTATTGTGTATTTTTTGTCTGCGGTACGTGCTTGGAAAAGTGAGCTTTTTACCGTGTTGGTTGTGCACCATGAAAAAGTCTAAAATTCCATTTTCTGAATTCGTAAGTTTGGACATGGATGAACATTACTTATTTTGGATTTCTTAAGTACATAACCAACCACAGTACCTTGAAGTTGTTGAGACAACTTTTTGCTACTTTTTTTTCTCAGATGGCCCATGCATTTATTCTGTCACATGATATATTTAGTACTGATATCTTCCTATTTCAATGTACTGACCTGATGCAGCTGCTAAGTCTCCTTGGTGTGTATTCTTCCAATGACATTCATTAAAGATTTATTTCTGGAGTGATATATCACTTGACATTGGAAGGTTCTTTGCATAATTTCACCAATGGTACTTAGTACAGTAGTTCCATAGACAATCTCACTGTGGTAGCCCCCATGTAACAGCAACAGTTAGTCCCCAGGGTGGTATCATATTTTCATTCAATCTGACCAACCCAACCCACCCGCAGGAAAGTCTAACCATGAAGATCGCAGTTTTTTTTTAGCTGCACGCTGTCATATTGAACAAAATTTCATTTTTTGTTTGCTTACCACTTTCAAGTTATTGAAATTCAAACAAGTCCCTGACTACGTTGTTGTTTCGCTGACACTTCTGGTAACTTCGACCACAAAATTTTTGATAAAAAAGGACTTTAAAAACCCATTCAAAATTGAAAGAAGATCCCTTTCTTTCAGTGATAACTTGCTAAGTTATGGCTACGCACTAAAACTAGAAAGGCCGACATTTGCTTAAGAGCAAATACAGCATATTTCAGCCATACCCCTTCCCACGCAACATTGGACTGTTCCAAATCACCCCTGCGCAAAAATGGAACATCCTCTTAACAGTACATTATCCCCCAAAGTGGACTGGTATTGTGAATTGATTCCAGGTAAAAACAGAGCTTGCTTCTATTTTTCAGAAAATGACAATAATCACACCTTCCATTCAGAAAATTTTTATCATGACTGAAAATTGTTGAATGACTTCATGTAATGTCATTAAAAATTTTCAGTACGATAACTAGGTGTAAGTTTAAAAAAGTATAATCTCCTTGTGATGTGGGTACATTTATTATTGCAGTGAACTTTTTTTATTCAAGTAGGGCATACGATTTAATAATTATCAAGCAGGTGCAGGTACTGTAGGAGCGTTTGTTTTCTTCAAGCTGTAAAACTGTTAAACTGTTTTACTTTGTATGCAATCAGCCATCGAGCCTATTCTTATTTTAGTTTAACAACTTCCTGCCAGACCCGGAAGATACGATTGAACCTTGTTCGAGGATTTATTTTCGTCTGTCTGGTCAGTCAGTTCATACCCTGGCGCTGAGAGTGTTTTATTGGGCTGAAACTCTGGCAGTTTAAAGTTACTTACAATTTAAATGTTCAAAGTTTATGTCAAACAACAACAGCACTAGGAAATGTGGCCACTATAGACAGGTGGTCACTATAGAGAAAATGCTGATCTATTGACTAGGAGCCATACGTTACACATGATTTCAGAACACTGATCATTAATCATATAAACATTGCACAGGTAAGCCAATTGTTAAGATGTACAATTAAGTTCAAATAATTCTGAAGAGAAATATTGATGAGAAAATAATCATTCTCGCCACTGTCTAACTTATAATTACGTATCAAAACTAAACGCAGATTTTCTAACTAACGCACCTTTCGCCGACATCATCAAAGGACCGCCGGCTATCAATCAAACACTGCTGTTGATTAGACTTAGAGTTTCAAACAGTCATGTGCTGTGTGCCAGTTGACAGCGAACTTCATGCTACGTGATGTTTAACATTGCTTGGACCTTCTTTCCTACAGCGGTGCTTCTACAAAATAATTAGACTGTAACACTGAGTCCCACATGTTTTATAGAATAGAATTTGACGCAGAACAGCGTTTTTTGCTGGGTATTTTTCTTGAAACATGTCCGTGGGAATATCAGCGAGGCGGCGACGTAGGGATATCAGACCGTCAACAAAAGTCGCACGGCGGCTAACGGCGCAGCGAAGATACTAGCGCTATAAATAAGCGCTTCAACTAAGGATGGCAACCCGTACAATATTTTTGTATACTGTTGAGCTAAGTAAAGTTTGTTGTTTATGAGGTTTTAGTTGTCTTTGAAGCTTTGACCCGAAATATTTTAAAGTCAAACTGCTGAAGAGAAGTAAGTGACTGCTACGATTATCGTAGATATGGCCCTAGAAAAACTGATAAAAGAAGCCTTCTCAATAGTCTAAAATGCAAGAGCTTCCGGGGGGGCTTCGCCCACCTGGGTCCCTCCCACAGTGGCCCTGCCCCTGGATCCCGCCAGGGACATTCGGCGGCCCCCGGACCCCTGTCCGACGCTTTGAAAAAATCCCGGTGAGAAGTCTGTACGGCCTGAGTCTTCAAGTTAACGTATTGTGTGGTCCCGCTTATGAATATTAATTAGCCTTCGCTTTCCTCTTCGCTGATTGGCTGAACCATTAATTGAATTAACTCTTCCTGCCGGCTAGACGCAGGTGCAGATGTCGGCTCTGTGGGGTGAACGTCCGAAAGGTCATGGCATGGAGAACGAAAGAAAACCAATTTCCCCTAAAAAAAGTGCTGTAATTAAGCCTTTTACAGTACTTTATGCCAAAAATTTTACTTGGATCATTTTACCAACTATCGTAAAACTATGCCTATCTATACCAAATGTTACTCATACCAGGGTACAGGGGTGCAAAATATACCGTTATAAGACCGTCAACAACAGTCGCACGGAGTTAACAGCGCAGCGAAAATACCATCGCTAGCGTTTCAACTTCGGATAACAAGTTATAAGTACTGTTGAACTCAGTAACATTAAAGTTTGTTTTTAGTTGCCTTTGACGGTTTGACCTGAAATAATGTTACGCTAAACTCCTGAAGAGAAGTTAAGTGACTGCTGCGATTATCATAGATATGCCCCTAAGAACTGATACAATATAAAGCCTTCTGAATAGTCTAAAATGCGAGAGCTTAGGCGGGCTTCGCTCCCCCTGGCGGGAACACTGCTATATACGGGATCATGAGGCCCCGCTTATGAATATTAATTAGCCTTTGGCCTCCTCTTCGCTGATTGGCTAGGTCTTTGATTCAATTAACTCTCCGGCTGACGCGCACAGGTGTGGCTCTGTGCGGGGTCATGGAAGGTCACGTCAGGAGGCCAAAAGAAAACAAATTTCCCCTCAAAAAAGTGCCAAAATTAATCATTTTAAAGTTGTTTATGTCAAAAATTTTACTTGAATCTTGTTACCAAGTATCTAATGCCTATCTATACCAAATTTCAGGTCATTTAATTGTAATACCAGGGTACAGGAGCCAAAAGTGTCCTTTTTTGGTCAAAAATTGGCCAAAAATCGCAAAAATAAGCATTTTGTTGCACTGTACACCAAAAGTGTTATTGAATTTATATGAAGGGATTATCAAGGCACATCTGTGTCAAATTTCAGCTCATTCGGTTGCAATACCAAGGTACAGGAGCCAAAAGTGTCCTTTTTTGGTCAAAAATTGGTCAAAAAATCGCAAAAATAAGCATTTTGTTGTACTGTACACCAAAAGTGTCATTGAATTTATATGGGGGCATTATCAAGGCACATTTCTGTCAAATTTCAGCTCATTTGGTTGTAATACCAGGGTACAGGGGCCAAAAGTGTCCTTTTTTGGTCAAAAATCGGTCAAAAAATCGCAAAAATAAGCATTTTGTTGTACTGTACACCAAAAGTGTTATCGAATTTATATGGGGGCATTATCAAGGCACATCTCTGTCAAATTTCAGCTCATTTGGTTGTAATACCAGGGTACAGGGGCCAAAATATACAGTTTTGGTCTAAAATTGACCAAAAAATCTCAATAAAATCATTTTAGAGGCAGATATGAAAAAACTGAGAAAAATGCATCAAGGTATTGGCCCATTCTACCCCTGTGCCAAATTTCAGGTCATTCGGTCCAGGAACGGCGGAGATGAATCACTTTGAAGATTTGACAGGAGAAGAGAAGGAGAAACATGACGAATACAATATATTTCACCATACTATGTATGGCTGAAATATAATAATCACCTAAACCCTGACTCCGGCTGTCGGGGGCCCGACGCGTTCTCTTTATACGCAGTTTGAAGTTGTCGGGGACTCCCACTGAGCCTACAGGCATACACTACGGAGTGGACGGGAGAAAATTTGAAGACAACGGGACTACAACGACGGGAACTCTCTTTCCATGGGGCTCCCGCTCTCGCCAGTCCCGCTCTCGCCAGTCCCGCTCTCGCGAAAACCGTAATGTAAAGTGGGCCTAAATCTCTTCTAGTATTTAAGCCAAATTTAACAGCAGAATTAATAATCAAAATGTCCTTGTCAATCCCATTTATAGATGGCAAGCTGCTGGCAATGGAAACTTTGAAAAGTTCAGAAAACTGTTGTAGCCAGAGCGAACACCCGGCAAACATCCCCCAAAACCAATGAGCAGTTGCTTAGAAGGAGAAAACAATTTCATCATATATTTGCAGTGACAAAATGCACCAGACGATACTTAACAAAGCCTCCACCACTTAACCCTGCCTGTACTATAGATTTAAAAGCAGGCCCAAAAATCAAGTGAATATGACTGGCCCAAAATTACCTGCATACAGTATGGAAATGGCATCACCAAAGAAACACAGGAAAAATCATACACATACCTTTCTCCTATGCTTATGCTCTTTTCATTTCTCCTCCACTTTAGAAAGTTGTATCTTCTTCTGTTTAACCATGATTGCCAAACAGGGTAAAGGAACTTGTACCAGAACTATACAGTTTATACAGCTGTCAAAACACCACAAAGACTAAGAAGCAAACTCAAATTATACCTAACAAGTATGGCAGGAGCTGTAGCATCATCTGGCAGATACAAAGTAACCCAATACATTGAACATGACCTACATGTACGCCCCTGCAAACCAGATGACAATTACACAAGTAAAGACCTATCAATCAACCCAAACCCTGGACCATAATCTGTTTTAACAACCAAGCAGATGTTAGTGGACCTGAAACCCCAACCAAGAAAAAATCAGCATCAGCCTACAGTGTCAAGTTCATGAACTAGGAAGCCCAAAATCAAACCTGACCGCCAGGACACCACCAACAATTCATGTACCAAAAAGCAACACAATGGCACCTTGCGTTCCGGAGATACAGCGCACGCCCCGTGCCCGCACAAAAAGTAACCTGGAATGTCAAGTTCAAGCACCAAGGGCGCCAAAATCAAAATTGAGAATTATTCAGCCACCGCCGACACATGTGCCAAATATCATCGCGCCCGCACCAACCGTTCAGAGGACACAAAATTCGACCTGCCGCGTCAAGTTCAAACGCGACAAGGCCCAAAGTCAATCCTAGGCAACAAGCAATAACCCCCCACCCATGCACCAAAAATCGTTGCAATCCCGCGTATCGTTCCGGACACACAGCGCCAAAAGTGCCCAAAAAACACAAAAAAATGTCACCTGCAATGTCAAGGTCAAGTGCCAGGAGGCCCAAAATCACACCTGAGTGTCAAGCCACCACCCCCAACCCACGTACCAAAAATCGTCGTGCTCGCACCATCCGTTCTCGAGATACAGCGCCCTATATCCCCAGCTTCCAAAAGTCCCCACGCCCGTGAAAACCATACCTGCATACATGCAGGTAAATATGATATTTGTTTTTTTTGTCCTCCAAACACCCTTTCTAAATCAACCAACTAGGCAGATTTCAGGAAACATTGAGACAAAACTGTGCAGCACACGTACACGGTAAGATTTGACGTATACACACTGCCAGTTTTCATTTAATGTTGCTTTTCTAACTATCTTGATCTGTTCGAAGATGTTCCAGTTACTGTCAGGTTCCCCGTAGCGCGTGTGTGGGAGCCCCAGTAACCCGATACTCTACGCTCGAATGGAAACTTTTGGGCCAAATTTGACCATCGCGAAAACAAGATGGCTACATTTTCAAAAATAGGCGCCATAAAGTTGTGATGATTGTTTTTAAAAGAATTAAAGGGACCAAAATGGTATCAGAGCCAACAAGGCATTCATTCCTGGATTTAAGACATGTACTGGTGTGGTAAAAGTGACACTAGTGTGGTACACTGCCATCACCAACATACCCGGTAGTTGGTAACCACACTCATAGCTTTCATATTGGTATAACTTTTACAACTGTCCAATACGTTTCATTTCTACAACTACAGCCCTGGGTACCTGGCAAGTGTCACTTGTACAAGTACAATTATTAGGCTACAACACAACATATTTGCTCATTTTGGTACTTTATCGTCCTGTTGACCATCCCTGCAGAAGGAAAAAGCGAAAATTAAAGCGCGCGCTAATGTCACCCATATAACGTCGAAAAATTGCATTGTACACTACGATGAGAACACAGGACCAGACAACTCAACACGTATGCATTATGGTGTACAAATGTTTACATGGATTAGCACTTAGCTATCTACTCCATACTCTGGTTTCTACTCAGTTTCTATCCACAACTCCAAATATCAGACACGTTTATTCTGTTCTCTAATATGATGAAATGTTTTCGACCATTGCAGATGTGAATGAATGCCACAACAACAACGGAGGCTGCAGTCACAACTGTGAGAACGATGAAGGGAGCTACCATTGTACCTGCCGGGATGGATATCAGCTGTCTGGCTCAACTAACTGCATTGGTAAAATACATATCTTGCTCTTTTTTTTGCTAATATATTATTATGATAGTAAACTTTTTGACAATTTTAGCTGGCAGTTTTAAAGTTCCATTTATTTCTAAACTATGCATTTTTCTGTGTCAGAGATCGACGAATGTGCCAGTGACCCATGTCGCAATGAAGGAAGCTGTCAGGACCTGATAAATGAGTTCAGATGTGACTGTTCACCAGCATGGACCGGTCTCACATGTGAAACAGGTAATATTAACATTATTGTTACTTCGTAGTTAAAAATAGACACGAATGCTCGCCTAATTACAACACTATTATAATTGACCACATAGCGTTACATCGCGCGGGCATTGGTGTGTCGTCTATTAAATTGTATTCATTTATGTTTTGGTCTATTAACTAATCTCTGCTCAATGTTATGTCTCCTAAACTACTATTCTCGGTCCCATACTTGCCAGAGATTTAAACAACTGACAAGCGACAGAACACAATTAAAGAACTGATTTTGATGATAGAGGCTAACCACACCATTCTAATTACCATTGACCACATATTCTTATTATATCTTTTTTATGTTTCGATCCGTTTTTAAGAATTCTACTTGCCAGGGTTTAAACATTCAGGAGGCTCAATTTTATTACAGTAAACAAACGACAGAACATATTTAAAGAACAGATTTTGATGATAGAGGCTAACCACGCCATTCTTATTACCATTGACCACACATTCTTATTATATCTGTTTTATGTTTCGAACAGTTTTCAAGATTAAGACAAGAACTCTAGGATGAGATGAACGGGTTTAGAATGATAGAGATTGGAAGATAGGCTGTTAACTTTGATATGCTGACCTTTTTATTATTGGTGGTTCCATAACAGATGTGAATGAATGCGACGCCAATAATGGACAGGGCCCTTGCGACCCTAATAACGGCATCTGCCAGAATTCTCCAGGAAGCTACAATTGCTGGTGCAAGGTTGGATTCGACCTTAAGGAAGACCAGCACGGGTGCAAAGGTCTGTTATGTCTTGTACACCGAAGAATTTTGTTTGATTTTATTAGATATTACGAAATTCTTCGGTAAAGTTATTGATATTATCATTTCTGTAAACGTTAGTTATCCCCTTTCGATAACTTGCATCCACAATACCTTTAAACATATTTTGATAGAGTTGCATACATTTTACTTGTATTGCTGAAATCTAGCACTAGAAAATTATGTATGTGATTCATCCCCTTTTCCTTTTTCTTATCTTTACATCACGGTGTCGTAATATATTTTGTTGTCTTGACAGATACTGATGAGTGTCTGGACAACGATGGAAGAGGCCCGTGTGATCACATCTGTACGGACATGTTTGGGAGTTATCGCTGTTCTTGTAGAGACGGATACAGCATAGGGGCTGATGGCTTCTCATGTGTTGGTACGTAAGTACGTTTGCAAATCGTCCCAGTCACAAAAATCGCACGATTTGCCTAAATTTACGCCCCATCAGAAACAACAAGGTAGCGTTATCGACGTGTTCAAATAGAGATTTTCCGCCGAAATATGACCTATATTATTGTCGATCATCATGGGCTTTTGGTTATTGTTAGCAGCTTGAGTGGTAATTGTTCTTACATTCAGTTCGACGATTTTTGTTCCAAGTGTATTCGTAGTTCGCCGGAGCAACGACCAACACTTTGCGGTAATCGACTTTTAAATATCTATTTTTGCTCTAAGGGCTCGCCCAACCGTTTTTTTCAGTTTTGAGATCACGTAAGCTTTGGGCATCCAACGTACTAGGGTGATATCGTACAGTAACGTAATTACATATTTTAGTCCTTATTGAATTTTGGTTTCGGTGGTAATGCTCCCTTTATAACCTCTATACCCCTAGATAACGATGACTGCAGATCCAACCCTTGTGAGAATGGAGCGACCTGCCTTGATGGAGGTGGAAACTACACATGTCAGTGCGTCAGTGGATTCAAAGGAGACAACTGTGAATTCGGTAAGACTTTATAACATTATGTAGCCAAGGTTGTACATATCCTAACAATTTGCAATACCGATTTCCCGGTTTATATGTTGTATTTCTGGCACCCCATATTTCATATATGGGTTCTTTTATTCTTTGCAAAATTACAACAAAAAAATGCATATTTCCAAATACTTAAAAGTTTACTGATGCTTAACTAACGCATACCTTTGTCTTTGAAAGAACATACTAGTTCTAATTTGGACTCTGTCTTGATATCTTTTACCATGCGATCCATTGTATTTCATGATATTCAGTTTAGTGTAAATCATTCCCACAGCCCCATGCAGTGAAGACTTCCCACCACCTCAGCACGGCTCGGCCACCTGTGCTGCTACCACCAGCGGCGGGCAGTTCTGCACAGTCGGATGCGAATCCCAACATGAGTTCGCCTGCACACCTGCTGACGGTTACAGCTGTGACCTGGCGGGTCAGTGGCACGAACTCGGTCGGTCCAGGTGTCCCGATAGGCTGACTGAAAACGCACCATGGCCGGACTGTTCTAGTAAGGAACTTGTTATTTATTAATCTCATTTCAAACAAATTCAAGTGTGTCAGTAGTTTGTCAAACGCAGAAATACTTCTAAATCCAGAAATAGTAAAAAGAAATAGCAGAATATTATTAAATAAGAGGATTTATTCCTCGATAAAACCATATTAATTCACGTATAAAACACCATAGTAAATCAGGCACATCACCACAGAATAATGCACTAAAAAGTAACGTCGGTTCATTATCTCCGATGATCTTGATAGCATGGCCTATTTCAAAGTGTAACGCTGTTTTTTTTCCAGGAGCACATTACACAGGATACCCTCGACAAAAGAGCGAAGTGGATTTCTACTACGACGGAGACTGTCAAAGCAACGTTGCTAACATCATACAGATGTTTAACCGCCTGTTCGACACACTTGATGGAGCAGCAACCTCGGGATCAGGAACGTGCAACATTGAGAACGTTAACGTGGCCTGTGGCAGCACTACGCGGTCTGTAGCATACCCCAGATCTGGCCCTGGTTTTGTTGTGCAGTTTGACATCGTCGCAGTCAGCACCCTGCCAGCTGACCAGATCACGGCTGTGGATCAGGGCGATCTCATGTTTCTTCTCGGAGACACTGCCTACGAGATTGAAGACAAAATCTACTTTGGAGAGTTCTCGTATGTTAATCAAATTCTAATAGCCATATTTATTCTTATCTAGTATTTTCAATGTACTCTAGTGACAGAAATTCTGCACACTCTGTACATTCATCATCACCATACATAAAGGCACGATATTTTATGTTTCAGCATGACCATAGACGGCAGACGTGCAGAAGGCTTGTATTTTGCAATGACAGCCCCACCAACATTCGAGGCTGATTGCCAAGACGGGCAAATGACTGTGATTGAGAACTTCACCGCTTACTGCCGTAAGTATAGCTAAATCCCAATGCATTATTTAACTACATTTGTCATCGTACGTGTTTGAATAGAACTACTTCGAGACCTCATTCGTATTTTCTTTCTATTCAAGTGGACTGCCCCAAAGGAACATTCAAACCAGCTGACAACACATCCTGTGTGAAGTGTGACTACCAGGAGTACCAGGACGAGGAGGGTCAGTCTTCCTGCAAGTCTTGTCCTTCTGGAACAAACGCCGTCTTTAGAGGGTCTAAGGACATCGCACACTGCACAGCCCGTAAGTTGTCAAAACCCAATGACATAAAAAATTAATATAAGGGTATTCTCAATCAATAACACCAATATTTTGATATGCTATGATTTTAATGTTTGCTTGTTTTTCCTTTCCAGGATGTGTGGGAGATGAGTCTCCTTGTGCCGACTGCCATCTTGTTAGTGGGAGCTTCCGCTGCAAGGTGCATAATGCTTTCTCAATTGCATTCTTTATGTATCTAATGCCTTTAATTGTCAATAAATAGTAATCAAATAGTGCTATATACATATTACTTCATCATAAAGAGAAAGACCCAAGCGCATATAATTTCAAGCGCATATAATTCTATATTTTTCCAGTGTGCCGATGGCTGGGCGGGTTCGACCGATGGCCTGGTCTGTGGACGTGATGGTGACTTGGATAGCTTCTCCGATGTCCCAATATCATGTGATAATGAGACCTGCATCATGGTATGTACATGAGCATGCTCCTGTTGTATACCTGTGTGTAAATTACATTAAGAAAAAAAGGTAGAGGCTATAAGCTAGTGATTGAGTCATCCACTGAGTTAGTTTAACGATGCCCAGGACGTTTTATAATACCTTGCACTGTTGCAGTGTGGTTATATTGGGATCTAAGTTACACAGAAATGTGCCTATATAGTATCCAGTTTCTTGACTTAAGCAAGGAACAAAAGTTGATATTGTTTTTATGTTTTGTCCAGGACAACTGCCCAGGAGAGCACAACCCTGACCAACTGGACATGGACAACGATGGGAAGGGAGACGTGTGTGATGATGACATAGACGGTGATGGTGTTTCGAACGACCAGGTAACTTCTAGTACAGCGAATATGACTTCTATCTCTTGGTTATTCACTGCATGATTTCTATAAAGACATTATCATCGAACGGGTTACTTGCCGATATGGCTAAATCCATTACATCCTCATCATTTTGGTTGTGCTTTGTTACCTCCATGAAAAACGGAGGTATAATTTTGGTGTGTGTGTTTGTGTGTTTGTGTTGTCTAGAACCTCTGGATGGATTTTAATGATATTTGGTATGTGGGTAGGTGTCGGAAAGATGAAAGTCTTAGTCGATTTTGGCCCCCTGTTGTGTCGGCTTGATAATACAGCAGAACCTCGACTAATTTGTTTGTATCATTCGGCCTGGACATGCTATGGTCTTGATTTGTTTAGAGGCAGATAGCTTGTGCTGTACGGAAGAAGTGATGAATGTTTGGGCACACTAGCAGCTTGCTCTAGAACTGCAAGGTCAAAATCTTCCAGCTAGCATAACGGAGTATAGTAAAGATGACATTTAGCATGCAGGTATCTTTGGCAGAGATGTATATAATGAGGTGCAAATTATGCAAATGTGGATTTAATTATGCATGGCTTATGCAGATGTAAAAGTCATTTTAATAGTCAGAATATTTCATGGAGGTCTCTGCACTCTTGTTTCTTTATAATTCAACCTCACTGACGTTGACCCATTTGTGGCCCAGGTTGTTGGAACATTTAGAATTCAGACCCCTACAAATTCTAGAGACGACGTAAATTCTTAGTTGAAGACAAGTTTTAATATAGTTCTCACATGAAATGTGTTTCTACTATTCAAGGATAACTGCCCGATGGATCCCAACCCTGACCAGATCGACTCGGACGGTGATGGCATCGGAAGCCTGTGTGACAACTGTGTCTCTACACCCAACCCTGGCCAGGCCAACAGCGGTGACGGTGCAACAGGAGACGCCTGTAGGGCAGCGTTGGAAGAGGTCATCGGTGAGTTAAACTTGACAAGTATCTAACAAATAAAGTCAGAAAAAGCATTTGTAGCTTGTGTACAGTCCTCCGTAGAAGCCGATTGCTCAACTTAGTAAACAAAATTAGATGAGCCATCGGTTACTACAGGAACAGTACCCAGGCTATAAAGGTTTTGCTTGGATCTCGTGTTGTCTTTAATTCTGAAATACTCCATGATATCCTATTTATTAATACGATGATATGTCTTAAAGTGATGTTAATCTGCCTACTGAAGTTGTGGAGAAACATCTTATTACTATGTAAATGCATTTCAGTTAGCGGGGATTTAATTACGCGGTAGCGGGAAAAGGGACTGTTAGCGGTGGTGTTATGCTTGCGGTAACACCATGCACCATTGAAAAGTGTTCGCGGGGGTTTAAAGTTCGCGGTAAATCTGCAACGTGAAAACTGCGAACATTTGACCACCGCAAAAAATCCTGCATTTACAGTAATATTTCTTTTCCACAGCTAAGCTTTGCGAGAACCTGCCTGACGGATCGTTCCGCCCCCACCCGCACGACTGCTCCATGTACGTGCAGTGCCACCAGGCGGGACATGACGCGGTGTTCAACTGCCCTCCGGCCACCCGCTGGAGCCAGGAACTCCTCACCTGTGCCAGTTCGGATCAGGTCACTTGTGGCTAGGTACGGTGTAACAATGCATGTCAAAATGCACCTTTCAAAGTTTTTTAACAGTTGATTTAAAAGAAAGTAAAATCTATGTATGACCATTGGATCTATTGCAGTCAGAATTATTGAAATTACGTACAGGCATCATGGAAGATTGCTCTGTCCTGTTCTAGAGTTATAAACTGCCAGACAATCAATTTGATTTTTCTAGCATACATTATGCATGAGGTAAAAGGCAATGTAGCAATAATATATGCATTATTTAGGTGTAACAGTTCGTTTAATGTAATATATGTCTGAAGAAGTTGTATAACGCCGAAGGATTATTATAATGACCATAAAAATACCATTAAATACGTTATCAAATAAAAGAAATAAAACACGAAGCCGCAAGTCATAAGAAAACATTTCGTGTGTTACTTCCATCAGTTTTAACAACCATATGTCTTTTTTCTTACAGGAGCAGAGACAACACCATCGACTAGCCGAAGCTGACTCAGGAGAGACACTCTCTCCTATCATCAGGAGAGACACTCTCTCCTATCATGCATCTTTTACGGCTTTCAAAAGAGCTACGCTATAGAGGAAACTAGTTATTCGCGCAAATTCTCCCTTGCTTGCTATTTCACTTGAATAAAAAGTTGCCTACTAAAACTCAACTTGTCTACTTATGTCTTTATTGTGTTATGACACCAATTAGAGTAGTACTATTTGTAACACGTAGATATTTCAATGTTGCCAACACTCAATTTGTGATATATATATATAAATATCAAGGAAGGAAATGATTGCGAGAATATACGACCAATTTTCGTCAATAATACTTTCCAAAAATCAAGGTTGACACTTTTGAGCACAAGCTTAAGTTTTCAAATGTTAACCCTATTGAAGTAAAGAATATACATTTGTTGTCTAAAACAATTCTTAAATAACGCTCAAAGCAGTGTCCGCCCCCTGTCTGTAACCATGGTGTGGTTTTCCATAAAGGGATAGAGGAATTCCATCTATACATCCTAGGACATCTGTTCTTATACCAGATCAGAGCACAGAAAAAAGGAAATTATAACATGTTTTCTTTGGTTTAAAAAACAATTGAAGCAACTCATAAATTGTATACGGGAAAAGGTAAGAACAAAATTGTCCAAGCCATGTAGTTTGTAGCGCAGGGGTGCACTTTTCAAATTAAGGTCTTTGAAACTGCCCTAGACACAGTCTATATCAACCCACTGCCGATACGACTTCAAAAGATGGCTACCTTAACTTTATATTTATCATAAGGTTAGGGCAATGTCCTTAAAATGGGAAGTTGACATAACTTTTAATGCATACTAAAATGCTTAATCAATTAATTAGAATGCAGGCCTTTGCTATGTAGTCTGAAATGAGTCGGGTTTAGTATATTTACAGTTGAATTTCAATATAATCAGTTTCTATTATCGTGGTCAGTACTTTCCCCATCTATGCTAACGTCAGGGTAGCATTGCGTACAATACACTGCTCTTAAAAGTAAAACCAATAAAAAATGGATAATTTTCTGTCCCTATTATATGGATTCTGAAGTTCATAGATCATTCCCCAACAAAGATTTTAAAGCAACTGCATACTCATGATTCTTATGCTTTAAGGTCCATGCTAACCCCATGGAACAATTAGTCATTTAGTTTATACATAAACATTTAGTGCTAATAAGTCTTCCGGATGATAAAGTTGAAGTTTGCATTTTAAAAAGCAGTTAAAATGATATCACTAAACTCATCTGCTTATAGAATTAGCAGTGTTTACACGCACGAAAAGGGAGTTTAGAAAATTTAATGTATTATATACAAGTGTCAAACACATGACAAACTAGAAATGATGGTTTTGCTTTTGACCAAATTTAACTATTTTCACTCCATAATCCTGATCAGAATATTAACTGTTTCAAAATTAAATAGGAAAAACCATCCCATGCGAGAATGGCAACTTCAAGAGTTAATACTAGTACCGTACTGTAATCACACTTTTATTTCTTGATTACATGTAACACACACAACATGCTACTGATTCACACATTAACAAGGAAGGCGCTGTTGTTCTACAAGAAAGAAAACAATTATGTCACAAACGGAAATTGTGTCGTATTTTTTTCTACAGGCGCAACGTCTTGCGCGCCTAAATTTGGTGAAACGTACCTACAACAGACAACGGCGTGGTTATGATTTGTAGTTTTCCTGCTAATGCACACAAGGCAAGGATGGTTCCTGTACCTTCCTGTATCTTATATAGTTAGGTCCGTAGTGTGAAATTAAAAGAAAGTTTGGCGGTGTGCTATCGGTAGACTGAGCATTGTAAATAGTGTATTATTTAACAACGCGTGCTAGACTGAGCGCCCCTTAAAGTGTAAAGCGACAGGGATAGCTAATAGCTACAAGGAGCTAGACTGTGGCTCAATGAGAAGGGGCTGCACGAGCAACCTCCATGGAAGATCTCCAAAGAGAAGTGAACTGGGCTGCTGTCACTCTGTTCAAAATAAAGTTGGATCAACTTAGCCCAAAAGTATTCTGGGATACGAATCAACCAATTAGAGATTCAGAAAAGTCACTACTTTGAAAAAAAATAACTTGCTCACCAGAAACCAAATTTGTACAGAAATTACTATTTAATTATGTTAATGTTATATCATATATTGCTGTCTGTCTAGTTCCATGTCTGTCTCGTTCCCTGTCTGTCTGGTCCCCTGTCTGTCTGCCTACCTGTCTGTCTGGTTCCCAGTCAGTCTGGCCCCCTGTCTGCCTGCCTCCCCTGTCTGTCTGTCTACATCCCTGACTGTCTGCTTCTCTTGTCTGTCTGCCTCCCTGTCTGTCTGGTTTTCTGCTTCTATGCTTCCCTGTCTGTCTGTTACCTTGCTTGTCTGCTCCTCTGTCTGCCTGTCTCCCTGTTTGTCTGCTCCCCAGTCTGCCTGGTTCCCTGTCTGCCTGATTCCCTGTCCTCCCTGTTTGCCTGGTTCCTTGTCTTTCTGCTCCCTAGTCTGCTTGTGTCCCTCTCTAATTCCTCTCCTATCTGTCTGCCTCCCATTCTCTCTGCCTCCCTGTCTGCCTGACTCCCCGTGTCTGTCTGCTCCCCTGTCTGTCTGCCTCACCTGTCTGTCTGCCTCCCTTCTCTGTCTGCTCCCCTGTTTGTCTGCTTCCCTGTCTGTCTGCTTTGTTATCTGTCTGCCTTGCTGTCTGTCTGCTTTCTGTCTGTCTGCTTCCCATGTCTGTTAGGATCCCTCTCTGTTCCCTTGCCTGGCTGCCCACTGTCTGTCTTCCTCCCTGTCTGCCCAGCTGTCTGTCTGCTTCCCTTTCTGTCTGCTTCTCTGTTTGCCGTCTTCTCTAAGTGTCTGCCTGCTTCCATGTCTGTCTTGTTGCCTGTATTTCGGCTTGCTGTCTGTCTGCTCCCTGTCTGTCTGCCTCCTTGTCTGTCCGCCTCCCTGTCTGTCTGCTACCTGTCTGTCTGCTTCCATGTCTGTCTGTCCGGTGTTCTGTCTCTATGCTTTTCCGTCTGTCTGGTCTCCTGTCTGCCTGCCTCCCTGTCTGTCTGCCTCCCTGTCTGTCTGCCTGCCTGTCTGCCTGCTTCCTTGTCTGTCTGGTCCCATGTCTGTCTACTTCCCTGTCTGCCTGCTTCAATGTCTGTCTCGCTCCCTGTCTGCCTGCTTACCTTTTCCCATCTTCTTTGTCTGTTGTCTCCCTGTCTGTCTACCCCCATGTCTGTCTACCTGCATTTCAGCCTGCTTCCCTGTTTGTCTGCTTCCATGTCTGTCTACCTCACTGTCTGTCTGCCTGCCTGGCTGCTTCCCTCTTTGTCTGGTTCCTGTATGTCTGCTTCCCCTGTCTGTGAGGATCCCTGTCTGTCTGTTCCCTTGCATGTCTGCCCACTGTCTGTCTACCTCCCCATCTGTCTGCTCAGTTGTCTGTCTGCTTCCCTTTCTGTCTGCTTCTCTGTTTGCCGTCTTCCCCGTCTGCCTGCTTCCATGTCTGTCTTGTTCCCTGTATTTCTGCCTCCCTGTTTGTCGTCTACCATGTCGGTATGGTTCCCTTTCTCTCTGGTTCCCCGTCTATCTGTTCCGCTGTCTGCCTGATTCCTTGTCTGTTTGCTTCCTTGCTTGCCGTCTTCCGTGTCAGCCTGATTCCACGTATGTCTGCCTCCCTGTCTGCCTGCGTCCAGTGAGACTGGTTCCCAGCCTGTCTGATTCCCTGTATTTATGCTCCACTGTCTGTCTGCTTAAATGTCTCTCTGGATCCCTGTCTGCCTGCTTCCCTGTCTGCCTTCTTCCTTGTCGGTCTGCTCTGGTCAATTACGGCATGTGACACGGTTCTAGTTAGTTGAAAACACGTGTATTCTTGTAACTTTTTAACGCATTGTCGTATTGTAACGAAACTTCATACAGAGTTAGTTCTATGCGGTACACATAAAATGCACATGTGATATCTGTTGCTGCACTGTAATTTGGGTTAGAAATAACGATTTTAGTTTAGAATATTGTTGTTTCATTCATGTATCAATTCCCCAGCGGGGACACGGACTATAGCCTTGATGTTTTACGAGATAAGAGCCTATTCCCAACGGAAATGATCTGTCCAAGGGTATTTTGGATTATGTAACGAAATCGTGATAATTTTGGGGCAAAAACATCAAAAACAAATATTTTTCCTACATTTTCCGCCAAAATATCGCTCTTACAAAAATATTATCGTTCTAAGTTCAAATACCCTTGGATAATATTCATCTGCAAGCTATAATGTCAACAAAATAACTACTTTTTCTATCAAGAATACAATTTTGACCGGGGAAATAGCATTTAAAGGTAGTAAATACGTTCCGCGGTCAGCCCGGGCCTCTCAGTCCCCGTTTTCGCACCATTTCACACTCCGGGGGTAGAACGCGTTCGGAAGGTACCATTATGCCGCTTTGGTGGGGGTGCCTTTTTTCGTTATATATTCATATTTGATAAACATTCGATCGTTATTTATAAGGGGTATCATTCATAGGACTTCCCATAATACATTTGTGTGTGCAATATATCATAACTTCCTGTTCTCTTACAAATCCAATGCTAATTTGTATGTAATTTGAATGTAACATTGGACTATTCTGATGGTTCGCCTTTCCTTTGGGGTCACTTGCGGTCACTGGTTCGTCTGACTCGATTTGCGGCTACATGGGGTCCGTTTAGATTATTTTTAATGTACTTTGCCAAACGAAAGTTGTCGATGTTTATATACACTTTATAATGATGTTAATGACTCTCCAATAACAGGCTTTAGTTCTTCAAAAAGACAGGTTTATGGCCAAGATACGATTGAGAACTCCAGTCGCTGTGGGTGATCGACAAAGTTAACGTTACTGATCTGTGCTGCACTTGCGACGTCAATCCTTTACATGTCTCTTCACAAGGCAGATGCTTTTATTCATAAACATTTCATTGTTCCCACTAAGATACAGCATGAAAACATTGAAAATCATCAGCAAGTTCCCTGTTCCGTCAAATAGCAAAGTCTTGGTTAAGTCACCCTCCAGGTGGGCTGAAAATGGACTAGTCCAAATACCAGATTCATGTTCGATAGAAACTCACATGCCGTAATTGACCAGAGTGGTTCCCTGTCTGTCTGGTTCCCCTGTCTGCCTGCCTCCCTGTCTGTCTGCCTCCCTGTCTGTCTGCCTCTCCTGTTTGTCTGAAACCCTGTTTGCCTGCTTTCATGTCTGTCTAACAGCCTGGTTCCCTGTCTGTCTGCTTCCCTGTTTCCTGTCTTTCCGAGGGTCTGTCTGCTTCCCTGTCTCTCTGGTTCCCTGTCTGTCTGTTCCATTGTCTGCTTGCTTTCCTGCCTGCCCGCTTTTCTGTCTGTCTGGTTCCCTGTTTCTTTGCTCCTCTGTCTGCCTGCTTCCCTGTCTGTCTGCTTCCCTAGTTTCTGTCTTCCCTGTAAACCTGATTCTCTGTCTGTCTGCCTCCCTTTCCACCTGCGTCCCTGTCTGTCTGGTTTCCTGTCTGCCTGCTTTCATTTCTGTCTAGTTCCCTGTCTGTCTGGTTCCCTGTAGGTCTGCTCCCCTGTGTGCCTGCTTCCCTGTCTGTCTGGTTCCCCGTCTGTCTACTTTCCTATCTGTCTGCCTCCTTGTCTGTCCTTGTTTTGCCGTCTTCCCTGTCAGCCAGATTCCACATATGTCTGCCTGCCTGCTTCCCTGTCTGTCTGATTCCCTGTCTTTCTGCTCCCCTGCTTGGCTGCTTCCCTGTCTCTCTAGTTTCCTGTCTGTCTGTTCCCCTTGTCTGCCTGCTTTGCTGTCTGTCTGGTTCCCTCATTGTCTGCCCCCCCCCCCCCCTTGTATGTCTGCCTCCCTGTCTGTCTTGTTCCCTCTCTTTCGCTCCCCTGTTTGTCTGCTACCCTGTCTGCCTGCTTTCATGTCTGTCTGGTTCCCTGTCTGCTCCCCTGTTTGCCGTCTTCCCTGCCTGTCTCGTCCCCTTGTCTGCTTGCCTGTTTCCCTGTCTGTCTACCTCCCTGTCTGCCTCCCTGTCTGTCTGCCTCCATGTCTGTCTGCACCCCTGTCTGCTGCACTGTCTGTCTGCTTTCTTTCTGCCTGCTTTCCTGTCTGTCCGCTCCATGTCTGTCTGGTTCCCTGTCTTTCTGTTTCCCTGTCTGTCTGTTTCCCTGTTTGTCTACTTTCACGTCTGTTTCCCTTTCCGTCTGCTTGCTTCCCTCTCTGTATGCTCCACTGTCTGCCTGCTCCCCTGATTCTTTGTTTCCCTGTCAGCCTGATTTTCTTTCTGTCTGCCTCCTTTTCTGCCAGCTTCCTGTCTGTCTGCTCCCATGTCTGTCTGCTCCCCTGCCTTCCCCTGCCTGTCGCCATTTCTGTCTGGTTCCCTGTCTGCCTGCCCCCTGTCTATCTGCTACACTGTTTGCCTGCTTTCCTGCCTGCTTCAATGCTGTCTTATTCGCTGTCTGTTATCCTTTCTGGTTCCCTGTCTGTCTGCATGCTTCCTGTCTTTCTGTTTCTTTCATTTCCGTCTTCCCTGTCTATCTGGTTTCCTGTATTTTTGGTTCCCTGTCTGTCTGTTTCCCTGTCTGCCTGCTTTCCTATCTGCCTACTTTTCCTGCCTGGCTAATTTCCTGTCTTCCTGTTTCCCTGTCTGTCTGCTCCCCTGTCTTCCTGCTTCCCTTTGTGTCTGGTTCCCTGTCTGCCTGCTTCCCCGTCTGCCTGCTTCCCTATTTGCCTGCTCCCTCGTCTGTCTGGTTACCTGCCTGTTTAGTTCCCCGTCTGTCTGCTTCCCTATCTGCCTGCTTCCCTGTCTGTCTGCTCCCTGTCTGTCTGGTTCCCTATATACCTGCTCCCCTGTCTGCCTGCTTCTCTGTATGTGAACTTCCCTGTCTGTCTGCTTTCCCGTGTGCCTGCCTCCCTGCTTCCATGTCTGTCTGGTACCCTGTCTGTCTGCTCCCATGTCTGTATCGTTCCCTGTCTGTCTGTTTCTTTTATTGTCGTCTTCCCTTTCTGTCTGCCTTCTTGTCTGTCTGGTTCCTTGTCTGTCTGGTTTCCTGCCTGGTTCCCTGTCTGTCTGGTTCCCTGTCTGTCTGGTTCCCTTTCTGTCTGGCTTCCTGTCTGTCTGGTTCCCTGTCTGTCTGGTTCCCTTTCTGTCTGGCTTCCTGTCTGTCTGGTTCCCTGTCTGTCTGGTTCCCTTTCTGTCTGGCTTCCTGTCTGTCTGGTTCCCTGTCTGTCTGGTTCCCTTTCTGTCTGGTTTCCTGTCTGGTTCCCTGTCTGTCTGGTTCCCTTTTTGTCTGGTTCCCTTTTTGTCTGGCTTCCTGTCTGTCTGGTTCCCTGTCTGTCTGGTTCCCTGTCTGTCTGCTCCCTGTCTGTCTGGTTCCCTGTCTGCGTGGTTTCCTGTCTAACTGGTTTCCTTTCTGCCTTGTTCCCTTTTTGTCTGCTCCCTGTCTGTCTGCCCCCTGTCTGTTTGCTCCCATGTCTGTCTGGTCCCCTGTCTGTCTGCTCCCTCTCTGTCTGGTTTCCTGTCTGGTTTCCTTTCTGGTTTCCTGTTTGCCTGCCTGCTTAGTCGAATTGATGAGTTCTGTTGTTTTTTTTTTTTTTTTTTACTTCAGAACGCAGAGAGTGAACTTTGAAGGTTTTCAGCTATGGTAAGATATCGATGATGAAGAAGACCCCTACGTCTTTATTTCCTGCTTTTAACGTTTGTACTCAACATTGCTAGATAACCAGGCAAACTAAGAAAGGAACAGCACATCCCAAACAAATTACCTCCCAAATTGCAATGTTACTCAAGACAAAAAGAGAATGACGAGGTTTTTACTTTACTATGCGATTTTAATATTGCGGCCACAGGTTATATATAATATATCAAAGATCGTGTGGATATATATCTAAAACTAACCCAGGAAATGTTTTCTAATATTGATCATAACGCAGAAAAGAAGTTTCATTCACGAGTCATATTTTCTTATATTCGTTTTCAACCATGAAGCTAGCTGAGAAACTAATTAAGATTGTTACCAAAAATTCGTTATCAATGTACAACGTTTGCACCTTTGAAATTCTGATGAATTTAATCGTTGAAAACGACAGATTTACATCAATCTCACTGTTTGATGCTTCAAATTTTACACCTTCTTGTTTTTGTTCGTTAGTGTGCGGTATGTCTAATTAAAAACTTTAGCCGGAAACGTAGGTAATTCCTTATTTAGCAAGCCATTGTTTGTGTACATTATTGTCCAAGAAGCCATGAGCGAAGCTATAGGTAACACAGGTTCTGAAAAATGCTTACAGCATACACCTGTTCTTGGACGTTGTTAAACCTTTGGTAGCAACGTTACAAAAGAGTTCTTCTGTTTTCTAGCAAAATGATATATAGCTATTTTGACCATCCATTACAGTTAGCCGTTAAACTCATGAAAGCGATTCTATTATCAACTGTTCGACAAATGATAGAGTTACAATATGTCAATCAAGTGGTCTTATTTTTATGTTTTATTATTAATTTCTGCATTTCAAATGAGGTGGAAAGGGCTATTGGTTCCCTCTCCTTGTATCGCCATATTTCAGTCACTTCTACCCTCTTTTGGATAACTGAGGACCCTTTCACTAAAATGGTAACATTTTGATTGTATGACATGGCCAACGTGTCTGTTGACAGAACTATGCTCAATAAGTTGCAATAGATGAGTTCAATAAGACTGTTCACACTTCTGAGTACGCTTGTGCGACGATAGGAATTGTAGGTGGTGTGTCGTAAGGTGAAGTTTTATGATTTGGAAACAGTTCTAGTTTGGACAAATATCGAGCATATCGATGTCCAGGAGTGTACTTGTTTTCTTACTTTTCAGGGGGCATCACCTATGACATACGCAGGCGTATAAAGAAGCGTAAACGAGCTAATATGTATCTGGTAGAAAACAAATGAACTCTTTCAAGGTGTGTACAGTTGTTCTGCACCATGCAGTATCCGGGGCTTTAGTAGCTGTACTTGAGCTTGCGGGGGGTCATGAACTCCTGCACCATCTGATCGGTGACCTGCTGCCTCCGCTGCTGATGCTCAGCCACAACCTTCTGTACCACGGAGATCAGCTCTTTCTTCAGATCACCTGTCAGCATCGCACCGCTGGTGTAGTCCTGCGTGAGATGTATGTATTATAGACTTGTTGGCCGTACTGAATAAATATTGAAGTACTCTTTTATCTCTACAATTTAATCTGTACATGTAGTATTGAAGTACTATGCTACAAGAATAATAGAAATCATGTAATTGTTTCACTACCGTCGCAAGAAATTTGTAAAGAAAGCTGTTATTTGTTGCCAAGTTTGTGTGCTTGTCACTTGGCAAAATAATTAGGAAATTGTTGATTGAAAGGGAAAGGTACAGTATATAAAAAAGCACACACATGTAAACATAAACAGCATGCTGCAATACCGAGGAGTCATGTCAGGTAAACCATTTTCGAAATTGACCTTCATTTTTATAACCGCAAATGAACTAAAAATTAAATGAAGATCCATTCAAAGCTTCTCGAGTTATTTCATCCACAAGGCAAAGGCAAAAATTGTAATTTGCATGATGTACAACCTAACGATGTTCTGGGATATGAATATTAATTCATAATAATACCTATCAAAACAGACTGATATCAAATAGCTGAGGTTGTGTTTGTCTGTATGTGCTTTGGCTATTTGATCTGTACTGATATCTTCAGTACTGTAAATGCATTTAAGCTAAGGATAGCGAAACATGGCCATGGAGTGTTCGCGATGTTTTAGAGTTTGCGTTAGCACTCAAGTCACTGACGTAGCTCTTCTTTTATTCAATGTTTAAAGATTAGGTCTGTGCTCAATATGTGCATTGTAAGTTGCTATGCCTTTTTACCGTAATATGTCCCTCCATTATATCATATGCATGGTACTGTACAAAAGTACGTACGGTTAGACAATGGAGAAGAAGACAGTACAAACATTTTTGTGGTCAAGCGTTCACTGCATAAATCACGAACATAATATAGATTATTATCCTATATTGTTTAATTAGTAGAAACTTATTATCCTATACTGCTTAATTAGCAGAATTGTAAGGTGTATTCTGCATTCTTTCTCTCTCTTTTTTGTTGTAGTTTGTAGTTGGCCATACAAAAGTAACTTTACTTTTTGTCGTGTCAATAAAGCTTGTTGTTGTTGTATAAAACCACCGCAAGCAATATTGTTTCCTAGTACCTTCTTAATCTTCTCCAGTTTCTCGTCGTCCTCCATGAAGAAGGTGAGGTACTGGTAGGACACGTCCACATCCACGTTCCCTCCCACACGACGGTGTTCCTCTACCGTGCTCTGCCCACCCGAGTAGGCATACTTGTTAATCTGGAACACCATAGACAAATGAGGATATGGCATATGCGGTTTGTCTCTTTTTCCCTTACTGTCTAGTAGATGGTCTAGTGTTTTTACAATAGACACAATAACTCTTTTGTTAAAATTAAGTACGCAAATCTCTTTGTTTACCTAGCTGTTAACCAAATTGTTGATGTTGTTAGGGTTTAAGCTCTTATATGTTATTTTTGTTGTTTGTGTAACATCCGTGAAAAAAATCATCTGGCTGGTACATCACTGAATAAAGAGACCCTTGTTACACAACCAAAGTTTTGTTTACTTTTCGGTGACCGTCATTTACCGTCCTCAGGGCAATTCACATTGGGACCAACAACGACAGGGGATTTCCGAGTGAAATCACTTGATATGCAACCGTTAGATATTATGTCATTTTAGTTGTTCACTAAAAGAACATAGACGGTTACCCGGTTTAACATCGGTCACTGAACAAACCTTATCCCTGATGTCGTCTGCAGAGTCAGTCAGGTAGATGGACGTTGAGGCTTCGCTGGCACTCATCTTGGTCATGGCGCCCTGCAGGGCCGGGAGGAACGTGGAGTGGAGCAGGGCCGGCTTGGGGTAACCCAGGCGGGGCGCCGCGTCACGGGTCATCCGGAAATACGGGTCCTACAGGAAAAAGGAAAAGGCATAGGTAGCATTTCTGAGGAAGTGGTTTTCTGGGTGGGGTTGCGCCCTTGGGCGGAATTGTGGGCAATTGCACCACGCCAAACACCGCCCGTCCTCACCCACCCCCTCTCCCTACCCCCGCCTGGGTCCCTAAGGGGCCATCAGAGTTTCCTCATTGGTCTTTCCCATTAAACTCTGAATACGCCCACAGCTTAGTGTGGTGTCTGACTGGTGTATGTTAAAGGTACGGTATTCCTGCAGTCTTGTACCTTTGCAAATGAAGTGAAGTATCCATTTATACACCTGTCGTGAGGAAGGGAAATCTAAAAAAAGTGCCTATCCAAAGACACAACGTCTAGCAATGTCAACGTCTAACAAGGGACCATTAATCTCGTTTCCGCTAACCTAGCCATGCAACTCGGCCGTTCTATGCCGGTGCAAGGCCTACAGTAGGAACAGAAAATCTGACATTTTTTTACGTTTACGTAGTTTATGTGACAGACACTCCCGCTGTTCGAAGTCGAGCAGTAAGCATTTGCAGATAATGGGAGCACTTTTAAAGGTAAACGTTTTTAGTGAAATTTTCGCCGGTAACTTTGTTTGTATTCTCCTAACAAAATGCTATCATATGTGATTTCTTAACTGTTTTCTACCTGGTCTATAGCGCACGGAATGAGACAGGCGATGTCCTACCTGGTCTATAGCGCACGGAATGTGACAGGCGATATCCTACCTGGTCTATAGCACACGAAATGAGACAGACGATGTCCTACCTGTTCTATAGCGCACGGAATGAGACAGGTGATGTCCTACCTGGTCTATAGCGCACGGAATGAGAAAGGCGATGTCCTACCTGGTCTAAAGCGCACGGAATGAGACAGGCGATGTCCTACCTGGTCTAAAGCGCACGGAATGTGACAGGCGATATCCTACCTGGTCTATAGCACACGAAATGAGACAGGCGATGTCCTACCTGGTCTATAGCGCACGGAATGAGACAGGCGATGTCCTACCTGGTCTAAAGCGCACGGAATGAGACAGGCGATGTCCTACCTGGTCTATAGCGCACGGAATGAGACAGGCGATGTCTTACCTGGTCTATAGCGCACGGAATGAGACAGGCGATGTCCTACCTGGTCTATAGCGCACGGAATGAGACAGGCGATGTCCTACCTGGTCTATAGCGCACGGAATGAGACAGACGATGTCCTACCTGGTCTATAGCGCACGGAATGAGACAGGCGATGTCCTACCTGGTCTATAGCGCACGGAATGAGACAGGCGATGTCCTACCTGGTCTATAGCGCACGAAATGAGACAGGCGATGTCCTACCTGGTCTATAGCGCACGGAATGAGACAGGCGATGTCCTACCTGGTCTATAGCGCACGGAATGAGACAGGCGATGTCTTACCTGGTCTATAGCGCACGGAATGAGACAGGCGATGTCCTACCTGGTCTATAGCGCACGGAATGAGACAGGCGATGTCCTACCTGGTCTATAGCGCACGGAATGAGACAGACGATGTCCTACCTGGTCTATAGCCCTTGGAATGAGACAGGCGATGTCCTACCTGGTCTATAGCGCACGGAATGAGACAGGCGATGTCCTACCTGGTCTATAGCGCACGGAATGAGACAGAAGATGTCCTACCTGGTCTATAGCGCACGGAATGAGACAGGCGATGTCCTACCTGGTCTATAGCGCACGGAATGAGACAGGCGATGTCCTACCTGGTCGATAGCGCACGGAATGAGACAGGCGATGTCCTACCTGGTCTATAGCGCTAGGAATGAGACAGGCGATGTCTTACCTGGTCTATAGCGCACGGAATGAGACAAGCGATGTCCTACCTGGTCGATAGCGCACGAAATGAGACAAGCGATGTCCTACCTGGTCGATAGCGCACGGAATGAGACAGGCGATGTCCTACCTGGTCGATAGCGCACGGAATGAGACAGGCGATGTCCTACCTGGTCGATAGCGCACGGAATGAGACAGGCGATGTCCTACCTGGTCTATAGCGCTAGGAATGAGACAGGCGATGTCCTACCTGGTCGATAGCGCACGGAATGAGACAGACGATGTCTTACCTGGTCTATAGCGCACGGAATGAGACAGGCGATGTCTTACCTGGTCTATAGCGCACGGAATGAGACAGGCGATGTCTTACCTGGTCTATAGCGCACGGAATGAGGCAGGCGATGTCCTACCTGGTCTAAAGCGCACGGAATGAGACAGGCGATGTCCTACCTGGTCTATAGCGCACGGAATGAGACAGGCAATGTCCTACCTGGTCTATAGCGCTAGGAATGAGACAGGCGATGTCCTACCTGGTCGATAGCGCACGGAATGAGACAGGCGATGTCTTACCTGGTCTATAGCGCACGGAATGAGACAGGCGATGTCTTACCTGGTCTATAGCGCACGGAATGAGACAGGCGATGTCTTACCTGGTCTATAGCGCACGGAATGAGACAGGCGATGTCCTACTTGGTCTAAAGCGCACGGAATGAGACAGGCGATGTCCTACCTGGTCTATAGCGCACGGAATGAGACAGGCGATGTCCTACCTGGTCTATAGCGCTAGGAATGAGACAGGCGATGTCCTACCTGGTCGATAGCGCACGGAATGAGACAGGCGATGTCTTACCTGGTCTATAGCGCACGGAATGAGACAGGCGATGTCCTACCTGGTCTATAGCGCACGGAATGAGACAGACGATGTCCTACCTGGTCTATAGCACACGAAATGAGACAAGCGATGTCCTACCTGGTCGATAGCGCACGGAATGAGACAGGCGATGTCCTACCTGGTCTATAGCACACGGAATGAGACAGGCGATGTCCTACCTGGTCTATAGCACACGAAATGAGACAGGCAATGTCTTACCTGGTCTATAGCGCACGGAATGAGACAGGCGATGTCCTACCTGGTCTATAGCGCACGGAATGAGACAGGCGATGTCCTACCTGGTCTATAGCGCACGGAATGAGACAGGCGATGTCTTACCTGGTCTATAGCGCACGGAATGAGACAGGCGATGTCTTACCTGGTCTATAGCGCACGGAATGAGACAGGCGATGTCTTACCTGGTCTATAGCGCACGGAATGAGACAGGCGATGTCTTACCTGGTCTATAGCGCACGAAATGAGACAGACGATGTCCTACCTGGTCTATAGCGCACGGAATGAGACAGGCGATGTCCTTCTTCCCACCGAAGATCTGCGGGAAGCTGCAGCTGAAGGACGGGGCAGCCTGAATGGCAGGGAAGCTGATCTTTCCTGTAGTGATGGATATAATACATATAATTTACGACTGTTGTGTTTTTCAGCGAACTAATTTTAGCTTAACAATTATTCAAACTTTGTCCGACTCATTCGTCCGCACAAACACACACACACACACACACACTTACACACATACATGAACATACGAGCAAACACTTACACAAACACACACACACACACACACTCATACACACACATACATAGACACACGAGCACAAGCACACACACACATACACAAACGTGTGAACTAAGACACGTATATACTGAACATACGAGCAAACACTTACACAAACACACACACACACACACTCATACACACACATACATAGACACACGAGCACAAGCACACACACACACACATACACAAACGTGTGAACTAAGACACGTATATACTCACCAGAGAGAGAGAGAGTGAGACTTACCGATGCAGTCGCTGTCATTGAAGCCAAATATGCCCTTGACCTGATTGACAGTGACGCATTTCTCCACACGCAGGATGGTCTTGTAGAAGTCAGGAGTTGACCTTTTAAAATCATTACATTTTTTAAAAATTACTCATCAACATATTTGGCATACAATTGTGTATTGTATTTTCTATACTAATATGGCCATGGATTCTAAGGTTAGCATTGTGGATAATAGATGTTTGAACATAAAAGGTGCCAAGTAAATTCAAATATGTGTGTATATCATTACAGAAGCGCAATGGTGATACCATGCGTACGAAATCTGCGACATAAAAGTGCATCTAAAACTGAAAATGAAGACTAGAAGTACAAATACTAATGCACTTAAAAACTTTCGATCCTATTTCGATTGACGTTCTGATTTTCAATGCAATGGTGACCACACGAAATATATAGGCAACATTGGGGTGTTCATTCCGGAGCAAAAAAAACGACCGTCAGAAGACACAAGAAGAAGAAGAACACATCATCAAAACTTTAAAAGATCTACTGACCCGATGTAGTCCATGTCCGAGAAGATGAACGTCTTCTCCTTGTCGAAGCCGAAGGCGATGATGTCCTTGGCGTTCTCGCTGGCCAGACGCCTCGCCTCCTCCACACTCAAGTCCTTCCACAGGAACTTCTCATCGTCAGTCATCTGGATCACCAGCGGCACGTCAAACACGTCCTGTAGGTACCTGTGGAGGGGGTGGACACATCGTCAGTCATCTGGATCACCAAAGGCACGTCAAACACGTCTTGTAGGTTTCTGTGGAGGGGGGTGGACACATCGTCAGTCATCTGGATCACCAAAGGCACGCCAAACACGTCCTGTAGGTACCTGTGGAGGGGAGAGGGGGGTGGACACATCGTCAGTCATCTGGATCACCAGTGGCACGTCAAACACGTCTTGTAGGTACCTGTGGATGGGGGTGGGGGGTGGACACATCGTCAGTCATCTGGATCACCAGCGGCACGTCAAACACGTCCTGTAGGTACCTGTGGAGTGGGGTGGACACATCGTCAGTCATCTGGATCACCAAAGGCACGTCAAACACGTCTTGTAGGTTTCTGTGGAGGGGGGTGGACACATCGTCAGTCATCTGGATCACCAGTGGCACGTCAAACACGTCCTGTAGGTACCTGTGGATGGGGTGGGGGGGGGTGGACACATCGTCAGTCATCTGGATCACCAGCGGCACGTCAAACACGTCCTGTAGGTACCTGTGGATGGGGGTGGGGGGTGGACACATCGTCAGTCATCTGGATCACCAGTGGCACGTCAAATACGTCCTGTAGATACCTATGGAGGGGGTGGACACATCGTCAGTCATCTGGATCACCAAGTAAGGTTAATAACACTATCCAATTGCATATCGACCGTCATTGAGCAAAGATTGTTGTTGGGTGGTGAGAACTCATTGAAAATCTGAGCGCTACACGTGCCATTATATCAAATTTGCGGAACGTACGCGAACATGACCAAATGCGTCCCGAACGCTTCCGGAGATATCGTCACTTGTTCGAATCAGGTTTCGATTTGGGAACGGGCGAATTAGATTCGATTCGCTCGGTGACCGCATGCGTTCGAAAATCTCCGAAAAGTACCGACGGGAAACCGTCAGTGGCTCGATCCTGTGCTGATTTATTAAGGGATGTAATCAATCAAAGGGGTCCGTTTGCGGCATGTTTGTGTGTCATTTTAAACCCTGAAAGTATAAAATAATGATACAAATGTGCTGGTAGAAGTAAATGTTGTTAATTTTATGCTCTAAAAACTGCTCTGGGCGGCTTTAAGGAAACAAGGCTGTATCCATACCCCTTCCTCTGTCCCAGGAAGAAAATTTCATTTCTATTTCAACCTGTCCGACCAAAAAGACTACATTTCATGACATGAAAGTGCATTTTCTGCTGAAAATGTCAGACTTCACAATGAAAGTCAGCAACATGAGCTTCCAAACAAAGAGTGGGACAAAAAGAAGTCAACTCAGAAAAGAATAAGAAGTAAAAATCGCAGAGCAGATTTACTTGGTAAAGACGAAGGGGATAAGGTGGCCGAGGTGCATGGCTTCAGACGAAGGGCCACGTCCGGTGTACAGGAAGAACGGTTTCCCCTTCTCATAGGCGTCCAGAATCATACCAACATCCCTGCAAGTTAAAAACAACAGCATTCGTAAATGCTCGTATCTAATGGAAAACTGCATATGGTATAACAAGATATAAAAATGAAACATTTTTGTCGGAAAGCTTTAATTTTATGCCATGCACATAACATGCAAAAATCTAATGGTACTTCAATACTGGCATCTATAAAGACCAGGGATAATAATGTTGACATGCATACGTCTATGTTGAGATATGATGAATATATCTGTATGATATACAATACATAGACTTTATCTCAGAATTAATAAATCTATTGTTACTATACAAATATACCTGCTGGTACTATCTACGGTTAAGTTTAACTTGGCTATTGTCCAAGATTCGAGCTCTCACATAAATCAGTTGCAGTTCGGAGTAAAGTCGCATGGTGCGCTTCTGACCTGTGGGAAAAGATGATGCCCCTCCGCAGCAGGTGGTGTGCCGGCTTCCCTGTAACTCGGGCGATCCTCTCGATAAGGGAATCTTCTATCTTCACGCTGCCAAATTTTTCTATACGGATACACGGACGAGAATCACTGTCATTATTACATACAATATTATTACAATACCTGCGTCCCCATTGCTTAATTTTTTTGGTTTGAGGACAGTGATTCTTAAGGAACATGACATAACCTTTTATTCAGTAAATGTAACGTTACAGACCTACACCCCATACTTGAAAGAAGCCTAATATAATACATTTGAAAATTCAAAACCCAACTGTCTATTGTCTCCTATTTGAAAATGTTATTACAACAACATTACGTGCACATGCAGGAGAGAAACTCGTGGATAAATCACTAAATGTTAGTTACCAAGCCGACTTGTCAGTAACCGTCTGTCCCCTAATTCTCTTAGAAATGCAAACGTTTTGTTCTCGGCTGGGCCGACTACTCTCTCTTTACAGCCAGGGACTGACCTGTGAGGAGCTTAAAATAGAGCCTAAATCGTTAAAAAGGTTTGGGTCGGCTGCCATTCTGCGCCATTCATGCGACCTCGATTCGACAATCATACAACGCCTGTTAGTGAGTGAGTGATCTAGTGAGTGAGGAATTGAGTGAGTGAGTGAGTGAGTGAGTGAGTGAGTGAGTGAATGAGTAATTGAGTGAGTGGGTGAGTGAGTGATTTAGTGAGTGAGTGATTTAGTGAGTGATTGAGTGAGTGAATGAGTAATTGAGTGAGTGAATGATTGATTGAGAAAGTGAGTGAGTGAGTGAGTGAGTGAGTGAATGAATGAGTGATTTAGTGAGTGAGTGCGTGGATTAATAATTGAGTGTGTGAGCGAGTGAATGAGTAATTTAGTGAGTGGGTGAGTGATTGAGTGATTGATTTAGTGAGTGAGTGAGTGAGTGAGTGAGTGAGTGAGTGAGTGAGTGAGTGAATGAGTAATTGAGTAATTGAGTGAGTGGGTGATTTAGTCATTGATTTAGTGAGTGAATGAGTGGTTGAGTAATTGATTGAGTTACTGAGTAATTGATTGACTTACTGAGTAATTGAGTGAGTGAGTGATTGATTGATTTAGCGAGTGAATGATTGAATGGGTTAGTGAGTGAGTGAGTGAGTGAGTGAGTGAGTGAATGGGTGAGTGAGTGAGTGAGTGATTGATTTAGCGAGTGAGTGATTGAATGAGTTTGTGAGTGAGTGAGTGAGTGATCGAATGAGTTAGTGAGTGAGTGAGTGAGTGAGTGAGTAAGTGGGTAAATGAGTAATTGAGTGAGTGATTGATTGATTGATTGATTTAGCGAGTGAGTGATTGAATGAGTTAGTGAGTGAGCGAATGGGTGAGTAATTGAGTGAGTGTGTGATTGATTGATTTAGTGACAGTGATTGATTGAATGAGTTAGTGAGTGAGTGAATGGGTGAGTGAGTGAGTGAGTGAGTGAATGAGTAATTGAGTGGGTGGGTGGGTGAGTGATTGAGAGTGAGTGAATGAATGAGTGATTTAGTGAGTGAGTGAGTGGGTTAATAATTGAGTATGTGAGCGAGTGAATGAGTAATTGAGTGAGTGAGTGAGTGAATAAGTAATTGAGTGAGTGAATGAGTAATTGAGTGAGTGGGTGAGTAATTGAGTGATTGATTTAGTGAGTGAGTGAGTGAGTGAATGAGTAATTGAGTGAGTGCTTGAGTAATTGATCAAGTTACTGAGTAATTGGGTTACTGAATAATTGAGTGAGTGAGTAAATGAGTGAGTGAGTGATTGATTGATTTAGTGAGTGAGTGAGTAATTGAATGAGTGAGTGAGTGAGTGATTGAATGAGTTAGTGATTGATTGATTGATTTAGTGAGTGAGTGAGTGATTGAACGAGTTAGTGAGTGAGTGAGTGAGGGAGTTATTGATGGATTTAATGAGTGAGTGATTGAATGAGTTAGTGAGTGAGTGAGTGATTGAACGAGTTAGTGAGTGAGTGAGTGAGTGAGTGAGTGAGTGAGTGAGTGAGTGAGTGAGTGAGTGAGTGAGTGAGTGAGTGAGTGATTCCCTTTTCAAAGTGTGGTGGGTTTTTAACGTGCTAGAGGTGTGGCTTTTCACGAACACCGGACCAAAATGTAACATCCTTTCTGAGAAACGTCTTTAAAACTTAGGTACTTATTTTTTACCTGATTGAAGCAAGAAAATCGAAGTTAAGTGCATTTCCCAAGAGCCCAAGCTCAGGAGCATAGCAATGGCTCAAACTCAGGACCTCTTGGATATGGTTCGAAAGGCCACACGACCCCGCCACAGTTGATAGGGTGAAACGTCGGCAAAGTAAACAACAGTTTGTAGTGAACAAAGAACTTTGTTATCCATCACAGAGACAACACAATAGGACTGACCTTGTCACATTGTAAAGGTTAAACGGTATCAAGTCGCTATTTCTGTTTATTCCTGACTTTGTCACCGAGTATCGATTGCATTGACGAAAACAATCAGCTATACAAAAGCCTGGCGTTTCCCGCAAACGAACTACGCTCTCACGGTGGACGTATTTGCAGTTTTTAGTCTCATTGTAGGGGCTAACGTTAATTGAACCACTCTGAGACGACTAGTATATGTTATTAAAGATCTTTAAGTAGAAAATGTTTCGTTTTTTTTAGAAAAAGAACAACCCATATGGGGTAAATTCACCGTTTAAAGCGGTAACAATGGTATAGGGAATATGAGTAAATGCCCACCCCCACAGCAGTTCAATCTCAAAGTAGACGTCAGGTTCGTTTCCATATTGGAATGAAGAAAAAAATTAGCCACATCCTTATCTTACAGAAAAAAAGGCGCAATGGGCGAACATGACATTTCAGACATTTAGACTGCAAATAAGAAGAAATATAAATGAAAAAAAAAGAAAATCGTTTTATTTGTAGTTACAAAAGTAAATGCTATTGCAGCTAAATCTGCAATATCTTGCTATACACTGTGTTGATAATGAGTTTTAAGATATTTTCTATTGACGAAACAGTCTTATATATATATTATGTCTTGTATAAATATTTTTCAATAGTAGAGTTGGCACAGTTTTTGACATTTATAAACTGGCCTTGGATCCGTCATATGTGACGTAAAGAATTGTGTATAACTTCATTTTAGCTATGTGTTTTCTTTGTCCATGCAGTTGAAAAACAATCCCCCTAAACATCTGCTCGGAGTTTGTGTAATACGCACATTGTTATTTTTGGCTTTTGGCACTCTGCCGAAGCATAAAAGCCCACGGCGATACTGTACATGTAGTACTGCACAGTACCTGTGTCATGTTAAAGGGGCATTCCACTCCAGAAGCGGGTATCATAATTCATCAGAGAATAAATTGTTATGCTTGAATCAAGTTTGTTTTGTCAAATGTACCATGAGTTGAAGCCTGAACGCAGGGCGTGCGTTATAGCGATCGACTTCTTGAATTCCCCGCTGGTCCCTTACCAACAATCCCAGAATTCAATGCGCATGGTGTGTTACGGACGGACTGGATCGACGAAGCCGCCAAGGACTCTTCCAGTTGAAAAGGTTGGTACTGGCATAAATTTCGATGTTAGATGCTCAGGATTGCTTCTTTGGCTAGACTAAATATGTGTGCACAACCTCTATCAGAACTGGTAGGCAAACGCGTTCCAATCATTATTTGCGGGCCATTCTGTAGCGATCTGCCAATATGTAGATAGTCATTTTTAGATAGCAGAATGGTCCGTAAAAAGTTGCCAAATTTCTGTATTCCGAGGTACGCTGAGCATCAGACTTTTTGTGTACCTTCCTAAATGTCCGATAGTAATTTTACCGTTTTCGGTTTGCTCTCACTCACTCAGCGTACCGAGATATTGGACCCGAAACTGACCATGAAAGTAGCATGTTTACTGTTAGCGGCGTCATTTTTAGCCTCCACCAGGCCTTGCTACGGGGGTGCGTGGATCGTACAAATTGTACGAATTATTCGGGAAAAAAAATCGGGAATTGGCCAAGGGAGTCAGTCCACGACTAGATTCACATTTCCCCTCCGCAGCCGACCAACCTCTCTGGTAGCAAACCCTTGCCTTTGGCAAATTATTCTCCTTATGAAACCAGCGTAGTCAGTCTGGTATTGAGGCTATCCATTTTTTGTTTTGACATACGTCACATGCACGTGTATGGTGACAAGCGACTACTTTCAGCTCTCACTACAGTGCTAAAATCTCTGCATCCCGGAAAGTTAAGGTCTTCAAATGTTTTATGTACATTCCTTAACTGTTTGATAGTAACACGACTGCTTTCGTTAAATTTGTAGTTATACCGTTTACGAGAAATTGGGCCTGAAATTGACCTTACATTCAGAGTGTTTTCGGCTAGCGACGCCATTTTTTGTTGACATGTGATGACCTAGTTTACTACAGTGCTAATATCTCTGCATCCTGAAAAGCTAAGGTCTTCAAACTTTTTGTGTGCATTCCTAAATGTTTGATAGTGACTCGACTACTTTTGTTAAGCTCGTAGTTATACCGTTTACGAGAAATCGGGCCCCAAAATCGGCCTTGCATTCAGAAGTGTTCGCGGCCACGCCATTTTTGTTGACATACTATTACCAAACTTTTACATTGTATTCAGGTGCTAACATCTCTGTATCCCCAAAAACTACGGTCTTCAAACTTTTTGTGTACATTCCAAAATGTCTGGTAGTCACTCGACTGCCTGTAGTTGTACAATTTACAAGAAATTGTTCCCAAGGTTGGCTAAGATAGCAGACACCACCGGAAGTGCAGGATTTGCAGAATTCCATAGCATGCAATAATGTCATAGTACTCATAGAGTTCCATGTCTTTAAAATTATGCATGAACTGGTGCATAACTGCCACTTCTGTTTTTGTTTGATAGAAAAGAGAAGGACGTGGTCGAGGAAAAGCCCAAGTCAAAAGGTAATTGATTTTTAATTTCATTACTAGTAGAAAAGTGTCCTCATGTGCCTACTTACATGTATGTATATTTATTTCTTAAAATGACAACACTGGATTTGTCAAGGGACATGATATGTTTGGTAAGATTACTTGTTCTGGTAAAAAAGATTGACAGAAGTGTATGATTTGGGCTAATGGACTAGGCACTGGTATACCTCAAAGTCAAACCAAAATATTTATTGCACTAAAAGATTTTGTAGTGCATGCAAAATCTAATAATTATCATGACAAGCTTATAATTGCTTCTTTCCTGGGAGTGACTCTGAAATTAATATAAGAAATGTTCTCTGTTTTGGCATGTAAAAGAATATGTGGCTACTATACTGTATAGTAGCTAGTGTAAATCTATATTTAAAACCTTTCAAATATCCGATTTAAGAATTATAGTCAGTACAGTACTAATATATATTGGGTGCAGAAATGTGCTAAGCACTGTTATAAGTGATATATTCTTTTGTAGGCAGCCCAGAAGCCATTCTTGCTTGCTTGCATTCTTGATGGATGTTATATTCAGAAAAGCCATCTTGGAGTTGGGTGATGTTGTAATACTAATAGTTCATGTATGGTCGATTTCAGCAAAAGGTTGACATGGAAGAGTCAGTTTTTGCATGGAAAGGGAGATGGAGTTTGTAAATTTCAGCCTCTCTTGTTATTCATGATTGTCATTTTTAACATAGATGCAAATGTGGCCTAGTATTATTTTGTCATCAATGAATATCTTAATCACAAGAACATTGTTGACTTCAGAATATATTCTTTGCAGATGACCTAAGGCAGCGGTTGGACTACAGTAAGAGGCTAGGAGACTATGTGGTCAAAAACATCTATGAGAAGAATCAGGACTACACTTTCAAAAAGAAAGGTGTTGAAGGCTGTCATACACAGGCGTCGGGAGTTTTGTGGTGGCTAGGTGCTCCAAAAGCCTGACTTTCCAGGCCAGACAATAAAACTGCAATTGCACAGTACCGTTCAAGGTTTACAGGCTAGTAAACAAGTCTCGTTTGGAACTCTACTGTTTTCATGGTCATGTTTTCTCATTTTTGTTATGTTTTTTATAGCATACATGCTTTATATGACAAAACTACATGTAGTTTCTGTTTTGAACGTTTCAAAACTGCTGCTGCTATTTCTCTTAGACACAAGAAATGTGAAAATATAAATATTAATTCATGAACATGCAACTTGAACATGTTGGCAGTAGCCCATATACTTCAGGTTAAATCCAGGTAGATCCTGATATACTGATTTTATATGACAGGCTATATTATTATGTTAATGAGGACAAGTTCCCATTGTATATCCAGTGGATCATTTTATTCATAAATATCCTGCCTACATATGTCAGAAACAAATGCTGTTTTACAACAATATATGTGTGTCCACCAAAGTTTTCCCTGCCTATTTTGAAAATTACACAGAAATGTAACTGTATATTGATATAATATACATGTCTTTCTTGCTGTATATCTAGTTCAAAGGAATATGAAAATAAGGATACTTAATATGTTCAAGGTTTCTATTTGGCCTGTTGTATAAAGCATGGATAGGTAGATAAATTTATACAGGTGAGGTAGATAGATGTCCGCATTTGGTTGAATGCACCTGTTATAGTGCAAATAATGTGGAAACTATGTAACACTGTTATCAAGATTGTTTTATTTTAGCAGTAAAGCCTCACCCTAATTCTAATTCTAACCCCAAGCTTAACAAGAATGGATAACCCTAACAGTAAAAAGTTAGTAGAATACAGATTTATAGATCACTCTCTGGTTTATCGTCAGATCAATTTAGCAATTGAACATGTGGTGGCAAAATAACAGGAAAATGTCCTAATTAGTCTCATCTTTAGAGGGATAGGTCTGTCTTATTTTGGTGACTGCACAGGCTGGAACCATGCACCGCACTGATCTCCCAAGATGATTCTTGTGGACCCAGCATGTAAACTGTCTGTACGCTGACAGTTGTAAGATTCTGGGAGAAACAAAAATGCATGTAAATTGTAATGTTATATTTTTTTTGTATTAAAAGATTGCAACAAGTACACTGCTTGCCATTTTGTTTCAATCTGGTTATTTTCAGATCTTGGTATTGCCCTAACAGCCCCCCTCCAAACATTTCCAACTTTTCACACTAAATTGGTGGCACAAGTTATCACAAAAATGTAAATTTCTTCACACAAAAAGTACCGGAAACGAGGTTTAAAAATTTTTAGGTGCACAACATATCAGGTAATATACTGTAGTGAAAAAAGGTTCCTGAAAAATTTTAGTATGATTTATACTTACTAAGTTCAGAATGGTGCAGGTAAAATTTGTCTGGTGCAGGTAATTGTCAATGTTACCTGCACCAGTGCAGGTATACAAAAAAACAGTATTTCGAGTCCTGCTACTAGATTTATATACAGGTCACAAATTCGACCACATGTGGCTATGTTTCCGTAAGCTCACCATCGTGCGACCCCACACACAGATCGTGCAAAATAAATGGAACAGAAACACAAAATCTACATTTACCTATTTCTCAATGGCTCCCTGACATCTTCCAGTCCAAGTCATTTTGTCACTGTAGATAATATAAGTGCAGTTTTCAGTGCAGACCTCATGAGACGGGATGGAATTCCTCGTGTAGCTTGACGCATTTCAGCTGGCTACGGCCGCTCCCGACGCCCATACCGCTGCGATCGGGGTTGCTGTGGTCCACGGGATCTGTCAGCTCACGAAGGTCGTGGCAACACATTCACAGACTCACAGTCACACACTGTAGGCTTAGTCATCGCATCTGCACCATATGCTTCTTGGCGCTATCATGCATGCAACTCTCCGTCTCGTAATCCCGGCCGTCCCATGCCGCCCCTGGTTGCGTGGCGGTCCCAGCAAAGGCTTCTGCAGGCTGACTGTTCTCATCGCTACTCTCCGACTCTCCAGAATCACGTTCAGGCTCATATGCGTATGGCATAATGTAGTTTGGGTCGAACTAGTCTGAGCCACGGCCGCCTGAGTCCGCCATGACACTTTGTCGTCTGCTTCGTGTTTTGATCTGTGCTGATGCCCATATTTGGAAAACCCGTGACGTCAGGTCAAAGCCGAGAATTGGAAGCGGTCCCGTATGGGGGTTCATAGGTTTAGAACAGTGTTTGGTCGAAAAGTCAGTCGTGGTGATTTAGTCAAAAGTCGGGTGCATTTGTATTCCGAAGAGTGTAATATATATGGGAAAAATACCCGTTTCATGAGTGGAATCCCCCTTTAACGGCTTTCATTTTCGTGGGCTTTCTTAGAAGGCACCTTTCCTGTAACGTTTTGGACTTAATGAAGCAGTGACGTTACTTAACAGAACATTCAAGGTGTTCGCTAATGAACTACACTCTATTTACCCTAATGGCTGCGACCAAATATTTGAAATGTCACTTCGGGCGCGGTCACATAGATCGTGCGATCGTCGTAAGATTTCCATGCCTTAGGGTTTTGAAGCAGGCTGTGACTGAACCGACCACCGACATGGATCCAAAACAGAATTTTGTGTACCAAAACAGTTGAACTTTACAGGAGACGTGTATTTTTGTCTTCCTAAATGCCCGAAATTAGCGAGCGTACGACAATCGCACGGCCTATGTGACCGCGCCCTTAACGAACTCTGTAGATGACATTTCTTATAGCTAATTCTTTTTGAATGATGATGAATTCTTTTTGTGCCCTTTCTTGTCTTTAAAATAATGATTTTACATGTTGAATCACACAAAGCAAACCTTGGTACGTCAATGGTTAGCGCTTGCCGTCTAGAGAATAGAAAGGCCATACAAAGTAATGGAACCGTAGCTTGAACAAGCCGTGTGTAGGTGACGCTTGACTGCGTTTACGTTAGAATCAGGTGACTGAGATATTATCAGTGTCGTGCAACATTTTTTAACTCCCTGTCTCTTTCTCTCTCTCTCTCACTCTTTTTCTCTCCCTCCCCCAATCTCCCCCTGTCCTCTTCCTTACTCATCTCCTTGAATTCCCAGCCCACTCTTCTTGTACATATCTCTCCCCTTTTCGTCTTCTTTTCCACAGTCTTCTGATATCATATAATGCTGTCACTGGTGAAGCACTTATGCTACAGGGCAAAACAACTGTGCATCTAGTAGAGCAGACGCGTAATTTATGTGGATGTTTTTGGTCACCCGAATACCCCGTTGTTGAGTACAGACAAGAAAGACTGGAACACCGGGTGGCATGTCATTATGTTTGGGTCAGGTGAAGCAGTAATGTTTGTCTTTAAAGTCACTCTGTGCATACTGTTGTCTCAACAGGGTGTAACTCTGGCAGACACACTGGAATAGAAAACAGTGCAAGCACCCCTAACCTCTGATTGAAGTTACTGTTGTGCCTAACGTATAGGATGGTGCTTTGATATGCAAATTATAAAGGCAAAAATTACAATCAACAGATTTACGTAGTACTAATTAGCGAGGCGCCTGTGACTGAAATGGCGGCTTGAGTGACTTTAAAAAGGTGAGCTCTCACTCTCTCTTACTTTTATTCGCGCCTTCCTTTGCCTTCATGCGATCCATATATAATCTCAGTTTGTCACTGACAAGGCAGATAGAAGTCATGTACGGCCAAAACACTTAGAAATCTAAGAAAGTTGTTATGTTTATTCTATGTTTGCAACAACTTGTTTGTCAATGTACAGTATAACAACGCAGCGACAAAAAAGCTCCGGGTAAGAAAAAGTAATTATATTTACCCTATCCATGAACTGGTTTTAACGTTTTTAGTATGTGCGAACAGAATAAACGGAGAAACGATGTTTAGTATGTGGGTATGTAGAAGGCAGGAAAACCAAGTTTAAGTTCAATGTGAATGGCTCCACAGTCCATTTCCACGATACTGCAGCCCGTTCTGATATCTAATATCATTGACATGCTGTGGTGGTAATTTAGTGCGGTAGATAGCTTTATTTGTCGTTCAAGTGCCCTGTTTATACCGGCTTCCCATTGTTATAGGTTGATAATATGATTAATGCTACGAGATCATTTTTCTGAATGAAAATGCCAAAGACTTTGAACAGCACTTCCGCAACATGAGATCGTGTGAAGTAATCGGCAGCGCTTTTGGCTCAGGCCAGAGAGGTCCAGGTTCGAAACCTGCATGTCAACGATCTTGTGCCCTTGGGAAAGTCACTTTACACGGCTTCTCTCACCTAACTCAGTTGAAAAATAAATACTAAGCTTCGGCAAGGGCTGTCCCTCGCATAGGACGTTAAATGCAGGTTCCGGGGATAGCCACACCCCGGGCACGTAAAAGGACCCGCAACACTAATCGAAAACAGTGAATGGATCAAACCATTCCGACTTAAAGGGGTAGGGAAATTTCCGAGCAGCCTTTGTAACCCATTCTTTTCCTGTTGAGTTAGTTAGTCGAATTTGAATAGCACAATGTTTCTGACTTAGACAGAAGAAATGATGCCACAGTGAGCGTAGCCTGGAAGTGGTCAATGACCTTGTACTGAGCAAACTTTCTCCAATTAACTGGTCGGTAATTGGGTCTTGTTGTTCCTAAGAGGTTGTTGACTATTACGAATAACACTGGATTGTGCTAAGCAGCGATAAAAATTGCGGCTAAGCGATTTGCGATTTTGTACAAATTTTGTACAAATTTCCCATCGGGGCTGAATTGGCTTTCGACGCACCAACTTTACAAACCAAATGACCGTGCCCGGAATCATTTCTTTTTCAAGTTTCGGCTCCAAATTGGTAGATGTATGTCTTTAAGCTTGTTTTTAATGTCAATTTACTTTAATTGAAATTATGGAACAATGGCCTTTTCCGGTGTTTTTTCTTCCTAGTTGACACGTTTTGCCCGTTATATCTAACCATACATGGCTAAACTACTCACTGATGAGCTTGTCGTAGTCAACACCCTTCTGTGAAGCAGCCGTGACCTCCCACGGGGTCACCAGCTGGTCGTCCTGGTCTGTAGTCGCCATTTTGAATCAGTCTTGCTTTTGAAGCTGGTGTCTTGTAAGATGATGAGGGTGGAATTCTGGAATGAGAAGAAATGTTGGGTACGGGAGCTTTTTGTCTTTTTATATTGATCAGAATGTTGCATCATCCTGTTCGTCATTGCATCATCCTAACTTCGTACATACATTGCATCAGATTGTCATTTACTGCGATTGCGCAGTATTGACATTGCATCCATTTTAGTTTCACATTTGGGCAAAAGTAAGAAAAAAAACTCACATTTTGATTGATAAGGTCTTAAAACACGTCTATATTGCAGAAAATGAAGTACTAAGTTATAGTGACGAATACCAGACATCATATAAAGAATATGCTGATGGAAGTTAAGCCGAATGAAAATGTAGCTGACATGATGAGAAAATATGTTATCACATGATGTTGTCGCTAATAGAAAATGGTTGCTTCTTGTGACATTTCACCTACGCAGTCCCGTGACAGTGAGTCACTTTAATTGATAAACTGATACGGATCAATTTTAGTGAGGACAATACAAGGTGACATCATTCGAAACCGTTTCTCGGTACGAAACGTTGTTCACGCATGGGTGAATCCTGTCTACAATTAAACAACTCCCGACAAACGGTTGAAAGTGAAACCTAACATACAATTTTTTGGAGCTGAATGCCTAATAAAATGAGCTTTGCATACAATCAAGACATCTTTAAAGTAAATAGCAAATTTGGAATCACTGTATCAAACTGATGAAATCGTTGTACAATATCTAAACAGTGAACAAATGTCTTAACCTAAACGGAACAACGTCTGAGACACTGTAATAAATAAACAATTCAAGGTTAGACTAACTACAAAACCATTGGATGTTTTCAAATTTTAAAAGAGCGAAACGGTGCGACTTGGAACAGACGGTAAAAATACAACAAACCTGCTGTAATAAAAAAAGACCCAGTAAGCAGCTGATTTACACCTACAATTTAATATTTGTGGTAAATATATAGACCAAACGTTGACACTGTAATCACTGTAAATGTACGGGTAGAAATAAAGGTACACAAAATACATACCGTCGGTAAAATCCCCAACAAAGGACAAGTCTGCACTTGCCACGTCGACAACCTGTTTGTGTCGAAATATTGAACACAGATCACGAGGGAGATATGGGTGGGGCATGGGAATGCAAAGATAACTATGGTGACGACCAATGGTTGTTCAAGATTTGGACCACAATAGGATTTTGAACCAAACAGCAATGAGCAGAATTGTTTTCAATCGCCTTCTATCCTTTGTTAAAATTAAGCACGCAGTAGTCTCAGTGACAAATTGTCTGGCAACAAGGTGTGGCAAAATGGCTGAAAAGGGGAACGGAAACGAGTGAGTACTGCTTTAGAGCTAAAATGCGTTATTTTTTTGTAAAATAACATGTTTTTCTTTCTCTTTTCTTTTATTTTATAGGTCTTAAGTTACTGCATTTAAGTACACACCAAAAAGAAACCTTAAAAGCGAAGAATCACTTTATTTACGCATCCCTCCATTGGATATACTCTTCAAAATAATATATTCATTTCTTTTACCTCATGGGTTAGAGTATTATGTCTGTTAAACCGTAATTTCTCTACAGAAGTGAGAGTTTAAACAATAAGTGAAAGGTTCTTGTTTACGGAATAACAGACAACAATTGCACGAAAGTGAAACCAAACCCAATTATATGATCAGACATGATCAAATACTAGTATGGTGCATAATTCAAAAGGAATGCACAAGAAACTGTAGAAACAATTAGAAACTCTACTATTCTAAAGTCACAGGAATTGTGTGCGATTGATAAACTATTCTCTTAGCGGGTACGAAAGCAAGACGTTTGACTGAAAGATCATAGAAATGACCCTATGGTCAAATTTCCTTTCCTTTCCTTTCATGGACTCTTGCTCCCATGGAAGTTATAAAAGAGGTCCATCAACAGCTTTTTTATATTTTTGTCCGCTGTAAAACTAAAAACAAAAGAACACTCGCTCACTCACTCAAAAAAAGAGAACAACAACACCAAAAACATATCCTTCTTGGTAACAATAATTTATACTTACAGCATTGCAACATGACAAGTTAATTACGGCACTAGCTGAGTAATGAACCTGATTAAGTATGCTTCGAACCTAAACGTTCTGTTTCCATATCGGATCTACCTTACACATGTATTTACAACCTTTCCAAGCGTCATTCAGTAGAACAAATAATACAAACCTAAGCAGAATTCTATTGATTTCAATACCTTAAGAAGGCCAAATTAACTAAAATGTGTTGATACCAATGGTAAAATTGTGCAAGATGGCTGACTTACATGGCCAATATCAAAATGGACTTACTTAGATTTTGAATTTCTAGATTTTGGTTAAGCCCCAGTTCTTCAAAGTGCTGACTATCCTAAATTCGAATTCAGTCTTCTTTTATATTGTGATTTACCAACTCAGATAAAATCTCTTACATGTTAATAATGAAAGTATCTGACTGCAACGGAATGAAGATGCAATGTAGTATATTTTGAATTTTATCAACCCAAATCTACAACACTGGCGACTAATTTGATTTTCAACAGATCTGAAAGCTTCGCAGAATCATTAAAAAAACAGCAGGGAAATTGTAAAACATATAAAATAGTCGTCATGTTGCCGCCAACGCACACGTCTGGACATACATATATGGGTGGGTCATAGGATTGCAGGAATTACCATCGTGACAACCAATAGGCGCTCAATATTTTAAACCTGGACGGCATTTTGAGCGAATCAGCTACATGCGGTGTTATTTTGTCTTCAATTCTATGTACATTACTTGCTGTATAGCTGTGACAACAATGACTAAAAATAGAAAGAGAAACGATTGAGTACCGTTGCTTAATTTCATTTTAGAACTTAAGGTACTTTAAACCATTAAGCATCAATAAGAAAACTGTGGATTAATCATCGGAGTGTAACGTTGAAGAGGGCTATACCTGCTATATAGATGCAGGTACAAATAGCCATGCCTTCGAGTACCTGAGTTACAAACCTCGGATTGGTGCGCAAAAAAAATCATATTTTCCAGAAACGATTGTAGAAATGGAGTTATCATCAAGCACAGGAAGGGCATCTTTCCTAGATAGTTTTTATAACACTTGCAGTTAGATGTGCGAAATTTAGATGTGACAAGTGGTTTAGTGTCATGTAACCAGCTGTTGTTGTGCCGCACGCCTGCGAAACTGGTGCGGTTCGCTGAAGGGTGGTTATACCTGCTCTGTAGATACAGATACAGATTTTGGCATTATTGCTGGTTCATACTCTTGAAACAAGTTGTCATTTTTCACTTCTTTGTTCGAAGACAATGTCAACAAAAGTTATAGTCAAAATAATAAATGAAACATTTGTGTATAACACTAGTTCACCTTTATCCGCAGGGTAACCTATATCCGTTGTTTAAGATAGGCTGTATTTTGGGGATATGAAGTCGACGAACAGTGGTCTCAAATTGTAATTTTCCTAGTTTGTAATAAACATATTAGAAATATTGCAGTCGAAAACCCTATATACCCAGTATTTCAAAACAACGGATATAGGTTACCCAGCGAACAAACGTAAATTAGTGTTACAAATATGGAAAACGAAAGTGAAACCTAGGCATGACGCAGTCGGTAATTCATGGTAAGACGCACATAGCAACAAGAGAGCCTTTCAGAAACCTGAACCTTATCAAAAGAGCCAAGCTGGTTGTACGCCATCGAAGATTCTGCGCAGAAAGTGCAAGGGGAATTATCAGCAATGCATCTTAGTGGAAAAAGGGAAAGCCCATATGACACCAACTTGTTGTATAGAAATTGAAAGCAGATGTGTTATTAGAGTTTTGTGCAGACATAAACACAGATATGTCATTATTAATGCGTCGCCATTTTAGAAAGTAAAATGAAACACGTCATTAAGGCATTCCACAGAAAGTGAAAGCAGTTATATCAGTTATCAATGCCGTTGTGAGGCCTAGTCTGGAGCGGACGCACCCAACCATGCTTTTAAAATTATTCAAAACCTCTGTTAATTGTAAATTTTCTTCTATGGGGTCAAAACCTCTGATACTTGAGCTGAGCATTGTATGTTTGAGGCATACTGGAACCATAAGTGGTAGGCCAAGGGTTTGTTGTCGGATTGCCCGTGCAGAAATGCCTGGATAGGTGTTTCGAGTGTAAAAGTACATGTTCTCGGGATTACCCGAGTGGGTGCCGAACATCGGCGACTTCAGGGCGAAGGCACCCGAAGGTCACCGAAGGCGACTAGCACGAGAAGGGCGGAGCGAGTGATAGGTAGGAAATGGCCTTTCAAACATCGTAGTTATCTGCGAATTTTCGTCACGTAGAAAGCTATATTGAAAAGATTCATCATCGATGGGTTTCTAGTATTCAAATTTAATCCATAGTATATAGCGTCAATAATACTCTTTTAAATGAAAAATATGCAGCATTTTGTGTTGTCGAAATTGTCCCGATTTTCGGGACTCTGCGTTAGGTACCAGCACACACGGCACACAATAAACAACGCATCGTACAAGACGCGTATCGGCTGTTTCTTTGCCAAAAACCTAAGCCACGATGCAGTTGTATATTCATCGAAACACTGTTTTTGCCATACTTGCGTAACCCCCTTGACGTAATGCACGAGATATGCATTACTTCAGGGTCGGCCCACATGAACAATGAAAAATTTTCTGTTCCCCACGATCAAACTGTACTTGAAGTGTAGCGTGGCTTTTGGTAACATGTAGAAACTCTCCAAGTTGTCAAATAGTTTCAAAATACCCGAGAATCTGCCGAAACAGCCCCGCTGTACCATAACCCAGGTTGGAACCACCCCAGCTGGTAACTCTCATCAGGCAGGGGCGGTGGTTTCCTACCCTGTCAAAATTTCCTAGATTTCAAACTAACCCCCCTGGTCTACGCAAAACATGACGAGAGTATTGGACTATCTGGTGAAGACCGACGGGGTTGCGGAAGTAACAGCGAGAGCAGTTGCGGGGTAATGGCGGCTTCTTATTTTTTTCTTCAGCAAAAGCTCGATAACGTAATGCCCGTGCTGGGACCTGGCAACTCATTGTTTTGTTCTTATCATCATTCTTCAGCGATACCATCAACAACAACATACAACATCTTTCATCCTCTTGAGAGGTGGAGCAAACGAAGTTGTCCTCCATAACTGCCTGTCCTTCATCGCGGAGAGAAGACCTTTCCCATCCAGTTCTGTTTCATCTCTCAATACCATACTTCTTACTAAAATAGTCAAATATTTAAAAAAAGTCAGTTCGTTTATATTGAGACATAGCTATGTCTGGCCAAAAATCTGTTTTTAAACTTGTTGTTTCTTTTTAAGAGACCCAGCTGTAATTAATTCAAAACGGCCAAGAAACTTCCCAACGCTATTGCTAGCCTCGCATCTAAAATCATAGCTACTTAACTATCCCCCATGGAGCTCTTCTCCTTTATTAGGAAGTTTAGTGGATGATTTGAAGAGTTTGACATTTGTAAATCACTAGATATAATACATTGTAAATTGATTATTATGGTGATGTTTCTATTTAACTTACAGATCTTAC